>JANFCV010000109.1:0-1200000 GCA_024500475.1 Phthorimaea operculella
AACCTAACCTAACCTAACCTAACCTAGACCAGGTTTTGGAGCGAGTTCGGGAAGCAGTTGATGCGAAGACCGGCTGGGTGACTGTAGAGAGTGTACGTAAGGCCAAGGACAGAAAAATCGTAATGGGCTGCAAAACCAAAGAGGAAAGAAAGAAAGTTAAGGAGAGACTTGAAAAAGCAGGAGATAAACTTGTCGTTGAGGACGTGAAAAATAAGGATCCGATGCTCATCTTTAAGGGTGTAACCCGCAGACTCACTGATGAAGAAGTGATTACAGCACTAAGAAATCAGAACAAGGACGTTTTTCACGACCTGGACGAGGAGGAAAACAGAGCCACAATAAAGTACAGGAAAAATGCCAGAAATCCTCATACGAATCATCATCGTAACAACATCACCCACAATCTGGAATAGAGCTTTAAGAAAGGGAAGATGCGTATCGACCTACAGCAAGTACCGGTAGAGGACCAATCGCCACTGGTGCAATGCACGCGTTGCCTGGGGTATGGGCACAGCCGCCGATACTGCAAGGAATCTGAAGATTTCTGCAGCCACTGCGGCGGCCCGCACCTTAGAGCCGATTGCCCTCAGTGGCTGGCTGGCACCGAACCAGAATGCAGAAACTGTGTCAAAGCCAAATTAGACAATACCAATCATAATGCCTTTAGCGACCAATGCATCGTAAAGAAAAAGTGGGACAATATAGCAAGGGCATCAGTAGCGTATTGCTAAAGTTGTCCCAGGCAAAAATAAAATGTATAAAATATTCCAAGCTAACCTACAACGGAAAAACTAGCAACGACGGGTTGTTGCTAGAGGCAGAAAAGCAGAAGGTAGCAGTTGCACTCATACAGGAGCCATACGTGGGGAAAGCAAAAAGGATGAGCGGCACCCAGGGAGTTAGAATCTTCCAGAACACTAAACAGAGTGAAGGGACTGTTAAGGCAGCAATCGCTGTCTTTGATCCGGACTTAAACGTAGTACAGTACCCGGATCTAACCACGGACAACATGGTCGTAATAGACATTCAAACAGTCGCCTGGAAGATGGTCATCGTGTCGTTCTACTTTGAGCCAGACCAACCTATTGGACCCTACCTGAACTCCCTAAAGAAAGTGGAAAGTAAACTGGGCTCGTCTGGAATGGTCATGGTGGTGACGCAAACGCCTGGAATGTGTGGTGGAAAGTAGGAAAACCGACACAAGGGGATGAAATGCTGGGAACACTCGACCAAATGGGCATGCAAATCCTCAACAAAGGAAACTCCAACCTTTGACGTCATCAGAGGACAACAACGATGCACCAGTATCGTCGATATAACACTTGCACCGAAGATCTCATGGCTGTGGTGGATGGTTGGAAAGTGCTAGAAAGCCTGACCAGCTCAGATCATAACGGGATAGTATTTCAAATCCAACAACTCCACCGGCATCAAGGTAAGCAGCACGCCCAGACCGTACAATACGAAGACAGCTCCCTGGAGCCCGGTCCGTGAGACACGGGACGAACTTAAACCACCAACCAAGCTAAAACCGAAGATTCCACACATCAAGAGTACGGAAGGTATTGATTCAGACGTACATGATGTGACTCTTGCCATACAAGAAGCATGTGCCGATGCAATACCAAAAAACATACGGAGAAGCAACTTACCTTGGTGGACCGAGGAGCTCGCCGAAATGAAAGCAAAGTAGCCACGCTGAAAGACGAATCCGATGTGCAGCGCTAGTCAGAAAGAGACAAGGTTGTGAAGGAGTACCTAGAACACAAAGAGAAGTACGAGTTAGAAGCAGCCAAAGTCCAAGTTAGTAGCTGGAAGGATTTCTGCGAGAAACAAACAACAGAGGGTGTGGGAAGGTATATACAGAGTAATGAGCTGGACATCAAAAGAGAGGACATACCGATGGAAAAGGAGGAGAAGTCTTGGACGCGGCAAATTCTGCAAAACTGCTCGCTGAAACCTTCTACCCAAGAGATCGAATAGAAGATGACAATGAAGAGCATGCAAATTTGCGAAAACTAGCAGAAAAAGTGAATGATGGGGACGATACTGACGTATACGACCCACCGTTTACCACAGAAGAGCTAAAAAGAGCGATCAAATCAACCCCAAGAAAGCACCGGGTCTGGAGGGCTTTACTGCAGACATATGCGCCCAATTTATACTACATGACCCGGAGCTATTCCTCGACCTCCTAAACAAATGTCTTCAGCTGACATATTTTCCCGCGACTGGAAGAAAGCAACAGTGGTCGTGCTACAGAAACAAACAAGGACATCTACACAACCCCAAAGTCCTACAGGCCGATTGGTCTATTGCCTGTGTTGGGGAAAGTGTACGAGAAGATGGTAGTTGCCAGACTAAAATATCATATACTCCCCAAATTGAGCAACCATCAATATGGGTTTATGCCACAAAGGGGCACCGAAGACTCCCTCTATAACCTCATGCATAACATCCGCACAAAACTGGATCAGAAAAAGATAGTCCTGATCGTATCTCTGGATATAGAGGGAGCCTTCGATAGCGCCTGGTGGCCCGCCATAAAATTAAGACTTGCAGAAGAGAAATGCCCAATAAATTTGCGACGAGTCATTGAAAGTTATCTCAGAGACAGATCAGTGAGTGTGGTGGCGGGCGCAGAACATGAGCGAAGCACCGAAAAGGATGTGTGCAAGGATCGATTGGTGGTCCAATTCTATGGAATCTCCTTCTAGATCCCTTACTGAAAGGTCTCGAAGAACGTGGACATCAGTGCCAAGCGTTTGCCGACGACGTGATCTTGATATTTGAAGGACATATGGCCACAGAAATACAAAGACAGGCCAATGTCGCTCTCGAATATGTCCGATGTGTGGGCCACCAACAAGTTGAAATTCGCGCCGCATAAAACGAATGCCATGCTTATCACGCGCAAGTTGAAATATGACACCCCACATATCGCCATGGGCGGGGTCGACATTGGTATGTCAAAGGAAATTAAGATCTTAGGGTTGACCATCGACGACAAATTAACCTTTAACACACACATTGCAAATGCCTGTGCCAAGGCGGTGGCTATGTACAAGCAGCTTTCAAGAGCAGCAAAGGCCAGCTGGGGCCTCCACCCAGAGGTTATACGATGCATCTACAATGCAGTGGTGGAACCAGTCATACTGTACGCTGCTTGTGCATGGGCACCAGCCGCAACAAAAATCGGAGTGCAAAAGAAACTGAACGCAATACAACGTAGCTTCGCGCAAAAATTGTGCAGGGCGTACAGAACGGTCTCACTCAATGCCGCCCTAGTGCTGGCTGGAATACTTCCTGGACCTCCAGATCCGGGAGGTGGCATCACTATATGAGGCCAAGAAGGGAGTGTCCCATCCAGTGCTGGGTGACAGAGAAATAGAGAAAATGTCCTCAGCATTGCAAGCCCCCCACCCAGCTGAACTAGTCAGACTAGATCTAGGCTGTTTAGGCAACGAGGAAGAGTATAACAACCACGATGGATACACATTGCGCATCTTTACTGATGGCAGTAAGATACAGGGAAAGGTGGGAGCCGCATTATCCATTTGGAAAAATAATGTAGAGAATAAGTGCAAGAAACTTGTCCTGCCCCCCTATAGCACAGTATACCAGGCAGAACTCGTCGCATTGTGCGAAGCAACAAAAGAGGTCCAAAGAAACGAAGAGACAAGCTGTGCCATCTATAGCGACTCTATGGCGGCCTTGCAAACCGTCGTGAACCCCGAAACCCTCCACCCCCTGGCAGTAGAATCACGGCAGGCCCTTCGCAACAGCCAACTCCAAAACAAAGCGTGCATTTGTTTTGGATCAAAGCACGCAGGGCTGGAGGGCAACGAGAGAGCCGACGTGCTCGCCAAAGCCGCCTCAAGTCAAAACGTAAACCGGACTACGATAAGTGTCGGTCTCATTCGTCAAGCGCAGTATCCGTATGGAAACGCTTGGCGAATGGGAAAACCGGTATCAAGACGGAGATACCGCAGGAATAACTAAGCTGTTCTTCCCTAGCGCTATCGAAGCGTATAGGGCGGTGCGGAAATTCAAAGCCAGTAAAGAATTGACTCAAGCTTTTACAGGGCACGGCGGGTTCTCTGAGTACTTAACTCGGTTTAAGTGTAAAGAGAATCCGGCGTGTACCTGTGACAATGACACTGACCAGACAATTATTCACTTACTCTTGGACTGCCTATATACAGCCTTCAGCGATACGATATTGAACAAAAAACAGACATTTCAATGCTGGCAGAAAACCTGCCGAGATTTATAAATAGTAAATTTAAAAACATATTCTTTAGCTTTGTAAAACAAATAGTATTAGATGTAAACAAACAAAATAGTGATAAGTAAAATGCCTAAACAGTATATTGCTATATACTCTTTAGTCATAAGAATAGAATAAGTAATTAAAAATAAAAATGTAAGCAAAAAGGTAGCAAAGTTGAAAATATTATTGTAAAACTCTTGAAAAATTAAATTAGATAGATAAATAGAATTAAGATATAAAATAAAGTAGAGTAAGAAAATGGTAAAAATTGAATTCAGGAGGGTTTTTAGCAGTAAAGTCTGGCACTGCCTGGGCCCTCCTTCCCAGGCGTCCTATGAGGATTTTTCTCAGCCCGAAATCAATTCTATACCCTAGTTATTTAAGTAAAATTTTGTAAAAATAGTCTCCGATAATGTTGGAGGAATGAGTAAATTCAAAAAAAAAAAAAAAACCTAACCTAACCTAACCTAACCTAACCTCTTCTAACCAACCTAACCTAACCTAACCTAACCTTCAAACCTAACCAACTTCCAACCAACCTAACCTAACCTACTTCTTCTTAACCTAACCTAACCTAACCCAACCTAACCTCTTCTTACAACCTCTTCTAACCTAACTTCAACCTAACAAACCAACCTAACACAACTTCTTCTTCAACCTAACTAACCCAACTCAACCAACACAACTCTAACACAACCTAACTAACTGCTTCAACCTAACCTAACCTAACACAACCCAACACAACTTTCTAACCTAACCTAACACAACCTAACTTCAACTAACCTAACCTAACCACAACACAACTAACCACAACCTAACTAACACAACTAACCTAACCTAACACAACCTAACCTAACTCCACAACTAACCTAACCTAACCACAACCAACCCAACACAACTAACCTAACCTAACCTAACTTCTTCTTCAACCTAACCTAACCTAACCTAACCTAACCTAACCTAACCTAACACAACCTAACCTAACCTAACCTAACCTAACCTAACCTAACTAACCTAACACAACCTAACCTAACCTAACTAACCACAACCTAACCTAACTCAACCTAACCTAACCTAACCTAACCTAACCTAACCACCTAACCTAACTAACTAACTTCACAACACAACCTAACCTAACCTAACCCAACCAACCAACCAACCTAACCTACAACTAACCTACTTCTTACACCTAACCTAACCAACTCCACAACACAACTAACCTAACTCAACCTAACACAACTAACTAACACAACTAACCTAACCTAACACAACACAACTAACCTAACCTAACCTAACCTAACCTAACCTAACCTAACCTAACCTAACCTAACCTAACCTAACCTAACGTAACCTAACCTAACATAACTTAACTTCAACTTCTTCTTCCTCTTCTTCTAACAATCTCAACTAACCTAACCTAACCTAACCTAACCTAACCTAACCTAACCTAACCTAACCTAACCTAACCTAACCTAACCTAACCTAACCTAACCTAACCAATCAAAATGTATAACTAGCTTAGCCTTAAATAAAATAATGCAATTTATGTAAAGCGCTAGTTTCTGAAGTATCTACCCAAACGGCAAAGCCAAATATTTTTATATTTCCTCCTCTAGTACTTAGATTTCCTCTGTGCCTAATGAGAAATTATATCCTGTTAAGAAACATAGGGTCAGTGTTCGTGAGTCGGAAGTTCTTCAGGTACGGCTTTTTCTTCTTTTTCTAATATTCCATCATACAGGACCGTGGATCTGGGGTTTATCAAATATCTCGTAACCGAGTTTAAGAAATTCCGGACTACGTCATGAATGATAATGAGGTTGGTTGATGAACGTGGTTAAGAGTCACTACTTTATAGATAAGTCCCGGGTTCGATTCCCGACCGGTGATGTGTTAATGTTGAATTTAAAAACAGTGCAGTTCAATTCAGTTCAGTTTATTTATTGCAAGTTACATTAAATTTTTACAGAGGTGGGTATATTTTAATAACATACCATTTGTCCCTAATTTAATAAAATTAAAAATAAATTACAATTCGTGATAATAAAAAATTATAATAAAGAAACAGTTTATCAAACTTGGCATTTACATATAACTACATTATCATTAAAAGCTATATTTTTTCCTTCTAATAAGGTTACAGTTTATCATGAATCAATAATAATTATGTAGTATTTCTTAATAAGAAAAGTCTTCAGTTGTTTGTTAAACAGTGATACTTGTGGAATATCTTAAATACAGTTACGCTTGAATGAAAAAAATGGTCTCGCTGCGCAATTTTTAATCAGTTATACATGACTATCGACATAGATTTAGGGCTAAACTAATTTCAATTTTGTTTAGGCTATTAGGGAGACAAAGTTACTAAAATACCTCAAATCTCCAAGGCTGGGTGCCGTGGGGCAAGCACAAAAAGGTCCGATTTTTTTGTTATCTGCTTATACAAGGTATTAGGAAAAGTAGTACGTTCCTTCAAACCACACGTTCTTTAGGTATAATAATGTATGTTAAGGGTGTTCAAACGATTTCTGAAAGATGTTAGCGGATTAAAATATTTTAAAAAACTTTAAATTTAATTTTTTGTTTACTACTGTTCCTAACACCCTGCATTTTGAAAACGTTGCATTATATGTAATATTATTGTAAATATTAGACAATGAAATTTTAAAAAGCTTATAAAATTCTATACGTCTTTTTCCTTCAAGTTTCTATCTATTCCCATAAATTCATTTTACAAGCACTCCAGTACTTTATAAAGTCAAACCATATCTGGACAACGATTGGGGATTGATAAAAACTGTCAAGAGTAAATTAATATGCAGACAGAGAATTTTAATTGCTTTCATTGTCTAACAAAATTTTGTACCACGTATCATTTCCGAATTTTAAGTCGATAACTAAAAATTCTGACCTTATTTGTTTCCCTAATGGCGCCCAGCCTCGGAGAGGTAATCTATTTTAGTATGTTTTGTCTCAATAACAGCACAAATAAAGTATCGTTGTACAATTTTGGAGTTCAGGATTTTCCAACTAGAACTGTTCATTTACGACTAGTCGCCTAAGTACAGCCGCGAGAATGAAATAGGGTGACGCTATTCTAAGAGGTTCGTATCATCGTAAGGTGCTGACTTAGAATAGCATTACCCCCAATTCACCCCGTGGATGATGTAAAACGTGGTAAAGGGATATGCAGCCAAGGAATGGGCAACAGCGTTCTTTGTGAGTGTAATCTTGCTTTACGCTCGCCACCCCGCGTCGCGTGCCAGCAAGCGTGGACAGGTCCAGCAGTAGACTATCATATTATGTAAAAATTAGGCAACTGCAAGTTTTTGCTCAATGATTAGGATTACGACTAGCTTACAGAGGTCCTAATCTATCTCCTTGATTGAACGCGCAAAATTATTATTTACCTACTGAAAGGAAAATTAAATAAACGGTTGACTCGTGACGTCTTCTGAGAGCTGGACAGAAAATATATGAGTTTGCCCAAAAGTAACAAGGACAAAAAACTACTAATATACCTAAAGATCTATCTTTGTTATAGTCCATGGGCCCGTCTAAGCAGTTACCTACGTCAATCAGAAGAATCAGATCCAGGCATTACCCGGTAGTTGGAAAATTCGCAACTTCAACGCAAATGCCAATTTTGGGGGTACGTCATATCATATGACATCATTCCGAAACTCATGGCATTGTTTAGGCCAAAAGTACAAAGCAGACGGTGTCAACTTATTAATTTTTAACACCTTCTGCCATTAACTTCTGGTAATTTTAGCCATAATTTCTGCCATGAGTTTGTAACGATGTCATATCATGTACCTCAAAAATTTATTCCGGAAGTCATTCCAAGTTCCGGCCTATTCCATTCTTCTGATACCTACTTATTTAGCACAACCTTTACGACCTGCTGTCATGCGTCTCATTTTCATGTCACGTAACGCAGGCAAAAGCCTACTAGCCGGACCCACGGACTTTTATAATCAGAGAAACTTACACGGGAAAACTTTGCAGGCGTATTCAGACCGTGAAACTGAACAACTTTTACTAGTTTATGATGGAAAACGAATTTTTATTTCAAGTTTCCATAGAATGTTAGTCAGCTGATTCTAAGTAGGTAAAAGTTGTTAAGTTTCATGGTCTGACGTCTGAGCATGCCTGAAAAATTTCAGTACGTATACCGTTCATTAAACTTGGTATGTATATTCTGTCCTGCTGTCAGATGTGTTTCTAGGTGTTTCGAATCGAATCAAGAGTTCGACTAAAGTTCCGATTGGTTGTTCCTCTGTTACACTAGTAAGGTCACGTATGATGGTACTGCAGGTGCGCCAATGGGTGTTCGTATAGCGGGTAGAGGGGCTGCGGCGCATGCGCGGGGTGCGGAGGGGGCAGCTGCTGCGGGGGGGCGTCGCTGTCGTCGTCTGTTGAGGAGTCCAGCTGTTTGTCGCCGGTGCCGCCGCTGGAAAACAAGAAAAAGTTACATCAAGTACCGACGCTGTAATACGCATTTACAACCATTCATAAACATCTTCTAGCTCCTTTCATCTAGGCGAAGCATCTAAAGGTATACTAAACATACAGTGTGTTACCAATAGTTACCATCAAGCGTGCATTTATTCAAACCGGTAATTCTATGCATCTATATGAATATCTTTTGCTATGGGATATTCTGTGCTATAGGGGCATTTTGTGAAATCACGGAAAAAATAGATATTCCATAGATTTTGCTTAAAGATAATTAGGTTTTTCTATAGTTTTTTTTTGTGGTTTCGCAGATAGCTCCATGTTGATATACAGGAGTAAAAAATTAAATAAACAATTAATATATTCATTTAAATTATTTTTTGTGAATATTTCTAAATTTGGTACAATACGATGTATGTATATTTACTACAAAGATGTCCATCGGTTTAAACTGTCGAGATACTGCGAGTAAACCTGAAAGTAGGTAAGTGCTAAAATCCGTGTCATATATAATTAAAGTTAAAATGGCGCACTTAAGTTTAAACAATTTAAAAACAAGATTTAAATTTTCGTAAAACAAGTAGCTTAATGTATAAGCTTCCAAGTAGCCTTCATTATGTTCAGTGTAAGTAAATATTCTCAGGGGACGTTCGATTCGTGAAACAAAACAATTATTCTAAGTATTTTTTTAATATGTAATTTTTTTTAAATTACAAACAAAGAAGTATGTGGAAGTGTATGGAAGGACCAATATTTTTTCATATTCCGATAACTAAGAACAGTTGTTCAGTTTTACTAGAGGAACACACCCTGAAAATTATTGCACAGAACATTAAAGAACCTTATAAAGTTAATTTTTGCTGATAGAATATCGGTTTTTTACATATGGTTTGGAGAAAAGAAATATCACAGGAAATATAAAAGTTACCGAAGCGCGCTCAAACGGTCGTTATTTCATTTCCAAAACGTCAATAAGAAGAATAGCCCCGTCCAATCAGGCGCGAGTAAACTGACGTATCCACGGTGACAGCGCCCCTAGTACGTAACATGAAACGGACGGCCGCCATCACCATCACGCTTCGAGGAATACACAGCCTTATTATGGCCTTATTCTATTTTAAAGGTTTTAGCCAATGTTTGGTTTTTTTTTCTATAATTACTAGTAAATTCTCATTCACATTAAATTCAAGTTAGGCAAATAAAATTGAGGCTATTAATCACTGCACCCTGTTCGTTTCAGTTTAATGTTATGGATAAATGTCATGAGATTGACGGAAAGCCGTTTGAAGTAACTTTGAAATAGCGCTTGTATTATCATCGATCTTAGATCGACGATCGATTAAAAATTTTAAAATCACTCATATAATATATCACTTTTTAAGAAATATCGGACAATGCTTTTCGTTGTGTAATATTGCTTTGTGAAACAATTATTAAAAAACAGAAACCCGACTTCGATAATTTCAAAGTAGATTTTGCATTTAAAATCCACCATTGTGAATTAATGACATTTTATATTCAGTCTCTCTCTCTCTTCGTGCGGGACACCGAGTCGTTCAAAGACCCGATGAACCCTGGTGCCAGAGTTTTTCAACCGCCTACAACAAGTAGCAGGCCTCTGACATGGTTGTGTAACGTAACGACCGCCATCATAGACAGCAACCGGAACCGACGGCTTAACGTGCCCATCCAAAGCACGGAACCATCTTACTTTTCAGACAATCAGGTGGTTCAGCCTGCAATGTCCTTACCAGACTGGGAACAAATTCACAAAGTGATAAATATCAACTTTGTGAGTGACCCCTCCCGAAAATTGAACCCAGAACCTTCTACTAACCACTGCGCCACATCGGCTGTCGTATTCATATGTCATATCCAGTGCCATTCGCACTGCTAAGAAGAATCTACCAAGACCTTATTTCAAAAAAACGCCTAGCCGTTTGGGCTGTATCCGTTTTACTTATCCCATACATACTCACATACCAACATGTACATACATACTCACATATTCTCGAAAAACATTACCCTCCTTCTGAGGTAGTCGAATTTAATCGTCTACTTACCTATAGTTTCATTTATGTTAGTAAACGAAAATTCAATTTTTAATTCATAAGAAAATGCAATTAAGGTGGTTCGTAACGTCATACAAACGAAAAACTGCACTTCAGCCGGGTTACACATGAGCTGTACAGTTTCTTTTTAAAGACACTTTATTCTGAATGATGAAGGCACACGTAAATTTGTCGCAAAACTACTTATAGTTAAAAGGTAATCAGTATTTTCTGCACAATAAAATTAAACGTATTTATTGCAGCAGTAGCTCCATCTATTTTCGTAAAGTGGCGACTCGCTTTTTACGGGGAAATCTGATGATTTAAAAATTCTTTTTAGTGTTTTGCGACAATCTTATACAACGTGTTACAAAACAACCCATAAAAACTCCCATACAAATGGAGTTCATTTTGTATGGGAAGTCCATTTTTTTTTTTCATAATTCGACCCATGTTCCATAGGGAAAGTTGTTCAGTTTTACGAGTACCTTGACCTCGTTTCAGCTTTATTGGTTGTTTTGTAACACCCAGTATACCCACGGGACTCCCCATCAAGATTTTTAAACCGACCGTTGTCTCCTTTACATACATAACTCCATTGAGCTTTTGTATGGAAAACGGAACGCCTTAACACAAAATATTATAATAAGTAATTTATAAAGTGGCAACCCTTCGCCTAAAGAAACGTTATTTTAATTGAGCTTGGCGCCCTCTACATGACACTTGGGAATAACTACACAACAAAACCCATTCGCTGACTGTTTCCCGTTTTAAAAGTGTATGCTCGCTCATATTGCTCATCCTGTCATCCTGACAGTACTTCCTAGCCTCGATTTTATACATGGAAGGTACCAAGGTGGTTAAGTAAAACCAGTAAAGTTGGGCACATGTCCTTTTTAGGGTTTCGTAGTCTACTAGAAACCCTTATCATTTCGGTAAGTCGGTCTGTCTGTCTGTCTGTCTGTTTGTCTGTAGGCCGCGCCCTCATAGCTTCGTCAGTTTTGGAGCTATCGGCATCAAAATTTAGTGTGAAGATAGATCGTGTTGACACAAACTTAGAAATGATGAGAAAAAAATATTTTAAATGTTTTTTGGACCCCCTTCCCATACATGTGAAAGAGGGGCAAAAAAATTTTTTTCTCCTGTAAAATTGAGTAGGGTATCGTTGAATAGGTCTTTTAAAACTAAGGTGAGGTTTCATTGAAACAAAGTCACTAAAATGTTTCTGTCTCGAGAAATTTGCTTTTAAAAGTGGCGTTTTTGTGCCATAATTTGTTCCAGCTGTAACTTCTAAAGTATGCATGTTAAAAAAGTTAAAAATATGGAATATAGTTTTTAATATGAAGTTACCATGAAAACTATAACGAATACTGTACCACTTAAAATTAAGGAAATATTAAAGTTTTTCAATTTGCGGTTGGTCACCATACAGCTGTAAACAAACCAGGAACAAAATGAACTTTGTAACGCCGAAAAACCTGATATTTAAACGTTGACTACGAAACCCTATTTGTGAGCATATCTGACACGCTCTTGGCCGCTTTTTTATTTTGTACTTAGCATGCTTTTTTCTGATTTCTCTTTGTTTAAAGGACATGATATTATATAACTTTTTATTCCTCTGTGTGTACTTACTTATATAATTTCTAGTAAGTAAATAACTTATCTTGAATAACGCCAAAGTCTTATACTCAGAAAGCAATTTCATCGAATTAGCAATTTCAATCTATATTCAATTGTTCTTTTTCGCTGCATTCAAAATGCATTGGTGCATAATTCTGCTGATCCTATTTGTATTCAATTTGATGATGTAGAAACGAACGGCTGAATGCGTGCGGAATCCTTGCTTCAAGAAAAAAAAAACTACTTTTTGCTGGTTTTTTGGGTGTTCAATTATACAAGGTGTTTGGAAAAGTAGTACGTTCCTTCAAATCAGACGTTCTATAGGTATAATAAAGTATGTTAAGGGTGTTCAAACATTTAATAAAAAATATTACTTACTCCTGTGGCTCAGGGACCAATAAAAAATATTCATCATCATCATCATCATCATATCAGCCATAGGACGTCCACTGCTGAACATAGGCCTCCCCTAAATATTTCCACCTTGTCCGATTAGAAGTGGCCTGCATCCAGCATTTCCCCGCGGACTTGACCAGATCGTCTGTCCATCTCGCGGGGGGCCGTCCTACGCTGCGTCTGCCGGTACGTGGTCTCCACTCGAGAACTCTCCTGCTCCACCGATTATCAGTCCTTCGAGCAATGTGGCCTGCCCATTGCCACTTCAGCTTACTGACTCTCTTAGCTATGTCGGTTACCTTGGTTTGTCTACGGATCTCCTCGTTTCTGATTCGATCACGTAGGGAAACACCGAGCATAGCTCTCTCCATAGCTCGCTGAGTGACTCCTAGTCTATTAAGGAGGCCGACAGTTAGAGACCACGTCTCGGCACCGTAGGTCATCACTGGCATGACACACTGTTCGAACACTTTCGTCTTGAGACACTGAGGAATTTTGGACGTGAAGACGCTGCGTAACTTCCCGAAAGCTGCCCAGCCGAGCTGGATTCGCCGAGTGACCTCCTTCTCAAAGTTAGATCTTCCTAGTTGGACTGTTTGTCCTAGATAGACGTATTTGTCCACCACTTCGAGAATCGAGTTCCCTACTGATATTGGGGTGGGCGCTACATGTGAGTTGGCCATGACTTTCGTCTTGTCCATATTCATCTTGAGTCCCACTTGTTGGGAAACCCGATTGAGGTCCTGTAGCATTTTGCTGAGGTCTTCGAATGACTCTGCCATGACCACGATATCGTCAGCAAACCGAAGGTGAGTGATGTATTCGCCATTGATATTGATGCCAAGTTCTTCCCATTCCAGGAGCTTGAAGGCATCTTCCATCGCATTGGTGAAGAGCTTCGGAGATAGTACATCTCCTTGTCTTACACCTCTCTGCAATGGAATAGCCGCCGTGGTCTGATCTTGTGTTCGAACTGACATTGTGGCGTTTCTATATAAACACTTCAACACTTCGATATACCTGTAGTCAATGTGGCACCGCTGTAGAGCCTGCAGTACTGCCCACGTCTCGATAGAATCAAAGGCCTTCTCATAGTCCACAAACGCTAAGCATAGTGGCAAATTGTACTCCTCGGTCTTCTGTACAATCTGCCGCAGCGTGAAAATGTGATCAATGGTACTGTACCCTTTTCGGAAGCCGGCTTGTTCGGGAGGCTGGAAGTCATCAAACCTGCGAGCCAGACGATTTGTAATTACCCTCGAAAACAGCTTGTAAACATGACTCAGAAGCGAGATGGGCCTGTAATTCTTAAGGAGAGTCTTATCACCCTTCTTAAAGAAAAGCACCACCACGCTTCTGTTCCATGCTTCTGGCGTCACACCTTCGAACAAGACAGAATTAAAGAGCTTCTGAAGGACTTTAAGTACTGGTGTTCCACCCGCTTTCAGTAGCTCTGATGTGATTCCGTCTTCGCCCGGCGCCTTGTTGTTTTTGAGCTGTTTAAGGGCCATCCTAATCTCATACAAGCTGATGTCCGGATATCTTCGGTATAGTGTCGGGTAAGTTTTGCTCTAGGGTCTGTTAAGCTATTAACAGGTTTTGCAACTGAAGTGTACAGCTGTCCATAGAACCGTTCGATCTCCTCAGTACCTCTGGCCTCGTGGATGCTACCCTGCCGTCCTCCGTCTTCAGCTTTGTCAGCTGGCTCTGCCCAATAGACTGGTCCCTGGCGAAAACTTTGATGCCCTTGTTTCGCTCAATCGTATCTTTAATATTTTTAGTATTAAAGTTTCGAATATCGCTCCGCAGGACTGGCATATCTGTCTGTTGAGCCGCCGATATGACTCCGTGTCATCAGAGGATTGCAGCGTCATAGAACGCCTTTCTGCCATGAGGTTCAGAGTTCGATCGGTTAGTTTTGAGGTCTATTTTTACGACAGGGCTTAAAGAACTTGGAGCCGACTGTGTGGACAGTTTCCACTAAACTGTTATTGATATCGTCCACGGAATCGCAATCTAGGCAAGCAAAGCGATTTGTAAGTTCCAGTTGGAAGCTTTCCGGGTTTGAATATGGGTCGCAGATGGTCGGAGCGTAGACTTCACTAGGCGAGACCGTTCTAGTTTGACGTTTATGTTCAATGTGCCTCTGACCATTCGGTGATCGCTTCCGGTTTTAACCCTGTTGATCACCGAGACATCATTGAAAATTTGTCTCTTTGTGCCATAATGAAGTCTATCTCATTTCTGGTAGAACCGTCGGGGCTCAACCAGGTCCATTTCCTATGAGGCGGCTTTCTGAAGAACGAGTTCATCATGTAGAGTTCCTCCTTCTCCAGGAACTCGGCCAGCATCTGGCCCTCGGATTCCGATCCCCATATCCAAATGGCCCCACCCCAACTCATCACCGCTTCTCTCGCCCAACTTTGCATTGAAGTCCCCCATTACAACACTGTAGTGCGACTTTGAAGCATGTATGGCTTTTGAGATGTCCTCATACAAAACTTCTACTTCATCGTCAGGGTGTTTCGAGGTCGGTGCGTAAACCTGTATGACCTTCAGCGAATATCTTTTAGATATTCTGAGTATCAGGTACGCCACCCTGCTTGATATGCTTGTAACAGAGATGATATTGTTGACGAGGACTTGTGCACGATAAACCCGACACCACCTTGGGACTGTTGTTCGCCCTCCCGGTAATAGAACAGGTGACCGGATTTGAGGGTTATCGTGTCCTCCCCCTCTCTTCGGACTTCAGATAACCCTATGATATCCCAGTTCAGCCTGCCTATCTCTTCTTCCAGCTCGGCGAGCTTCTCGTCGGTCCTTAAAGTGCGCGTGTTGTATGTCACCAGTGATAATCTACGTCGGTTGTCCGTGGGTGCGTTTGCTTTGGTCGTTTGACGGAGGAGCGCCGCCCGGGGATTCTTAGCACCCCTGGTTCCAGTGCTTGGCCGGCGCCCGTCAACGCCAGTTCTGCAACTGGAGCCGCCGGGAACTTGGGGCCATGGTTTGACTTGTACTGCCATGTTTATTTAGGGGGGTTGGATCGTCACCCGCCACGCTGATCCAGTGCGGGTTGGCGGGTCGCCATTTCCTCGTCCGTTGACCAGCAGGGTGCACCACGGGCAGGTAAGGTTGGCTTGGGCCCCGAAGGTGTTGGTAGGGCCCCTTACACCCCTATAAAAAATATTAGTAGAATAAAATATTATTCAAAAACTTTTACTTAAATTGTTCAACCCTACAACACAGCACGTTGTACAGTGTCTGTACAGTCAATTACCGCTCCAATAAGTGTATACCGTTCCTTCGCCGCGCGCAGCAAGATCTACAACGGTGCAACCGCAGCTGAACGTGACTGTGACGATGTGTTATATCGCTCTCAGATCTAGGGGTAAACATTTCAAGAAAAAGTTTTTGTAAATTATTTAAAATAAGTACTTTTTATTATTATTTTAAAACATGGCAAGACACTTTGTTATACCTACAGAACTCGTGTTTAAAGGAACGTACTACTCTTCCTAACACCCTGTTTAGGGTGAATTATACTAGTGACCGTCCGCCCGCACCGAACGCTGTTATCTATTACTTGCTATTTTGCCGGTTTGAGATGGTTTGGTTTCGCGCGTAAACTATACGGTGTGTTTATGTGTGTGTCCGAGTAGAGTGATGTTTTTGTTCCAGTCATCTCTCTGTATTGGGCGCCCGCTTATAATTATTTTGTGCTACTTGCAAGCAATAGGTAGGAAGGATAACATGAAAATAGTACAAGCCTCAACAGTCCACTGCTGGACAAGGGCCTTCCCCGATTTCTGGGTCATTGTCATTCATACATACTCACAAAGCTTGGCAAACGAATTGGGAAACGCAGTGGAAGATGTTGCAATCACAGAAAAACATACAAACTATTTATATAAGCTGCTGCATTTATCGCTTAGAAAGTGGCATTTTACACGATACACATGGTGGTAGGCAGCTATAAGGATCTGGAGCTACTCTAAGCAAGCATTTTGCGGCAACTCTACTACCGTATCTTATAATATAATACTGATATAGATTCTCTCACAAAACAACAATAACAAAAATTAAGAAACAATGACTAAATAATAATAACATCCCGAATGCGGCCCTGCCCGCTTTTAGGAACGCAGATGTGGTGGTGTCAGGTTTCATATCTCTGTCCTTTTCTAACATATGGCTGTCTCTCAGTCTGTCATCGCGAAACGTCACTGTTTATTTAGTAGAGTAGCCAGGGATAGTCTGATAAGTTTCATTTAATAATTTTAATATATTACGCGATCAAATATTTTTATCGATACCATGTATTGAGTAGGTAAATATTTAATTACCTACATATTATACATGATTATTTACTAAAATCTTTAAAAATAGGTACGTTTATTTTTGACACTAATTAAATGCATCATTAATCTCATTCGTAAGTCCCGGCTTCGATTAGGTTCCTACTGGTTAGGGACTCTACCTTTGCTACAACCTACATACCTAGCTGCCTACTTATAAAATCATTGATCTTTGCAATATTGTTTCCACTTCTATCTAGCTTTCACTTTGTCTATTTAATTTTAAGGTACTTTAATGTTTCATGTCATGATATCGTAGTCCCCACAGAACCACAAAATTAATAATACCTAACAGAAGCCAAGATCATAGGCCATAGGTACACTAGACACCGGACAATACCTTGCTTATCAAGCGGGACATTGAGTAGACGAACGACCCGATCAACCCTGACGTGACGTCATAACTGATACGTAAACGATTTCACAGCATCAACAATTTTTACTTATCCAATCCACAACTCATCAAACCCATACACATTTCGTATCACAGACAACACAAAACGTATCCCAAATATTCTAATTTAGTTCTTATTCTTCTTGCAGTAAGGGCTAAAGTCCCGTGAACTAGGATGCTCTGAAGTCTGGCAGGGTATCATGTTACCGAAGCCAACGAAATGGGTAGGCAAACGCAGCTCTCCTATATTGTGCAGGGAGTAATAATATGTGTGTGTTTGTGCGTGTGATAGACATCTGTATCGATACGGTTTGAAGTTTTGAACAGGCCTTGTTTTAGAAATTCTAATTTAACGTTATAAATTATAATCAATAGCATTGGTAAAACAATGAATGATATGTGTGGATGATAGTAAGATGTGGATTATAGGCTTTGCCTAAGATAAAGTAAGTAAGTAAAAACCTATTAAAAAACGTCCATGTAATGAACAACTAGGTACTTTGTAGGTTATATAGGCACCTATTAATGCACCCATCAACCAATGCGCCGATATGGGCCCTGGTGGCCTTCTTTTTGAGGCAAGTGAAAACAAAACTTGTCAAATCTGGGAGCTTCACGCGCCATAATTATTTCTATATTTTTGTGCACCAGTTACTCTAGTCAGGTATACCGGGTGTAGGGGACGGTGTATCTAAACTAAAGCTATGCAGGCATGAACAATTTTTATCCCGGCTGCCTCAGACGTTGGAGCGATTAATGTTTTTCGAGATTTGACATTATGCGAGTGCCATTGAGTATAATAAAATTTCATAAATTCAAAATGGTGAATGCGAAACGTAAAATACGTATAACTTTGAAAAATTACTGCAGTCGGGTTTTTGTTTTCAATAATTAGACTTGTACTACTAACTAACTAACTCCGCTGACTCAGCGACCCAAAGAGGATCTTGGCCTCCGAAACGAGCTCCCTCCACTGGTCCATGTCCAAGGCTTGTACTACTACCAAATTTATATTGGGATACCAGCTGATCGGGACGTTTGTATGGGAAGTCGAATTTTTGTTTTTTGTTTCCCAACATGAACTCCACAGTATAAATAAATTCAGTTTTGGTGGGCTGTTATAGGACAGCACCTACGTATACTTACAATAGAATTGACATTCCCGCACTATTATGTGTGTGGTCTTTGTCTATGTTATGGCTACTTATCTAGTACCTATCTACTGGTGCAGATAAAATCAAGCTGTCTTTCTATGACTTTGTGATGTGACTTTTTCATCTGTCCATCATCACCATAATACAGACGGACGGTTATTGGCCGGTCTGTAAGTATTTATTAGAGATTATGGGTATGGTTGGTTTGAGAGTTGTTGTATTGCAATTTTAGGTGACGGGCAGACAACCTGTCACTACGGTAATACACAGTGTTCTGGGTGACTCTCAGTTGCGTCAGACGTGGTGTATGTATATGGCCGTTTTTTACAGCCGTTTGCGCTCTGCCTACCCTGCAAGTAATATAAGCGTGATATTATGTATGTATGTTACACTTAGTTTCTTTAAAATCGTAGCCATAAGTAAAGTACCAAATCAAATAATCCAAAAAAACAGGTTGGCCTACATTGTTTATTTTTTATTTGTGGTCGACGGCGGGAGTCCAACCCGGGACTTCTGCGCCACTGATCCGGACAGATGCGAATCAGCCGTGAAAAGATCTACTTTTGTTTTTCGAAAATAAAAATAAAAAATAAACTTCGAGGATAGATGGTTTTGTTACTTTTTGTAAATCAAAATTAGGTTTTGCCTCAAATAGTTTCTTTATTGTACCCTACTCTAGGGAAGTAGGTGAGTACACATTTTTACTAGTACACAAGGCGGTCTAGTCCTGCTTAATAGCCGGAGAGCTAGCCACCGGGAAAGGTGAATGATTTGATGAGTAAAGCAGGTGAAACTGGAGTGGACACTGCTAAGGGTGAACTTTTAATTGGGTGGGTGACAACCAATATCCATTAATATAGAAATCCGTAAAATGTAATAAGATAATCTAATAGAGTAATAATTAGGTAGTCAATTTTTTAAGAGATAACCTGTGATAGGTATCTTTGAAAACAAAATACGTTTTAATTCTTAATATCTATAACGATAATGTTACATAATATAACTACATTGACCGCGTTTGTATTGAATCAAAGGAAGTCAATTTATGGTCATAGCCCAATTTCGCCCAGTCGTCTTTACGTATCTCATTTTCAAATTCATCCATAGTAACTAAGTAAGTAATTAGAATAAATAACAAGCACATGTAAATGTTAATGTGACTAAAGCACAATTTTCTAGAACAGCTGACTTTATGTTTTGACTGACCTAATGAAAACAAAGAATTTGCTGCGTTAGCTATTGTAATGAATGTAATCGATACAATTTTATTATTCATTATTATGGACGTACGTTTTGCTTACTAAAATTTCGACAAATAGTTCACATTTGCCGCACGATGTTTCGGAATTAGACAGCCAGCTGGAAAATGGCTTCACAATTTGACAGATGCAATGTCTTGTATACGGGGTGTAAGGTGTATTCAGTTCAGACAATAAAATATTTGGACGTAAAAATTTTTGGCCTCCAATACAAAATCACAATCAGTTGACTGCGTTTGTTTACTATGGGATAAAAAATTTGTTTCCACGTCTCATAAAATATTTTCATGTGGAAAGTTGTTCAGTTTCATGGTCTAAGTGCATCTTATCAGTATTCGAAGAACTGTCCCTTATACCTAGTAATTATAATTGGTTAAGAATATTCTTCTACATGCGTTTTATTACAACTCCTTTCGCCAATAATACTGTTGAGACTAGAAACATTGCAACATTGTGAAGCAAACGTGTGAATCAGATTAGGGGTTAACTGCATGCAAGAATGGTTTTTTTTCTCCTGATAATTTTTCACCTAGTATTGATTGGCTTTTGTTAGAAAGTGGATCGAGCGTGTGTTGACACTGCTACAAACAGATTAAATTGAAAAATACCATACAGGGTAAGGTAAAGTATATCAGGTAAGGAAAAGTAATGCTTTCCTTTAAACTGCGCATTCTTTAAAACAAAAAAACAAAATGTGTTCAAACATTTTCCTAAAAAGTAGATTAAAATAGTATTGAAAAATAATTTTTTTAAATATATTATTTTTGTTTATGTTTTTTTAGACAGGCTTAGCACACTTTGTAATACCTAGTAATTCAGTAAAACGGTTTAAAGAAACGCAGTACTTTTCCTTACACCTTGTATAAGCTTTGGTATAAATTCGAATACATACTTGTCTTTGTGTTCAGCTTGTCTATCTCGCTGCCGCCTATTTTTAAACCAATTTGATACCTGAAAATTCGATAAAAATATTATTGCTTACATTTATCGCTGGCTGGAATGCGTATGTTGTGGGGTTGTATAGTAGGTACTCTGTTCAATACAATGTCCATTAAATAAAATCCATTTAATTACCGGAGTTCCTGGGTCGGTTAAAATTTAACTTTTTTTCTTTTTCTCGTTTGTAAATGGTGTATCATAGCGTCAATTGGCTTTAAAGATCTTATTCCGTTAGCTTTGGTATGCATAATATGAAAACTGGTAGGTATTTGATTGTTTTCAAGTTTTGATTATGGCTGTGTAACCGCAGGGATGTAGACATTGACATTGACTTTCTCTTATTTTCCGATCTATCTTGAATTAATGAGGATTTCCCACAGAAAAGCTTTGCAAACTAAATTATTTGTTTTCAGCTGTAGACTACAATATAAACCAGTTATAAAAAAACAGTAATAAAATAAAAACATGTTCGTCGGAGCAGATCTAGCTAGCGTGCTGCGGTGACGGTAACCCGAAACCACTGCCGCTTCCTCAAACTCAGGAGGGTTGTATTACAAACATACAGACGGACATACTTATACTTTACGTTCTTACTCATAGTTAAAAGAATAAAGACATGAGTACCTTGCTTGACCTAAGATTAACCCAATTCTACTCGTGGGTGTTGTATAAGCGCTTAAGGATAAATTCATTCAGGGAACCAGCAGCAGCGTTTCATTGCAACACCTTGCACTGCTCACCAATTCACCTGCCAAGCGTGTGAGTATGGCAATAGGGGGAGGCCGATATCCAGTTAGAGCTGTTATGTCTAGTACCGACAAGCAACTTACTTGTACAGTAGTTAAACCAGTGGTTTCGGCTAATTCTCTTTTCTCTCTCGGTGAAGGATATGGATTGTGCAGGTACCAGTCTCGAAGCACAGACCGCGATTTTTCCTGCAGACAAAGTACATAATATATGAATAAGGCAAATGGTATATTAGGTAAACCAACTCAAGGCACGCGAAACATCAATTGATCCGCAGAGGCAATCGAATTGGCCCCACCCTATCCCTCAAACCTCAATGCAAAACGCAAACGCAGATTTAATTGTAATTGTGCTATCAACATCAAAGTCAAAGTTATGATGATGCTATACCTTAAAGCAGTAGCTGGTTTCCTCCCCATCCCAGATGGTCCGAGGCAAGGGGAACTTGCGTCTGACTCTGTATTTGCCCACTGCGCCCAGCGGCCTCCCTCTTAACCTCTCTGCTTCTAGGTAATGTGCTGTGGACAATAAAAACGGTCATTCATGATAATGATTATGATTAATAGCTAATCAGGCGCAGGCTGTCTACTGCTGGGCATTATACCTACTTCCTTTATCGCGAATAAAGTCAAATAACCGGCCGTTGGGTTTATTTATGGGGATGGACAGGGGAAGTTGATATTATTGTATAAATCATTGTTGACAAAACAACATGTACTTTTCAGGCTATCACTTTTTAAGTAGTGGCAAGGCAAGGTTCTCACTTGATCTGACCGACACGTTTTGTAAGAAAAAATATAGGTATACAAAGAGCGCCAATACAAATAGGTTTTACCTATGACAAACAATTTTGAGTTTGACCGAATCCGATAGAAGAAGATTAAAAGTTCCCGGATTATTTTTTCTACTCTACTTCTGAATACTTCTATTTTACGGCATCCTTCATTGATAGTACTGAACGTACTGAACCCTACCCATAAGCTATGGCACGTACCTATGTATAGCAAGCGACGTACAACCTTTCGTTTTAGTACCTCACCTTTTAACCACAGACTCTGTAGCTTCGCATGGTTATGCGCGCTGAACGTGTGTGATTCCAGTAGCCTATACAACTCCTTGAAGTTGCCTCTGTGGAAGGCGACGATGGCTTTGGCCTTCAGGACCGACTCGTGCGCGTGCAGACGCTCACAAGCTGGTAGCGACCACAGGAATCTGCCCAGTCTTTCTATGTTGCCGGCTTGCTGCAACACCTGCCAAAAAACAAAAGAAAATTGAACAACTTGGAAAATTGTAATATTAATAAATCGTTATCGCTTGCGCTAATAGTAACAAATACCTAGAGCCAAAATGGATTTATATTATTAATTTAGGACGTGGAAGAGTCCGTTCGTTGTAAAGAGCCAATTATATAAAAAATTAAGCCGTCGTGTCGTCTTTGAAATTCATTGGATTAGGTTCAATAACATCTCTTTGTGTTGTTTACTCTGTTCGTAGCTAATACGAAGGAACGTCAAAGTGCTAAATATATCTGTCCTACCGCCGCCATGGAACGTTTCACAACTCGGTCAGAATGGAGAGAAATACTTTCACATTCAAGTATACATTGTGGTACGGAACGATTAAAAACGCAAGCTCAATAGAGCAAGTTGAACAAATTTCCCTGTGACCTTTGGTCCTATGGCAAAGGAATAACTTTGGCAATAAAATTGGCAAAATAACATATAAAAAAACCTATCTTGCCTATTCTTCATTAAAGTTCAAAGGAAAATGTTATTTCAAAGTTCTAAAAGTCAATCAACTTTCCCTTTGTCTCTATTCGGAAAGAAACAAAAATCCGACTTTAACGCAACAAAAAAAGTCGCGAGGTCTTAATTTTATAGAAAAAGGCATGGCGTTTTGGGTTATATATAAAGTCACAACATATTGCTGATGTTTATAATTATGAGTTATGATGATTTTTAAGTGATGAGGGCAGTATCTAGGCTTGCAGGCAGGCAGGCAGTCGGCGAACAAAGAGAGATCTCTAGCGATTTTTTTTTCATACATACGTTTTCAACGTAACCCTCTGCCAATTCGCAACCGATCGAATAAATTTTTGGTCCGATAACTTTTCTGGACTAGATTTATGCTTCATATTCATTTTCTGGTTGTTAATAATGCATTTGAAAGAAGATATGACCGTCGAAAAGTGCTTTAAAATTATCAGCAAGTTTACGCCGCGCCGTGGTGTCTTCTAAATATAACAATAATTTCAGCGAAACAAATAATACGGGCATAGAATATTTTATTGGCAGCAAAATAATACCACTATCAACAAAGGTGGAGATTCCGAACGGGGAACCTGGTACCACTGTCTCTTTCATGGCTGCGGGACGAGTGGGATGCATAAATGAAATAGAAATATTTTATCATCTGACAGCTCACGAACTTCCAGCTCGGTATAGTAGCCTCTTTTGGTGTGTGGATGCCCTCGAGAATCGAACACATACTTCATCAGGATTCTGAGACTAAAGCTCAGTTACAGGCCATGAAGTAGTTCTCACTTGATTCATTGATGGATTTTGATCAGCCTTATCCTGCCGTTTCTTAACAATTACTATAATCCGCACATGTGCCGAAGTGGTCACAACACAAACTCACTATTTGTACAGGTTCCCGTATGATGACATCCGGTTCTTGTAGTTTTTGCCGAACCCTACCTAAATCAATAAAGCTTCTACGAAAGTAAAATATGTCACTCAGTATTCTTTTTTTTTTCAGATCGCACTGCCTGAGAATGGCATTCGTTTGTGTAGTAGGTAGTTGCTATAATTTTAAAATATTTAATCTTTTTACAAATACTGAGTGCTATAATGTGCGGAGTGTCCACGAACTACCTACCTATCACAAATTATCGCACTGGGCTCCTATACAGATGACTTACTAGGTAAGTATTTTGCAAGACATGTTACACTAATGTACAGGTACAGAAATCAAACTCAGGGGCTTAAGAGGATATCCGAGTAATGCTTGTTTCCGGCCTTTTTATAGAAACCCTCTCACGGTTTCCTTAATTTAATCATAAGCAGTGCTGGATTGAGCCTGCGCGGGGCCTGTATCAAATTCTTGCGCATGGCCCTTATGGCCTTTACAGCCAAAACACAATATCTACTCCATTGGATCCTAACCTTTTAATTGTAACAAATTACACCTTAGGTCAAAGTATTAGGTTCATGACTTTACCCCTGACAATAAAAGATCAATTACCTATGGCAAATTTAAAAATGCAACAGACATCATAATTAAATCAAATCAAATCAAATGAAATCATAATTAATAAGGTAGCACCAACAGACACAGGTTGCAATGTTGTATGCATGAGCTAGATGGGCCCTATAGTTAATCCGGATCTACTTGGGTGATATAATAGCTTCAAATAGGCACGTGTGTATCGTTATACCAAATAATAAATTGTTTCTAATGTCACAATCACCATACCAATTTTAGAATGCAAATTTTTAAAAGGGTTGTAGTTCGGGTGGATTGTACTGCGTGGTACGAAACGAAAACAAAATTAGATTTCATTGCTAGGTACACAGAAAATAAGGCAATCTAAATAGGTATTTCTAGGGGTTACCCAGCGATCTAACCCATGAAAATTAACAAGTTTCCCCAGGAAACAAAGTTCGAAAAAACTGAGAGTTTATATGGCAGGTCGAATAATATATTTTTTAATTTTGCGGAATCTTGCTGGACCGGTGTTAATGACGAAAGGAATTGTAATTGTAATGTACAAGTTATTATAAGAATCGCATATCGTGGCAGTGGCACATGGTATTAAATGAAGTCGCTTTTTGCGTTTCTAAGTCTGTCTGTCAATGCAATGGATTTTAATATACTTTTTTAAGAAACAGAGTGATTCTAGAGTTAAGTATACCTAATAAATGCCGGTAAAATGTTTCCCACCAAGGGAAAACGATAAGCAGCGGGTGACAGCGCTAGTCTGCTATATTCTGTAATGACATGAAGGTGAATGAATATACCAACACGCCCAACGCAGCAAACAACAGACAATCATTAGGTAAATATCCTCGCCAAAGTGCAGGCTAAAAAATAATCCCTCGACACTGCAAATTGGATTTGCAAACCCCTAATGGTAAGTATCGGTTACCGGTGAGGGCGGTTGCATAGGTAGGTACTCAGTGCGAAAATTACAGGGTTATTCTTATTTCGACGACCTGAGCACTAAAATTATAATTTTTTTGCTATTTTTGCCCGACTGCAGAAAAAAGGTTATTGGGCTTACCACTGCCATTATGACCTACTATGAAATAATAGAGTGAAATCCAAACAGTGACGCCATAGTCTGGCAGGCAGCTGCTAGCAATCCTACCTTACAGCAAAATATAATTTGCTAGCTTTGCACGGGTAGAAGAACTCTAGTAACTTCGATTGGTCATGGTCAGCCGCAGCGCAGCTTGGCACGTTTGTTGTTATAATAAAATCTTTGACCTCATAAAAAAGTTAAAAAATACTTGAAATGTCTCACTCATCAAAGAGGAAAATCTCTCTGCGTTGATGAAACAGTCAATCATTCAGTTATTCAGTCATTCAGTCAGGATGTCGTTTTTTGCGTTTCTCTGTCTATCATTGACACCGCTTACTCCTTCTAAACTATAATTTTAGATAAAAAGTTATTGAAGATGAGGGTTTATAAATATTCTAAGAAAAAGATAAGCAGTGGGTGCAACTGCTGGGCGGGCCGCTAGTGCTTTTATTTATTGACTTGTTGAAGAACCAAAAATTTTACAAGATTAACTAACTACTCTATATTTGTATGCTGAAAGGCTGAACATAGCTGACAAACATTTTTTTTTAATTTACACGATAATTTTAAAAGTTAGAATATTTATGTACCTAATATATTTCACATACCTATATCTAAATATCGTTATTAGGAATTAACTGTAGTACCTAAATGTAATCCGGATGAAACTGGAAAAAATGGGGTAAGAAATCATTGAGTACAAGTCGAGATGGGAATAACCCAAATAAAGCTAGAGGGTGGAAACTGTTATTATGGTTAACGGCACGTTCGTTACCCGTCATAATGATTTCATTATCTATGGTATTTTTAGGGGTTTAGTTGATTATTGATTTTGTGATGATCGCACTAGGTATCACAAAGACAAAAGTATGTGGTAGGTATTGAATAGGTAGGTTTACAGTGAAAACTTCTACTGGTTCTTATTAAACTAGCTGTCACGGTTTATAAGATACAGCTTAGTGAGCCTAGTGAGTGACAGACGGACGGATAAACAGACAGCAAAGTCTCAGTAACCCTTTGGGTCTTCTTCTTCTTAAATTTAAGAGCTTGGCTCTTGTCGGTGGAGTAACCGCCATTCTAGTCTTCGTTCCGCCAGTGATTTGACCTGCTGATACGACACGACACGAACCTTTTCTTTTATTTGTTCGAAATAATTTCGCCTTGGCCGGCCTCGTCTTCTCCTGCCTTCTACTTTTCCTTCCACGATGTTTTCCAGGAAATGGTCGTGTCGTATCAGGTGTCCTATCATCTTCCCACGTCTGTTCTCTATGGTTCTTAACAAGGCCCTTTTTTCGTTTACTCTCCTAAGCACCTCTTCATTTGTCCTCTTCTCAGTCCTTTGGGTACGAAACCCAAAAAAAGATTTACGAAGCAAAATCGCTAAATTCGTAATACGTATCTAATATAAAAAGACATTTTCAACATTTTAGTTTTAAGTACCATGATTTCGCTGGACTGGCGAAGTTTTGAAAGAATAATTATGTCACTTTTTGTCTTTTGACAAATAAGTCGGATTGTCACGACAAAAACCATTTTGTAAACACGATAAATGTGTCCAAATGCGACAGATAGAAACAGAAATAATGATTAGATCAATCACTTTTACAACCCGTTTACTAAAAAACTTACCAGGGTCCTATTAAATTAAACATACAAACAGACAATTATTTTTAAAACACACTTTGTCGCATTGGCATGGTAAACTCCTTTATAAATGGTGACAATTATGTCTAAGATCGACAGGTAAAATGGTAACAAGTTGTCGCCATTGTAAATACGGTAAATAAAACTCAAGAATTGTCAAATACCATCCAAGGTCATTGGCATTTGTGACAACCAACAATGCAACAATTTTTTCACTGAAAATTGTCATTGGTGACCACTTGATCACAGTTTTTGACAATTCTAGTGTTTTATTAAAGGCGTTTACAATGGCGACAAGTTGTCACCATTTTACCTGTCAATTGTTGACATAATTTTATATTAAACGATTTTATCATGTCAATGCGACAAATTTGTGAGTTTTTTAAAATGTTGTTAGTTTGTCTGTTTTATTTAACAGGACCCTGGTAAAATGTTTAGTAAACAGGTTGGATATGTGATTGATAATTATGTCAGTTTCTATCCGTCGCATTTGGATATATTTATCGTGTTCACAAAATGTAATAAATAGCTTATTGTCAATTTTGTCAGGTTGGAAGCAACCTGCGTAGAACAGGGCGCCGGAAGAGTGGTGTGCAGCATAGTATAATAAAAAAAAACCGGCCAAGAGCGTGTCAGACACGCCCACAAATAGGGTTTCGTAGTCAACGTTTAAATATCAGGTTTTCCAGCATTACAAACTTAATTTTGTTGCTGGTTTGTTAGCAGCAGTATGATGACCAACCGCAAATAGAAAAACTCAATTTTTTCTGAAACCTTTAAGGGTACAATATCCGTTATAGTTTTCATTGTAATTTCAGATTGTAAGCTATATTCTATATTTATTTCAAATTTTTAGCGTTTATACTTTAGAAGTTACAGCTGGAACAAATTATGGGTCAAAAACGCCCTTTTTAAAAGCAAATATCTCGTGACAGAAATATATTAGTGACTTTGTTTCAAAGAAACCTCACCTTAGTTTTAAAAGACCTATTCAACGATACCCTACTCAATATTACAGAAGAAAAAAAAATTTTTTGCCCTCCTTTCATTTGTATGGGAGGGGGTCCAAAATACATTTGAAATATTTTTTTCTTAACATTTCTATATTTGGGTCAACACGATCTATCTTCTCACCAAATTTCATGTCGATAGCTCTAAAACTGACGAAGATATGAGGGCGCGGCATACAGACAGACAGACAGACAGACAGACAGACAGACAGACAGACAGACATGACGAAACTATAAGGGTTTCTAGTAGACTACGAAACCCTAAAAACCGGCCAAGAGCGTGTCAGACACGCCCACAAATAGGGTTTCGTAGTCAACGTTTAAATATCAGGTTTTTCAGCATTACAAACTTAATTTTGTTGCTGGTTTGTTGGCAGCAGTATGATGACCAACCGCAAATAGAAAATCTCAATTTTTTCTGAAACCTTTAAGGGTACAATATCCGTTATAGTTTTCATAGTAACTTAAGATTGTAAGCTATATTTTATATTTATTTCAAATTTTTAGCGTTTATACTTTAGAAGTTACAGCTGGAAAAATTATGGGTCAAAAACGCCCTTTTCAAAAGCAAATATCTCGTGACAGAAACATTTTAGTGACTTTCTTTCAAAGAAACCTCACCTTAGTTTTAAAAAACCTATTCAACGATACCCTACTCAATATTAGAGAAGAAAAAAAAATTATTTGCCCCCCTTTCATTTGTATGGGGTCCAAAAAACATTTAATATAATGTTTTTAAACATTTCTATATTTGAGTCAACACGATCTATTTTCTCACCAAATTTCATGTCGATAGCTCTAAAACTGACGAAGATATGAGGGCGCGGCATACAGACAGACAGACAGACTTGACGAAACTATAAGGGTTTCTAGTAGACTACGAAACCCTAAAAATGGTCTTACATTCCCAGAGAAAGACTTGCCTACATCACTAACATTGCCACTTTATTTCAATAAAATACGTTATGGCGTGAATTCAATCTCAGAAAAATGAGTTAAAGGCTTATTCTCCTAAAGCCACGGAAAATTCTAACTTCCATGTCTTTTTTTAATTTTAGATTTTCTGGAAAATATTATACAGTTTATCAAAGGTTTCTTCATTTCTAAGATAGAATTTAAAAGGCCCGGTTTTCGGACCACCGGTTTAAGAGTTATTTGATGTCCACTATTTGCGAACATGGACGTTAGAGAATTCCGTGGCTTATTTTCTTTTTGTAAATAATGAAAAAATTAAAGTGTATTTTAAATATAAAACTAGTAAGTAATGTTGTTTAGAGCTTCTACAAGGTATTTTAGTGAAAAAATATAACATATTACTATCATTAACGGAAAAAATGGAAGGCCACTATTTTTTGACATGGAAGTTAGATGTCCACTACTTGGTACGTCGGAAAACTAAACGAAATACGTTTTATTTCTTTATAGAAGATGTAAAAAAATCAACTACAAATACTTTAAGGGGTGAATTAGCCCGTAAAACTGAACAACTTTCCTCGAGGAACATAGGTCGAGATGTGGAAACCAATTTTGGACCTCCCATACAATTTTGGACTCCCTCGGGCGGCTGCTACAATTTGTATTGTCCCACCATTTATTTATTTTTCACATTACGACCTACGTTCCTTGTAGAAAGTTGTTCAATATCCTGGGCTGATTCACGCCTCATAATATTTGCAGTTGATTTTTTTACACATCATAAAACGTTTATTTCGTATGTGATATCGGCGGCTCAACAGACAGATATGCTAGTTCGTTTTACTAAACTTTTAAAATATTTAAAAAACGATTAAGAGAAACAAAGGCACCAAAGTTTTCGCAAGGCACCTGTCTATTGGGCAGAGCCGGCTGACAAAGCTGAAGACGGAGGATGGCAGTGTGGCATCCATGCAAAGAGAGGTACTGTGGGAGATCAAACTGTTCTGTGGACAGCTGTACACTTCAGTCGCAAAACCTGTTATTAGCTCAACAGACCCTAGAGCAAAGCTTACCCGACAACAGTGTCTAGACCTCGGTATAGACCGAGAATGACCTGGATATCAGCTTGTATGAGATTAAGATAGCCCTTGAACAGCTCAAAAACAACAATGTGCCGGGCGAGGACGGAATCATATCAGAGCTACTAAAAGCGGGTGAAACACTAGTACTTAAAGTCTTTCAGAATCTCTTTAACTTTGTTTTGTTAGGAGGTGTGACGCCAGAAGTATGAAACAGAAGCGTGGTGGTGCTTTTCTTTAAGAAAGGTGATAAGACCCTCCTTAATAATATTATAGGCCCATCTCGCTTCGGTGTCAAGTTTACAAGCTTCGAGGTTATTATTATTACAAATCACCTAGCTCGCAGACTTGATGACTTCCAGCTTCCCGAACAAACCGGCTTTCGAAAACGGTACAGTATAGTACTGAAGGTCTACAGCAGTGCCACATTGACTACAGGTATATCGAAGTGTTGAAATATTCATAAACGAAGAAAGAAACGTCAGTTCGAATACAAAATCAGACCACAGCGGCAATTCCATTGCACAGGGGTGTAGGACAGGGAGATGTATTATCTCAGAAGCTCTTCACTAATGCGATGGAAGTTGCCTTCAAGCTCCTGGAATGGGATGAACTTAGCATCAATATCAATGGCGAATACATCACTCAGCAAAATGCTACAGGACTTCAGTCGAGGTTTCCCAACAAGTGGACCTCAAGTTGAATATGGACACGACGAAAGTCATGGACAACTCTCATGTAACGCCCACCCCAATATCGGTAGGAACTTGACACTCATAGTGGTGGACAAATACGTCTATCTAGGACAAACAGTCCAACTAGGAAGATCTGACTATGAGAAGGAAGTCACTCGGCGAATCCAGCTCGGCTAGGCAGCTCCGGGAAGTTACGCAGCGTCTTCACGTCCAAAATGCCTCACTGTCTCAAGAAGAAAGTTTTTGAACAGTGTGTCATGCCAGTGATAACCTACGGTGCGCAGACATGGTCGCTAACTGTCGGCCTACTAAATAGAGTAGGAGTCACTCAGTGAGCTATGGAGAGAGCTATGCTCGGTGTTTCTCTTCGTGATCGAATCAGAAACGAGAAGATCCGTAGACGAACCAAGGTAACCAACATAGCTAAAAGAGTCAGCAAGCTGAAGTGCCAATGAGCAGGCTATATTACTCGAAGGACTGATAATCGGTGGAGGCGGCGGCCCGCGGCTGGGAAATGCCGGATGCAGGCCGCTTCTAATCGGTCAAGCAAGATTTAGTGGAGTCCGATGTTCAGTAGTACGTCCTATGGCTAATTATGATGACGATGTCAAAAAAGTATGAATCAATTCCACAAAGTTTTCCATTAAGACACGCATTGATTTATATTAAGAAAAAAAATATATCATTTAAAATCTTTGTCCAACAGTGGGGGCCAAAAATTTAATCATTCTCTAACGTCCATGTCATTTTGTAACGTCCATGTCACCGCGAAACATGGAAAGACATGGAAAAAAGGACATGGACGTTAGAACGAAAGTTTATTTTGCGGTTTACGAAAAAACTATAAGACCATACTTTTTACAATACTGCCCCTTGTTTTAAGCATAACAAAGGTATTATCCAGAAAAAATATCAGTATTACCTGATAACTGAATACTTGGTTATCGATGAGCATGGAAGTTAGGTGGGTACTGAACAAAATCGTAAATGTGTGGAAATTACCTTCGCCAGCAAAAATGCAGCAGCGAGAGGCACGTGTTTCTCATACGATATTGTCGGCAGTAATATCCGCTATTCGTATATAAATAAACTAGACAGATAGCTTTCACCGTCATGAAAATATGAGTAAGAAGGTAGCGTGAGGAAATTTTAGCCTGAATCAGGCTTCAACGCTACAAACCATGTTTAAAAATAAATTCTGGCGTCTTTTACTAATAAAAACATCTTGCAAGATAGAAAATATATCTAGTTAGAAGATAAGAAGGATTAACATGATATTGCCCTGATATTTTAGGATCTATAACAGTTTATCTGTCACAAAGTAGCAAAGTTCCTCGCCATGGACGTTAGAGAATGCATGTTTGACAGGAATTTTACAAAAAACTGTCAACATATTTGAGTATTTAAATGTTTGACCATGTGTAAGACGAGTTGAAGTATTTTATAGTAAATTTTTATAACCCTCTTCCTACAGAAAGATTCACTTTTTCAGCGGAATGTGTGAAAAATGCGGCAGATGAGAATGTACCTAAAATATTTCTTAATAATTTTATAATTTAGATTTACGTGTGTATTAACATGAACTTTACAACAACACTTACATTGTATTTATTAGTTAACAGTATCATATATGATTTACAAAAAAAAACATAAGAGTGAGTAATCCTGGTAACCCACAAGCTTGATGACGTAGGCAAGTGTTAGTCACGTGGTTCACGAGTCTCGGAATGGAATACCAGGCGGAGTATCTTATTATACCATGGTGTGCAGTTGCCAAGATCCACTTCGGATCGCAGAGCCAGCGCAGCGTAGTAAGTAAATTAGATTGATCCCTCAAATGGTTTTGGTTAAAGTGATACTTACAATTAGTGAAAAGCATGGAGATAGAGGTAGTAAGAAGCTTTCATAACTTAATACCCGGATCCTCAGTAATGTCTGCCCTTTACACCACGCCCTTCGAAATCGGATATCCGGCTAGCAACCGTTGTCAAGGCAGAATCGACTTTTCGTATATGTACCTATACTATAAATCAGCACAATAAAGAAAGAAATTGACAATTGCGAACCTTCTAATCTACACTGAACCACAAATAAAACGGGGTCGGGAGGAAAATCGCCAATATCTTTAAAATTACCAAACGTAGCTTAGTGAAACAAAGACTAAATGAAAGACTATTTAATATTGAGCTTACATGGCAATAAAATTAAAATAAACTGAACCTTTCGTTTTAGAACAAATGTAAAATGAGTAAAAATGCGTAACATTTGCCGTAATTTCGTGAATGTGAAACGGCTACAGAGATGTCGTTTTCACGTATTTTTATTATACTTTGTGTTGCGTCCGCGAGCCTGTAATATAATATAATAATGCTGTTATTGGCATACTTTAACCAGGTTTTTGAGGCGATTCTGTAGAATATTCTGCCATTTGAGGAATGGAAATTAATCAAAGCTTCTTTCAGCTCACGAAGTGAGATTGGCGGAGGATTCCGTTGATGAACACGTCTTCCCAATTCTTCCCAGGCGTGCTCAATTGGATTTAAGTCGGGGCTGCGTGCTGGCCACTCCATGCGTGTGATACCAACTTAACACTATCTGAGCTGTATACGGGCGGGCATTGTCTTGCATAAAAATAGCATTCTTGCCCATGACCACTAAAAATGGCCAACTAGGTCATTCAGAATTTCAATGACATATATCTTTCTGCAGTCAAAGTGCCATTTTCTATCACTTGGACGATTCTGTGAATCTTCGTTATCTTTAATGCAAACGATTTCAAAGTGAATAAACTAAAATAATAAAATGATTAAATACGTGTTCCCGCATTTTGTAAATTTTAACCCTTAACAGGGTAAAAAAGAGGTTAAGAGTTTGTATGAAAAATCGTCATTTTTGATGTGATCTGTTTCAAAATTTGGAAATAGGCGATTGAGCAAAAATAATTAAACACGTGTTTCAGCATTTTGTAAATTTTAACCCTTTCTAGGTAGTCTATGTGTTTTTTAAATACCTTTGGCAACTGGCAAAACTCTTTCCTTGCTCGGTGACGGTGAAACTGATTAGATCTACTAGAAACTACAAATTAGAAAGAGAGACTGCGCGAGTGCGTAGATACCAGGTACTATTAGAAAGTTCGACTTACACTTAGTTTTAAACATCCGAGTTTTGTATTTATGTAGATTGTAGTGTATTTCCCACCCCCATCGATTTATAGACAAGTACCCTCCCAGTGTAAACAGCCTCCGCCACGCCCTCTGACACCGGATATCCAGCCGGCAACAGTCGTCAGGGAGACCGGTAGGTACTTCATCCAAAGTCAGGTTTAGTTTATTATGTTTTATCGCAAAACTGATGAACTAATGCATGCTAGACAGAGTCAGATTCTTTGGAAGAAGTTGTTGGTTTTGATACGATCTACATTTCAGATGACAGCTGTCAAACTTCTAGACATTATATCTGCCACTTTAGCGTTCACGTTGCATTTTTTTTGCTACTTTAAGACGTAGCAAGGTATCTACAGCACATTGCATTGGACTGTTTGCGATATTCTTTTTGTTCTGTGCACCCATGATCTTTATATTCGTTAACATTTTACAAAGTTGACAGATTGCGATGTTGAAATTTTGCAACTGTATCAAAACTCGGATGAACTGAATACAATAAGCACACGTGCCTTGCGTCGCACGTGACTTGTGACAGTAGCAACCCTGGCTATGTAACAAGTGACAATCGCAAAAATCTTAAATAGGGTCGACTAATCCTTCTGGCTGTTTAGGTAGGTAGGTATTTTGTAAAGCAGTGCAGGCAAACGACAGAACGACGTCTCAGTGCAAATATTTTTATAGTGTGAGTGTTATATGGTATAACTTATCTTGTTATAATGTAATTTATATGGATAAATGACTTTTTTTACGTAAATATAATATTATGTTTAAATCAGGTACCTCATTTCAAAAATAATGAAAGGCAAAAGGATGTAGGCTACCTTTCCATCTCCATCCACACTACTCTAACAATGTATTTCCAAATAAAAACAAATACTTACCTACATTCTTAGTCCATAATCGAATAAAACTTTATTATTCTTAGTATTTATTTTTACCACACACGTTCTAACAGCCACAAAAATATTGCTCACCTCACAAACACACGCGACCTGCTCCTGTGTGAACCCGAAGCTCGGCAGGGGGGCGTCCCTGGGGGGGGTCGCCTCCCGTTGCCCCCATTCAGGCGCCCCCAGCATGTCTAAATGCTCGTCTCCAGCCACTTTGACACCGAAATAGCACTTCAAAACTATGAAATCCACTGACCAATTTAGTCACTCATATCTTAAAAAACAAACACCTCGCGATTGCACACTTCGAAATTTAAAAACTCTACATTAAAACAAAATGCCTCGAGAACGTAACGTGACTCGTTTACTTTTAAAATTTATCTTGGTAGTCTTTCTTTACGGTAAATGCGATCGAGTTCTGTTTATTCTTTCACTGTTTTGTTTTTAAATCGGTCTTTAAGGGCAACTAAACAAACGCGCAGAGGCAGCAGTCCCAAAAATGTTTAAACAAAAGAAATCACCTCAAACGTCGATAACTTATTTGTGTTGAGTTTTCTGAAAGCACCGACGTTTGTAAAGTAAGTTGTTTTACGGTACACTCCGCTTTGGTTTTCTTTACAAATATTTGGGCACTGCATAAATATACCTTAATTAAATCCAGTCTCTGTCTGGTTAATACGGTCACTTTAAAACTTCACTTCTGTTGTTTTTAGTACGCTCTTTAGAATTTTTTATGATTTTTATTCATTTTATTCTTGATTTCCTCTTCTTTTTCATTTCATCCACTTCAATTGATACACCTGGAACAAAAGAGGTTTAATTATTATTCTTTCTTAGAAATTTCGTCACTAGGATTTGTAATTGAAAAGCCGTGGCATAAATCAGTTTTAACACAATCGAGTACCAAATCTCTTGGAGGAGCCACCACCATCAATTTCCCATATTTTTATCGTACTCAAATATAAAATACCAACACGTACTTTGAGACATTACCCAGATCTACAGACAAGACCACAAAAAATATAATTTAACAATCAAATTTAAACCATAACTTTTCGAGCATACGACTTAAAAAACCAAAATCTGTGTCAACGTTTTCAAAGTCTTATAAAACAATAACACACTATTAATATGACTTGTCTCATTTTGTACCCTGCGAGTTTGTAAGTGGGAGAGGGATAAAAGAGGGCTAAGATGTTAAATTTTTGGTGTTTTAAGTAATTTTTATCATCGACACGATCGCAAGGGAGGCCTCGTTGATATATGGAGTTGACGGGTTGACAGTGCTGAGACAATATTTTATCGATATCTGACTCACAACACGTGTGAGGTCTTTTACGAGTGTGGGTCTTGGAAAATAAAAGGAAATGGCAAGTGCTTACCAATTTCTCAGAACAGAACATTTAGGAAAAAACATAAAAGTTATAAATAGCCCAATTTAAATCAGGAAGTATAATAAATGTATATATCATAATATGACAACTAAGCATTCGGCCAAAGATAAATATCTAAACAAAAATAATGATAACTTTAAAGTCCCACTCGAAGATGAAGAAGTATCCCCAACATTTTCAGCCTTTAAGTATCCCCTAAAGATAGAAAGAAAGTAGGATTTTCTTATCTATATCTTCTATGCCCAGACTTTCGACTCTCTTCAGCTTTATTATAATATGTAAAAAATTTATGTGTACATTAAAATAAAATTTATACCGTACCTAGTAGATATAATATACATACAAAATAAAATAACATGCCGATTACCCTGTCTCTGTTGGCAGGGTACGTGGCAATTTTATAATGAATAGACTCCAACAAGAAGCGTGTTAAATAAATCTATAGTTTTTCGTAAATTTGTCCCAACACTATTACCCCACGTGGCGCGATCCCTATCGCCCGGCACAGCTGTAAAACACAAGATTTATCGACAGATTACCGTGCAGTGATAATGGTACAAATCGCCTCACTATTAGCGATGTGATTTTTAATGCTGACCGTTTTGGATTTTTTTATATCGATATTATTTGGTTTTTAAGGTTGATAGTCAGCTGATCGGGAGTGTGGCTTAATCCTTTGGAAATAAATAAAAACAATGCTTTAGATGTTAACTGAGTTTTAGTTAGCAGGACGATCGAGATGGTTCATTCAATCATAGACAGTCTATAAAAAATTATGTCGATAGTATCGATACCAGTCGGTAGCTATGTCACTTTTGAATCAGTCAAACATGTACAACACAATAAAAAGTATTTTTTAAAGATGTAGGTAGGTAGTTTACCTATGAATAAGCTGGTGGAAACGTATTCAAAAGCAGTTTATTAGAAAGAAACAAAGTAGCTTAATCTTTAATACATTAAAACCTTTAATATCTACTATAACTTTTGAAAAAAATAGCCAATTAACTAGATACATATACCAATTTGTGCTTTACAAATAGGCCTAGCTCGGTTTTAGTTCAGCGTACCCAGATGATAATCTCTGGCTATAAAATGGTACTTTTATGGTACAGAACCCTATGGGGGGTTAATTAATGATCATGTATGGCCATATTACACAAAAACTTATGACCCAACGGAATAATAAACTGGTAACATTCTTGACATGTGTTTTTCGGATAATATCGTCTCGAAAAATTTTATTAATTTGATGTAGGTATAAAACCTTTTAACATATTATATACATGTTTTTTCTTTTGTAAATTTTAAATATATTGATGGCGCTAAAACTTTTTTTGACACTTGGTATATTTTTAGCGTCGCGCGTGGCATCACGAATGAAATTTTCTTTGATTTTTGTTAGTTTTTTGATCTTACATAAAATTCGTCAGGTTCGAAATTCTCAAGATAATTATTTTCTTTGTTATGTATTTGTACTAGATATTAAATGAAAATTACTTAATTATTTCAGGTTTGAAAGTTGTTAAAACCTTGCGAATAATGCCCAACTGTTGTTTGAAAAAAGTTAAAGGTAATACCTAAATAAATATAGTTTTCAGATATCAAAACTGAAACCCTAAAGTTCGTTGATAACTTTTAGAATTTAAGGAATGTTGTGCGTTAAAGACGAAGGCCTGAGTAGGTAAATGGGTGATTTCAAATACAATTTAAAGCACATGATACGTGCTGTAAAAAAATACTTTATTCGTTCGATGGTGGATACCGGGTGCAAGTGACGGTGCACAGTGTAAAGTTTGCTGGCGTGTTCAGACCAAAATATTAACAAATTTTAGAAGGATCACACGTAACGTTCTCTACTACGCTATTTCAGAAAAATGCGAACTTTCACCTTATTTCAATACAAATATGGTTCCCGTCAAACAGTTTGACAGGAAATGCGTCTGTCAAACCATTTGACATACGCCGTATTTGTGAGGGAATAATGGAGAAATTCACAATATTCATAACGCAGCGCTAACAACGGACCGACGCAGCAACGGACGTTACGTGTGGTCCTTGAGATGGAGCATTGGGAAACAAAAAGAGGATTTCGAGTTCTCTTAGAAAGTCAACCGTTTAATATCGGAAATTTTGTGTTGTAAGATTTTCTTTTTTTCCAACGTATAGCCCTCGTAGAAAAAGTTTTTCATTTTCATGCTTTGGTCATGCCTGCAAAGTTTCCGGTAGGTACATACACACCGTCCCTTACATCCAGTATATTTTTGAAGTGTACCTATTATTCTCTAGTTAACAAACACAGATTAATTAGTTCCAATTCAAAATAATTAAAATTAAGCAGTAGGTAATTTTCACAACAATACGCCTTGTTATTCATAATACTGTTGTTTTTTCGTGTTGACGCGATATAAAATATTACACACTTAAAAATGCACTCTAGTAGTGCATAAATAATATACCTCTACATAGGTGTTTACACCTACACAACGCCTATATTAACCAAAATTGTATACGTGTTAATAACCTAGAAAGATCACATAATTCTAAACCCTATTCTTTATGTAATTTTAATGAATATTTCACCTATTTGAAGCGAAACTAAGATAGGTAGTTGGTTCTCTAGCTGTAGTTTATTTTTGAAGATGATTCTATCTTGTACCACTTTAGTGGATTGAATTAGTCTGCCGTCGGACTCGAGCATCCAGCATAAAAATCAGGAAGACACTGCGTGCGGCATACTCACACTCATGTGCACTGCTAAATTAAGATCCGGCTCACATCGCACCAACATCGGCTTTAACAAGCTAAATGCTAAAAATAATTCCCTCCCGAGTGACGAAACGCGACCTATTTACGTTCTACTTCCACTCTGACTTTATAACTTTTTCAAAAACACCAAAGTCACGAAACTTTTTGCACACTCCACCGCCCGAACTGTCCTATAAAAACAAAGCACTGGCTGTTTTGATAGAAAAGTTGTAGAAACTGATAAAATTCGGACGCGACCCTTAGTTTGAAATGCGTGCGCGCGCCTTGAAAGCGAACATGGAACTGGTTTGACTTGGACTTCCGTTTTGCGTTGGGATTGGTCGAGACGATGCGGAGAGGTAACTTCGACCAATGGGGAGGGTTTGGGTGATTTAAGGGTTACGCCTACTATTGGTCCGTGCGTGGCGGTGGCAGGCAGTCCGGTAGAGTTCGCCATTTTCAGGGGAGTCTATTCTGAGAAAATATAATGCGAATTTATCTGTAGAGTTGTTTAAGGATACGACTGGTTTTTGATCGTTTAACAATACTATCTCTACACTTTACGTTTGATTCACTTAGAAAGCAAGTAATGTATATCTTACTATTGTAATTAAAAGAAATAAAAATGGCAAACTTATTGAATTGTAAAGTTTATGAAAAAAAATGAAATTAATTTTGTTTTCATCCGGTATACGGGGTGTAAGGACTATCTCTACATTTTACGTTTGATTCGCTTAGAAAGCAAGTAATGTATATCTTACCGTTGTCTTGTCTTATCTAATTACGTACTTGTCTTATTTAATAAAAATAGAAATAGCAAACTAATTTAATTGAGTTTATGAAAAAAAATGAAATTAATTTTGTTTTCATACGGGGTGTAACGAAAACTTTGCAGGCGTGCTCAGACCATGAAACTCAACAACTTTCACTATGAAACATATGGCGGAAAACGAAAAAAATTTTTGACTTCTCACACAAAGTCAGTCAGCTGATCGACACTCTGTATAAGGTTATATTTTAATTTAGTTCAAATATTTTAATAGCTCGTTCTACTCTAAAAGCGGAACTACTTTTGTTAGAAACTCTTCTTCAAAATGTGAAAAAAAAATTGTACCTCCTTTAAACATGTTGAAAATGTAAAACATGAATGTAGTATGGCAGATCCAACTGCTATTTTTCATATTTTGAAGAAAACTTCTAATAAATGTTATTTTTTGTGAGCAAAACACACCCTATAAAAAATCATATTATTTTATAAACTCTGCAGTCAATAACTTTGTCATTGCTATTTGAAGGTAGGTATTAGCTGTATGTAACTCCTAAAGTAGGTACAGACATTTACAAAATTCCATATAGACTTTACAGAGACATGCACATGAGCTTTAATTCTAAAGTCGTTTGAAGCGAAACTCCACTCACACATACAAAGAAGCGCGTAGTAAACCGATTGTAGCAAAAGAATAAGATGACTAATCAAGCACGTTCCAATAATGACTAATAGTGAAATGGGTAACAAAATTTCGCACTCCATGTTAAATGTTTGGATGGCGCATTGGTAAAAACAATGGCTTACCAATCAGGGATGTCATGGTTCGTATCCTCATGGGTCGATTCTTTTTTATTTGAACTTTTTTTCTTTAAGTATTTTTATCGTAATTAAACTAAAGACGTGTTATGTGAAATTTTCCACCTTGACCTTTCACTATACATATAAAATAATGATTGACCTCCGAGGATTTTTAAACTTTCTTTAAACATTTTAAGTATTTTAATTTTTAATTTTGAAAAAATGTTACTTTCACGGCTTAAAATAGCATCACTCTATTTCTACCCGAGGGTATCCAAGGGCCGAATCCAGAGAATGGGCAGCATTGTGCAGCGTTCAGCGTCATTCTATGTTGTAGTTTTTGATAAAACTAGGTTTTTGTCCAAAAAGCTAGGCGCTTGAGATAACAAAATTTTAACGTAAGTTTTGCCAAATTTTTTATCATAATCCTAAACCAAATCAAGTTCTTAATCAAAGACTACATTATATTAATGTTTTTGGCAATAACTTTACCATATTTAATCCTAAACTACTTCAGGTTCATGATCGGAAACCTATATTGTTATAAATTTTCGATCAAAATCCTAAAACAAATTAATTTTTATGATAAAATTGAATTTTACCTTTGTTATCTACTGGTCTTTGGTTTTTGGTCAAAAACCTGGTTTGATTAACATCGCTGCGACATATAGCATTAACTTCGCCGGTTATTGTAGCAATTGTTCTGTGGTTTTGAATTTAAAGCGGTTGTATTAAGAGTGAGTATTGAGGAGCGCGCATTGTTTTGCATGTGTGTGTATAAGATGTAAACGCAACGTGTAAACGATTTTAAAAGTGCATAACTTCAGCGTGCCTATATCCACTTATTACTATCACTGTACCTACATATAAATGCTAACAAATTCGAAGATTATATAGGGTGTTTGGAAGCTGGGTGCAAAGCCTTCAAGGGGTCAAGGTACTCATGAAACTGAACAACTTTCCCCATGGAACATAGGTCGAAATATGAAAAAAAAAAATTGGACCTCCCATAGTAAATCAATCAGCTGATCGAAGATTTTGAATGGGAGGTCCAAATTTCATTTTTTATATTTCGACTCATGTTCCATGGGAAAAGTTGTTCATAGTTGTTATAACGGATACTGTGTCACTCAAGTTTTAAGAAAAAAATAACTAGGTAGGTATTTGCTGTTGGTCACGATACAGCTGCAAACCAACCAGCAACAAAATTAACTTTGTAATATTAACTAGTGCTAGTAAAATGTTGAATACGGAACTTTATTTGCAGGCGTCTCTGACACGCACTTCGCCGGTTTTTTGTAGTTGTCTTTCCTCCACAACTGTATTTACTCATAGAAGGTAAATACAGAGGAGACGAGGTGTGTTTCAACTTTAGGCGAAGAACAGGATAGATAGACATCCTGTCAATACTGAGTTAGAAAATTTTACGTAAATATATTTCATGGCATTTTACGCTCTGCCTACCCCGCAAGGCGTAGGTATAATTTTCGCTGTATAAATATCGGCTTTTGTTCTGATTAATAGTCACATTGCGCTAGCCAATACTTACTTTGTGTAATAGTCGTCAGCTTATGCTAACAGACTGATTATGATGCCTTAATGAGGAGCAAGCCACACGTCACCAGATGTTCAAATATCGAACGCGGCTTCTTTTGATGTGCAACGGTATTTTAAAAGGAATTTGAACTAACTACCTGAATGTACTTTACTTTTTATCCGCCAGTTTAAATACTTATGGGTGATGGTGAGTGGTTGGTAGTGTAGTGTAGATGTCTAGATGGAAACATTTTTATCTTGTATCAGTATGTAGACTTAATAAAATTTTGGTAAGCAAGTTGTCTTATCTTGTTGTTTAATCAACTTGTCTATACTTGATATAAGTTGATCCCACATTCCACTTTATAGGAAACTAAGTACAACATTTTAAGAATTCAATACCTATTTTGAGAATTCAACATTTTAGGAATTCAACATTTTGGTCCTAAAGGCATATAATAACCACATTTATAATTTATGTTATAAGCTCATAACTTGAGCGGATAAAGAATGGACTCAAATTGGCAACATTGTTGTTGACATCCTGTCATATGTGTCATACCTACATAATATAATTTTATTAGATAGACAAGCAAACAATAATGTTGCCAAATCGTGTCTATTCTTTATCTGCAATAAAATTATCTAATAACTAGCTGCCCGTCAGCGGTTTCACCCGCTGCAACCTATTATTCCGCGGGAAGAAAGTATTACTCGCCAAGAGATGTCGCTGTTAGTTTTCGGCGAAAATGTTTAAAACGCGAATCGGCTCGGTCACGCCACCTTTGCAAAAATATTGGAATATGCGTGATCCCGTAGGAATAAGACATTTTCCCGTGGTAAAAAGTAGCCTATGTGTTATTCTAGGTACTCTTCTATATTTGTCCAAAATTTCATGTCAATCTAACCAGCCATTTTAGCGTGATGTCGTAACAAACACACACACAAACATCCGCCTTTATAATATTAGTAGGATAACAAATTTAAATATGATCAAATTGGCTGTGTTGCTTTTTCTCCGATTAAAGTTCACTGCTCAAATAAGACTGTTTGCTGTCCCTTTTGGCGAAGTACAAATTTTCAAAAAAATCTGTGTTTGTTGCTTATGTAACTTTCACTCGTAAATTGGAAAAATTATCCATCACACATGGGAAAGAACGAACTCTATTGGCAACACCTATTTGATGCAGTTTTGCTACGCGGCATATAGGCCGGCTAGGCGTACGTTCACCTCAAAGCTACCTATCTTTTATCTAATCCCAAAATTAAAATCGGAACCAATATTTGCTCATTTCGAACCCATTTAAAACAACCATATAAATAATTGGTGACTTCCCGCGCATCCAAAATAAACCTCAAAATTTAAGGAATAGAGTCTACAAAAAACGACAATAACGCAGAAATATGTTTGTAATTTGTTTGAAGTAGTGAATACCATCATTATACGGTTATTTGGAGTTCTTTTGTATGAAATCCTTTGTATGGAATACGCCTTTTGTATGGTGACGTTTATCGGTAGACATCTTGTTTAGTGTTTTAAACAGGGGTGTGTTTAGGGTTCTCTAGTTTGAATAGAAGCTTGGATTTTCTTTCTATCGAGTGAAGTTTATCTGATTGTGTAAGAAAAAGCGAAGCGCTCTCGTAGATTCCCAACTGCAACATACCTATCTTTTTTCAGATTTTAATGTTTGTCATTGTCCTAATAAAACCATATTTGAAAACTGGTTCGTGACGACCGAAAAAATCTACTGTTACATATTTATCTTTCTCATTTGATAATGAAAAAGAAATTCCATTAGGTATTTTGCATAAGTTTGCATGCAAAATCAAAATCAAACAGTTTTTATTTCTTAGTAGGAATTTACAAGATTCTCTTTACGAAAGTCACATTCTAATTCAAACTTAAAAAGAGAAAATTTGTAGTGCAATATTGTCTCTTTTTTATAACAATTTGTGTTCCTACTCTAAACGCAGCTCGCACCAAAATCTGTAGATACCTAGATACCAACATCGTACTTAAAAAGACAATACTGCCAGCCTTTTGCAAACCTAGCCTCGCTCCGATTTACCTTTTTATGAAATAATACATAGTTTAGTATACTTATACCAAAGTAATGGCAAATAATTAAATAATTATATTTTATTAAAGGTAGTACCGATAATAGTATCATAAAATATATTTGCATAAAAGGCGATAATGATCTGAATGGGCACGTCCGATACGGAACCCAAAATATCAATTTTAAATTCAAACTTGTCAAAATCTTAAGCCCTCTCGAAGCGGCAGTCAAGTAATCCTCGAGATCTATAGATCAATGATCAATACGATCGATATAATGGGCGACAAACAAGATCTACAGTTTGATAACATTATTCTATTGTTGATGTAAGAATGAAAGCGTTTTTATAATCGACATGTGATGTTGATTTAAACATTTTCGGCTGCTGGTTTTTAAAAGGTGCAGGTAAGAGATATAACGCAGACGCTATCGAGGGTTTTCGAGCCAATGAAACTTAATAAACTTCTAGAACTCACTTAGAGTATAAAATAGATTGTTGGCTGTTTATTTGTTTTGTACCTTTTCTACGATACCATTACCTAACTGCAACAGTCTATAGGGTGAATGCAGGTAATTCGATTTACTTATTCCCTAGAGAGAGTATAAGATAGGAGGCCATTTATTGCAACATACTTAGGTATTCTTCCATAGAACTATGTATGAGACGAATAACATTAGTTATAAAATATTAATAGGTAAGTAAATTAATTACCTAATACTTTTCTGTCTCATAAGCTAACCTTTTTCTTCTTCGAATAGGACACCAAGTCATCCAACGATGAATCGATGAACCCTGGTTTCAGAGTGTTTCAACCACCTACTGCAAGTCGTCGTCTGCAACCTCTGACATGGTTGTGTACCGACCGCTGTCTAAATGACAGCAACTGGGGCCGACGGCTTAACGTGCCCATCCGAAACACGGAACCATCTTGCTTCTCAGACAATCGGTTCAGCCTGCAACGTCCTAACCAGACTGGGAACAAAACAGAGTTATAAATATCCACTTTGTGAGTGACTCCACCGGGAATTGAACCCGGAACCTTCTGCGTCGCAGGCAGTCGTACTAACCTCTGCGCCACATTAACTGTTAAACCGATCTATGATCAATGTCTGGATAAGCTAACCGAAAAGTTACTACAAAAATATATCATTTAACATAAACATAATTGGCTTTAAAAGCAGAAACTAGCGCGCGGGGCGCGCCGAAGCAAGCAACAAGGGTTCGTCGAATTCGTATTTCGCGAAGGACCAAAAATATTTTCCGAAATGATTTCCGAGCCATAGTTCTTCTAAGGAATAGAATATTCAACATCTTTCAGGGAATGTATCGAATTTCCTTCACCCTGTACGGAGTGTTGCCATCTTAATATATTTTTCTTACCAATTTTTCGTTTTCATTTGATGAAGTTTTGGACCCCAAGTTCAAACATAACGCCATAACATTTCCGCTCGAGATTTCTCATGGTACTATACTAATTTCGTAAAAGGCACAATGTCAAGATCACTTCCTATTCTAATAAAAATGAATCATGGTTGAAAATCAGCAGGGTGAGTGTTTTTTTTCACTTATCATTCGTCTACTGCAATACAAGGGGTGCGGTGGTGCGCACAATGCGCTGAGTAATGACATAAGTGCTCTACTTTATGGAATAGCTGTTAAGGGTCGAGTCGTTATGGTTTCACGCCTATTTTGTATCAGGGTTCTGTAGGTGGGAGATGAATTCCTGCCCTCGAACCGTAAAGAATATTTAACTAATGAGAAAATTGAAAAATTCACCAGCGACCGCTGGGACTTGAACCCGGGACTGTGGATTTTCAATTTTCTCATTATTTCATTTATGAGAAAAATATAGTAGTGAGTGCATTAAAAATTCCAATACATTGGTATAAGCAAAAAGCTTCACCATATGGTTTGAATTCCTACTGTAACGTGGACCTTCGATCAACGCATCTTCCGTCCCGTACGTGGACTAACCAAAGTATTTAGTTGTAAAAACTACTACTAGATGTCGCTTAATCAAAATTACCACTAAAGAAATCAGAAAAATAAAAGCTTTTCTATTTGCGTTTGGAAATCATACAGCTGCAAACAAACCAGCAACAAAATTAACTTTGCGACGCTAAAAACCTGATATTTAAACGTTGAATACGAAACCCTATTTGTGGGCGTGTCTGACACGCTCTCCGCTGGTTTTATTATTCTTGAATCACTCTATCTGTTACGAAAATGTGCATCAAAATCCGTTGCGTGGTCTATGAGAAGTAGCGAATTCCACCACAGACAGACAGGGAAACGCAAAAAGCGACGTTATTTTATACTATGACGTATTTATAAATTGATTAGCTATTAGCTATTCCAACCACATAAAACTAGTGAAAGTCGCATACCTAGAAATTATGCAAAATGCCATGAAACATAGGCAACCCGCGCGCCGCCGTTTCCCTAATTTGTGATGAGAATCTTTCATAAATTTTCTTAATATGTGTCATATCATAAATCATTTATTTTCAAAAGGGATTCATAAAAATTAATAAGTAAATTAATATAATTCTCAAAAACAGTCGTAGATGTTATCAGTACGAAGTAATTATGAGCTCGCTACGCGCGTCGAGGGTGGTATTGTCGAGAGAAACGTGTCAGGTTACATACTGGCGGCGGTCGGGTGGCGGATAAGTTCGCGGACTAACAACATACGGGGTGAATAAGAGACAGTGTAACGAAAACTTTGCAGGCGTGCTCAGTCAGAGCATGAAATGAACAACTTTCCCTAAGTAATAAGGTGGTAACAAAAAAAATAAACTATAACCACTTTCTTTGTTCACCATTTTTGTACGTTATTACGAGTATCTAAAATTATAAACTAGTTTATATAGATTCAATGATTCTGTTTACGTAACTATACTAAGATATCATTAATTAATTACTGTCACTAGATTATTTAAAATAATCATTAGATTAAAATTTGTAAAGTTATGGGATCGGTAGGTAAAGTAAGTCTTTTGTCTCCAATTTATACCACAAAGCAATGTTAAAAATTGACACAAAAGTTTTTGTTCCACCATTAAGACTGTTACTAATGTTTTTAAATAGGATTTTTATCGTTCTGTTCTGTTTCTGTTCGTTTAATTCCTAAGGTTTCCTTAATTAATAAGGTGGCGCTAATGATCTGTCTGCATGATCTGTTGCTCTATGAAAACGTCCAACGCCATCTTTCTAAATGTCTCTTTTGAAAACAACCTATTACACACTTACACGCTTCATACTTAAGGCCCAGAACTTCTCGACCGCCCCTTCTAAAAAAGAGGTGTCGATACTCCGTTTTGTAAAACACGACGCAGGAATGCTGGGAACTGTCACCGAGAGCAGCCAGCGCCGTAACTTCCAGCTCTTTACGACTCCACGACCTGGAGACGGACATCTAGACTGGAGAACAAAAGAATAACGGATTTACTGTCTCAACTATCGAGTCGATGACCCAATGAGCCCTGATATTATCAGAGGTAGTGTAGTTATGAAAAGATGGCAACGAGAGTACATCCATGAATTACAACACCGTATGCAATGGAAAACGAACATGTTGATTGTTGATGACCTCGTGTTGATTCAGGAAGACTGTTCCACCTTTGTGTTGGAGTTTAGGACGTGTGGAGCTTCTATTCCCTGCGCCTGAAAGTAAAGCATTTCAAGAGTTGCAATAAAACGACTTAAAAGGATATTTTAAACCTATTTTGGACACTGGAAAATCCATCATCGCCCAGTCCACGTTCGCGGATGATCAGTCCATCGTTTTATTGCTTGCGGAACGGGACGAAAGATGAGTTGCTCGAAGTTTTATTGTAATGAGTCCTTGTGCAAACAAAACAAAATAATTTCAAGAGTTTCAGACTTAAGGGCAGCGAAAGGCAGTAAGTGACGAAAACACGGTTTTGTCATAGCTCGATACTAATCCGATACAGCATAGATAAAGTGTCAAAATAATCGTAGAAAGAAACAAAAAATCCAATGACGTGAAATGTTTTCTCTGGAAATTACTATTTATAGACACGCTTGGCACTATCACACTCTATTTGACATCTCGCCAGGACTTGGGGCGAAAAAGTGGCAAAAGCGTTCGGAGAGCTGTCGTTTTTCATCATTTTAGGCCTCCTAGTTCGCTGTTGCTCCTACCTAGTGCTGAAGAACTTCGGTGTTATAGTCCGGCTAGTTCGTGCGCGACCTTCCCTAGGGGTGACAGACGTTGGGGGGAGAGATGTCAGCGGGTAGCGGGAGGTGTAGCGGGGAAGGGAGACGCGCGCATCCCCGCCGCACGTCATACTAAAATGACGTGCTTCCTCGCCCCCCGACCGTCTGTACCCCTAGGGAAGGTCGCGCACGAACTTGCCGGACTATAGAAATCATTATTTCCACAGGGATGTTAACGCCTGATATTTAAGTCATAAAATACGAGTGGTAGCGGCTATAATAAGAGAGCCGAAAAGTAGCGGCTTAGAGTGCCTAGAGGTAGAATTCTGCCACCCCTATTCTACTCAGGGTGATTCGTAAAAGGCGACGTAGAGTTTTTGACCTTGGCTACAATATCAGCCGACGAATGACGATGTTCAACCGCATGGTGGCGGTATAAACGCAAATTAGGGAAATGGTGCGCGGGTCTATATTTTGTGGTAATAAATAAAACCTACGAAGGGTTGCTGGCGGCTGGTCATACAATTATCACAAATACTTTTACACCATGATTTGCGTTAAATTCATCAAACAATACATGTTGCTCCGACCACAAGGATAAGGGCGGCAGGCTCAACGTGCGTAATTGCTGAGAAGTATCCGGCAGGCGTTTAAATATAACCTACCTACTGACGTCTTTTTCGTGTACTTACTTGCGGAACGATGCATCTAATCTATGTTTCTAATAAACACTTGGTGGTAAACTCAAATAAGAAAGGGAGCACCATACGGCGGCGAATGCAGCGAGTGGCCGTATCAAATATAATTTAGTCCTTGTTTAAGAATTATGGTTAGAAGAGCATCATAGTTCTGAAGCATGATACGTGAGACCCTGCCTGCCAAAAGTTATGACTTATGAGCTAGGGGCAAGCTAAGGGCGGATTTGTAAATAGTTTTTATGATAGTTAGAAGGAATTTAAAATACCAATTGAAAAATAAATACAACCCTAATACAACTTTTGATTTGTGCAGATTCTCATCATCGTTCGTTCCGTAAAATATGTAAACCTAAGTAGTATCTACTGTAGCGCTTAATAAAGCGTAAACCAGCGTCAACAAAAACTGAAAGAAACAGAAATCATAGGTAAAGAATATAATTCGGTCAGGCGGGGTTCTGTATGACTAAAACTGGGTAGATAGAGGTTAATACACGGGCGTTGCATCTGATGAGCCGGAAAGGCTGGCAGGCGGAACTGGCGTCCAGAGAGTGCTGTAGACTCGCCGAAACCCGGATGTGCGGGGCCTCCTTTGCGCAGCCCGTAACGAACCCAGGGGGAGGCTGTACAGGGATGGTACTTCTACTGTCGGGCCCGGAGTGAATAGCAGCCCTGTCAAAACGTACAGACACTTGCCTCTACCTCAGACGGTGCGCAAACTCTGGAGGGAACGCACTGGCCTGGTCCTCGATCAAGTAATCGGTGGTCGTCCTTTCCACTCCACAGGGAGGACCAATTTACGGAATTAGGTAGTCTTTGCTGAAGATACTATAAATACGTGACTGGAAAAAAATTAAGAGTTATAATAATATAGAAAGCGTGAGTTGTGCTTACCCGTGTTAGGATCCTCGTTATTTTATCACTTTTTATAACTTGGAACTTAAAGCGCTTTATTTTCGTTCATAAGCAAACACACAAACATACCAGAGAATATCACAGATTAGAATATAAATAAAACTGGCGTTTCGTGTTAGTTTATTCATTTTGATTTGAATTTGCTACGTTTTGATTTTGACGATTTTGTCTATCAAAGGCGCAGTTTTGTTTGTTTTGGTGGTCTATGGTTTTGGGGGCATCTCTGTGGGGCATCTCAAAATTATTATTTCTGTAGAGTTGAGGAATCTTCATGGTTTAGGAGTGTATGGTAGGATGGTAGGATGGGGGCTAAAGTCTAATATTATTGGTATCAATATTGTTACTAAGAATTTGGAAGGATAGGGAGTTGACAAGAGAGAGAAGCGATTTGAAGTTAAATAGTCGGGTGAGGGATATCAGGGGGTAGGAGATCATAGAGGGAAATAAGGATGCGAGAGCAGTTAAAGAAATTGTGGTCCGGGGAGCCTTCATTCAATCCAACTTGCCCCAAGGAACATAGGACGAAACATGAAAAAATGTTTTGAAAAAAATGTCCCACACAAATTGATTTGGTGGGCTGGTTGGTACATTTTGTATGGGAGGTCCAACATTTTTTTCGTATTTCAACCTATGATTCTTAGGGAAAGTTGTTCAGTTTCATGGGCTGGTTCACCCCTTAAAATATTTGCAGTTGATTTTTTACATCCTGTATATTTAAAGCAATATTTTTTTTAATAGGTAGTGTTTGATTCCGAAGCTGATCTTAGCGCAGTGGAAGCAAATTAAAGTTATCTTAAAATCTAAAACTAAATGGTCGATCAGCCTCGGAACAACATTTGACTACGATTCGTAGTGCTCTTTACTATAGCTAAATAAAATAAATTTAATGAGAGAATTTTGTTCCGGAAAGTTTCCGGCCGAGAAATTCTTGTTTCCAAAGTCTACTTAAACAGGACCTAGCAGCGAATTGCTTACCGTGCGAACCATGACGCCGCCGTTTCCTTGTAAGTCTAGTTTTTGACAGGAAAAAAGGTATCAGGTTTTGGAGGAAGACATTTGGATTGGAATTTAGGTACTAGACTTACTGCACCCGGACACCAGCTCGTGTGGCACTCCGTCCCTTCAGCAATTTTGGTTTCACCTTAGTTTTCACAAGCACTTGGGTTCACTGTTGTTCATAGTTCGGCCACGTTGGCCCTCAATAAGAATCCTGCCCAGTTCGCATTCAAAGCGCACTACAAAACCACTATTCACTTGGTTTACTACTGCCCAAGAACAGGGAACTCTTCCCTGGCAGCAATTGCGCATGCGAAAAACAAAGATTTCTCCCGCACACCACTGCTCGCGACAGCAACACGTTTTACTGTACAATACGCGAACCAAAGGACTTCTCCGCATGAGAAATTACTTAAAAATATGTGGCTAACACTGGACGCGCGAGTGACTAAAAACTAAGGTTATATCGCCGACGGCCGCGTGGTTATCGAACCGACTGAACTGACAAAGGAAAAAAGATGGCGTCGGCCGACTAGCTGGCGTCAGTCACAGGCCACGGTCTGTCAGACGAAAATGGCGGGAAACAATAAAACGCGCGTATACCTGATGCGAAACTAAACATTCACCCGCCCCGACCGACCCATCGGTCCGCTCAATGCATGGCAGGCGTGATAATGTAGCTACTGCTCGCTTAAGAACTGAATCCCCCACCTGAACTTCTGCAACTCGAGGAGTGCCATCACTACCCGGAAACAGGTTGAGAATGCGCCCCCGGCGCCAACGCAGTGGCGGTAGGTTGGCATCCTTAACCAGAACGAGATCCCCAATGCAGGGGGGTTCAGTCCTGTCCGTCCACTTAAGGCGTTGCTGCAGAATGTGCAAGTACTCAAGCGACCAACGCTTCCAAAAGTTTTGAGTCATTTGCTGCAACAACTGATAACGCGACAAACGATTGCTATTCACCTCCGTATAGGAATATTCCGGCAAGGCGTTAAGTGGGCGGCCAATTAAGAAATGCCCTGGCGTCAGGGCCTCTAAATCATTTGGGTCTGAGCTGAGCGGACACAAAGGACGCGAATTGAGTACAGCCTCAATTTTACAAAACACGGTCGCCAGCTCCTCGAAAGTCAAAATTGTTAACCCTACGACACGCAACAAATGCGTCTTAGCGGACTTTACAACCGCTTCAAAAATACCACCCCAGTGAGGGCACGCTGGTGGATCGAACACCCAGGTAATGCCCTGAAGGGAGAGGCCCGTGCTGATGGTTTCTTCGTTCTCCCGTAAGAACGTTACAATTTCTTTCATACACCGATCAGCACCCTTAAAGTTGGTACCACAATCCGACCTGGTCGCCCTCGTCGCGACGTAAATCTCTCCAGCGCTGCCAAAAAGGCCTCCGTAGAAAGGTCGGCCACGAGCTCCAAGTGGACGGCCTTGGTGGCTAGGCACACGAACACGCACAAGTACGCCTTGATAGACTTTGCGTTCCGTAGGCGTGATGCCTTTACCATGAAAGGGCCTGCAAAATCCGTTCCCACACCTGCAAACGTCCAGGCCTCCGTCACCCGGTCCGGTGGAAGATCTCCCATCTGTGGCTGCATTGTGGCTGCCTTCAAGCGGTAACAAGGCAAGCACCTAAACACAACGCTACGTACCGTTCGTCGTCCCGATAAGATCCAAAACTCGCGCTGTAGGATGGCCAATAGCGCATTACAGCCCGCGTGCGAGTTTTTCTCATGACGATCCCTGACTAAGAGCTCAACTAAGGGTCCCCTTTTGGCAGTAACAGTGGATGCCGAGCCGAAAAGGGCAGGCTAGCGTTCCGAAGTCTGCCTCCAACCCTGAGCATACCTTGCTCATCCAGGAATGGGTTGAGGCGCACAATTCCTCCCTTCAGCTTTCCACGTCCATCCCTGAGCAGCCTGACCTCCTCTTCAAAATGTTCCGCCTGGACGACTCTAACTAATGAGCATAGAGCCGCATTCCGTTCCGCAGGCGAGAGGACTGGTGCAAAGTTCCGTTCTGCTTGAGGCTTCCTGCAGTTGTTCACGAACCGTTTGATCCAACCTGTCACCCCAAGAAGTTTGTCGAGGGAGCTATACCGTTCCAGCAAGAAAGCTGGGTTAGGCTTCGGTACGAGTTGCCCCACGTTCACTCGCAAACCTCGATCAGGTGGCCCAAGCGGCGCCCTGCACTCGTTGAATGGCCATTCCTGCGGCGACTCAGTCAGCCATTGAGGTCCCCACCACAGTGGGTGACTCACCAAATCAGGTGCCCTGCACCCGCGCGAAGCGCAGTCCGCTGGGTTCCATTCTCCCGGTACGTGCCTCCACACTAACGGAGTTTCCGACCCCGTAATCTGTGACACCCGATTTGCCACGAAAACCTCAAGTGTATGTACCGACGTCTGCAACCAGCATAGAACTATCCGACTGTCAGTCCACGCGTACACCGTTTCATCCAAGTTGATGGTACCACGCAGATTGCAGGTTACATGATTTAGCAAGCGCGCTAGAAGAGCTGCCCCTGCCAATTCCAATTTGGGGATGGTCCATCTAGTTCTGACTGGTGCCACCTTACTTTTGGCCATAACCAGACGCACGTGCACAGTTCCCGTTGAACTTGCTGTCCGAAGGTATACAGCTGCCGCGTACCCTCGCTCCGAGGCGTCACAAAACCCATGTAGGGTAGCCTTACATCCCACCGATGGGACTAACTTGCGGGGTATCGCGATGTGCACAATCCCTGGTAAGGTGGTCACAAACTTGAGCCAATCCTTCAACAACTCTCCGGAGAGTTGGTCGTCCCATCCTAAGTTGGCTAGCCACAACCTTTGTAAAAAGCACTTCGCCATGAACGTAACCGGGGCGATCCATCCGTTAGGATCGAACGTTCTAGCGATTGTCGACAGTACCGACCGCTTAGTCCAAGTTTTCTCCAAAAGGTCGGGCTCGATCTTGTACGTAAATACGTCATGCGTTGGCCTATACTGCACCCCGAGGATGCCCAACGTATTTGGATTGTCCGGGTTCTCAAAGAGGTGCGGGTCCTGATGGAACTCGCCTGGCAAACCAGCCAGGAGCTCTGGGCAACTGGACAACCATTTCCGCAACTCGTAACCTCCTGAACCCATGATCGCGATCAGCTCGTCTCGTAGAATTAGCGCCTGCTCCACGCTATCAGCACCCGTGCAGATATCGTCCACGTAGACGTCGCGATCCAGTACTGCTGCGGCTCGAGGATATCTTACCCTTTCCTGTGCGGCCAACTCGCAGCGTACGTACTGCCAAATACGGACTTGGCTTAAGTCCATACGTCACCGTGTTAAGTTCGTATGTGACCATCGGCTCATCTGGGCTCTCACGCCACAAAATCAGCTGATACCGACGGTCATCCGGATGTATCATGGTTTGGTGAAACATCATTTTGACGTCTGCGACGAACGCTACCTGGTGCAAACGAAAGTCTGTGAGAATGTCCACAATGTCCCGGTTCAATTTAGGACCCGCGTGCAAACATTGGTTCACAGACACACCATTCGAGGTAGGAGCAGAACCGTCAAACACCACCCGTATTTTCGCCTCAGGTGACTTCAAGACAGCCAGGTGTGGAATGTAATAATGCTCGACACACCTCCAATTCAGGCTGGACACCGACATGTGGCCCAATTGAATATATTCCCGCATGAATTCTATATACTTCTGCCGAAGTGCTGGGTCTCGCCTCATCTTCCGCTCCATTCCGAGTAGTCTCCGTTCCGCGAGCTGTCGCGAACTACCTAAAGTGGGGCGGTTTGGGAGAAAAGGTAGCCTGGTCACGAATCTGCCTGACGGGCATCTCGCAGTGTTGTATTGATAGAACAACTCGCACTCGTCATCCTCTGGCTTCCGTCTGTCCGCCGTGGGCGGCTCTTCAGACTCCCAAAACCTCTGCAGCACCTCTGACAGCACACTACCATAGAGGACCGTATCCCTTCTGGTAGGTCCTGAGGTCTCCAAACTGGGCCGAAAACAACATACCCCTGTGGTATCTACGGCCACCAAACCAGCTTCCTGGAGTACCTTCTTCCTACCGCACCATAATCTCCCGAGGACGTCTGACCCGAGAAGTACGTCCACCGTACCAGGAGTATCAAAATCAGGATCAGCTAACTCCAACCCTGTGGTTAACCCTCGTACCGTTGGTGGTAACCTAACCTGAGGAGTTTCCCAACCACTTCATCCAGCACCACGGCTGAGACTTGATAGCTGACCCCTGTACATGTGCTACCTAATGCGAACTCAAAGTTCGTCTGACCCCGAATGTCAGGCACATTTAGGCCCCCGATGCCTACAGCTTCATCCGCACTTGGCTGTACATTTAGGCCTAGCCTACTCACCAGCTTACTCGATACAATACATCCCTGAGCCCCTGTATCCAGTAGGGCTCTTACTTGAATGGTCCGGCCACCGTATCCCCATACCCAAATCTTAGCCGTTGGCAAAAGTACCGTGATTGGACGGGGAGCCGAAGCTGATGAGTAGGCGGCGATTACCTAGCGGGAATCTAAACGCGGTGAGGCCGCGTCCCGCGGGGGTATCCCCTCGCTACCCAAACCTGTGTATGGGTCCCACTCCTGCTGGTAGGAGGTCTGCCCATAAAGGCCATGGCTGGAGTTCTATAGTACCCCGACGGCAAACGTCCGTACCGAGGTTGCGCCTGTAGCCGCGGGTACTCAGGCATAGGCGGAGGCATGCGTGGGTCTTGAGACTCAACCAGGTGGCTCAAGCCCGCAGAATACTGCATGTACCCTGGTGGCTGCCTAGTGCTCCCCTGACACCCGCCCGTTTGATCCCGTACCTGGGATGGGTGTCCTTGGCCATGTTCCCGTGTCGTTCCTCCCAATCCGGCACCTGCTGCCGTGGTGGAGATCGTCCCCACGTCCGTTGGTAAGTGGGCTCCGACTGTTGACGTCCCCTGCCTGTCCCTGTGACTGATGCGGAGGTGGGCTCCTCCTTGGAGGGTGGGGAGCGTTGCTCCCTCCTTGGTGGGCAGGCTCCTTCGCTGACCCGATCCAGCGCTGCCCCGGCGTCTCCGGAGCGATTCATGCAGAGCAGCGGATGGTGTGCACCCTGGCAGTACCTACAGTTGGTGCTTGAAGGGCACTCGCACCTGATGCGGCCCCAGGCACCGAAAACACCAACGCCTCTGCTGTGCCACACCCCGTCTCCTCTGAACCCGCTGCGCAGCAAACTCCTGACACGCTGCCACCCCGTGGCCTGTCTCCCTGCAGTAGGCACACCCTGATTCCAATGCGGTGTTGTACCGCCTGGGTTGCCTACTGTTGCCTCCTCGCGCCGGTGCACCCGGCCGTTCCGGGTGGCGAGGGCAGAGGTCTCCTTGCGAGGGGCTTCACCAGCCTGGACGTCCACTCGCCTGCTTTCGGCCTCGAGGACCGACTTCAGATCCTCGTAGGTCGGGAGGTGGTCCGAGGACTTGCCCCCATGGAGCTGCTCGAATCGAGCGACCATTTCGCTCGGCAGGCGGCGAAGCACTGTGTGGACCAAGATATAACCGTAGCCCGCCACTGGCAAACCCTGTCGCTCTAGTGCGCTGACCGCGACACTGACTGGGTGGAAGATTTTCTCGCGGAGGTCCGTACCTCGCGTTATGGTTGGTATTGACAGCCACTGGTCTAACAGCCTGTCTACAATCAGGCGCTTGTTTCGATACCGGTCGGTAAGGATCTTCCACGCCACCTCATAATTGCTATCCGAGACAGCCAAATGCGTCAGCAATTCATGAGGCTCTCCATGTAGCCTGGACATCAGCTGAGCCATCTTGTACGCCGGCGTTATGTCCGTCCGTGTGTGGACCACACTGCTATACAGGTCCTCAAACGCCGGCCAGTCGGCGTAATCGCCTGCAAAGACTGGAACCGTAACAGGCGGAAGAGGCACCTGTAATCCTTGTCCCACTTTACCACGGAATGGCTTTTCCTTTCCGTCACGTCGCCTAGATATGTCCGCAGCTGCCTGCGCAATGTCCTGTGCCAGCTCCAAGCACTGGCTTACATCGCCCTCAACCAGCTCCTTATCTTCAGGGTTAGGAGCTTCCTCAAGGAGCATGAGGCACTCTGTGAGGTGTTCCGACACAACCCGAACCCGTTCATCTGCCTGTAGTGCACTTTTCAAGAGCGCGTCCTCCCGGTCCTCGCGGCCGATCATTGCCGCTGTGGTAGTAAACCACCTTAATTCTGTCTTTATAGCAGCCTTATACCTGGCGATCGAAGGAGCCATGGTACCAACTTTTACACACTCGACTTAATAAAAACGAAAAACCAATAAACAAATACCACAAAATAAATGTTAGTTGACTGGCCTAGACCTTACCGATAAGGTACCGTTCACTAGGCAAACAATACAGTCACAAAAAAAACCGAAACAATATTTTCCAAAATTAATAAAATATGTGGGTAATATAAAAAACACGCTTAATACTAAATTACGGCTAACTATGTTGCAATAAAGCAACCACGCTCTGCTACCAAAAAATGTTTGATTCCGAAGCTGATCTTAGCGCAGTGGAAGCAAATTAAAGTTATCTTAAAATCTAAAACTAAATGGTCGATCAGCCTCGGAACAACATTTGACTACTAGTAGGGTCTGTGACTTTTGGAAATGTATGGAAAGGTGACGATTTTTGTTTAAGTGAAATTTCGATATGGGGCCATGTAGAGGACCTCAATCTAAGGTTTTTGAGCCCGGTTACCAAACTCCAGCACGTGGTGGGGGGGAGGGGGGGGGCGTTCAAACTTTCGCGTTACCGCGCTTCAGTAAAAAAAATATGTGGCGTTGGCTTTACATACAATTTTGATTTTGGTATCAATTTCTTATAAATCGAGGATGTACCTTTCATTTTTTGTATCAAAATACCTATATTTTTTACGAGAAATATGAAAAAAATTGAAATAAATGAAAAAAATCTGCAAAGATTTGTAATTTTTTTCATTTGACTGGCTATATCTTTAAAAATATATATGAATAAGTCATAAATAAAAAATATTATCAGTTAGTCTTATTATTACAATTTATGAAATCACTCACAGTAATGCCAATATTTGTAGAAAAAACTCCCAAAAAAAATAAGAACCGTGTCTACTGCAATGTGTACCCGTACGGACCTACTGCAATGTTTACCGTATAACTTTTTTCATCTTCCTGAAAAAGCGTTACAGAGCTATTATTTGTAATGTCATTTATTATAATAAATAAAGTAGACGTAACTACACTAATATAATTAAGAGGAAAGGTTTGTTTTTTGTATGTATGTATGTAATCGATAAACTCCGGAACTACTGAACTAAATTCAAAAATTCTTTCACCATTAGAAAGCTACAATATTTCAGAGTAACATAAGCTACTTTATACCACGGAAAAATATCTTATTCCCACGGGAAAACTGTAAGCAGCGGAAAAACCGTTAAATTTAGCTGATATTACCCAAATTATCCAAAGCACTTGACCGATCTTCGCGAAATTCATCACTGATATTGCTAGCATATCAAAAAAGGGCATGAACTACGTTTTGTCAGAACTTGAGGATCTGGAGTACCTGATGGAGGGCACAATGAGCACTGCTATACTATATGAGATACAAAAATGGCAAGTAAGTATTTTTTTATCTAGTTATTGTTATTAACTCAAGTTATTTGTTCTTGAAAGGGAGACTTTGAATAAAGTTCATCATTGCATAGATCATCATTTATTAGGCAATACCATAAATATTGTAGGATAATAAAATCATTTTTATAACAAACTAGCGGCCTGCCCAGCGGTTTCACCCGCTGCTACTTACATGTTTTCCCGTAGTAATTGGATCTTTGCCCGTAGTAAAAAGTCCATTACTCCGTTCCAGCAAAGGTGAATGTGCCAGCAGAAGCGGCCCGTCATGTTGAATAACTTTTACTTTGTAGCCATTACCGTATCTCTTATAGTTTAGATGGGATGCTGGTGGTCTTCATCAGGTACTCCAAATCCTCGATGACCATGTACCAGCAGAAGTGGCCCGTCATGATGAAGAACTTTTTCTATCAAGCTATGACCGTATCTCTTATAGTTTAGATGGGATGCTGGTGGTCTTCATAAGGTACTCCAGATCCTCGAGGGCTGACAAAAAGTAGGCCATGTTCGTCTTTAATATGCTAGTAACATCAGTGCCAAATTTCGCGAAGATCTGTAAAGCGTTTTGGCTAATTTGGGTAATATTTGCTGTATTTCCCGATTTTCCTGCTGTTAGCCGTTTCCCCGTAGGAATGAGGAATTTTCCCGTGGTAAAAAGTAGCCTATGTTACTCAGGAATGCTGTAGCTTTCTAATGGTAAAAGATTTTTTGATATCGGTCCAGTAGTTTCAGAGTTTATCGATTACATACATACAAAAAAACAAAGGTTTCCTCTTTATTATATATAAGTGCAGACTAGCAACCCGCCCAGCGGCTTCACCCGCTGCTACTTACCTGTTTTCCCGTGGAAATGTCATGTTTAAAAACCTTTTCTATGAAGCCTTGCACATATATCTTTCAGTTGTGCTAGGCTTCTGGTGTTCCATACTATACAACGTGTTACAAAACAACCAATAAAGCTGAAAGCGTGTGGAAAGGCCCGTTGCAAGGAGTCAATTAACAAAAAATTAGAGCCGTAGTATCGTTTTTGAAAACTACGAAAAAAATATTTTTTTATTAAATTACACTTATTTTTAATCGTGGCATCGCAGCACTAATTTTGACAGCTCAAAGTTCAATTGAAGTTACCGACGCGGCGAACCGCAGTTCGGTCTACATTGCTGGCTATTACATGAATGTCATCAATACAAGAAACTAAGTCAACCAGCAATGTATGCCGAAGCGGACTTTGTTCGCCAGGTAGTGTAGCACCTGACCTAGACTAGTGATGGGATTATTTTATCGACTGATGATAATGAAAAATATTCTTTTTTTTGGTTAGTTATGTAACAGGTTGTATACGCTAACATCATCAATATCTAAGTGCCAAAAAATAGTTATGCTTAACAACTTTTTTTTTTTGAAGTCAATACCGTAATTCAAATAATTCTGATGGAATGCTGGTGCTCTACATCAGGTACTCGAGACCCTAAATGACAATGTGCCAGCAGAAGCATCCCGTCATACTAAACAACTTTTACTTTGTATCCTTTACCAAATCCATCAGAAGCTCCAGACCCTCGATGACCATGTGCCAGCAGAAGCAGACTATCATGCTTAGCAAAGTCTGACAAAACGTAGTCCATGCCCTTTTTTGATATGCTAGCAATATCAGTGATGAATTTCTCGGAGATCGGTCAAGTGCTGTGGATAATTTGGGTAATATCAGCTAAATTTAACGGTTTTCCCGCTGCTAACCGTTTTCCCGTGGGAATAAAATATTTTCCCGTACTATAAAGTAGCCTATGTTACTCTGAAATATTGTAGCTTTCTAATGGTGAAAGAATTTTTGAATTCAGTTCAGTAGTTCCCGAGTTTATCGATTACATACGTACATACAAAAAACAAATCTTTCCTCTTTATTATATTAGTGTAGATACGTCTACTTTATTTATTATAATAAATGACATTACAAATAATAACTCTGTAACGCTTTTTCAGGAAGATGAAAAATGTTATGCGGTAAACATAGCAGTAGGTCCATTACGGGTACACTTTGCAGTAGGCACGGTTCTTATTTTTTTGGGAGTTTTTTCTTCGAATATTGGCATTACTGTGTATGGTTACATAAATTTAAATAATAAGACTAACTGATAATATTTTTTATTTATGACTTATTCATATATATTTTTAAAGAAATAGCCAGTCAAATGAAAAAAATTACAAATCTTTGCAGATTTTTTTCATTTATTTCAATTTTTTTCATATTTCTCGTAAAAAATATAGGTATTTTGATACAAAAAATGAAAGGTACATCCTCGATTTATAAGAAATTGATACCAAAATGAAAATTGTATGTAAAGCCAACGCCACATATTTTTTTTACTGAAGCGCGGTAACACGAAAGTTTGAACGACCCCCCTCCCCCCCACCACGTGCTGGAGTTTGGTAACTGGGCTCAAAAACCTTAGATTGAGGTCCTCTACATGGCCCCATATCGAAATTTCACTTAAACAAAAATCGTCACCTTTCCATACATTTCCAAAAGTCACAGACCCTACTATACGATTCGTAGTGCTTTTTACTATAGCTAAATAAAATAAATTTAATGAGAGAATTTTGTTCCGGAAAGTTTCCGGCCGAGAAATTCTTGTTTCCAAAGTCTACTTAAACAGGACCTAGCAGCGAATTGCTTACCGTGCGAACCATGACGCCGCCGTTTCCTTGTAAGTCTAGTTTTTGACAGGAAAAAAGGTATCAGGTTTTGGAGGAAGACATTTGGATTGGAATTTAGGTGCTAGACTTACTGCACCCGGACACCAGCTCGTGTGGCACTCCGTCCCTTCAGCAATTTTGGTTTCACCTTAGTTTTCACAAGCACTTGGGTTCACTGTTGTTCATAGTTCGGCCACGTTCATAGTTCGGTCAATCCTGCCCAGTTCGCATTCAAAGCGCACTACAAAACCACTATTCACTTGGTTTACTACTGCCCAAGAACAGGGAACTCTTCCCTGGCAGCAATTGCGCATGCGAAAAACAAAGATTTCTCCCGCACACCACTGCTCGCGACAGCAACACGTTTTACTGTACAATACGCGAACCAAAGGACTTCTCCCGCATGAGAAATTACTTAAAAATATGTGGCTAACACTGGACGCGCGAGTGACTAAAAAGTAAGGTTATATCGCCGACGGCCGCGTGGTTATCGAACCGACTGAACTGACAAAGGAAAAAAGCATGTATATGAGAAGCATGGTAGTAGCACAGAATAGGTAGTAGCAGGCAAAATAAAACAAGCAGTGTAACTATCGTTTTCTTTTAGGTTTTTATTTATCTTAATATCATAACGAAGACTAGCTTATTTCTAATTCGTACGATATCATAAATTAATTAGCTTATAACTATCTTATTTCTACTTATCACGATCGAATGTATAAGTACAAAATAATTAGACGGGCGGCGGGTGGGGGTTTTAGTGCCTCAGCTGCGTGGCGCGTATTGTACTCGCGTGCGAAGTTCACTTTACTTCAAGCGGTACAGATGAAGTGAGTGAACATCGCACAGCACAAGTGCTTGCATTGCGGATCCGCAAGGACCATCCGTCCGCGTCACTCAGCAGCGTTGGCACTTAGAGGGAGCAGGAGGGAGGGAGGGGGCGGGGGTGGTGTGTATGGCTCTGGCAGGTCTAGAAGCGGAACTCGTAGGGTCGCTGCGGCTGCGGGCGGCGCTGCAGCAGCGGGATGTTCACCTCCTCGGCGGAGCGGAACACCTGCGCGGGCGCGGGGGCGGCGGGCCGGGGAGGAGCGGCGGCCGGGGTGGGGCGTACTGCCGGCCGGGTAGGCTCTTCTTGTTCCTGTTGTCAAAAGTTAACATTCATAGTTACCAACGAATTTTATTAAACCTAACCTACTTAGGTCTTGCTGGAGGTTCCCGCTGGAAATATTTCGGACTGATCAAAGCTAGTTAGCCGATCCAGTAATTTGAAATCAGAGGTATAAACATATCCACAACTCTCAACAGTATAAGCTAAATAATGTATCGTTCACTTACCTCGTCATCTTCATCGTAGAACTCCCGCCTCTCGTCGTGGTAGACCTCGGCGGGGTAGTACCGCTCGGAGTAGCGCAGCGGCGTGTTGGGCTTCTTGGCCGCCTCCTCGGTGTTCACGGGCCGGTACAGGTACTCGTTCACGAAGTGGTACTTCTTCGACTGCTGGCAGATGTTGTCGTGCGTCGGCGGCATGCAGATCAGATGTACCTGGTGGTGACACGCAAAATTAATAACTAAAGGATATCTATTCTTATCCGATTATATATTTTGATCACCGGCTCAATTTTGATGGTGTCATAGTAAAAAATAGTCGTCGTGGGCAGCTGCTTCAATTCAGATATGTGATAATCCAAACGCGCATCTTCTCCTTCTTCGTGTCACTGGTCCTAAGATGGTAGATTAAATTTTGTATTGCCAATATTTGGCTACTACTCCAGTCCCGTTTGCTTCAATAAGATGTTTCTTAGTACACGTGGTTGGCAATAGAGGAGCAGATGGAGATCAGTTGTGCCATTGACTGGGGTACGGATCCACAGTCACAGTTGACCAGGTTTTTATCTATAAACCCCCATTTCGCCATGTTCTCCCTGCAGCGGCCAACTTGCATTCGCAATCCGTTCAGGGATTTCCATGTTGACCACTGCAGTTTGTGTCCCTGTGGCAGGTTTTCTGATGAGCCTATAAACCCTTGTGGAGGTGGCCCTAATAACCTACGTATGTGGTGGTGTGGTTTCATGCATAATCTAAACCTTGAACAGTTAGTACACGTACCTGATGGAAAGTGAATCCGTCTGGGCAGATCCAGGAGTGCTTGACGCCGTCCTGGCAGTAGTGGAAGACCTCGCACTGCAGCTCCTCGTCGGCGTAGTAGCCGGTCTGCTTGGCGCCGCAGTCGAAGCGCGACTGCTGCAGCAGCACGCTCAGCCGGTCGGGCTCCTCGCGCTCCTCCTCCTCCTCCTCCCGCTCCCCGCGCAGCCGCTCCGCCGCCTCCGTGTGGTGACGCTGCGCTGTTGTCGGACGCTCTCCACGATTGTCTCCACCCTGGAAATTATTTCATTCCTGTTTAACATCAGCTTATTAAGAAACAAAAGGTTGCTTACAATAGGAAACAGGAGAAGGCAAATGTTGGGGACAGGTCAGGATAAGGCAGAAGAGAGTTAAGCCGCCAGCTGCGTGTACGTTACCTGTCTATGGTGCGTCTGCTGCTGATGCTGCTGCTGTTGGTGTTGCTGCTGCTGCTGCTGGCGCGAGTAGCCAGCCAGCTCGGCGAGCGAGGCCTGCTGCTGCTGTGGCGAAGGCCGGAACCCGCTCGGCAGCGCGTTGTACGCCGCCGCCGCCTGCTGCGTGTACGCGCGTGGTTGTAAGTTGCGCGACTCCTATAAACAACAACCATTATAACCAGCTAGAATTTAAGTTTTCGTTAAAAACATATAAATTGGAAGCGGATGCATACTCATATTTCGTTCGTAACTGGCAAATTAATTTAGTAAAAGTAGTAAAACTTCCTTGATATTTATTTAGTGATAGTGATCATCAATAATTCAAATATAATTGATAGATAATTAAAAAAAGTAAAGTATAACGTAAAACATAGTATACGTCCGCTTTCGCCTTTCACTGCGAGGAGGCGCGTGCGCGTGCGCTCGCGGCGCGCTGCGTCGTCGGGTGGTCAGTGACCGAGGTGGTGCCACTCCGCGGAAACGTCGCCGTGCTTACTTTATCTGCACCGCACCTGTATGCATACCCGTGCGCACATTACCCCTGAGACATGAATGAGTAGCAGCACTGTACCTCCTCATGCAGCGACAGCTCCGAGTCGTCGTCGTCGTCGAGTGCTTCGGGCAGCTCGTCCTCGCGCGCCTCGCCCCCCTCGCTCCCCGCCGCCGCCAGCCCCGCTAGCAACGCCCATACTGTCACCCATCTGCAACAACAAACGACATCAATTCATAAATAGCATTAGATACATTCTAAGGCATCTAAGTTTCTAACCCATCTCAGTTCATGGATCGAAGGTTGGGATGTGGTATACAGATACGCGACCCCGGCTTCTTGAGCTTCTACTGTCTCTGTTTAAGTACCTTCCGGTCAGTAATATCCCACTACCTGTGTTTCTGTCCCAATCTCACCACATTCCTTCTGACTCCTGTTACTACTTCCCCTTCTAATGCCTTCTATCCTAGAGCCAACAAAAGCATCTTCCGTCTTATTCTCGCCGACAAAAGCCAGTGTCGGCGAGAATATGCAGATAGTGCGAATGGGCTTGGTGGACTCGGCAACTCAGCATGGCAAGGTGGATGGCCTAGGACGACGGTAGAGGCCGCGACGCCGCGTGTACTTTACACCCGATCTCTCCTTCAGTCCTATTGGTTCTCCGTTCCGGTAATCAGAAGGGGGAGTGAGTACTAAGTGTGTCAGCAGCGTTTGCGCAATCGCCTGCGTACCCTGACTGCTTCCGAATAATTAGATACCTACGGGCGTATCAGCGCCAATTTGACTTGAGGAATCATAATCATTACATAAATCTGAACAAACATATATAAATGTATTTGATGAGTTGAACAGCAGTATCTAGGGGTCACCAATGAACTCCGAAATGCCTCGCAGTTCGATAGCTCCAATTTAAGACTCCGCTGCTCTACAGTGAAAACCAATAAAATACCGACTGATTTGTACATAACAGGATACGGCAATCATGATCGAATTCTCCACACGTGGCATGTTCTTGACCTGACAATATTAATACACCACACGTGTTCACAAGTGAGAGGGAGGCTTGAGATCAAGCCCATGTAAATGAAGCATGCACAACTACCGTATCGTAGGTAATTAATTAGCCGTTATTGCAACGAGAGATTGGTTCGCGTGTGCCGAGAACGCAACGGAAAGACAATTCGATCCATACCATACCATAACAGCCACAACAGTCTGGTCACTGGACTGGTTTCGACTGGTCTCCCCCTATTGGAGGGTATTGCCAAATTCACCAATTTTGGCAGGCGGATTGGCGAGTGCAGTGCAAGATGTTGCATTTACAGGTAACGCTGCTGCCCTTTCCTTGGATAACTAATTATCCCTTATTCACTTTTTACCACGCCCACGGGAATAATAGGGGTTGCTAAAGCTGGCATCAAACGGCAACCAACAACACACGGCATCCCGATGTATGAATGATGTAAATATGCTGATTACCCTTGTCCGCCGCATCACCGCGTCACGCGTGTGAGTGTGCGGTAGGCACGTGCTCACGTGCTCACGTGACTGAGAGTTTCCAATCGAGTGCGATAATGTGGAAGGAAGAGACATCGCCCGAGGAAGCGTATGGTTTTCTCTGACCGTGGCGGGCACTTAGATTGTTGCAACGACCGGTACGCTCTCGCAGAGCGGATATTTCGGATCACTCGCCAACACTGCAGGAAGCTTCCAATATACTTATTTGTTAGTCTTGTTTGATGTTAACATATCATGTTAATGTTATTTATTATCGATTGTGCCAAAAAGAATAAATTTATTAAAAGGTAACGAACACCTCACGCAAAAACATCTCGCGTTGATGTCTTTTGTATGAACGCACCGACAATTCGTAGCCGTAGCAATAATAATGCCTCTATTTAGGTAAGTTATGCAAATACGTTATGTACTTATTTGCAATACAGAATACTGAAACTTTTGTATAAAAAATCAATGGACTTCATTTTGTAAGTAAGTATTTTATAACGGCACAAAAGTCTAGGTAATTTGTTAACAAAATATTAAATACGAAATGATTCGACCCACTTTACTTAATAGTAGCGAAATACTTAGCAGGAAAATCAATAAGCCTATGCAAACAAAGAAGCTTACAAAATCAGTGTTGATGTTATTACGCAGCATTCGCAATGTTTGTCGCGCTCGAGCCGGAATCTATTCAGCGAGCGATTGACTGACGCCATCGCCGCGCGCCGGAGGCAACAAGCAACCGGGGCCGTTCCATTCCGCACACAATTAGCTGATCAAATTGTATTATTATGCTTTCTCCATCAAAACCATCGAGGCGTGAAATGGAAACGAGCCGCGCCGCTTTGATCGCTAACAGACGGCATGACGCGTCGCAACCGCAGCACCACTGCACCAGCCGGGCCCGGACAGACACTCAATGCACAATACTGCACATAAACACCTATATTACCTTCGAACATCGAGCAACGATGGACCTGCCATCCAGTAGGCCTTCGAGCATCACGAACTCCCCGACGTGAGGCCGTATATCTAGAAGCCTATTACAGTTGGAAGGGCAAAATAAAATAACTTCATCCTATCGCTGTGAATCAATAATTTCATTTTACGATTATATTTACGATAAATTTGAGGAAAATTGCCATAGGTAAAGTAGGTAATAAAGCTTTTAATGTCTTGATAAAAAGATAAGGTAGCGTTATATTAATTATGCTATTACAATTTATTGGTCAACTCCGTAGCAAACGCGTTAATGCAAGTTTTAATACTACAGTTAATATTCTACTGATTCATACTTTTGATTTCATAATACCTAAATTACTTTAAAGGACTTATATTAATTATTAATCATAATACTTTTATCAATTATTTTATTAATTATGGTAATATTATAGCACGGTGCGTGTATTACAATCCCAATAAATTGACTATTATTCGGAAAGCTTACAATTCAATAGATCTCTTGTTTATTACATTTCTGAGACATCATTGCGGAGTACCTACTGTCTTGCGAATCTCACCGATCACCTTGAATACACAGATAAATACTAATAGACGTTTTATTGTTAAGCAACGCATTTAGAGGTCCTTGATGGTAAGTAATGGTGTTTAGTCAAAGAATGAAGCTAGGCGCGGCGGCGGCGGCGGTGCGGGCGGATTTGCGCGATTGTTTCGAAGTTCGTGATCTGTACATCTCGCGTCGTGGACTCGCGGTTTCACTGTCAAGTGTAGCGCAATGCTGCGACAATGCGACTACTTTCGTCAGCGCTAATTAAAGCTGTCGCAACTCGCAAGCTGCTGCGAGCAATACCAACTCTCATTTGTCACGGGCTCACGGCTCGGTTGCAAATCAACGGGAAAATTATCAGTTTACAGTAATCGCTTTCTTTAATACTTTCATCTCTGATTGATAATGATAATCCATTTCCCGATCGTTGACTTTCTTGACTTCCGCTAAGTTGTTACCTAAATGTTCAACTTGAACATAGGTATCATTAGGTAGTGTTTGTGCTGTTCACTTGTTTGTTATGATGATTTGACAAAAGTGCTATACTAAGTTAATGTTCGCCACGTAATACTTAGTCGGTAACACGGTCGGCCGCGCTACTGTGCTGTGTGTTGTGTCTGCCGACGACGCGAACTCGCTCGAGCGCCAATTTCACTTTCGTTGTGTAACGCTCGTAATCGCAGATGATCGAGTCATGATACATTCGAGCTTTTAATGTGGAAGTGTCGAAACCATGATCAGGCATACGTAAAAATAAGTCAGTGGAGCACGCGGGTTGAAGTACATCAACGTATGAAGGCATTGTCGCGCAGGCCGCTCTACATGCGTGTGCGCATGCATGTGGGCGCGGTGCTGCGAGTCTCGCGGAGTGCTTGCGGATCCAGTTGGCGAGGGGAACGGGCGGGGTGCGGGGGGCGGGCGCGGCCCTTGCAGAGCATGCGGTCGGCCGACTTGCTTGGAATTATGTTATCAGTTGCGTCACCATCCGTCCAAAAGTTACGTGTGCATTGCAAGTTTTTTAAACTCGAGCAGAGGGCAACGTGCCACCGTGTTTCCACATGGCCCGGCGCGCGGCGGCTGTCTGCCCTTAGGGTACAGCTCTCGTCACTTCTTTTGCAATATGCACATACATACACGTTAATTTGACCTTTTTGCTCATAGGTACCTCCGTGCAGCTTGCCCGAGTAACCAACTACAAGATTCAATCTTGAGGTCCATCTATGTGAAACCAAAGATCGAAAATACTCAATTAATAAAGGCACCTATTTAGATGCCGTGTGGTGACTTACTTAGATATTCCCGAGCGGCGTTTTTTCATACAAACGTATTCCTCTAGTTTCTTCCCGAATTATGCATGTAGAGTTTTGAATGAAAAGCGAAAAACAAGCATCGCTCGAGTAGTTATCCTCTTAATATTATAACATGAACTCCCCACAATAAGAGAGCATTCATGGAGGCAACCATCCACAAGAAATATGTATATCAGAAATATTGAAATAGCCGAGCCGATATACTAAAAGAAGGATTATTTTCGTAACTGGAGAGTTAAGTATACAATGTTAGCGAACCGTTTAGCTAATATTTAGGTACCCACTCGAGCGCGGCTGATAATGATGGACAGAAGCTACATATTAGCGCGAAGTACATCAGTGTTGTAACCATTGGAACCAGCTCTCCCGGTTGTGTAACAAAGACCAACAATTATAAAGCCTTAAGGAAAATAATCCCAATTAAGATATTTGCGATACCAGTCGAACCTGCGACGATTAGTTCCGCCACGCACAGCACAGCTCGACATTAACAGAAACAAGCCGAGATCGTCGTCGGACTCGTCGGTCGCAGCCCGCCGAGCGTGTAATAGGGTTTCTGACTTCTCGAGCTTTTTCATTTCCCGGGAATCAAGAATTCTCGAGCCTCACTTCTCGGGTCTTCTCGGGTCTTTCGAGAAATTTTAATTGACGTATATTTTTCCATATAAACCACGAAAATCTTGAAAAATATACACTCAATACGTTTTTTAATGGATTTATTTAAATAAAATACATTGTTAAAAAGAACTATTATTATGCATTATCACGGAGATTATCATCCGTGTAGCAAAATATAAGATATAAACGAAATCGAGGCGGTTCTCAGGCCTCTGAGCTACTTAAAGCTGGTGAAAAATACGCCATTGAAGGGCTAAAAAGGCTGTTCAACTCCTTGATAGCCAATGGGACAACTTTGAAGAATATACAAAGTAATGGAGCAGCAGTACTTCTTCTTTTAGTGACATGCCCTAACGGGCGTCGGCGACCATTCTTTAAAAACTGTAGTGCTGTCCAGTTTAGATATGGCCTCGAAGCGTATTATACTTGGGACAAGACCAAGGTCATGTTCAGTCTACATGTAATCCCTGAGCCAGTGTCGGTCAACGGCGTAGACCATGAAGTTGTCCAGAAGTATGTTTTCCTGGCCTTAGGCAAACATAGCAGTTAGGATGAACATTATCTGGGAAGTTACGTCATATTCTGGAGGCGACCTTGCCACTATGCCTCAATACCAAGGTCCAACCAGTTATGACTGGTTCGAGACGTCAAACTGTAAAACTGGCCCACAGGCTACATGTAATGCAGAGGTCTATCTGGTAATCTAGCTAATGATAAGGTTTTGAACAAGATTATCCGCCAAAAGACCGAGTAATGGACATGATGACCCACTTCAGCAGTGGATTGGTCACATCTGTCGAAAAATCGGTGGACGGTGGAGTAAGCGGGTCCTCAAGTGAAGGCTACGCCGAACCGAACAGTAATCCACTGGCTACATGCCATGCAGAGGGCTATAGAAAGCGTTATGCTGGTAATCTTGCTAATGATAAGGTTTCGAACGACATTATCCGCCAAATGACCAAAGTAATGGACATGATGCACCACTTCAGCAGTAGGTTGGTCACATCTGTCGAAAAACCGGTGGATGATGGAGTAAGCGGGTACTCAAGTGCAGGCCACGCCTCGGCGTCCTCCGACCAGATGGACTTTACTTGGAGAGAGCGACTGGAAGGCGAAAACGGAAGATAGTGCCTTGTGGTGTACCCTAGGGGACGTCTATCAAAGACCAACGCCGCCTGTTTATAGGTGTAAAGGCAAATAGTCTAATAGTAGTGAGGTAAGCAAAATTATCCCATTTGAAAATGAAGATGCCTTGTTGTGATTTCTCGACTTCTCGATTTTTCTCGACATGAATTTCCCGGGAACGAAACCTTGAAAGTTCCCGGGAATTCTCGCCTCGAGAATTCCCGGGCAGAAACCCTAGCGTGTAACGAGTGTTCACTGCACGTTATGTAAGGGCAGCACAGGTGCCGCTGCAATTATGTAGCCGGAGCGTTGCGATGCGGGCGCGGCGCAGGCGCAGCAGGTCGCTGCTGCATCAGCTCGAGCTGCGCACCCGAACACTTTCGCTTTCCCATAACACATGAGCAGCGACATGCGTGGAACATACTGGTGTCACTTCGCACGCAGGTTTTGCTGCTCCAGTGGCACAGATTGCGAACTGGATGTTTGCGTTATCACCGGCCCCGGCCGTTGCGGGCGCAGGGCGCGGCGGCGGCGATGTGGTTTTATTTGGACACCCACTAGCCAACCTGTATTTTTTAATATCAACACCACTCGACACTAGAGACCCGGTATTTTACGCAAGAGACGAAAAATTTAAACTTAGGTAGGTAGGTACCTAATATGTAGAAAACATACTTCTCCTAAAAGTGCGCAGCAACGGATGTCAACTGTGGGAACGACCAAATCAATGATACAAATTCAGATACAAGAACGTATCTACATCTACACTATCTACACTAATCTACACTAATATAATAAAGAGGAAAACTTTGTTTTTTTGTTTGTTTGTATGTAATCGATAAACTCCGAAACTACTGGACCGATTTCCAAAATTCTTTCACTATTAGAAAGCTACAACATCCCTGAGTAACATAGGCTACTTTTTACCACGGGAAAATTCCTCATTCCTACGGGAAAACGGTTAGCAGCAGGAAAACGGGGAAATAAAGCAGATATTACCCAAATTAGCCAAACCGCTTTACCGATCCTCGCGAATTTTGGCACTGATATTACTATCATATAAAAGACGGACATGGTCAGCCCTCGAGGATCTGGAGTACCTGATGAAGACCACCAGCATCCCATATAAACTATGAGAGATACGGTCATGGCTTCATAGAAAAAGTTGTTCACCATGACGGGCCGCTTCTGCTGGCACATGGTCATCGAGGATCTGGAGTACCTGATGTAGACCACAAGTATCCCATCTAAACTATAAGAGATAGGGTAATGGTTTCAAAGTAAAAGTTATTCAGCACGACAGGCTGCTTCTGCTGGCACATGGTCACGAGGGTCTGGAGTACCTGATGTAGACAACCAGCATCTCACTAAACTATAAAAGATTCGGTAATGGCTTCAAAGTTAAAGTTATTCAGCATGACGGGCCGCTTCTGCTCGCACATGGTCACGAGGGTCTGGAGTACCTGATGTAGACAACCAGCATCTCATCTAAACTATAAAAGATTCGGTAATGGCTTCAAAGTTAAAGTTATTCAGCATGACGGGCCGCTTCTGCTCGCACATGGTAAAGAGGGTCTGGAGTACCTGATGTAGACCACCAGCACCCCATCTAAACTTTATTAGACTCGGTAATGGCTTCAAAGTTAAAGTTATTCAGCATGACGGGCCGCTTCTACTGGCACATGGTCACGAGGGTCTGGAGTGCCTGATGTAGACCACCAGCATCCCATCAAAACTATAAGAGATACGGTAATGGCTTCAAAGTTAAAGTTATTCGCCATGACAGGCCGCCTCGGCTGGCACATGGTCATGATGAGTAACTTCTGCTAGAATGGATTAATGGACTTTTTACTACAGGAAAACAGGTAAGTAGCAGCGAGTGAAACCGCTGGGCGGGCCGCTAGTTCTCTAATAAGGTCCTCATCGTTAGTGGGAGATTACATTTCGTCATGATATATCCATCATTACACCTACGATCACCAAAGCTCTGACTGAACCGAATCCGAGACCACTACTGTGTAGGTAGCACTAGCACTACGGACTACGCCACATCGCCCATCAGAACTTTTGAACAAAGAAATTAGTGCCTAAGTAGGTACTTATCTGAAAATACAAAAGCGTAGCAGATTTGACCATAACAAAAGAGCCAGAAGATCTCATCAAGATAACCGAATCGCTTGTCACTAAGCACCGTAGCTATCCACAACATCACACGCCACTCAAATGCAATGATCAATGAATTTCAAAACTCTTTTTCAGAATAGAGGTGCGTTTTCAGGGTTAGGAGATAGGATGTGATGGAAGCAACGGAAATGGAGTAGAAATCATGTTCTCTCTCCAAGTTCAAAACAAGCGTCTATATTCAGTGGTGCAAACCATGGCATGGCCATGGTCCAAGTTCAGATTGAGATTTAAAATATTTATTTCATAAAAGGAATTTATATGACTATATTAACAGCAATGTAAAAGAAAACTGATACCAAAAGGTACAAACTAACTTAAGGACATGTCCTAAGTCCATCATTTCAGGAAATAAACAGGCAACTCCGGTAAATTAAAATATTTACCGCAAATTCCCGAGCCTGGCTACGGAGGCATCGTAGGGTTTATCCCACGAATCAAAGAAGTCTCCTAGGTCTGTAGTCTATCCTGATGTAGGTTTTTTTCTATAGATATGATACAATAGCAGAAAGTGCAGTGATTTTACCTAGGGTTTTTCGGCTATAAGTTTTTACTACATAGGTAATTACTTGTAAATATTAAATAAATAAATAGTAGAGTCAAAACAATTTGGGTTGTTCTTATAGGTGAGTTTGTTTAGGTTATTTAAGTGGTCCAATTAGTTGATTTTCTTAACTTATGATATATGAATCTGATCGTTATGAAAAAACTCCGAAACTGGAGGACCGATTTAAAAAATTCTTTCGCCATTTTTCAAAACTCTTTACTACCTACAGGAAATCATCTCACTTCTCCAGGCAAGCGCAGCAGGTCAGAATACATCAAGTCTTCTAGAATTGTTTACCTAACAAGGAAGATTTTTTAATAGGAATTATTGATAGGTACTTATTAAATTAATTGGTTATTATTTTAAACTTTCATTACTTGTAAATGCATTTGTTTGCCTTTAATGTCAATAAATAATGCAACATATCCGCAATGTGCGAATTTACCTAGCTATGCAGGAACCGATAAACGTCGCGATTATCTACTTTCACGTAACTCCTGTAATCGGTGCAGTGCATTACTACATCATACATAAGTGTCATGTTAATGAAGTGACAATTACCTCCAATTCATAGCTGGGCACACACAAAAAGCGGCACGGAGAGTTGAGTAGTCCCGGCGGTACACACAGTCCCGGGTCACGGAATGCACGAGATCAAATAGTCCAAGAAAGGAGGAGGTCGCAGTGTCGCGTCGTGTCGTGTGTCGTCGCGTTGCGTCGCGCGGTGTCGCGTGGTGTCGCGTGGTGGCGCGTGTCAGGTCGGTGGGTGCGCGGTTGCAACTGCGCGCGGTGTGCTTTCTCCACTCTTTATAACTTGCGCACACTTTGTCGTGGGGGTCGAAGAAATGAAACTATTTTAGCAATTGATATGGAGCGAACCAATTTTACACCTAAATAAAAATAAAACATTATTTAAAGAAAGGCTGTTCCACCTGACGATGAAATTGATTTCAAGAATTAATAGGCACGAGGACAGCGAATTGATCAACCCAGCGAACTTCAGTAAAAAGTTATGAAAGTTGTCCGAAGCACAATCGAAGTCTTGTTTCGTGAAATAAACCATAAACTGATCGATATACTTAGGTAGTGTTTTGAGACAATGATCATACCGAGGTGAAGACTATGTAGGTACCTACTTAGTGTAAGTAAATACTGTAGGACCATCGATTTGTAGCCGTCTCGTAAGTCGTCTTGTAGTCGTCTCTGCGATTTCTATGTGTACGATCTAATACCAGATACCAGAGCAGAGACCCTGAAGCTTGCTTGCTGCTTAAAAGTATCTAAGCTACACTGTATCTAGCACCAAGGTTGGTATAATTTGATCGTTTTTTCGTGTGGCCGTAATTTTAATATGTAGAAAGTTAGGAGCTTTTAAAACTATAAAAATAAATTAAAGAACAATTTTTGCGTAGTTAAAAACCTCTAAATACTAATATTACCGTGGGGTAGGGTAAACATTTAGACAATAATTGGAACAGTGGGAATTGGGAATTTGGAAATAAAACATTTGTAAGCTTTCGCGAGAATAGGGTCCACTTGTCGGCTTTTGGTTTCCGATATACCTCTTTGCATTTTTGTAAAATTGAGGTTTTCAGCGTTACATCTCTGGTTGCCCGTTATAAAAAAGTGTTTGAAAAATTTACGTTTTTGGTAGTTAGTGGGAAGAAACTAGATTCCGAAATTGGTAATAAATAAGTCTATATCGGCTTACCTAGGTACTAGACCACTGAGACTTATGCATGTTTATAAAGTTGGGTTTTATAGAGTTACAACTTCGGAAGTCTGAATAAATTAACGTTTTTCAGGCATGCAGTATATTGGATTTTATAGTCAGTATAATATAGGGACTTGTAGAGCTCTTCCTACCCCGAAAAGGATAACGGCGTGATAATATGTGTACCTAAATATGTGTAAGTAAATTATTATCGAATTTTGCAAGATTTCTAAATTGTGATGATGTGTTCAAATGAACTTCCTAATCAGATACGGATTAACTATTTCCAAGATTATGTCGCTGGTTTGTTTACCGGTTTACCGCATGTATTAAAGTAGTTCGCGTGCACGCATTCGACAAAAAATGGGAATTTACCGGTTCGCTGATCGACTAGTTACTGGCAGCGCTACTGACAGTACCCGCACTAGGTACATACTGCATACCTACTCCTCGCCCAAATTAAACACATGTAATCAAATCCAATATTACAATGGAAATGATCGCGTAACACAGTATCTACCTACTGAGTCACTTTTACTTCAATATTAAACTGACAATTAATAATTTATTTCCTATTATGTAGTAAGTAATGCTTACCTAGCATATAGCGCGATGAAAGCGATGTAGAGCAAAGCTATAGGAGGTACTGCTCGGTCTCAACTTCGAGGAAGGTACCATTGATATTATTGTTAATACAAACGAAACAAGTTTGCATTGCATTTGCATTTATATAAATATTTTTTGCTTTGTCCTTGCATACGGTGGTAAAATACCGTGCGGCCAATGGCCATCTAATAAATTTACTTATTGTTATAGAGGAGCGGTGTCTCTAAACACAGGCTATTCTTGCTTAAATAGAGACACCAACACCTATGTAAGGCTTTAATTTGTTAAAGAAAAATAAATTATTTTATTTTATTATTTTATAAACAAGTGGAAAAAAATGCCGCATGCCGCGTACCATTGATACTTACCTACATCTTCATGGTAGATTTTTTGGTAAGTAAGTATGAAGTTGAGGCAATTAATACCAATGTTGCTGCTACATGGCTAAGCTGAGTTAGCTTCACAGTGCCTGAAGATTAGGAAGCAGCTGGTTATGCGTCAAAAACGTTATCGAAGTTTTTTGTTTTGAAGATCTGAAACAATACAACTTTTGAATCTATCTGTGCATTAAGATCCCGGACCTAACATACCTACGTTGTTGGAACCTACACTAACTCAACCCTACCTGCACCGTTGTATACTTAGGTAAATAAACTACTTAGATCATTCGGTAGAATTCATCAAAAGTAGGTATAATTTGCACATAAAAGTAATAAAAACTAATATTAGATTGTAGATACACATATAGCAGCTACAAAACACTTATTCTATACACATAATATCACATCATTTACCTATATGAACATAATTTCAAATAAGATAGGTAATTTCACAAAAACTAATCGCTGCCTGTGCCTAAGCTCCTGCGTGTGGAGTCCCGATAAATAGAGTGTTCATCTCGCATATTCTTCTCCATGTCATAGAGGCAGGTGCAGCACGGGCAGAAGTACAGCCGCAAGAACCTCGCGAGTCGACACTTGGCCGTGCACTCGGAGACGGGCGCGGGGTGAGACGAGGCCGGCGCGGGGGACGGCGGCCGCTCCCACGACGACAGCGGCAGCAGCTGCTCCTGCGCGAGGCTGTGCTTGGAGGCGGACTGCGCGGGCAGCACCAGCGTCGCCAGGTTCACCATGGAGGAGCCGTCGGCGCGATGCAGCCCGTCGCCCGGCAGCACGTCGGTCGTGGCGGCCGGCAGCGCGCCGCCGCCGCGCCCGCAGCTCTTCATGCGCAGCACGGTGATGTCGGAGTCGCTGGGCCACGACACGTTGTCGGGCAGCGCCGCCTTGTGCCCCTTGGCTGGTCGCTTCTTGCCCTTGCCGCGCGCGCGCGGGCACTGGGCGCGCGTCAGCCCCGACTCGTGGCTGCGCGCGAGCCCGGCCGACAGACCGCTGCTGGCCTCCTCCGGCAAATTGAACGCTACTTGCCTTACGTTAAAATTTCCATTCGCTTTTTGTATGTTTATGATATCTTCTATATCCTTAATGTTTTCATCTGGAGCCTGGAGTGTAGAGTCCATTATTGAATTTACGTCTGTAATGTAATGATTATAATGCAAAAATTTCAAAGAATTTAGATTTTTTTATATATTTTGCTAATCCGGATGGTTGAGTTGACCTAATCAAGACCTAAATTTTTGACACTGAATGGATGTCATCGCTGGAGAAAGGTTCTTGTAAAAGTTTGAAGTAGGTAGGTAGATTACCGAAGAGGCTACAGATGATTTCAGCCTTCGAGCAACGCATCTTCCGTCCCGTTCCGGAGCAGTCCAGCGTTCTTCCAAGCATTTCGGCTTCGGCATTCCAATTCCAATCTGGGCCGGAATGGGACGGAAGATGCGTTGCTCGAAGTGAGGCTCGAACTCGGACGGCTCGAAGCTCGAAGCAATCTAACAAGGACAAAAACGAGGAAACTTGTGGGACACCAATGGGACACCATGACAACAAAAGAATCGACGATCGAGCTGATGTATGCTGGGTGTTAAGAGTTTCTAAACCGCCTTTTATTACAGACATCACCGGGAACCACAACTAAACGAGCCCTCCGAAACACGGAACCATTTTTCTTACGGAATATGTGATGTTCCAGCTTGCAATGCCCCACTTAGTGAGTGTCCTACCGGGAACCGAACCCGGAACCTTGCCGCTGTTGGCAGTGGCAGTACCATTGCGATATACCGAGCGACTGTCGACAGGTATGACTGGGATAATCTTACTGGACTGTTTTTTGTGAATGGCTCTACAGCTTTAGCCCGGGATTATCTATCAAACCTTTGTCAGACTATTTGGCCCGACCAAATAGCGAGGGCTCACCCACAAGTACCTATTTGTGTGTGACTTTTATGGTAATCAGACTTTAAGGGAGAGCTAAGTCGATATGGAGGTTAACGTTCCTCACTCAGGTTCCTCCTTGCCTTGCTCATGAAATGGTTTTGGATGACTGGACTGGGTGCGATGTGATGTTTCCCTGATCGAAGTCTGAACTACATTGTATTAAAATGCCGTGTGGTGTGATGCCGTCTTAGAATAGTATCACCCTAATTCTGCCCGTAACGTGGGTGTCATAAAAAGCGACTAAGGGATAATTAATTATCCAGGGAACGGGTAGCAGCGTTTCCTGTGAATTGAACATCTTGCACTCTCAGCTTGCACTGCGCTCGCCAATCCGCCTGCCAAGTGCGGTGACTATGGCGGCCCGTGTCCCCCCCGTGTCCAGCAGTGGACTGTTGTGACTGAAAAGTTAAGGTATTAAAAATAATGTTAGAAAACCGGCCTGCAAGAGATATTACCTACAATAATAAAACCGGCCAAGAGCGTGTCAGACACGCCCACAAATAGGGTTTCGTAGTCAACGTTTAAATATCAGGTTTTTCAGCATTACAAACTTAATTTTGTTGCTGGTTTGTTAGCAACAGTATGATGACCAACCGCAAATAGAAAAAATCATTTTTTTCTGAAACCTTTAAGGGTACAATATTCGTTATAGTTTTCATTGTAACTTCAGATTGTAAGCTATATTCCATATTTATTTCAAATTTTTTAGCGTTTATACTTTAGAAGTTACAGCTGGAACAAATTATGGGTCAAAAACGCCCTATTTAAAAGCAAATATCTCGTGACAGAAACATTTTAGTGACTTTGTTTCAAAGAAACCTCACCTTAGTTTTAAAAGACCTATTCAACGATACCCTACTCAATATTTCAGAAGAAATAATTTTTTTTTGCCTCCCTTTCACTTGTATGGGAGGGGGTCCAAAAAACATTTAATATATTTTTTTCGTAACATTTCTATATTTGGGTCAACACGATCTTCCGCGGCATACAGACAGACAGATAGACAGACAGACAGACAGACAGACAGACAGACAGACAGACAGACTTGACGAAACTATAAAGGGTTTCTAGTAGACTACGAAACCCTAAAAAGGTAGGTTCAAGTTCATGGGTCTGGTATGGGAAATACGGGGAATGAATGAACTAATAAATACAATGAATGAACTGATAAGGCCAAAAAAACTCGTATCTAGGCCTCAAACCCTCCATAAAAAAAGCAAGTGGTATTGCTATACAAATAGAATTTTTCATATTTGTTCATTTTTAAGCGAGTATGTCTACCAGCTTGATCCAGCGCACTATAGTCCGACAAGTTCGTGCGCGACCCTCCCTAGGGGTGACAGACGTTGGGGGGAGAGATGTCAGCGGGTAGCGGGAGGTGTAGAGGGGAAGGGAGACGCGCGCTTCCGCGCCGCAAGTCATATTAAAATGGCGTGCTTCCTCGCCCCCCCTCCGTCTGTACCCCGCAGGAAGGTCGCGCACGAACTTGTCGGACTATAGAATAAGTGTAATGTTCAGGTTCATTCAATAGAACATGCAAAATTTTCATCTCCTCTCTCTCTGTGTAGGACACCGAGTCGTTCAAAGACCCGATGAACCCTGGTGTCAGAGATTTTCAACCTACGACGTTCGGCATCTGCAAGTACCTACTGCCGACGCACTACCAACTGGGCAACCGCGGTTCTATCCTAGCCTGCGAAAGCAAGTATGAAAGCGTCATCATTATGTTTCGCATCGTCAACCTGTCAAGTGCCATGTCATTGTAGTGAATTTAACAGATTAACCGTTAATCTGAGCACAGAATATATAATAGTACTAGGGTACAGAAAATTCACTCCCTAACAAAAGCCATGGTTAGGTATAAAAAGATACCTACTCTCGGCTTAGCCGACCGCCCGCAAACAAAATTGAAACTTATTACTGCGCGCGAACGGCTCAATCTCCACTGGACGCCGCCGGACAATGACCCGACCGCGCGCGCTCTCATGGGGTTGTCACAATAATCGAGTAGGTATTTAATTTATCTGTTCAGTACATAGGTATTCTAGGTAACTACAAGACAAGTATTGCAAGTGTTTTTAAATCGAATTTCAAATAAGCTAGCGTAATATTATTATACAATAGTAAGTACCTACCTACCTACTTATCTTATGAGATGATAGAAAGTGAAGCTTACACAAACTACACCTATTACCTACCTATACTCTGACCAATGTTAGAAATAGCAACAGTGGCGGATCCAGGGGTCATGGGGTCATGACCCCCTGAGCCGGGCCAGGACTTTGACTAAGTGGTTATATTATGGTTTACTTATTGACAATGTCTTTTTGTCAATGTCAAACACAAGATTCCATTCAATTATATAAGCAAAACCCGGCATATGGCAAAACCGTCGACTTCATTCGGCCATCGTCCTAAGCTGATCCAGGTTTTTGGCCAAAAACCTAGGATTTTGGCCGAAATCCTAATGGGAACGAGGAGTGGAGAGGTACGTTATGCACCTCTCCCCATGATCTGTTAAGGGTAGAGTTGAACACCCTAAGGCATCGGACGCCCTGAAGGATGGGGTAGCGTCAGACAGCCTGAACAGCAGGATAGCCTCGGTTGACCTGGAGACAGACACCATAAGAGCAGGAAGTACCACTGGACCCTCGGGAGAACGGGAGGTAGCGTCAGACGCCCTGGACGGCAGGGGGTATCGTCGGACGCCCAGGAAATCCAACGCCCGCCATCTTTTATCCTCCAGAGTGTCCGACGCTATCCACGCCCGTTAAGGCGTCCGACGCTACCTCCCACCCTCCAGAACGTCCAAAGCTACCTCCTGCCTCTCAGGGTGTATGCCGCTACCTCCAACCCTCCAGGGATGCCCTTCACGGCAAGGGGTAGCGTCGGAAACCCAGGAAAACCAACGCCCGCCACTTTTTATCCACCAGAGTGTCCGACGCCACCCACGTCCTTCAGGGCGTCCGACGCTACTTTGTAACACAGTAGTAGGCCCGACGCTACCCCTTCCCGAGTACGGCGTCCCTGGAGGGTTGGAGGTAGCGTCAGTCACCCTGAAAGGCAGGAGGTAGCGTTGCCCGTGCTGTAGGGTGGGAGGTAGCGTCGGTCGCCCTGGAGGGCATGGGTAGCGTCGAACTCTCTGGAGGATGAAAGATGACGGTGGTTGGATTTTCTGGGACGCTCGCTACCCCCTGTCATCCAGGGCGTCCGACGCTACCTCCGATCCTCCAGAGCGTCCGAGGCAATCCTGCTGTTCAAGCTGTCTGATGTTACCCCCTGCCCTTCAGGGTGTCCAACTCTACCCTTAAAAGATTTGCATAACATAGGTACCTCTTCACTCCTCGCTCCCGCGAAATGCAAAAAAAAAAACATAATACTAAACAAATCTAGGATTTCGGCCAAAATCCTAGATTTTTGGCCAAAAACCTGGATCAGCTTATGACGATGGCCAAAGGAAGTCTACGATTTTGCCTTATGCTGGCTTTTGGTCAAAAACCTAGGATTTTGGCCAAAAACCAAATTCTGTCTCTCGAAAAACATAACCCTTCTTCTGAGGCAGTCGGATCAAAAATTACTTATAGTACCTATAAAATTTTCTATGTGACCCCCCCTCTGAGCCAAGGCTGGATCCGCCGGTGTAGCAACAAGTATTTGAAAATTATCAAAATACAATTTTAGAAGGAACTTACCTGTCCATCTCCAAAAAACTTATTTCCGTGTTCATTTTTAAATTGTTCTTACATATATCTACACAATTGTATTTGCGAGGTCCATGGCTAGCCATTTTTTAGTTTTTAATCCACTTTCGAAACACAAAACAAAACTTCCGTTGAAATAATCCGAATACGTACATACGTGCGGGATATCTCGCGCGCGACAACCGACCGAGATTAGCCCCTTCAGGGAGCGGCCGGCCGGGTTATACCTAAATCGCGGAGTGAAACCCCCCTGATATCAGTCCACAACATCCTATTATAAAATTTGGAATTCACGACCTCAAAGTTTGGCAACACTGGTTTGATCTGTCAAGTGTCAACCAGAACCAGTCATCATTCTATTCATTCACTCACTCATTCGATCATGTCGGAAAATGGTGTAATGTTGTTGGTTGATTATCAATAATTTCTCTAATTACAACGAAATGGAACAGAATAATCCTGAAATTGATATGAGTGATAAGTGCACCGTTAACGGAGATTGTTCTCCACCCGAGAACAAGCGCCCGTCGGACTTCAATCATGCGAAAAATATCGACGACATAGCTACGCCTTCCGACCTAAAATTCGATGAAGGTATATTCTTATTGTAAATCATAATTTATCTCCCTAATTGCAAGAATTGATTACTATTGCGTCGTACTTGCGATGTTGCTGGCTTTTTCCTCAACAGCTGGGTACTGGCGCAGCGCTGGGGGATGTCGTCATCAGACTGTGTATTCTCATCTCTGACAACATTATTTATTTTTTACAGAATTCGATTTCAGTGATCCCGAAATTCTCGAGAAACGAAAAGAAATCGAGAAGTGTTTGGAAAATTGTGATGAAATAAAACTAGAAGAATGGCAGAGTTTGGCGAGAAGGAAAGGGGGTCTAATATCAGGTAAATTGTTTGTTTGTTATGAACATATGTTACCTGTCTGTGTATCTGCATACACTTACTTTAAAACTACTTACTTTCTAATTTATGAGAGAGAATGACAGAAAAATGTATGAACCTAATTAAGTTTTATTTTAAAAGCACAAAGTGATTTGCTCTTTCTGTATTTAATTTGTAATAATAAATATGCAATATGTCCTGGTTGAAAAATGTGTTCAGTAAGTTTTTGGGATGGACAGTGTAATAACTGCAAACGTTTGTTGTAGATGAGTATCGGCGCAAGATCTGGCCGCTGCTGGTGGGGGTGACGAAGGAGGAGATGACGGAGCCACCCTCGCTTGAGGAGCTCTCCACACACCCTGAGTACAACCAGGTATCAACCACCCACAGTTGATAAGCTGTAATTGAAGCTATTTGTAGTGTATAGTTGCATATATGGTAGCATTGTTTGATTTGCAAGTACTGTGGGAGATAAGGTTTCTAGGTCCATTGAAGTTTGTCATAATCATTAACTTAGCAGATAAATGCTTGGATTGAAACCAAATGCGCATATACATTTAGCAACATTGTTTGTCAGCATTAATGCACAACATTGTATACATACAACAGCTGCCCAGCTTTTGTAGCCATGGACATGTGTCTAAACAAACACCATCCACACTAGTGCAAATGTTGCAGATACAGTGTATTTTAACATGGAAATCTCTGCTACCAAAAAACGTAAAGTTGCTGCGTAACACGCAGGACATTGTTGATATACAATACAATACTGCACATCAAATGTTACCAAATGAATAACTGCCTTAATATTATAAACATATGGACCGGTTATGCCGTGTGACGCGGGCTTAGAATAGCATCATCCCAATTCTACCCGTGGGTGTCGTAAAAAGCGACTAAGGTATAATTATCCAGGGAATGGGCAGCAGCGTTCCCTGTGAATTAAACATCTTGCACTGCGCTCGCCAATCCGCCTGCCAAGCGTGGTGAGTATGGCAATACCCCCCCAATACGGGGGAGGCCCATGTCCTGCAGTGGACTGTTGTGGCTGTAATCGTAATCATAGTCTAATAAAACATGGTCTTTCCTTCCCAGAGAAACACAAATCAACGTCACTTAGTATTGCCACTTTATTTCAATAAAATATGTTATGGGGTAAATTCAATCTCAGAACAATGGGTTAAAATATTTCTTAATAATTTTATAATTTAGATTTACGTGTGTATTAACTTTAACTTTACAACAACACTTCAATTGTATTTATTAGTTAACAGTATCATAAATGATTTACAAAAAACATCATAAGAGTGGGTAATTCTGGTAACCCACAAGCATGATGACGTAAACTTGTGTTGGTCACGTGGTTCACGAGTCTTAGAAAGAAATACCAGGCGGAGTATCTTATTATACCATGATCGTAATGGACCGGTTGCAATGGGAATGAGTAGTTTGTTGATGATATTGCAAGCAGTGTTGTGTTGTTCCCTGCAGGTGGTGCTGGACGTGAACCGTTCGCTGAAGCGGTTCCCGCCGGGCATCCCGCTGGCGCGGCGGCTCGCGCTGCAGGACCAGCTCACCGTGCTCATCCTGCGCGTCATACTCGCATACCCGCACCTCAACTACTACCAGGTAACAATTCATACAGGGTATTGATTTTAAATGATCTGCTTTTTTCCGTGCATAATTTTTGATTCACCAAATATTAATTGACATATTTTTATTTGTCGTAATTTTATTTACCCTAAATATTGAAACATTAATTTTTATTAGTCCTTTATTTCAGACATAATTTTAATTCTGATATAGTAACATACTTTACTCAGATATAGATTATAGATTTTAGACATCCTAAATAAACACAACTTAAATCTGTTCAAGTTTTTTTTTATTGTAGTGAGTGATAGATGTGCAAACAAAAGAAAATATTACAGATATAGGTTTTTATTCTGTGAGACTATCTGGTCTCTTTTAAGATGTATGTACAGTTATAGTATCGCATGGTGTTGTTGTGTGTTGCAGGGCTACCACGACGTGGCGATCACTTTGCTGCTGGTGTGCGGCGCGCGCGCGGCGTTCCCGCTGCTGGCGCGGCTGTCGGGCGGCGAGCGCGCGCCGCTCAGACCCTTCATGGAGCGCACCATGCGCGCCGCGCAGCACCGCCTCAACTACCTGCAGCCCGCGCTGCAGCGACTCAACCGGCCCCTCGCCGACAAGCTGCTCAGGTGGGTGTCGGTGTCCGCCATACTGCTGGCATGTCTCTCTTAGGGCCGGCGAAAATAGATGGCCGTTTTTCCGCGCGCCGTCGCGAACTTTAACCGTCTGAAAATTAACCATACGTAACCGATGTAAGAGCGAGATTCGCCGGTGGCGGCAAGTTCGCCGGCGACCAAGCACCATTTTTGCCACCGGTCATTATCGCTCTTACTTCTGTTGCGTACGGTTCTTTTTCCGACTTTTCTGTTAAAGTTGTGCGACGCGACGCTGCGCGGAAAAAGGGCTCTCTGTGTGTAGCGGCCCTTATCTTGTTGGTTAACAAACTACAATACTTCAGAGTACGTGGACAGAAATGTTATAAGAGCAAAAGTTAATAAAACGTATCTTTTTTACATGGAATCGCATACCAAGAATACTGCTTGTATCAATCTGCGAAGCAGCTGAGTCACAGATTTATTAAAAGTAAAACTAAAGATATCGATAATTGAGAAATTAATTATCTAAAAGAATGTAAATCGTCTTAATAATCTGTAAGATAAACAGCTATCTGCTCCATACAAACAGATAACGGCAATTCATACTTCCTTAGGTATTGTTTTAAGCGACTAATCTACCGTGAGAGAATGATGTCGTGCATGGTAGTATGATTAATTTAAAAATCACTTTGCTATTCTTTGAGCAATAGCATAGATCTTGTTCTTTTTGATTGCCTCTATGACGTTTTATTTATGTTTGATGACATCTGATCAAAGATTTTCTCAGAGAATACAATTTCCCATTGTATTTTTCCTATTGATAAATTTTATTTGTATCGATCCTTTTGGTCGATTGTTCGTTTTACCGAAAATACCTTTTATACAGGGTTATTTTTTAGTCAGAGCGCAAACTTTGCAGGATGCTTCTACTCGTGATTCTGAACAACTTTTACTATGGGGCCACCTGAGAAATCTAAAAAAAAAATGGGTCTTCCATACATTTTTACCGAGTAGGTATGAATTTTTCTATGGAACATCCAAATTTTTTTTAGAATTCGCAGGTGGGCCCATAGTAAAAGTTGTTCAAAATCACGAGTAGAAATACCCTGCAAAGTTTGCGCACTGACTAAAAAATAACCCCGTAAGAGTTTTTTCCTCAAACGGTTCTTTCATCTATCTTCAAATATAATGAGAATATAAAAAAATGTATAAAGGTTTGCGGTAAAACGGAGGCTCTTCATTCTACGAAATTTTTTATAAAAGTTTTTATAAATCGTCGTGTGTTTTAGGGCGGGCGTGGGCACGATGTTCGCGCTGCCGTGGTTCCTGACGTGGTTCGGGCACTCGCTGCCGCGCTACGCGGACGTGGTGCGCCTCTACGACTATTTCCTGTCCGCGCCGCCGCTCTTCCCCGTGTACGTGACGGCCGCGCTCGTCGCCAGCCGAGAGGACGACGTGCTCGCGTGTGATGACGACATGGCCTCGCTGCACTGCTTGCTCTCGCGGGTGAGCACTACTGCTGTCTCTCTCTCCCCCGTGTACGTGACGGCCGCGCTCGTGGCGAGCCGAGAGGACGACGTGCTCGCGTGTGATGACGACATGGCCTCGCTGCACTGCTTGCTCGCGGGTGAGCACTACTGCTGTCTCTCTCTCCCCCGTGTACGTGACGGCCGCGCTCGTGGCGAGCCGAGAGGACGACGTGCTCGCGTGTGATGACGACATGGCCTCGCTGCACTGCTTGCTCTCGCGGGTGAGCACTACTGCTGTCTCTCTCTCCCCCGTGTACGTGACGGCCGCGCTCGTGGCGAGCCGAGAGGACGACGTGCTCGCGTGTGATGACGACATGGCCTCGCTGCACTGCTTGCTCTCGCGGGTGAGCACTACTGCTGTCTCTCTCTTCCCCGTGTACGTGACGGCCGCGCTCGTCGCCAGCCGAGAGGACGACGTGCTCGCGTGTGATGACGACATGGCCTCGCTGCACTGCTTGCTCTCGCGGGTGAGCACTACTGCTGTCTCTCTCTTCCCCGTGTACGTGACGGCCGCGCTCGTCGCCAGCCGAGAGGACGACGTGCTCGCGTGTGATGACGACATGGCCTCGCTGCACTGCTTGCTCTCACGGGTGAGCTCATCTGCTGTCTCTCTCTCCCCCGTGTACGTGACGGCCGCGCTCGTCGCCAGCCGAGAGGACGACGTGCTCGCGTGTGATGACGACATGGCCTCGCTGCACTGCTTGCTCTCGCGGGTGAGCACTACTGCTGTCTCTCTCTTCCCCGTGTACGTGACGGCCGCGCTCGTCGCCAGCCGAGAGGACGACGTGCTCGCGTGTGATGACGACATGGCCTCGCTGCACTGCTTGCTCTCACGGGTGAGCTCATCTGCTGTCTCTCTCTCCCCCGTGTACGTGACGGCCGCGCTCGTCGCCAGCCGAGAGGACGACGTGCTCGCGTGTGATGACGACATGGCCTCGCTGCACTGCTTGCTCGCGGGTGAGCACTACTGCTGTCTCTCTTCCCCGTGTACGTGACGGCCGCGCTCGTCGCCAGCCGAGAGGACGACGTGCTCGCGTGTGATGACGACATGGCCTCGCTGCACTGCTTGCTCTCACGGGTGAGCTCATCTGCTGTCTCTCTCTCCCCCGTGTACGTGACGGCCGCGCTCGTCGCCAGCCGAGAGGACGACGTGCTCGCGTGTGATGACGACATGGCCTCGCTGCACTGCTTGCTCTCGCGGGTGAGCACTACTGCTGTCTCTCTCTTCCCCGTGTACGTGACGGCCGCGCTCGTCGCCAGCCGAGAGGACGACGTGCTCGCGTGTGATGACGACATGGCCTCGCTGCACTGCTTGCTCTCACGGGTGAGCACTACTGCTGTCTCCATCGATTCAACTTATCTTTACCCTTACAGCCTTTTAGCAGCCTTTTGCCTTTACTGAGGGACTTGAGCCTGCCCCTTGGACAAGCCTGCCCCTATTAGGAGGTATTGCCATACATGCCACGCATGGCAGGCGGATTAACGAGCGCAATGAAAGATGTTTAATTCACAAGGAACGCTGCTACCCATTCCATGGTAAATTAACTTTTAGTCGCTTTTTACGATACCCACGGGTAGAATTTGAGATGATGCTATTCTAAGCCCACATCACACTGCATATCGATTAACGATTCAAATACAGTCCAGCAAAAAAGAGTAGACAAAAAATGAGGGCGCCACTTTGTATGAAATTTCAAAATTAAATGGCAACATTGGCTATGAATGGCAACAATTTAGTATGAAAAAATTTTAGTTCCATTTTATTTAATTTCTACTCTTTTTTGCTGGACTGTACTCAATTTAATTTTGTAGGGTGCTTATATTACGAACTGACTTTCTTCCCTTAGTTGCCGGACGCGCTGCCGTTCGAAGACATCCTGGTGACGGCGCAGGCGCTGCACGACGCGCACCCGCCCGAGGAACTCGAGCCCGACGTCATACGGTTAGAGGCCGAGGAGTGAGTATTCTCTCTAATATTACTCGATATCGTTCTTCTTATTCTGTCAAATTGGATCTTGTTAAATATTATATTTTCTTTAGCCGTAATGAACCTGACTGACTATGGGCAACACGGTGATATTTTTATTTCACCGAAAAACGTTTGGCCGAAAAACTTTTCGTCTAAACTTTACTTACTTAATACTGGTTTTGCTAATTTTCAACGTATGTTTCAGGGAGAAACAGCGACGCCTAGACGAGGAGCGCATGCGGCAGCGCGCGGCCGCTCGCGTCAACGCGGCAGCTGCTCGAGCGGGCGGGGGCGGGGGCGGGTGGCTGTCGGCGCGCGTGCGGCGCTGGGTGCCCGCCACGTGCCGGTCGCGCGCGGCGCGGCGCTACTGCCTGGCCGCGTGCACCGTGCTGCTCGGCGTGTACGTGTACTACCGCCCCGACCTGTGGAGGTAGCGCCACGTCTACCCGCTCGTGCTGTTCGCGCTCTAGCAGCCGCCAGCCGCAGCGGGCCGCGGCGCGTGGCATCGCCTCACCGTCTCACGCCGCGACATGCTTCAAACGATCTCTCTCGGCCGGCTCACGGTCTCTATGTTAGTGTTATACTATCGGTGCACGGTTTACCTTTATTTGTAGGAATAAACTAGTGTTTTGTTCTTGATTAACACAAATATCCGTCAGCGATGCAAACTACTATGGTATAAGATAGAAAGCGATCAAAGTAAATTACAGCTTCTTCTGTCTGTCCTTTACCGATACGTGAGTTGATTGGATGACATAATGAGGCCTTAATCACGGTACAGCTTGAAGAATAATTTACGTATTTCTTTTCGATATGGCTGCTTTGATTATTTTATAATATAATCCCAAAATTATTTATTTGGTCTGAAGTATTGGTAACAATATTTAGGTAAGTATCTTTTATTGATTTGTAAATTTTGAATAATACTGTTTATTTTCATTGTGATATTGTCGTTGTTACTCTTAGTAAGTTTAGCTATTTGGTATGTCATTCCCGAGTGCGAAAGATTGTGAAAGTAATTGAAATTGAATAAATTGGTGTTCTAACAACATCTGTGCAGTATAATGAGTGGAGTGTGGTTGGAAACCTCAGTAGAACTAGCTAGGTATTAGTAAAAAGTGCTAAATTTAAATAGTAGCGCCTTTACACTTTGTTATAAGCAAAAGATGCTGAAACGTATTTTTAAAATTAGATATAAGCTATACAAATTAATATTTGTAATTGTTTTTAACCTGCGAGTGACCTGAGCTCTATTAAAATGAAATAGCAGCTCGATAAAACTGTCAACTCGAGTGCTTTACTAAACTTTTGTAAGTAGTTTATAACGGTTCGCCAACAAACTTACCGCGATTCTCTTTTCTTTATTCTGGCAAAATTTATTCTGTTAATGGAGTATTCGGTATTTTAGTCAACTTACTTATAAGCTGTTTTCTTAGAACCAATTATTTAGAAACCTCCAAGTGTTTATTTGCTCATAACATCCGAATGTACGCGCGATTGCGCTCCGATACTGGCGCGAGTACTTCCCCCACACGAGTGACGAGTGGGTACCAGCGCCCGCCGGTAACGGCAAACCGCATTTATAAATCTTTATGTCACAATGTTACTAATATTGTTTAAAATGTACAAAGATGAAGTATGCAATGTTCTAGTTTTGTTTAGTGTACAGGAATGTATGAATTGTTATTTTTTATTTTCAATTCAAAATGTACCGTTCCAAATATTTATTAATTAGTATTCGAAGATTTTCATGTGTATTTGTGATTCTTTATCGAGATCTGTGCGTCTGTTACTTCCATTGAGTTGGATTTGAGTATTTATTATTAGTAAAATTCTGTTTGGGATAAGAACGAAATATAAACTGTTTTTTCACCTCATTGTATATGAATATATGTTACGAATAAATTATTCATGGAACTGAAATACTTTGTTTGGTTTATCTTCAGCCATCGATTTCGAATATCACATTAGACTAGGATTAGCGCATGCCGCGCCGTACCTGACTAGATGTAATGTAATGAAAGAACAAACCGTGAAGTGGACATACGTCCTTATATACCAAACAAAAAATACACATTCCATAATCGCTATCACTTTATTTGCATAAGACATTATTGTAAGTTGAAAACAAGTATTTACTTATTCAACGGTAACCTGAAAAGTACAGATTTACTATTATAGTTCGACAACTTCGTGCGCGACCTTCCTGCGGTGTACAGACGGTGGGGGGGCGAGGAAGCACGTCATTTTAATATGACGTGCGGTGCGGCACGGATGCGCGCGTCTCCCTTCCCCGCTACACCTCCCGCTACCCGCTGACATCTCACCCCCCAACGTCTGTCACCCCCAGGGAAGGTCGCGCACTAACCTGTCGGACTATAGTATAGTCTGATTTTTATTCAGATAGACTAAACTGACAGCTGAGATCGGCCTTTTGTTTTTAAAATGTTGCAAGCATCAGGCTAGTGTTGTGGTTTGACCTTGGTTTGACTCTTTCATTTTATTCATTGAACTGTTGGCCCATGATTCCTCGATGTATTTGTTTTTGTAAATAAATATGCTCAATAAATACTTTCGTATTTATTACGTACCTGCATACTTTACGTTACGTAAAAGAGTATACGTTACGCGTATACTTGCGTTTATACGCAAAGTTTTCGTTTAGTTTATAGAATTCAAAAATGAATAATATTGAAATTTAAAATGTAGGTACTGTTCAATAAATTCACATTAATGATATCAGACTGTTACGAGTTATGTTCTGATTAGCTTTCAAATAAAAATTTCGTCAGACCGGAAATAAATATAAAGGGATATAAAGTTAGTTTGTAATATAGTAGTATGTTTATCTTATAGACCAATTTAATATTGAAAATTGAAATAAACTAAATTTATTTTCATAAAGATTCAATCACAATCTTTGAATCACATAACTTGATCATTTGGGTACAACACTATTTTTTTATTATTTTAAAATACAAAAACGTGGCAGCCCACCAAACGTCAGTTTAGTCTATCTGAATAATAATCAGACTATAGCCTAATAGGAAGATAGAAGATTCAATATTCGAATTTATAAAGTTCGATGAAATGATATTAGTCTACGGAACATCTGACACCTCTCTTTTTCCCTTATACCTACCTATATAGTGTGAAATTTTACTAGTGACCGATAGCGAAAACTCAGAACCGGCTAGTGATAAGGAACAACTTCCCCAAGGAACATAGGTCGAAATATATAAAAAAAATTATATATTTCGACCTATGGGAGTCCAAAATATTTTTTCGTATTTCGACCTATGTTTCTTGGGGAAAGTTGTTCCTTATCACTAGCCGGTTCTGGGTTTTCGCTATCGGTCGCTAGTAAAATTTCACCCTATAGAAAAGAGAAGATATGATGACATCACTAGTCTGTGCTTAAACCAGTTGAACTGTATATGAACATGGATTTAGGTAAGTACTGCGTTCGTATTACCATACGTATTATCTACTAAGAAAATAAGGAACTTCTTTATTGGAAAATAACATTTAATTTCATCAACTGGAGATTTCTTCTAAGATAGCTTGTGTTCAAAACTGTGTGTAGGACATAGGTATTCTAAATTAAATGTTCCTTCAGTTAGTAATAGCACAATATTATTGCTCTGCTTTTCATAAGATAGGCAAGTGACAAGGGTGTTGGAATAAGAGAGATAGGAGCAAGTTTAACTTACGTAAGAATATATTGTTGCTAATAGAGAGAGAGGGTAATCTTATTACATAAGTAATTTAATGGCATAAATCGCATAAATCTTATCACAGCCGCGTTACTAAAACCTAGCGAGGAGTCTAGCTTACAAATATTGGGGCACGTTCAAGCAGCCGTCTTTCGTCGCTCTGTTATATTTTGACAGTTCGTAAAACCGCACTTTGGATCGCAGGCACACGTGCTAAAATGCGGTTTTATGAACAGTCCTCTAGGAAATACCTTCTAAGAGAATCAGCATGAACGTGCCCTTGAGCACAACGTTATTAGAGAAATTCACTAGAGCAACCGATAACTTTTTACATATAAAACAAACTTAAAAAATAACACCTTTACCTGTATATTTTTCTAATTTTACTACTTTACACTGCAACTGGAAGCAAGATAAGAGAGCAAGTCTTTAAATAATCATTGCATTTACGAATTTGTCAGGCGTTCAATATTATTACAATGTCATCGTCACGCCTCTCTTGACAATAGGTACGTGCATCATTGGCAAGTACTGGAACTAGAAACTAGAGCGTACTAAGTACCTACTAGTACTTTAGTAATCTACTTAGAATATAATTAAAACTTAGAGTTAAGAAAAGCATAAATCACCATCACACATACCTATTTCGGTACATGCTAATTAAATTGACTATTAAAGACTGGAAGTAGCGATAGCTTTCGCCAAGACTATTTGCTACGTCGTGTAGAGTTCCAAATTTACGACATACGATTATAACATCGTGTGGTAGATGTCGTAAAGTCGGGTATTCATTAGGGACAAAATTCTAGAAACTTTGTATCAGAAACAAAATATCTTTTCGTTGGGAACTTTGTTCCGAAACATTGTTTAAAAAAAAGCCCAAGCGGCTTTAAGAACATTATTGGGGAACTTTTGTATTCTTGTTTCCGAACTTTGTCCCAGACATGTTCCCAATGAGTTCCCTTAAAACAACAGCAGCGTTGCTAGACAGCGCTAGCGCACAGAATGCACAGCTGGCTCAGTGCAGTGAGGAGGGATCTCTGGCGGGTTTGGGCGCGAGCACGGCGCGGATATAGTCGAGCACGCGCTGGTCGTGCAGGATCTTGAGATGCTCGGCCTGGCGCAGCGCCAGCGTCTTGACCGCGTGCCCTCCATTAAGCGTGCGCCCCCTCTTCCCGCCCCCGCCTCTAGCGGGCATGCGCCACAGCTCGCAGGCGCGCAGCGAGCGCAGGTTGACGGTGCCGTCGCCGTCGCCCATCGCCAGCGTCGGGTACCCGTCCAGCCACGTGCCCGGCTTGTACACCAGCCTGGAAACATCGAGAATGCCGTTCAAGCTAAAGTTTGGAAGTCTGACTGGAGTTTAAGCTGAAGTTTGGAGGTCCGTCATGAGCTTCAGCTAATGTTTGGAGGTCTGTCTTAAGTTTAATCTAAAGGTTAGAGGTCTGTCATAAGCTTAAACTAAAGTTCGGAGATCTGTCTTGATTTTAAGGTAAAGTTTGGAGGTCCGTCACGAGCTTAAGCCAAAGTTTGGAGGTCCGTCACGAGCTTAAGGTCAAGTTTGGAGGTCCGTCACGAGCTTAAGCCAAAGTTTGGAGGTCCGTCACAAGCTTAAGGTCAAGTTTGGAGGTCCGTCACGAGCTTAAGAGCTAAAGTTTGGAGGTCCGTCACGAGCTTAAGGTCAAGTTTGGAGGTCCGTCACGAGCTTAAGCTAAAGTTTGGAGGTCCGTCACGAGCTTAAGGTCAAGTTTGGAGGTCCGTCACGAGCTTAAGGTCAAGTTTGGAGGTCCGTCACGAGCTTAAGCTAAAATTTGGAGGTCCGTCACGAGCTTAAGGTCAAGTTTGGAGGTCCGTCACGAGCTTAAGGTCAAGTTTGGAGGTCCGTCACGAGCTTAAGGTCAAGTTTGGAGGTCCGTCACGAGCTTAAGCTAAAGTTTGGAGGTCCGTCATGAGCTTAAGCTAAAGTTTGGAGGTCCGTCACGAGCTTAAGGTCAAGTTTGGAGGTACGTCATAAGCTTAAGCTAAAGTTTGGATTGGAGGTCCGTCACGAGCTTAAGGTCAAGTTTGGAGGTACGTCATAAGCTTAAGCTAAAGTTTGGAGGTCCGTCACGAGCTTAAGGTCAAGTTTGGAGGTACGTCATAAGCTTAAGCTAAAGTTTGGAGGTCCGTCACGAGCTTAAGGTCAAGTTTGGAGGCCTGTCATGAGGCTAATGTTAGGAGGATCGTCATGAGCTTAAGCTAACGTTTGGAGGTCCGTCATAAGCTAAACTAAAGTTTGGAAGACCGTGATGAGCTTAAGCTAAAGTTTGAAGATCTGTTCATTTGGAGGTACTCATAATAGAACTGACCGTTCCACGGTGGAGAGGTTGTACCCGTAGAGACAGTGCAGCTCGACGCCGGGCGCCGTGAAGTCGCTGGAGAACTCTCCGTGTTGCGCTGGTGGGTAGTAGCTACTGATACTGTACTGGTACTGTACTGATACTGTACTGGTACTGTACTGGTACTGTACTGGTACTGTACTGACCGTTCCACGGTGGAGAGGTTGTACCCGTAGAGGCAGTGCAGCTCGACGCCGGGCGCCGTGAAGTCGCTGGAGAACTCTCCGTGTTGAGCTGGTGGGTAGTAGCTACTGATACTGTACTGATACTGTACTGATACTGTACTGGTACTGTACTGGTACTGTACTGGTACTGTACTGACCGTTCCACGGTGGAGAGGTTGTACCCGTAGAGGCAGTGCAGCTCGACGCCGGGCGCCGTGAAGTCGCTGGAGAACTCTCCGTGTTGCGCTGGTGGGTAGTAGCTACTGATACTGTACTGGTACTGTACTGGTACTGTACTGACCGTTCCACGGTGGAGAGGTTGTACCCGTAGAGGCAGTGCAGCTCGACGCCGGGCGCCGTGAAGTCGCTGGAGAACTCTCCGTGTTGCGCTGGTGGGTAGTAGCTACTGATACTGTACTGGTACTGTACTGACCGTTCCACGGTGGAGAGGTTGTACCCGTAGAGGCAGTGCAGCTCGACGCCGGGCGCCGTGAAGTCGCTGGAGAACTTCTCCGTGTCTTTGCGCATCTCCCACGCGTTCGGCAGGTCCATGTCACTGCAATCAACACCAATATAGATACAATATTATTTTAGGCTTTAATGGGCGCCAAACACCGCCTCCGTATGCGTGATATGCTCATCATCACGCGCTTAGCTATGATGTTGTATTGTATGGGACCGTATGAGACACTGCACAACGCGGTACACGTACATCCTGCATACGGAGACGGGTGTGTGGCGCATTAAAACCAATATATCTTGCCGCTGGGCACACAACACATTATTCATTCTATTTTGGTAAATACAAGCATGCCCGGAGCCAAAAGAAAACCGGTCTCTATAGCAATAAATATGCCTGCCATTCATTGACCCCACATAACAAATTATTTCTTGCGAATCCTACGTTTGCGATTCACACGTTTTTTAGTTTCTCAGCAGATATCAATATAGGTAGGTACAAAGTACAAGCATAAGTATACATACAAAGTCACGAATGAATATTTGTTACGTATGAATATTTAAAGCTGTGAGAACTAAAACCGCCATTATTAAAATCGCTTTAATCATTTGCGCATAAATGAGTTTACAACCTTAACAACCAACTTATGTCCCAATAACAAAATTCACTAGAAAAACAATGAGCCTTAATAATAATAAACAAAATGTTTTATCGGTAGGTATATTTACTACTAGCGGCCCGTTAGCGGTTTCACCCGCTGCAACTCATTTTCTCGCGGAAAAAGGCTTAAATCTCCCTATCCACTACAAAAAACCGAATCAAAATTCGTTGCGTGGTTTAGAAGAAGTTTACTAATTCCCCGACAGACAGAGAAACTAAAAAAAGGGACTTAATTTTATACTATGTATTGATTGATGATATTTGAAGCATTATTGGACTTGAGTTAGCAAAATAATCTAATTGTTGTAGATCAATGAATCTAACTCGTTATCTGCACGATATGGGCGTCTCCGAGTTGACAGTTGACCCGCGCGAGGATCATACGAGTTGACGCGCGACTCCGACTCGATAAGCCGATGTTACGAGCGTTACGCGATCCATACCAGACAAACAAACAGGAACATACATTATCGCTATTATTACGTTAATACAAAGTAGGCACTCGCGAGCTCTTCTAATATATTCGATAAGGATTCTATAACCTGTGCCTAACCCTGTGAGTAAGGCCTGCTCAGGCCAGTCTGTCCAGACAGATACCTAGGTAACTAGGTATGATGATAACTTTGACACAGTCAAGTCAATGAACTGTGTGGGTGGCTTATCTAGGTACCTACCTTTTAATTTGATTGTACTGCATGTAGTCATTATCATCAAAAACAACGTAATTGAAACTGATGATAATAATAAACTCGAAATCGTTATCTTCACTTTTCATTAGATACTTACGATATAAATAGTGTTTGAACATTGTTTAGATGATCAAGCATCAAATTTCCTTGAAAGTTGTTATTATAATGAGATATTGAATTTATAGCACATCTTGACATCTCTTTTTATTGTCTTTATATCTGTCGTTTAGGTATCGGTTGTTTTACGTATTCAATTCTTTCTTGCTTGTTAATAATATTGTCATAGTAATTTTACCAATTATTGGATTGGCTTGCTTGCGCCTTATGGAACCATGTCTCGAGCCCTATAGTTTTCCCTTATAATTGCCCTTTACATACTTAACATACCACAAGCAATGTTCCATGAAGAAATTAGTACAGTCAACCCTGGAAAGAAACGCCGTTTATTTCGCAGCATCCTGTATTTTTAGAATAGAGCATACTCACGTGAACAGCTGGTGGAAGTCTGCGACGGTGTAGTTGGTGTGGTCGGTCTGCACGAGCACCTCGCTGGGCTTCCACAGCGCGCGCGAGGGCAGCAGCCACGCCAGCGACGGGCACGTCACCTGCTCGCGCGTGCAGCATACTCACGTGAACAGCTGGTGGAAGTCTGCGACGGTGTAGTTGGTGTGGTCGGTCTGCACGAGCACCTCGCTGGGCTTCCACAGCGCGCGCGAGGGCAGCAGCCACGCCAGCGACGGGCACGTCACCTGCTCGCGCGTGCAGCATACTCACGTGAACAGCTGGTGGAAGTCTGCGACGGTGTAGTTGGTGTGGTCGGTCTGCACGAGCACCTCGCTGGGCTTCCACAGCGCGCGCGACGGCAGCAGCCACGCCAGCGACGGGCACGTCACCTGCTCGCGCGTGCAGCATACTCACGTGAACAGCTGCTGGAAGTCTGCGACGGTGTAGTTGATGTGGTCGGTCTGCACGAGCACCTCGCTGGGCTTCCACAGCGCGCGCGACGGCAGCAGCCACGCCAGCGACGGGCACGTCACCTGCTCGCGCGTGCAGCATACTCACGTGAACAGCTGCTGGAAGTCTGCGACGGTGTAGTTGATGTGGTCGGTCTGCACGAGCACCTCGCTGGGCTTCCACAGCGCGCGCGAGGGCAGCAGCCACGCCAGCGACGGGCACGTCACCTGCTCCGCGCGCATCACCGACTCGCTCAGCACGCGCGTGCCCAAGTTGTCGCCTGGGAATAACGACAGAACATTGCTTATTACCAGCAGCAGAAGGAATCATTGATAGTTTATTTTGCGTTACAGCTTTACGAAATTATTTTACGCCACTAGGTGCGTCCACTCTGCCGAGACTGCTCGTGCGCTTTTTGCCTCGGCCAAGTTCGATCCAATTAGGACACCTATTAAATTATAGGCAAACTTCTGAGGCGCGTTGATTTCGACTCAGCCCGCGCGCGTTCGCCCGAGCGTTTGCGCTGCCTCGGGTAAGCTACGTAATTTTTTGGTCGTTTGCCGCGCGAGGCATCGTGGCAGCGAGTAGTCTCGCTTGGTGTGGACGCGCCTACTTTTTAAATGTTTGTTAAGAAATTAAAACAGACATTTACGATGGAACCGAAAATAAGAGGAAACCCTAGAAACTCGCGGCCTAAAGTCAAGCTATTATTTGTGGATGTGTACCGATGGCGAAGGCCTTGAGCGCCTTGACGGCGCCGCCCCAGGGCGTGGAGAGCGAGATGAGTCGCGCGATGTACGTGTCCTTCCACTTCTGTGGCTGCGTGCGCAGGAAGTGCAGCGCCATCGACCCGCCCATGCTGTGCACCAGCAGCGTCACCGCAGACTTGTTGTTCAGCGTGTATGTCTCCTCCACCAGCGCCTTCAGATTCACGAAGAACTCGCCGTTCTCATCTGAAGAATATGATAAACTGATTGAACTACTGAATCAAGTCAGTACTGTCTTGATAACAAGTGATAGAAAATGTTTTCCAAAACCATGTTACACGTTTTACAATAGTGATATTTGATTTGAAATATTAACTACCTACCCTACATAATAATAACATACACAGTCAAGTAGGCAGAGAAGAGCATAATTCGGAATAATCTTGAGATACTTACTAGGTGCTCTCCTGAAATCATATGGAGCCCCACGAATGGAAACATTCCGGACATAGCCAATGCCCACGAGCGCATCAGCAATGGTGTTGAAGTAGGACCCGGAAGACTGGTGGCTCGGGTCCAGCCACTCCACGGGCTCGGGCAGCCCCCAGCCCGGCACGCGGATGTCCACACCCGGGGAGTTGCGCGTGGTGCGCGTCACGTTGTCATACTCCAGCCGCAGGTTGTCCACCCAGCAGTCGATCACAAACGGCACCAGTAGCTCCAGGTTCAGCCAGATGTTGAAGTAGTCAGGTGATGTTTTGGCACAGATGTAGTGAACCACTGATGTCTTGTTGAGTTTTGCTTCCAGCTGGCTTCCTCCATCTCCAGGTACTTCAGAAAAAAGTTATATTGAATTTATGATACATGTATGATAAAAAATGAAGTATGGACATCAAACTGGTCAACTGAAGCTGATAATTTTCCTGTTAGTAACAAAGACAAGTTGTGAAGAGGGGAGATTAGTGACAATATAATTGATTTTGTACCTAGCATTGCAGTTGCAGTTATCCATTGTCCTTTTCCATATACCTAAGAGATTATTTACTTCAATTATTTTAATAGCACAATTTAATCGACAATTTTAATTATGTATGATAAATACTTGTTATTGCTTAGAGCTACAAGCTTAGATATTTGCATCCTACTATCTCAATTTCAGACAAACTGGCTTGGTGTAGTACTAGGAATATAACTAACTAGATTAATTTTGCTTAATAATGTGAATAAAAAACTTACTTAGAATAACTGGGGATAGTCCAAGAGAGTTGTGTGCCAGAATCCCGAACGCAAGGAGAAGGAGGAGGGTTCCGTGCGCAGAGCTCATGTTGGAGCCGCTCTGCTGACCACTAGCACAAGCACGATCACGATTCACGACCAGCACCAGCCAGCACGACACGCGCGCGCGCGCTCACGAAGGGAGTCACAATGCGGTCGCCGACAGCGGTTACCCAACACAACAACAACGCGCAATGCACGCGTTGCGACGACGGCCCCTCTGATCCGATTAGGTCAGGCCGATGTGTAGCACATTCGCGAATGTTGTTTCCGGTATTTATACAACGCAAAACTGTGGCTGCGAGCAAAACCGAACAGTCAACGTTTTCACACAAAACATCGTCAAATATATCACCGCATGAATAAAAAAGCTTCTGATCTGGTAGGAAAACAAACAACTTGATCTCAGCAGTAAGCAATCAGAAGAACAACTGGACGATTGATTATTTTAAAATAATTTTAACCAAGAATCAATGCTCTCTCTCATAATAACAGCTGGGTTACGAAGTGTTGCAAAGGTCATCTGAAATTAAATGTTTTGATCGTTTGTAACATCGTAATAATAAACAACTCAACTTTGCAAAAGTGGCTTTTGTATCGTACACAGGTATCGTATCTGCATAGAAAAGAGGCTACTTTTATTGTTTTTTACTTAGGTAATATGCCTTCTTCATCTCTCTGATAGAATGATTAATTTAATGACTACCATTTTTACGTAGTTTAGAAATAGGTACGCTATTGGCTAAGATTTTTCGTTAATCAAAAACTTGAAATATAATGTAATTTTTGTCAAGACTCCGCGGACGGCTTTTTGATGTAGTTCAGGTTTTGAGACTAGTACTAGTCTAAGAAACATTATGCACTATGAATGTCCCAATGCGGGCCGGTGTTTAGTCCATACAAGGTCCATAGAAAAATGGTCAATCTCTTTGTAGTACTTACATATTCAATTCTACTTTAATTTATTGTGCTGATACTTTGCTTACATGGTGTGGCCCGCAAGTTCTTAGCTTGAACCCTCCCACGTGCATGTCTAGAACATCAAAACAGTACATAAATCTTTATAAAGTGTTTGATCTTCAGAGACGATTTCAATAAACTCCCTATAGCAAAACCGTGTGGTACCTACCTGTTCAGAATAGCTTCATTCAAATTCTATTTCAGGGAACAGGCAGCAGCCTGCTCTGGAATGTAATATCTTGCACTGCGCTCGCCAATCTGCCTGACAAGCGTAATTAGTATCCCCCGACAGGCGGAAGCATATGTCCAGCAGTTGATTGACTGTTGTGTTGTGGCTGACCAATCGTCAGTGAAAGACAAAATACGAAATATATTTTTTTGAGCGTTTGCAGCATTATTTTTTGACATTGACAGTTTGTGTCTTGAACGTTCCGTTTCACATTTTTGAAACGGACCGCGCGTTTCGTAAGTAGTTTTCAGTAAGTTTACGAGAAGTTTACAGAATAGTACAAATGTAATACAGGTGTTTAATTTTATTGTTCGTAACTTGAGTAAGGAAGCTATGCTCCACCATACAAACGTTAAACACTTAACTACTTATAAGCTTCCAGGATTCTACACTGTAGCCTGGTCATGATGGAACTAAGAACCTATGAATCTTTTGCGGTCTTTATAAATTAATTTACTTTTATTTTTAATCCCTGTAAGCCATTCAGTATTACAGTAGTAAATAGATGAGCAGGATGGTTCATAATATTACAAGCTACTTGGCTATATGGTAGTATCCAGTACTTGGATGATCCAGTAACATAGTTCATTGCGCAAGTCTAGCATTCGCCGCCTGCCCGCCACCCCTCCGTGAACGTCATGCGCAGTACGTCCCTTTATTGTCTGGAGCTGGCTGGACCTAAGCAGTCTGGAGTGTACCATGTAGCACAAAGACTTGATTTTTTAAACCTTATCATTAACAAATAGCTGTTAATAGTTTTAGTACGAATAGTAGTTTTACACTGTTTTGTAGGAAAATATATTAGGTATTTATTTAAAATGTTAGAAACGGCGTTTAAAAGCATGAAGAGCAACGATTTTTGCAATCGCTGTAGGAATTGAAATGTTTTTACAGGTACCATACGAAGTGAAATCAATATCAAGTGTTGTGATGTTGACGTGTTGTATGTTGGTTTGTTTGTTGCAGGGCCGCGTGGCAGTCACTGTTGTGTGGTTAACGTGGCTAATCGCAGGCGTGTGCGGTGTTGTTGTTCTGTTGCTCGTTATCTGTTACTGCCGCTTCATGCCACGACAACAGAAGTCCTTCGGTGGGTCCAAAGCGTCCAAAGACGTCGCGTCCTGTACCAGTGCCTTAGAACAAAATTTAATGCAGTGCTCATTCATCCTTCCAGATGAACAGTACCTTAAGGAAACCTATACTATCAAAGAAAATCATGTATACTCGAATCATGGAAATTCTAGCAGGGTAAAACATACAGAGGTAAATATAAATTATAATAATAGGTATATCTTTTTTGTCTGATGGATGAGAGTGATGAAATGACTGATACTGATATTACTGATAGATAGTAATACGATTATTTACTTTTATTCACAGGTTTCTAGACAGATGGTCCTGGGTTCAATTCCTGAATGGCCACTGGGGCAAATCTTCGAAAGACCTCTTAATTTTTTCGTGTTATTTCTGTGTAGACAGTACGGATGACACGGCCGGCCAGTTACGCGGGAGACCGTCAGCCCTCGCGAGCGCCGCCTTCCTCCTCGCATACGTCCACTGCAGCGCAGTATGCTTCTAGTGGCGGTAAGGAAATAACTCATCACATCACACTATAGTGCCTTATACAGAATGTCCCGGTTATAGTGGTCCAAAGAAAATATCTAGACTCTGGACGTCCTAAGCTACCACAATAGCAAAAAAATATTTCAATATTTGAAGAAAAGAAATAGAACTCTCATACTAATTTTGCTGCCTGATAGAGCATCTTGTATGGGAGGTCCAATTTTATGGTAGCTCAGGATGTCCAGAGTTTAGATTTTTTCTTTGGACCACTATAACCGGGACATCCTGTATATAGCCTATTGCATAAGAATAAATACTATTGTTCACTCTTGGACTTGAAGCCTCCCACAGGGCCGCACTTCAGGGTTCCCATCCAGCACTACGATTGCTTATACGTGTTAGACCCTTACTCGAGAACCCACCACAACCAACTTAACGTAAAGATATCTTTACCTGTGTGTGGTACCTGTACCTATATTTTCCAGAACGAAAATGATTTTGTATTTTTCACGCAGTACTGGACGAGCTGGATGCCGAAGAAGGCGCGGATGGGTGCGAAGCTCTAAAGACGCGGTCGTTGCCTGCGTTCCTGCGCCCGCGACCGCGACCGCTATCCTCAGAGACTGACCTCTACCAACTCTATGCCAAGGCAAGGACGATATTATGTTATGAACTTATGAATGTACTGACGTTTGTTTGGAGTTTCAACGACCGACCAAGTAATTTACATTTACCATAGGTACTTATTCACGATCCCTCATGGCATCAGCTATACCAATCACGACTCGCATTACAACTTAGGTATTGGTGTTTAGGTATCAAAAAGTAAATGAGTCGAAAATTTTAATTGTTTCCTTCACGTTCATTATTGACGAAGAGAATAACACAAAACGATGTTGTTGGTGTGGTGTGCAGGTGAACGCTGGCAAGAAGCAGCGCAGTCGTATGCGCAGCGAGCACGCGGCGTTGATCGCGCTAAGCAAGGCCCGCAGCGCGCCGCTGCCGGCCGACGCCGCCGCCGTCATCGTCTACGACCAGCGCACGCAACTGTAGCTCTGCTGTCTACGTCAACGAGTATTTAGGTGCAATCAGTGTGAGATATAGGATGATTCGTTTGTATTTTATCGAATAAGTAGATTTTTTTACTGAATTGGACCATGTTGTTCAGTCCATATCTAATTGTAAAGTAGAGTAGCAAAATTTTGACTGACTGTGAATAAGAAATCAATGAATTCAAATTAAATACAATTGACGATTAATAAATCGGCGAAGATTGGCAAGAATGTGATTGTTATGTGATAAATTGATAAGAACTAAATAAAGTTATTTCCAAAAGCTGTCCTGTTTGACTTTAAAATTGAAATGACTTTCCAGTTAATAAATAAAATAAGAACAACCGCGAATATTAATCAAATCATTATTTATTAAAAGACATAAATAAGTAATACACGTATAGAGAAGAAATGTAATGCTAACTAAACTTAGAACACACATATAGTTTCAAACAAATCTAAGATCTGGGGGCACGGCAGTGCCCCCACCAAGTCGAGCTGAAAGCGGCACGGCCGTACCATCCTTTTCTCGAACCAGTTCAGGCCATTTTTGATCCCCCCATAACTCCCTTGTCGATAAGTTTAGAACCCTCATTTTAAAATATCTTATCAAGCACTGCAGAATAACTAACTTTGTATTTCCATACAAATGTATAGGATTACAAAGTTAACTTTGCGGATGGGCTTTGAGGAAATCTGTGGCTGAGGCTCAAGAAGTAGTTCCAGATAAGAGAAAGAGGAAGACTATCTACAAAAAGAAATGAGATCCCAACAAAAACATTTACTTGTAAAAAGAACCAAGTCTCGCCTCTCAGTTCATCTACTGTAAAAAGTTGTGAGATCCATGTGATGCCAAGTCGGTTATTGATTTATTCAAGGACTACTTCAGGGAGCTTTCATCTTAAGCTATTGCGTAATTAGATAACAGACATCATCTTACAGTAACTATATCGATATTTAAAAACTTTTATTATTTACAATAACTAGAATGACTTGGCAATCGCACACTATTTGCTTGTGAGATACGATGGTCTAGTGCGATGGCCGGGTCATTCTAGTTATTGTAAATATAAAAGTTTTTAAATATCGTTATAGTTACTGTAAGATGATGTCTGTTATCTAATTACGCAATAGCTTAAGATGAAAGCTCCCTGAAGTAGTCCTTGAATAAATCAATAACCGACTTGGCATCACATGGATCTCACAACTTTTTACAGTAGATGAACTGAGAGGCGAGACTTGGTTCTTTTTACAAGGAAATGTTTTTGGTGGGATTCACTTTACCACGACAGCTAACATGTATCTTTACGAGAGAATTCAATTTAAATATTGAACTAGAGTGCGCTACCACTAACTAACAGGTATGTTGTTATGAGCTAGCAGAAGGTCTGGAAGCGCGCGAGCGTGGGGTACGTCTTGAGACGCAGCAGCTCCAGCTCGGTCTGCAGCAGCACGATGCGCGTGTGGTTGTTGTTAAGAGCTAGCAGAAGGTCTGGAAGCGCGCGAGCGTGGGGTACGTCTTGAGACGCAGCAGCTCCAGCTCGGTCTGCAGCAGCACGATGCGCGTGTGGTTGTTGCTAAGAGCTAGCAGAAGGTCTGGAAGCGCGCGAGCGTGGGGTACGTCTTGAGACGCAGCAGCTCCAGCTCGGTCTGCAGCAGCACGATGCGCGTGTGGTTGTTGCTAAGAGCTAGCAGAAGGTCTGGAAGCGCGCGAGCGTGGGGTACGTCTTGAGACGCAGCAGTTCCAGCTCGGTCTGCAGCAGCACAATGCGCGTGTGGTTCGCCTGCACGTCCCGCACCAGCCGACTGCGCGTCACCAGCGTCTCCATCCTGACAACACAACGTTTTTCATTATATCTTTGTTCTTCTCATCTAAGTAATATGCACTGCCGCTGTAAAAAAAATGCCATTCGTTTGACCTCATTACCTCTTTTTGAAGATCCGACGAATACGAATAGGCTCGAGCGCATCTTCGTTAGCTCGCTTCTCTGAAACGTATAAGTGAAGGCGGTCGAGGAGATTCTGAAGATTTTTCGCCGCAGTGTCAGTTTTACTGATTTTCACCTGCAAATTTTAAAAGTTTTAGTTTCTAATGACACGATGAAGATTTTATTCTGGATAATAACTCACAATTTGTGTCAGCGCATAATGTCTTCATTCTCAAAATGACCATTTCGCACAATACCTAACCGCAGCTAAGTTATAATTTGCAATGTTTAGCGAAATATTCTACAATGCTCAAGGACAAGGCAAGCCAAGCAAGCGACATAAAACATATTATTATATAGTTTCGACTGGACCTGTAATTCTTCAGCGTGTTGTGCACTGTCTGTCAGCACGCGCTCCACCGTCACCTTGGTGGCTTGCATCTCCTTCTCGAGGCGCTGGTAGTCGTTCTCGTCGGTGTAACCCTTCTCTTTGTTCTTCAGGAACCATTGCAGTTCTTTTACGATCTGTAGGTAGGTACGTCATTCATAAATACAATAATATGTAGGTAACATTCACAAGCAGGAATTTATAAGGTATCAGTATCAGCCCATTTATCATAATTTTGGAGTTGAAGTTTCATTCATCATAGATTTATTAAACAGCCAGAGGTTTTGTTCCAATTCATTTAGTTAAATTTATGTCAATCGATAGCATGCAAAAATGTGAATAAGTAAATGTAGTTAAAAATTCAACAAATTAAAGAAGCTGCTTAGACAAAAGGTTGTAACCTTCAACTTTCCGTACGAATAAAGTTCTTGCTGCATATGGCGCAGCTTCATCTTCATCTGTGCGTGCTCCCACTCCTTAGCGAGGATCAACTTCCGGAACTCAATTTGACGTCGCAACAGCCGCAACTTTATCGCACCAACTTTCTACATAAAATAAATCAACATAAGTAACCAAATATAATTACAATTTTATAATAAGTTTCCGTTGGCAGTGTTAGAGTAACCTACCAGTATAAGTTTATTAATTTCCTCAACATCATCACGGGGAAGAAGCATTGCGTCTTCAAAGTCTTCCATATGTCCTGTCGTGATAACTTCTACTTGCCCCGCTGGTAGCACCAACTGCAAAATGATTCCTTTTGAAATTTTGTTTCTATCAACCACCCCCCAACTCCAGGTTTGCTAGCATCAGTGTGCAAGCACAATTCAAAACATGTTAAAGGCAATGGATGTGAGTAGGTGCAGTACACACGTGATCTAATTGCAGACACGGTGCCGGATGCCTATATTGGCTTCGCTTCCGAATGCAGTCAGATCGCGCGTGTAGGTACTATGTTTGCTACCCTATGCCGAATGATATGATTTTTATGTTAGTTTTCCGCGTGACGCTGATGATGCGATACCTGTATTGTGCGGTTGATGGCGGTGATCTGCTCATTCTCGCGGTGCAGCTGCATGCGCGACGCGCACAACGCGAGGAAGTTGCGCCGAGCCTGCAGCGCCTTGTTCCATGTCGTCATCGTCGCGTCCACCAGCGCTGACTCCATGATCTGTGCCTTCATCTGCAGAATAACACATGAATATTACTTACTGGCTGACTACCATATCTCAGTTTATTCTACAATAAATAGATTAATTTAACCAATTTACTTACACGTAATTCGTTTTCAATTTTCGATCTGCGGAGGCGACACATGGTTGTCCAACAAGCTTCGTCCATAATCGCTGGCATATTGATAATTTGATCAAGTTGTTCAATTCTGGATAAAAGAAATTCTGACTTTAAACCAAGTCACATAGCATTTTTTACTATGACATACCTAAAGCTGCTCTTGTAATTCAAGTCATGCTAGGCAATCTCTGTTGGCAAGCAGGTAAAATAAATTACAAAAGATCACATCTTGATGACCGACTCACCCCTTGAAGTATTCGACACAATCAGGGTGCAGCAGCGGCGGGCGCGTGTTGGTGAGGATGGCCGTGCACAGCTCGTACACCACCACCGGCGTCATGTTGCCGCGCTGAGACCACTTCGGACGCTTCCTGATTGATACACACATATACATAGCATTTCCACCATTCCACAAACTAGGTAGGTTACCTACTTAGATAATTAACATGCAATTGCAACTTGGCTCACGGTGGTTCAAAAAAGCTCTGGATCGAAACTAGGTGTTCATATAGGTAGGTTTTTTGTTTTATTAGACTGTACTTGTTAAGATAGTTATGGATAATGAATGACAAAGATGAAATAGGTAAGTACTTAAAAACTTACTTGTAATATTTATAGCTGGAATCGACGACAATCGGAGGATAATCAGCGAATTGGTTTTTGAAGGAGCGGTCCATTTGGCGATCTTTATGAGCCAGAGCGTCATACGCTACTTGGCAAAGGTTGCTTTGCTCTTGAATAAGTGCAAATTCCGCCTGCAGCATTTCCACTTCCTTTTCAAATCGAGCAATGGTGTCCCTGTAATATTACATGATTCTTATTTGTTTTATATCAATATTTTTAACGCAATATACAGCAGTTCTTTTCTATCACACACCTCAAGTCTTCAAGTTCTTCAGCTGCCTCGACACGGTCGAGGTTTGTGCGGCGCAGGCGCATCAAGTTAAGACTTTCTTGACCGATTACCGAATCTGCCTTAAGTTTCGTTAGCCACAGTTCTTTCACCTATGAAATTAATCAAAATTATTGACAGTTTAAGAAGCGGGTAAGACGGTCGCTATTTACTATATTATAGGTAAAACCTTGGGAAAACAATACGATCCATGGAATCCTTTGTTTATGTTTATCATACCAGTTAGAAATCAGTAAATCAATAAATAATACAAAGAATGAATGGCATAGCTGCAGTGGTAAGGTTTACCAATAAAGAAAACCCGCACCAACCTTCATGTTGAACTTGACGATGCCCTCGTTGAGGACCTTGCTGAGCGCGGCGTACTCGGCGTGCAGCATCCGGCGGTATTTCTCGCGCTCCTCGTTGCGGAACTTCACTTTGTACTCGTAGTCGAACACCTGCCGCAGGTCCTCCTCGTTCCAGTGCTCTGGTTCTTTGTCATACTGATCCACAAAAAATATATCACAATCATTAGTTTTGGTTGATTTCGTCTTTACTTCATCTTTATCATATAGGACGAGTTAATAGGATAAAAATACATAGGGAGAAAAATTTCATTATTAACGGAGTTAAACATTTTATTGATGAAGTTACACCAATCGGTGTTATTATACACTTAAGAGAGATCTCACCATGCACTGAGGCTTGGGGATAAGTTTTTTGATTTCTTCGTGCCAGAGCTTCTCCAGCACGCCGTCCATCATCTCGTCGAGTGCACGTTCCCGAAAGTCATCCTTGGGCTTCAGCTCTGGCGGCGGCAGACTGATGTGGCTCTTCCACGGTGGGATTGTGCACTGCAATAATATACTCATTAGTGCTTCAACCCCATACATAGTATTATTCTCGTATTTCTTTCTTTAGTGAAGTGTTCTTTTATTTATGTACCTCTTCAGTCAAAACTCTCGTAAGTCTGATCGGTTCTTCTTCTTGACGCCAGACTGGATCGCGAATCTCAATCATCATGTGATGGAAACTTCCTCGCAAATCAGACAGTTTATTCAGCTCTACAATCAAAAGAGTTAATGTAGTACCTTATATAAAAAACTCATTCAAAAAGTTTGAAAAACTTGTACTTTACCGCTGAGAATGAATCGGAGTCGTGTGTTTCGCTCGACTACTAGCCCACACTCGCGCTTTTTGGCTGCCATAAGCTCATCAAATTTTTTGTTAAACCATAAGCGCATGTTCTGCACGTTAAGCTGAAATAATGCACATATTCCTTACAGATTAGTATTAACAAAAGATGGAACTATTTCAAGCCATTAATTTTATTATTAGGTATTGGCACGAACCTTGACTAGCTGGTACAACATGTTCATTTGCAAGAAGCTAAAGGAGAGTGTCTGCGGGATCATGGCTGCGGGCACGGTGACGTACTTGTGCGTGGCCGTCCCCGACAACACGTACGGCTCGCTCTCCACCGTCTCCTCCTCGAGGTCTTCCATCGTTCGATCCGTTATAAAGCTCGCGTCTGCTTTTACTTCTTTAGTATCTTTTAATTCCTTTTTGTTTTTGTCTTCTACTTCCTCAACTTCACTTATAGCTTTCCTGTTTGAACAAAAATGTCGTTAGCTTTCTTAAATTACGTCGTGATTATGTCATATGATTACACGATTAATAATGTTTGAATCATTATGCTTATCGACAACCTGCAGGTCTTGCTGCCGGCGGCGGCTGTCTCAGGAAAGATCTCAATCCAAGGCCGGAACACGTCGTCATCGTTCTCCATCTCCAACGCACGCAGTTGCTCCGCTTGTTGTAGTTCAGCCCAGTTCTCTCTTTGTGATGGTAGCACAGGAAAATTTTCTACCTGTGTCATTATTTGAAATATAACATTATAATATAAGTTAAATAACTAACTTATTCAGATTACAAAATAAATAACAAAATTAATATTACAATCATCGATGCATCATACTTAATATCAACATAATTTGTAGACTGAAGTTGTAAATAGTGAAACTTTCTATCTTTTATGATAATTAATTATAATACCTGATAGTGACTAAATATAGCAAATATTTTGACGCGTGGTGTTAGCATCGTGTCCCAGCAAGTCTTCTTGATCCAAGCGGTAACTTCGTCTTGAGCTACAATTCTCGCCTCCGTGGTTAATCGAATTTCTTCCCGTTCCTTCTCAGCCTGCAAATTGAATTGGTGTTTTATACTTACCTCAGTTTTAGTAATCTACCTATCCTATCATTGGTTTTTATGTTTCAGTTCTAGTAAGTAGGTCACCAACCATTATATACACTAACTCAAAACCCTCAAATAAGCCATTTTATCTTTATTTCCTACCCATAATCAAGAAAATAAGTTGGTGCCTCATACGGGATGTAAGGGACAGGTCTCCGAATACTGATAGGATGCATACAGGCAGACTATGAAATTCAATTGAGAGGTTATACCTGTGGACAAAGATATACCTGTTTCATTCTCTCCTTCTTTAATTCAAGGTGCAGATTGAAGTCTACCAAAGGTAGTTGATGCAGCGGTACTTCTCTTATATTCTCTTCCAGCAGTTCTACCAGTTGCTTCTGTATGGCGGTGAATGTGCGGACGACCTCTTCGCGCTGGTGGGCATAGTCCATTGCCTCCTCTCTTACTTTCTTCTCCTCTTGTATATCAAGGTAGTTCTCTGTACAAATAATGCATTTAGCATTAGTTAGTTGGTAGTTAGTACGTCACCAGTTCGAAATTAGTGTCAACTCACTCTCATCAGCGTCGAAAATGCGTAGGGTTTTGACGTTCTCCATGAGCACTGTGGCGATGGGCTCGTGTCGCACCTCCTCCTGCAGGTCAGGTCGCCGGCCGTTGCGGTAGGTCACCGCCACGGTGTGGTTGTTACCCACGTGGACCATCACTCTGTTACTTGCATCTATAGCAGCAGATTTTATACCATTTTCGTACCGATGAGTTAGCGTCAATTTAAACTCTGGAATAAACATAATACTACGAGTATAAGAATATTAAATACTTATTAAAGACGTTTTAAATGCGCAAGCTAGTGACAAGGAAGCAGTTACCTTCGTTCAAATCTTTGTCAGGTCGTCGTAGTATACCAACACCGTCGAAACCGAACGTGAAGAGCCCGTTGACTCCGCGATGTCCACTGAACTGCTTCAACTCGTGACCGGACTCGATGATTTCGCCGACTCTCACAGTTATTGTTATACCTTTCTAAGATTGAACGTCTACATATTAGATACGTTATTTATATCAACAGTGAGTGACACAGGTAAGTATCTAGCAGTTAACAAAGCTGCCTGACACAATGCTAATACTGATATTAATTTGAGTAACTTACCTCTCCAGAAAGTTTCAAGAGGTGGAATTCCCGTGACATAAATGGAATAGCCAACAACGTATCTTTGATAGCAAGGGGCAACAATCTGCAGTATGGTCCTTTCATCTTCCCTGCAAACTTGTTATCCTTCCCGGTCACCGCGTTTATACAGATCACACGCTCGCCTATTGACATTTCAAAATGTTGAGCATCATCATCATAAATTAATATTATGGACTACCTAACATTTTTCTTAACTTAGGTAAGTACCTACTTACCAAGAACAAATTTATCCGAGAAGAGTACCAATCCAAAAGCTCGCATTTCATTTCCCACTTGCATGAGACAACAGTCTGCCAGGCCACGACCAACCTCTGAATATCGCACGAGATTCAGTTGATAATCTTCAGACACCTAAAAATATATTTCGTATTAAGACTTTTAGTATAATAGAGGAACAATAGGTACCTAAGAGTTTTATTTAAAATTTAAATGGAGTTACGTCTTTAAATGAGACAAAATTATGATTAAAAAACTTGATGGGAAGTCCCATGCTTTTATAACACTTTCGCAAAATAAAACAAATAATTTTTTAACAATCAGATTTCTCTGTAAAAACCGTGTCGCCACTTAATGAACATAGATGGAGCTACTGCTGCAATAAACACGTTTAATTTTTTTGTGGAGAAAATACTTGATATTTTTTTACGTTAAGCAGTTTTGCGACATATTTACGTGTGCCTTCCTCATCTCACATATAGATTTTTTGATAAAATTGTTGTTTAGCTCATGTGTAACTCGGTTGAAGTTCAGATTTTAGTTTGTATGACGTAACGATCCCCCTTAAAGTAGAATATTTAAAATACTAATTATAATGAATTTTATGCTTATGTTGATTAATGCTGCCTTGCTTTGCAAAAAGCTTCAATGAGGCATGACAAAAAGAAAATTATTTACGTTGTAAACAAACAAGTGTCCAGCCGACATAGAAGCAGCGATGAGATGTCGTCCGTTGGATGAGAAGACGACGCGTGAGATGATCTGATGTGTGAGGCAGACATGTGCGCGCTCCTGCAGCGCCATTTCCACGTCATTCCACTCGTAGAGCGCCATTCCGTAGTTGGAGCCGTTCGCGCCGAACACAACCACTATAGGGTCCACTGGACTCACTTGGAATGAAGTTTCCGTGCCGCCCAATTTTTTTCTGTAACGCTGAAAAAAAGAATTGAGAGGACGTGTACATATTTACATCGGTTGCGTACCGTTATATCGTAAACTAAGTATATTAAACAAGAATAACTAATATTTACCATTTCAGCCCTTTTAGTCTCGTATGCGCATATCTCGTCCTGATCATTCATCACGATAACATATTTGTAATCTGGTGCAAGAAGCTTCACTTTCACGATATTCCTGAAACCGCACATTATAGATTTCAAATTTTTATCAATTTAACACAAGAAAGTAGGTATGGTTGGCCAGTAATTAGAGCACCTCATTTTGTAGGTGAAGAGGCGCACATCGAGACCGTCCTCGTCCAGGGTGGTGGTTGCGTTGATGCGCAGCACGCAGCCGGTCTGCGTCCAGGCGATCGCTACGTCCGCCGCCGAGTTGCTCACCAGCTTCAGCACGTCATCTTCCTCCAGGCGCCGTTCCCACGCCACCCGCCATTTTTGTTTTGGTTTCTCATCTTTTCCCTTTTGATCAGTCTTTAGATCAACTTTAGCTTCTGGTTTCGGCTTTGTCTCACTCTTTTGTTCCAATTTCTTAGCGGAAGCTTTTTGGTCCGTCTTAGTCGCGGCTGCCTTTTCTTCAGTTTCATTATTTTCTGGCTTCGGCGTATCGACCTTCTTTAACCACTGAGGAAGGAAATTACGTACGGATACATATCTAAATAAAAACAAAACCACAGCTACTGTGCTATTCATTCATAATGTAAAGTATCTTACTCGGAATCTGTGATCCGGCCCATACAATAGTATGCCGTTTCCAAATGGACACACCATAGGGTCTACACTCGACATCTTCACATCTTGGTTATGCCATTCCTGGCAAGCAACCATGTGAATTCCATCCGATGCCACCTATGAATAAAGGTATAATCTTGTAATATAAATACAACAAAGGGGTGGAAAAAAGGGCTAGCCGTTTTTTTTTTAAATTAAATTATGAGTTAAGTTTGCAAAACTTAGTCGAACGCAAATAAAGGCTAAGCACCATTCAAAACTATTACCCAAGTCAAGTATAGCGATGGAACTCAGTAATCAATTGGCTTCCGATCGATTGAACGGAAGTTGCAAGTCAGTGACTGTTTAGTTTCGCATCATGTATACGCGCGTTTTATTGTTTCGCGCCATTTCGTCTGACACCGGCTGCTCGGTCGACGCCATCTTGTCTCTCGCTTTGCGAACCCCGCGAATCGCGCGGTCGGCGATATAACCTCTTACTTTTAGTCACTCGCGCGACCGGTGTTAGGCACATATTTTAAGTAGTCTGGGTTTTATTTTTTCGCATGCGCAATTGCTGCCAGGGAAGAGTTCCCTGTTCTTGTGCGGTAGTAAAACCAAGTGAATAGTGGTTTGGTAGTGCGCTTTGAATGCGAACTGGGCAGGTTTCTTGATTGAGGGCCAACGTGGCCGAACTATGAACAACTGTGAACTAGTGAATAATAGAGTGATAAACTAAGGTGAAACCAAAATTGTCGGAGGGACGGAGTGCCACACGAGCTGGTGCCCGGGTGCCGTAAGTCTAGTATCTAAATCCCTATCCAAGTGTCTTCCTCAAACCCTGATACCTTTTTTTCCTGTCAAAAACTAGACTTACAAGGGAACGGCGGCGTCATAATTCGCACGGTAAGCAATTCGCTGCTAGGTCCTGCATAAGTACGTTCATTGCAGTGATTTAGCAACATTACGTGGAGGTCACCACCCTGATGACCTTTAGTACAACCGGAACTTGGTATATTTATTTTGGATATGAGCTGTGGTGGTGCAGTTAAATATTAGTAGGAGATTGTGAGAGAGCCGTCGCAGACTTTGGAAACAAAAATTTCTCGGCCGGAAACTTTCCGGAACAAAAATTCTCTCATTAAATTTATTTTATTTAGCTATAGTAAAGAGCACTACGAATCGTAGTCAAATGTTGTTCCGAGGCTGATCGACCATTTAGTTTTAGATTTTAAGATAACTTTAACTTGCTTCCACTGCGCTAAGATCAGCTTCGGAATCAAACAGTGACCCTACCTACTACCGATAGAACAGTAGGTACATTGTGAGGAATAGAAGCAGACTACAGCCTGGACTAGACTCCTAGGATCAACCTGTCTGACTAAGTAGTACAAATATTTACGCCATAGAGGTTGCCTTCAGCATCGCAAGCATAGAGAAAGCCGTCGGAAGCCCAGCAAACGGAGACGAGTGGAGCACCGGTGATTTCCCAGTCCTTGGTGTCCGGTTTGGAGCGACGCATGAGGAACGTGCGGCGGAAGCATGGGGCTACCTCCCACACGATTAAATTTTGGCCGTAGCACTGGCAGACCAACATGTGTTGGTGTGAAGGCCTGTAATAGTAAAAAGGTAGGTAGAGTACAGTGCTTCTTCTATCGTGTGGGACACAGAGTTGACGCACGACTCGATGATCCTTGGTGTCAGAGGCTTTCAACCGCCTTCTACTACTACTAGGTAGGCTTGTAACATGGTTGTTTTGAGTGCAATGCCCGCTGTCTATGTTGTTATTATAATAGACAGACAGCAACCAGAACCCATGATTTAATGTACCATCTAAAGCACGAAACCATCTATCTTTTCAGACAATCAGGTGGTATAATGCTCGCGGCATATTATTACCACCATTAAATATACTACCTAGTTACAGTCACAGAAATGTTACGAGTATAATATAAAACTTACAGAAAGACCTGTTTGCGCATTACGACGCCAGTGGGCACACAGACCAGGCGCTGGTTGAGTCGCCAGCTCCACACTGTGATCAGGTAGTCAGGGTATCCACTGAATCCAGCAATCAGCTCCCCCTCCATTAAGCACAGTCCCTTGTATCGGTTCACGTCGTTATCTGATGAAAAGACAGGTGTTTCCTGATAAAGAAAAGTTTTGAGACAAAATATCACAGTGTTATATCCATAGAATACAGGAAAAGGGGTGCTATCAATGATCTTTATTGTTTGTATGCCTCATTTAGATGATGGCCGTGATCCGTAAGCCAAAATTGTTGATTTGAAACAGTAAGTGCAGTACAAACCTTTAAGCTCTATCAATATCTGAAAATTTGGGTAGTTCATTATGAATATACGACCATGTTTCACTTTTTCTGTAAAAGCGAACATATTGGTCCTGTGCCCTGTAACAGAAAAAATACAGTTTAAGGGAAAGTACCTAATTAAATAAGAAGCTGTACCATACCGTATCTAAATGATGAAAAGGAACAGAAAGAGGAAGAACATGGAGAAGCTGTAACGGCCGCGTCCCGTTACAGTACCTACAGAGAAGTCAAGGAATTCAGAAAACAGATAAAACTGGCGAATACTCCACCGACACTTGCTTAGATAGATGATGTTAGATAACCGTAAATGGATTTTAATATTGACTTTCTGGTGGTTTTACCAGCGAGTGCATCGACGCCGTCCCCGCGCTCGGGCCCGTCGGCGGTGTACACCAGCTCGAGGCCGGTGCGCACGTTCATGAACACGATGTACAGGTCGTGCGCCACCGCCACCACCTCCTTGCCGATGAACGTCACCTGCTCCACGCGGTGCGGGATCGCCCATCTGAGGATATCAACTCATCAATTACCAGCGAGTGCATCCACGCCGTCGCCGCGCTCGGGCCCGTCGGCGGTGTACACCAGCTCGAGGCCGGTGCGCACGTTCATGAACACGATGTACAGGTCGTGCGCCACCGCCACCACCTCCTTGCCGATGAACGTCACCTGATCCACGCGGTGCGGGATCGCCCATCTAGGGAAATTAACTCATCAATTACATGCTGCTTTATGTACCTACTGCTCGTACTTAATTATTACTTGGCCAAAGTCTTGGCTGAAACATATTGCTACTTATAAAACTTGAAAAAAATACTTTACCTTACTTTCGGATGAAATTCATCTGGTACCTCTTCTTCTTCTAGCTCCTCTTCAAGTTCCGTTTCTTCAACAACCATTTTAAATACTTAAGTTTACTTAATTTTTTGGAACTTAAATTGCTTAAAATCAATATATTGCGTTGCAAGATTTGTAAGAAAAACCATTCAGAGGAACCCTACAAAATAACAATATGAAGCCGAATTGAGAACTCATCTCAATATATTTTTGCTGTTCTCTCCTTTCTTGGAGCAACATGGCTTACCGTCCCGAAAGCCCTGGGAAAAATTTCTCCTCTGTCAAAGTTCAAGCTCAAATGAGCGGGACTGCAGATGGGAGCGGGAGAGAGAAGAACATGATCTTCCGAAGCTGAGGCCGATTCTGATTGCAACAAGTTTTTTCATCGGGTTCCTTCTTGAAAATTCTTAAACTCTCCCGTTTTAAGCTTGACAATAAATAAACAGAATTTGTTGCCTGGTTACCATACCAGTTACCAGCGTTACCTTGGTTACCATATAGAGTGCGCACGGTGTGGTAGTCTGTGATCCGGGCCAGAACGGGACGGGAAATCAGCGTTGCTCAAATGCTCAAGAGCTGCATTTGGGAGGAGAATCACTTATATTCTATCCTTGGTCCGTGACATGGTCTGTCAACATCGATTCAGTGCCATCGATTCCATATTGTGCATCTATGCCTTCCATCCCACAGACATAATAAACTTTGTTCCATTCCATCCATCCATCTCCATCTCTTCGATCCATTATGCACCACTTTTTAAAACAACCTGTATATAGACCAAAACGCTAGACTCCTAGTCAAATAAAAAAGAAAACTGTCATTGGCTTATGACAGCAGAACGGCTGGGGCAAAGGGGCGATAGACGATGTTTTCGATTATTTAGTGTTCATCACTGCTTAGTATTGTGAACTCTCCTAAAAGAATCCTAACAAAAACGCAATGTATAAAGAATTTATGAATTATCTCTGTTTTAATTCCGTGTCCCTTCCTCAAACTACTTTGTGGCGATCTATTTATCTTGTTATCAAATTGATTTTGCGGAATTATGATTATTGTTATTCGAAATACACAAGGATTTGTGATGCATACGAACGTTCTTCAAGAATGCCATACAAGGAATATAATGTAAAAGAAACGCTCGCGTGTGAATAGTGCTTCAGCACAATGTAAGTATGAGTGTTTTGCGTCGCCCCAGTGGATTGATTTCTGATCAACGGAGTGTGTTGTGCTAAGGGTGTTGTGTTGTGCAGGAACTCGTCCGGCGAGGAGATGGCTGGGCGGGACGGGGACGGGCCGGTGGCGGCGGCGTGGAACGCCACCTCGCTCGACCTGGCGGACATCACGATGGACCGCAACTTCTTCCTGCTGGTGGCGGCGCTGTGCTCGGCGGTGGCGTGGGTGGTCTACATGACCTACTACAACAGCCGCCTCCTCGGCTTTCTGCTCACCCGACTCATCAACAAGTTCTACTTCCAGGATGATAACTTTAAAATTGGTAAGGCTACATTGTTTATCAGTATTTTGCAGCATTGCTAGTTATATTGTGTTTCCATTCTGGTCTGCCAGGAAAAAAAGTCTCTTGCACCTTTGTTGTAATTTAATAATACATTATTTTTAGCAAAGGCTGATAAAAGGCTTTATGTTCAAGGAATATTGGCAGGATGAGACAAAGACGGGAGCTTCCCAAGTGATGAGACCAGACTTTTTTTCTGTTTACAAAGAGACACCATAAATGTGATACATTTTGAAACTGTATACCTTCTGAAAGAGTAATAGGTACCTGCTTGTAAAAGCAGAGAAAAAAAATCACTTTAAAAAATAATATACTTAATTTAGAAAATGTAAAGTCTAAGATCCTTTTTTATGAATAAGGCCTAGAATGTTATATGGAATTTCATTATTATTATCTGCATGCTTCTGACTACTTGAAGGAGCTGATTTGTATACTGGGTGTTACAAAACAACCAATAAAGCTGAAAGGAGGTCAAGGTACTCGTAAAACTGAACGACTTTCCCTATGGAACATGGGTCGAAATATGAAAAAAAAAATTGGACCTCCCATACAAAATGAACTCCATTTGTATGGGAGTTTTTATGGGTTGTTTTGTAACACGTTGTATGTATGCACCATTTCCAAGCAAATAAGGAAAAGTAAATTATGCAGTTTTTCTAACATTGAAACAAAGATTGTGACTGATTCATACTCATTGTTATCTATAATAAGCTATTGACTGGAACAATAACATGGCATTACAAATGAACTGGCTACAGCTATGGCTATTTATACTAAATCTTGCAATCAAGTGTTTAAAATGAAGCACTATTTTGCTAGGTATATCAAAATATTTAGCAATATTGTACCTGCTCTATTTTTGCTGTGTTATTGTTTTATTTGTTGGTATATACATGGTATATACATGACATAACAAGTAATGGATGCAAGTTGATACTTTCGGGCAACCCAGATAACGTTTTCAGTGGGGTGGGCTTCATTGTTTCGAAACATCTAAGGGATAAAGTTATAGGTTATAACACCATAAGCGATCGAATAGTAACCCTTAAAATCGCTGCACAGCCTAACCCAATCAATTTTATCCAGGTATATGCACCAACTTCCAAATCAAAGGAAGAAGAGATCGAGCAGTTCTATTGTCAACTAGGGGAGACTTATCGTTTAATTCCTGGCAAAGAACCCACCATAATTTTGGGTGACTTCAACGCTAAGATAGGCACAACTTTGGACGATGATCACATCAGGGAAGTTGTCGGAATGTTTGGCCTTGGCGTAAGAAACCAACGTGGTGAAATGTTGCTAGAGTTTTGCGCGGAAAATAGTTTGAGCATAATGAACTCCTATTTCAAGCAACATCCCGGAGGCTATGGACATGGATGTCTCCCAGTGGTCATAAAACCAGATCGACTACATCATGATTGGTAAACGTTGGAAATCCTCAATATTATTAACCAAAACACGCCCTGGTGCTGACTGTGGCAGCGACCACCAGCTGCTAGTAGCCCGATTTAGAGTGCGACTGAAAGTAATAAAGAAATCGAGTCTACCGAAAACCATCACAATACCTAAGGGCGCAGAGAAACCATTTGAAGACCTTGTACAAGATCGTCTTAGCCAAATAGGTCCGGATCCTTTCGACTCAGCTGACACAACATGGGTGCAACTTAAATCTGTCATCACCGATTCTGCTAGGGATATCAATGCTTCTGCCCAAGTCCAAAGACCAAAATCCGATTGGATGACTGACGAAACTTGGACAGCTGTCAGTAAAAGGAAGTCCTTGAAAGAACTTGGTGCTGCAGGACATGACCCAAAGCAGTACTCTGAACTTAATGCTGAAGTTCAGCGTCTGTGTAGACGTGATAAGAATACGCAAATTGAAGCAATCTGCACAGACATTGAAAAGAGTGCAAGAACCGCCCACTCAAAGGACATGTTCCAAAAGATTAAACTCCTTACAAAAGACTCTCAATTAAAGTCATGGATAATTGATGATGAACAAGGAAAGGCAATCTTAGACAAAGAACATGTAATAGATAGGTGGAAGAGTTACTGCCAACAACTTTACAGTAGTCCTATGAACGCGGATGAACCAATTGCGGAAAGGCTAGACTTTTCAGTAAAAGAGCCAGATATCTTACTACATGAAGTTGAATCTGCGATCCACAGATTGAAGAACAAAGCAAGTGGTGGTGATGGCATTACAGCACAACTTATCAAACACCTTGGACCGAAGGGCATACATTTTTTTGCACATTATATGCCTTAAGGTTTGGCGAACAGGTCAATGGCCGGATGACTGGAAAGAATCCATTGTGATACCGCTTCATAAGAAAGGTTCGACACGTAATTGCGGCAATTACCGGACGCTATCTTTAATATCACATGCGGCGAAAATTCTCCTGCATATCATCAACAAGAGGCTTGAAAATTACATCAGCGGCCAAATAGCTAAAGAGCAGGCTGGGTTCGTTAGAGGTAAGGGGACAAGGGAGCAGATATTTAACATAAGACAGCTTATAGAGAAAAGCAGAGAGTTTAATATCCCGATGGTCTTTTGCTTCATCGACTACACAAAGGCCTTTGACTGCATAAGCTGGTCTAAAATGTTCACAGTGATGATTGAGATGGGAGTCCCGCAACATCTGGTTTTCTTGATTCAAGAATTATACATTGAAGGTCAGTCTAAGGTTCGACTCGATGATTTGGTGTCACAACCCTTCAAAACTGAGCGTGGCGTCCGACAGGGATGCATCCTCTCCCCCCAGTTATTCAACTTAGTGGGTGAGCACATAATGCGCAGAGTCCTAGACCACTGGGAGGGTGGCATTCGTGTTGGAGGGCACCTTATCAACAACCTTCGGTTTGCCGATGATACCACGATTATAGGTGCCAACGAAAAGGAACTTGCGGAATTGTTACAGCGACTAGAGACTGTGAGCGCTGACTATGGCCTGAAAGTAAATTTCAGTAAAACAAAACTGATGTTTGTTGATAGAGGCAACAACGTAAGCAGGACGTTTGAACTGCGTGATCTGGACTCGGTCGAACAGTTCGTGTACTTAGGGTCAATGATACGCAGTGACGGCAACTGCGAAAATGAAGTCGTTCGACGTGCTCAGATGGCCAAGGCCGCAGTGAAACGGCTTGAGAAGATTTGGAAAAACCGAAACATTTTCCGCAACACTAAAGTGAGACTCATGCGAACTCTCATATTCTCAATATTCCTGTATGCTGCCGAGACCTGGACACTAAAAGCTAAACTTAGAGCCAAAATTGATGCGTTCGAAATGTGGTGCTGGCGTAAAATGTTAGGCATCTCATGGACTGCTCGCCGCACCAACGCATCAATTCTTGAAGAGCTCAAGATCAAGGAACGCCTCTCTACTACATGCCTCCGACGCTCGCTTACTTTTCTTGGCCATTTGGCTAGACGGGAGCCCGATAACTTAGAGAAGCTTATACTGGTTGGCCACATGGAAGGGAGAAGGAGCCGAGGCAGAGCGCCTACCCGCTGGACAGATTCCATACTGGAAGCAATCGGCTGCAACACACAACAGGCGATGCACCGGGCGCAGGATAGAGTGGCCTGGAGACAAACCATCTCTGGAGCTGCTTTTGGTGGTCACGACCCTCAGCCTTGAGGAAACGACGCAGAAGAAGAGACATGGTGTAAAAAAATTAACTGCAAATATTTTAAAGGGTAAACCAATCCGTGAAACTGAACAACTTTCCCCAAGGAACATAGGTCGAAATATGAGTTTTCTTTTTGGCTCTCCCATACAAATTGACCTGGCCGGCCAACACACTTAGTATAGGAGGACCAAAAACTTTTGTCGTATTTCGACCTATGTTCCTTGGGGAAAGTTATACAGTTTCATGGACTGGTTCACCCCTTAAAATATTTGCAGTTAATTTTTTTACACCATGTATTTTTTATATTACTTTTTCAGATATATCAATTGTTGTATAATTTCTTGTGGTGGTCACGACCCTCAGTCATGAGGATTCGACGAGAAAGAAGAAGAAGATAATTTCTTATATGTCTGTGATGATCTTGTCTCTAAATATGTACAACTTTATCTGCACATGTAGACAAAGTTATACTTTATATTTCATATATGTAGAACTTTCCATTAACATGTTTGTTGCCATATGAGTTTACTCGTAAAAAAAAACATACATCACTATCTGTTTTCTCGTACTTAGCAGGAAATGTGTTAATAATGTTTTTAGTTTCTGCATGGCCTTCATAGCAAAGTATCACATAATTAGGTGAAGCTGGAACTCATTTGAAGAGGTGATAAGTTAATTTGTTTCGACCTTTACTGCCCAATGAATGATATGGTGCTTCTTAAAATTAACCATTAGTGGTATGTTATCATTCACATACATCACTCCTATATCCCTTGTGGGATAGGCAGAGCGTAAATGGCTGTAAATAATGGCCATTTACACCATGTCTGACAAAAATTTGAGAATTATTCTGATAGGTTATACCCAAATGCAAAAATGAATGTCTATCTTCAAAGCAGGCTCAGAATGAAAGCATAGGTAGGTGGATTTGTGGATGACTAATCTGTACTTAGTATTCATTTGGCATTGTTTTTTTTATCTGGTCAATGTTTAAATTATCAGAGTCCTTATAACTGGTGTGTTTCTTGCAGGATCCATCACCCTGAATGCTCTCTCTGGCAAGATCATGTTCCGAGACATAGTGTACATCACTTACGACTACACACTTCGGATCCAAGATGGATACTTGATATTTAGATGGTGGCGCTCCTACATACCGAAAGATGTTTCAGAAGGTAAACTCAACTCTTAAATTTTTTGAATTTTTATGCAAGCCAATATGCTCATTCGGCATTGTGGTTTCAGATCTATCTCACTCGGACACGCGGTTATCGATAGTGCTGAACGGCTTCGAGCTGCACGTGTACAACCGCAGTGACCTGTACGCGGAGCTAGAGCGCACGTTCGGGCTGGAGGCGTGCATGCGCGGCTGCGCCGCGGGCGGGGGCGGGGGCGGGGGGGAGCCGCCCGGGGGGGACCCGCCGCCCGGCGCCGAGCGCGCCATGAACGACGCCAACGAGAAGCGGCGGCGGCGGCGCGCGCAGGAGGCCGCCGTGACGGAGGCGGCGCTGGCGCGCACGTGGCGTGACCTCATCCCCGTAATCAAGGCGGACGTGTGCTCGGCGCGCGTCGTGTTCGGCAACCGGCTCGTGCCCACCACGCTGTCCGTGTCGGTGGAGGAGGCGCACCTCGTGTACAGCACCAAGCCCCCCGCCTCCAGCCTCGACCACCTGATGCACTTCGTCAAGGCGAAGGCGGACAACTGCAAAGTGTTGCTCGCGCCGAGCCCCAACTACACGGCGATGGTGGACGAGCCGCCGCGCTACATGGGCGAGGGCTTCGTCGTCATGAGCTCCAACTACGTGGAGGTGTACTTCTATATGGACGAGCCGGGGCTGGTGCCGGAGCGGCCGGTGCTGCTGCAGCTGGCCAACGGCGACGTGGTGGAGTCCGCGCCGCCCATCTGGGGCGTCGACATCAAGTGCGGCAAGGGCACCGACTTCAGCTACGGGCCCTGGGCCGACCGACAGAGGGACCATCTGTTCAAGTTCTTCTTTCCGCCCGACTACAAGAACATGGAAGTGACGCCGCAGCCGAAACCCGGCGATAGACGGCAGATGCAATCGTTCGACATCAGACTGTCCACGTTAAACGAAGCGACTATAGACATTCTGTTCACCAAAAACAAGGAGACGAACGCCGTGCACATCAACATCGGCGCGGGTTCGTACCTCGAGATGACGTTACCTTGGATAGTGCTGCAAGACGGATACACTACCAAGATCACCGGACAACTGCTTCACCTGGAAGCCACGACCAGCCTGCAGTACAGAAGCTTCGCTGAGAGCGAGACCCTGGAGTTCAACGTGAAGTGCCACTACCCGCTGGTGTGGAACCACCACCAGTGCTGGCAGCTGTCGCTCACCGGCTGCAAGGCGACCGCGCACTTCGTCTATACACACATCGAATTCTTCCAAGACCTAGTCAACGACTGGGCGAGTAAAGCCCGCCCGGATATATTACACTTTGTTCCGTACACTTGGAAGATATCCTTGCTTCTGAAAGAATGTGAAGTAGTGACCGTGAGCAATCAATACAATTGGATAGACTGTAGTTCTACAAATCAAGAAAACAATCACGTAGCGTTTTGCGGCGATCTGCTGGATGTGTCGTTCGACTTGCCGTTCATAGACTTCTTACCCGATACGATTCCTTTAAAAATCTGGGTTCAAGGTGAAGCTGTTGACATGAGCCTATATTTACCGGAAGTTAATACATCAAGACTGCTGCTATTGTCCCTGGACAAGAACATGAAACTTGTGCCTTGTCGTTTTAAAGCATCGAAGTGGCGTAGAAAATGTGTGAAGTCGCAAGGCTGGGTGGACTGTTGGTCCGTGCCCATCATCGCGCTGAGCGTGCGCTACACGTACCACCCCATCCCGCCGCTGGGGCCCGAGCCGCAGGCCGACATCACCACGCCTGAGAAAGAGGAGATCTTGCTGTCGCCAATGAGGATACCGCGAATGAGAAAGCAGCCGCAGATGAACTGGGCTAACGACGGGACCAAATTTGATCGGACGAATCTCCCTCCTGACAAAGTAAGCGTCGAACTCGAAGTAGGTCCTTCGATCCTGCTCGCATACGGAACCATCATCACCAGTTTCATGAACCTGCTGGAAAACATATTCGGTGAAGATCAATCGTTTACAGACATGCAGAAGACTCCTAACCTGGACGCTTATTACTGGCAAGGTGAAAACGGTGGCAAACTAGGCGGCGGAGCCCCGGGTGTTGCACAAGAAACTTCAGAAGGCTCGACGGAATCCGACATGTTCGATACGAGACGAGCTCGGCCGCTAGACGTGACAGTGTCCATCACATTACACGACATACAGGCGCACCTGGTCAAGAACTGCAGCGAGAACGAGCCGCCCTGTCCCATCGTGCTTATCGAAAGGTTCGGCTTTGAGATGGACAAGTCGTTTAGAGAGACCAAACTCCAACTTCTTCTTAGCCCGTCGATTTTAGTATCCGCCAACAATTTATCCCGGACCAACCCGAACAATTCTGGAGCCTTATATCAGGGACATTTGATGCTGTCATCATTCCAACTGCGCGGTCACGGATTCTTCAGTGACGCCGAGAGGAGCATCGAAGAGGACACCATCGAGTACGCGTGGATGATGGAGCTGCAGCTAGGCCAGCTGACTGGAAGACTCACCTTGCCCCAGCTTTATCAGATCGTCTCATCTCTGGAGACATTCTTCTTGCTCGTATGTGACGACGAAAACGAGCTAAGTCCACCGAACCCTGCCAAGTTATGCCACCACGGCTTGGTCGACGTGCAGTGCCCGGAGACGGATCTGACGCACAAGTACCGGTGCCCGACGCCGAACGAGATCAAGTACCGCATGATCCGCGTCGCGGTGGACCTGGTGGACCTGTACCTGGCGGACGGCAACACGGCGCTGCAGACGTGGGTGTCGCCCGCGCGGCTCACGTTCTGCAACCTGCACGGCGCCGGCGCGAGCGCGGGGCTCGCCGCGCTGCTGCCCGCCGTGCGGCTCGCTCTCTACACGCAGACGAACATGCAAGCCACCAACAACAGTCAACATCATCACTCCGGCAGTAGTGTCGGCAGTCAAAATAGAATTAACGATAACGAGACGTGGCTCGGCGTCGGCACTCTCGCTTTCGGGCCGGTGCTGATCGAGGGAAATGAGGCGCTTCCGCAGACGCCAAAGAATCTTCACATGGTGCAGCATAGATTCATAAAACTTCATGACGAGAAAACGAGGAGGCTGTGGTTTCTTTGGCCGAATACTGGAAAGAACGGCTTGTGCGGCTGCGTCGGTGGATGCGCATTCTTCGGATCCAACAGAAACGGCCCCGGTTTCCTAAAACCGTGCGGCACCGACCTCGCCGAGGGAGTGAACGTCGCGTCATTCCACGTGGTCGAGGGCGCGCCCGGCGAGTTCGGTTACGGGCAGAGCTTGCTGCACCCGGGACAGCTCGTGTTCCACACGCCCCCTTACGGGCGCCACGTGCGCCTGCACACGCCGCGCCCCGATCCCCTGTCCCGCACCCCTCGACCGCCCGCTCCCCCTTCGACCAATACCGCGAACCCGCACACAGCGCGCCGCGCATCGTACACGTCAGCGGGGAAGCCGGCCGCCGCGCCCGCGCGTAGTGAGGTGCCGTACGCGCGCCTCGTCGACTCATCCGCGCTGCTCGGCTCCGGCAAGATCGACAGCGACTCCAAGCTGAACAAGGCCGTGCTGTGCGTGCCCGCACTCGAGAGCAGCGTGTCGGACTCGCGGCTGGCTCTGAGCTGCGCGGTGAAGGACGGCCGCCGCTCGCAAGCGGAGGACCCGTTCATGCCGCGCACGGCGCCGGCGCGGGCCGTGGCGGTGTCCGAGTCGCACTACTCGCTGGACTCGCAGCCGCCAGGTGACGGCGGCGTGCCGCCCGAGGTGCGCCGCACCATGTCCATCACCAGCGAGAACCAGAGCGAGGCCTTCTTCTCGGCCGACGAGGACATGTTCCCGAGTCGCTCCTCCAGCCTCAAGCATTCCTTCGGCAGTCGACACAGCAACACCAGAGAGAGAAGTTTCGGCATGAACGAGACGTCGAGCGAGCGGGCCTGGACGGCGCCGGTGCAGAAGAAGGCGGAGCAGCCCGACTCGATCAGCAACCTGTCGGCCGGCGGCGTGCAGCCCGACTCGGAGAGCGGCTCCGTGTCCTCCACGTCGTTCATCTCGGCTATATCCTCGCAGGAGGACATGACGCTGGTGAACCTGCACATGCAGACCAACAAGCCGATCGTGGACTCGCCGCTGCTGATGGCCAGCTACATGCACAACCTGCAGCAGTACCGCTGCACCAACTGGGGCTCGTGCTCGCTGCCGAGCGGGAGCGATGCCTTCACGCTGCCGCTCTTCCGCCGCGCAGACGACGGCACGCTCGTCTACGTAGGACAGAGGTAAACTACTCGCATTTTTGTACTCCGCTTGATTGAAATATGAAAGTTTGATTTGATTTTGTATTTTCATTTTTCATTAAAATGTTTATTCTGTTTACGAACAGGTATCTTCCGAACTTCGAGCCCATCGGAAAAGGAAACGTCCTTCGACTCATCTCTAAGAAGGAGAGTCAGAACGGCAGCGGTCACGGTTCGCTGCCGATGCCTAACTTCAACTCGGTGGTGCGCGCGCACCCGTACCCCGCGAGCTGGTGGGACGCGCCGCAGCCGGCCGACGGCGCGGAGGCGGGCGCAGGGCCGGCCGAGGGGGAGGGGGAGGACGAGCCGCACACCACCAGCGACTCGGTAGTAGGCGTGGCGGTGCGGCTGCGCGGCACCGTCGACGTGGTCCTCACGCCGCTCGTGCTGGAGAGCGCGCAGCGGTTCGTGGAGTCGCTGACGCCGGTGCTGGCCAACGTGCACCCGGCCACCGTGCTCACGCACCTGCGCCTGCTGTGCATCTCCTCGGTGCGCGGCGCCAACGTGCTCAAGCAGAAGCGCTACGTGCTCAACTGGCTGCCGCAGATGCTGGCGCGCGAGGGCGCGGGCGGGGCGGGGGCGGGGGCGGGCGCGGGGGACGCGGCCTGCGAGCTGGCTACTATCCCGCGCACCAACGCGTACGAGGAGACGGTGCGGTCGCGCGTGTCGGTGACGCTGGGCGTGCCGCGCGTCGACGTGCTCATGCTGCAGTCGGCGGTGGTGGAGGACACGATCTCGTTCTCCGCGCTGGACAACATCCAGGACCTGACGTGCGTGTCGCTGTTCGGCGTGTGCGTGGAGGGCGTGTCGGGCGAGCTGGCGCTGCGGCGGCGCGCGGTGGAGCGCGTGCAGCTGTACTACCGGCCGGCGCTGCGCGCGCTCGCCAGCAAGAAGTCGTTCGGCATCATGAAGGGCGCGCGGCTGCTGGGCGGCGGCGCGCGGCGCCCGCCCGACGTCGGCGAGCCCGTCTACATCGAGTCCGCGCAGCACCAGGCCGAGGACATCGCCTTCTCGCTCAATATTGGTAAGTTAAACCAGCAGCGGCGTAACTTTGATGCCAATTTACAAATAATAGCACCTGGCTCACTTGTAATTATGTGATATTCTAGGCAAAGTGCACGGTCAGCTGCGGCGCATTCGCAACGAGGCGTGCCAACTGAAGGACGCGACCATCACGGGCATCCCCAGCCACTACTCCAAGGTTTCTTTCACCTTCGCGCGCCAAGAGCCGCCTGCTGAAGACACTACGGTGAACATATACATATTTTTTATTTGAGAATCAAAATAATTACCATTTATACTTGTTTAATTGAGTATAGAGCTTACCATTTCCGATACCCTTTCAGAACGGTCAAAACGGCACGACAGAGAGCCAGAAAGAGAACGCGATCGGGTACATAATGTTCGAGTGCGGATTAGAAGGAGTCGGCGTGAAGGTGTCGCGCCACTCGCAGCAGAAGGTGGGCGAGGAGCGGCCGGCGCCCCCCGCGCCCCCCGCCTCCGCCGCACCCCCGGGGACACCCAAGGAGCCCGACAGCGCGCGCGCCTCCGTGCGCTCCGAAGAACGAGACAGGCGATCTAGGACTTCAGGTTTGGAACTCGAAACGATTTCAATACTTCTTTGGCAAGCACTACGAGCAGCACTGAGTTTTTCGTTCTTTTTTAGGGTTCGAAGACTTGTTCCGCAAGAAAGAATCGAGCTCGAAGCCGAGCACGCCGAACCTGGGGTCTGCGCCGCCGCCGCCCGAACCGGCAGCGGAGGCCGAGGCGGAGACGGAGGCTGCGTCGACGGCCGCGGTGCCCGCCACGCTGACGCAGCCCGCTGGGAACACGTCCTCATGCTCGATAGATCTCAAGGTGGTGTGGTTTAACTTCGCCGCGCCACCGAGGACGCCCATCACTAGAAAAATTGACTACACAAGGTGAGGAAATTCTAGTGATATGCTACAGATAATATAAACAGAATAATCCGTGCTACGCTTCTTCTTCTTCGACCTTGCCGTTAAACGACCCGATGAAATCTGGTGTCAGAGTTTTTCAACCGCCTAATACAAGTAGCAGGCCTCTGACATGGTTGTGTAACGACAGCAACCAGAACCGACGGCTTAACGTGCCCCTTCAAAGCACCGAACCATCTTGCTTTTCAGACAATCAGGTGGTTCAGCCTGCAATGTCCTAACCAGACTGGGAACAAATTCACAAAGTGATGAATATCAACTTTGTGAGTGACCGCATTGGGAATTGAACCCGGAACCTTCTGCATCCCAGGCACTGCGTCACATCGGCTGTGTAGAGTGCTACGCTGATATCTTTATCTTTGTGTACTAATATGTTTGTATGTTGTTTAGACTGGACTGGAACCTGCTGAGCACGGCGGCGCCGGCGATCAACGCGTGGATGAACCCGTGCAACCGGCTGGGCGTGCGCGTGGTGGCCCTGTACCGAGCGCACGCGCGCAGACTGGCCGCCACCGCCGCCTGCCTCATGGCGGGCGCGCTCGACCTCGCCCCCCACCCGCACCCCGCGCAGACCAAGGTACCACACATACTGAGCTCAGCGCGTGGTGGCCCTGTACCGAGCGCACGCGCGCAGACTGGCCGCCACCGCCGCCTGCCTCATGGCGGGCGCGCTCGACCTCGCCCCCCACCCGCACCCCGCGCAGACCAAGGTACCACACATACTGAGCTCAGCGCGTGGTGGCCCTGTACCGAGCGCACGCGCGCAGACTGGCCGCCACCGCCGCCTGCCTCATGGCGGGCGCGCTCGACCTCGCCCCACCCGCACCCCGCGCAGACCAAGGTACCACACATACTGAGCTCAGCGCGTGGTGGCCCTGTACCGAGCGCACGCGCGCAGACTGGCCGCCACCGCCGCCTGCCTCATGGCGGGCGCGCTCGACCTCGCCCCCCACCCGCACCCCGCGCAGACCAAGGTACGAACACATGATCGAAGGTCACAGGATGAATCCTGCCTGAGTGACAGGAATTTGCATATTCCCTAAATAGCGCATTTTCTCATCACAAAATCAAAGACATGTAAATAAATTAGGAGCTAATACACTTCCCTGTGGAACGCCACATTTAGTATTATTTTCATGCATTTCTTTTGGTCTCTTTTGACACGCGGCTTGAATAGAATTAAAAGTTGATTTCTTTCAATTACATTGCTCAGAACTCTTATTTTTCTTTATTATGGCATTACTTTGCAATTACTGAAAACATAACAGTGTCAAAAGCTTATGCTACAAAGAGAAAGATTTCGTGACTTTAACTTCCGCCCATTTGGTGACACATCCTGGAAACATCCTACTTTAGACGAAACAGACTTTACATGAAATAACGGCGTGAGAAACACGCAAAGGACGCTGCGCCTCGACAGTATTTTAATACGGTTTACTATTTGCAGTCCCGCTACGGGCGGCACACGGCGATGGCGCGTCAGCTGCGCGAGGAGCCGTCGCTGCAGCTGTGCGGCGTGCTGCTGCGGCACGCGTTAGCCGCTGATGCAGCCGCCGTGCAGGCCGACCTGGCCGACCGACACTTGCCCTCACTGTCTACACTGAGACAGGTACCGACATGTTTGCAGTCGCTGCAGCTGTGCGGCGTGCTGCTGCGGCACGCCTTAGCCGCTGATGCAGCCGCCGTGCAGGCCGACCTGGCCGACCGACACTTGCCCTCACTGTCTACACTGAGACAGGTAAACTAACTAACTTCGCTGACTCAGCGACCTTGAGATCTTGGCCTCCGAAAAGAGTTATCTCCTCAGAACTAAGAACGCGCAGATCGCAGACAGGCGGTGATACTTTGCTTGTTTCGAGTCATCTTGTACAGTTATTGAAACGTCTTGAGCTGTAGTTTGTCAGTGCAGGTGTCAAAGCTGCAGAACACTATTTTCTGCCTCGTCACCGATACGTTGTTTCCCGCGAAAGTTTTTTAATACGTATTCTGATCTGAATGTTACAGGGTGTAATCGTGCTGAGTCGTCAATGGAAGAACATCCTGTACACGCCGCTGCTACTAGAACACGGGCTCAGGAACAAAGTGCTAAAGCCGCTTAACGTCACCTTCGCGTTGCCTGAACTACTTGAGGTGAGCGCGATGATTTAGATTTTCACCACTGATACCTTCATCATAACGGTATTATGTTATGTTTTGCTGACTATGATCATTGGTGATCCTGGTCTCGGCACCAAATTGTAACAAGCCTATTTCCTGTTATTTCGACTCTTCTATTGGTTGTAATACATTAATAGACCATGTTTAACCAAAGAGTAAGAGTGTGCGTTGTGAATGCTTCCGCTAATAATATCTACTTCGCAATTTTTTTTAGTACCTGACTGTGATTATTCGTCATCTTGGTCACGGCAACAAACTGTTAACCCATCCTAGCCAGAGGTTTTTTAAGCCCATGTTTTTTCAGGAAGCGGAGTGGGCGGCGGGTGTGGACGGGTCGGGCGGCGTAGTGGGTGCGGCGACGGCGGCAGGAGGAGCAGGGGGCAGTGAACCAGATGCGGCTGACGAAAACTGTCTGCTGCTACAATCCTTGCAGCACACCTCAGGTAAATTATTTGTTGCTCTTCTACAAAATTGTACGCCCCCCGGGTTTTAATATTTGCTCGAAAATCACAGATATATATTTTCTGATTTCTAGAAGCAGACGAAGCATTGGGCCTGGGCTCGGACGGGTCGCTGTGTTCGGGCGCGAGCGGCACAGGGCCGTCGCACGCGGGCGCGCTGGGCGGGCACGCCACGCGCACGCAGCGCGCGCGTGAGGACCTCTACCAGTGGATGGCCAAGCAGGAGCCCGTCAAGCCGGTCAGTATGCATGTCATGTTGTCTGTCGCACGCGGGCGCGCTGGGCGGGCACGCCACGCGCACGCAGCGCGCGCGTGAGGACCTCTACCAGTGGATGGCCAAGCAGGAGCCCGTCAAGCCGGTCAGTATGCATGTCATGTTGTCTGTCGCACGCGGGCGCGCTGGGCGGGCACGCCACGCGCACGCAGCGCGCGCGCGAGGACCTCTACCAGTGGATGGCCAAGCAGGAGCCCGTCAAGCCGGTCAGTATGCATGTCATGTTGTCTGTCGCACGCGGGCGCGCTGGGCGGGCACGCCACGCGCACGCAGCGCGCGCGCGAGGACCTCTACCAGTGGATGGCCAAGCAGGAGCCCGTCAAGCCGGTCAGTATGCATGTCATGTTGTCTGTCGCACGCGGGCGCGCTGGGCGGGCACGCCACGCGCACGCAGCGCGCGCGCGTGAGGACCTCTACCAGTGGATGGCCAAGCAGGAGCCCGTCAAGCCGGTCAGTATGCATGTCATGTTGTCTGTCGCACGCGGGCGCGCTGGGCGGGCACGCCACGCGCACGCAGCGCGCGCGAGGACCTCTACCAGTGGATGGCCAAGCAGGAGCCCGTCAAGCCGGTCAGTATGCATGTCATGTTGTCTGTCGCACGCGGGCGCGCTGGGCGGGCACGCCACGCGCACGCAGCGCGCGCGAGAGGACCTCTACCAGTGGATGGCCAAGCAGGAGCCCGTCAAGCCGGTCAGTATGCATGTCATGTTGTCTGTCGCACGCGGGCGCGCTGGGCGGGCACGCCACGCGCACGCAGCGCGCGCGAGAGGACCTCTACCAGTGGATGGCCAAGCAGGAGCCCGTCAAGCCGGTCAGTATGCATGTCATGTTGTCTGTCGCACGCGGGCGCGCTGGGCGGGCACGCCACGCGCACGCAGCGCGCGCGCGAGGACCTCTACCAGTGGATGGCCAAGCAGGAGCCCGTCAAGCAGGAGCCCGTCAAGCCGGTCAGTATGAATAAAACCTTGTCTGTCAACACTGGTGGGCCGTTTTTCGTTGCTCTTTCCTTTTCTATCGCACAGGACTGCCACTTTTCGGTTGGGGATGGCACACTATAAACGCCGAAATTACGTACAAATCACGCCGAATTACTTCAGACCGAAATTCGGCGACGTGATTTCGGTGGCGGAATTTCGGCTGAAGTGAGTCAAATAACATTGCTGGCGTAATTGCGTCGCGTAATTTGGGTTGTATTGCGTCGAGGCACTATGAGTCTACAACTAGGCTGACAAGCATTTGGTTCAGTATCACTAAAAGCGGACGGTTATATTTTGAGGATCTCCTACCTGAGTTATACAACGTGTTACAAAACAACCCATAAAAACTCCCATACAAATGAAGTTCATTCTGTATGGGAAGCCCAATTTTTTTTATATTTCGACCCATGTTCCATGGGGAAAGTTGTTCAGTTTTATGAGTACCTTGACTTCCTTCAAGCTTTATTGATTGTTTTGTAACACCCAGTATTATAATACAGTTTCAAATTCACAAAAGATTCTTTTGAATATCGTGTGGGTGTGTGTTCCAGGAGCCGGTGGCGCGCGCGCCGATGATTCCGCTGGCGCGACTGAACCCGGTGGCGGCGGCGGCGGCGCTGCCCGCGTGCTCGCTGTACCCGCTGCAGGGCTCGCTCATGCTGCTGGACGCGCACCTCGTGTTCCAGCCGCTGCTGCGCGCCAGCGGCGTCTGCCCCCGACAGGTGCACCGAGGTCAGTCACCCCCCCCACCCCCCCTGTACCCGCTGCAGGGCTCGCTCCTGCTGCTGGACGCGCACCTCGTGTTCCAGCCGCTGCTGCGCGCCAGCGGCGTCTGCCCCGACAGGTGCACCGAGGTCAGTCACCCCCACCCCCACCGCTGTACCCGCTGCAGGGCTCGCTCATGCTGCTGGACGCGCACCTCGTGTTCCAGCCGCTGCTGCGCGCCAGCGGCGTCTGCCCCCGACAGGTGCACCGAGGTCAGTCACCCCCCCCACCCCCCCACCCCCCCTGTACCCGCTGCAGGGCTCGCTCATGCTGCTGGACGCGCACCTCGTGTTCCAGCCGCTGCTGCGCGCCAGCGGCGTCTGCCCCCGACAGGTGCACCGAGGTCAGTCACCCCCACCCCCCACCCCTGTACCCGCTGCAGGGCTCGCTCATGCTGCTGGACGCGCACCTCGTGTTCCAGCCGCTGCTGCGCGCCAGCGGCGTCTGCCCCGACAGGTGCACCGAGGTCAGTCACCCCCCACCCCCCCTGTACCCGCTGCAGGGCTCGCTCATTCTGCTGGACGCGCACCTCGTGTTCCAGCCGCTGCTGCGCGCCAGCGGCGTCTGCCCCGACAGGTGCACCGAGGTCAGTCACCCCCACCCCCCACCCCTGTACCCGCTGCAGGGCTCGCTCATGCTGCTGGACGCGCACCTCGTGTTCCAGCCGCTGCTGCGCGCCAGCGGCGTCTGCCCCCGACAGGTGCACCGAGGTCAGTCACCCCCACCCCCCCACCCCCCCTGTACCCGCTGCAGGGCTCGCTCATGCTGCTGGACGCGCACCTCGTGTTCCAGCCGCTGCTGCGCGCCAGCGGCGTCTGCCCCCGACAGGTGCACCGAGGTCAGTCCTCATGTATGTTACTTGTTCGAATCGTAACCCAATGGTGTCTCACAAGGTTCTTTGTTCGGGCCATTGCTTTTCCTAGCATTTATATAGGAATGATCGGATATCAGATAGTTTTGTTGTGTTCTAACTATATACCCCACTCATTCCCAACACAAGTAATTAGATACTTACTGGGAAGACTCATCAATGTGTTGTAACAGTTTATGATAATAAAGCTTTTTGAATTTGTTTTTTATACAACCGCTGATTTTTACCGCAGGAGAATCGAACGACGGCAGCGGCGGCGGCGCTCCCGCACTGGAGTCGCTGGGGTCGCGGCTGGCGCTGCTGTGCTGGGTGGACACCGTGCGCGCAGACATCGTGGTGGGGGAGCTGGGCAGGGACGCGCGCCGCGCCCCGCACCCCCGCGCGCAGCCCGACCACCCCCCGCCGCGCACCGACACCGCCGCCTTCATCTGCGAGAAGGTAAGCAGGCTGCGTCCACATACAGTCCGCGCAGACATCGTGGTGGGGGAGCTGGGCAGGGACGCGCGCCGCGCCCCGCACCCCCGCGCGCAGCCCGACCACCCCCCGCCGCGCACCGACACCGCCGCCTTCATCTGCGAGAAGGTAAGCAGGCTGCGTCCACATACAGTCCGCGCAGACATCGTGGTGGGGGAGCTGGGCAGGGACGCGCGCCGCGCCCCGCACCCCCGCGCGCAGCCCGACCACCCCCCGCCGCGCACCGACACCGCCGCCTTCATCTGCGAGAAGGTGAGCAGGCTAATCCAACAAAACGTTTCAACTCAGAGCAAATCAACAATTCCAATTGGTAAAGGTTTTCAGAGGTTTTAGATATCCCTAAATATGGATATCAGAAAAAACGCCTAAAACAATGTGATCCGGATACAAAATTCACGTTTGAATCCAGTGTACAGGTCCGCGACGATATGACTTCTACGAAATGACGTGTCGAGCAACCCGTAGCCACACAGTGCTGCATCAAGAAATGAAAGTATCAAAGTCAAATTCAAAACATTTATTTCTTAGTAGGAATTTACAAGATTTTCTTTAAAAAAACCACATTCTAATTCAATCTAATAAATCAAACAATTTTGAGTTCCTAATATAAACGCTGCTCTTATCAATTTGCCAATACGAATTCGATTACTCCCCAGGTGTGCCTGGATGCGGAGCTGCGCCGCGTGGCGGACGCGGCGGTGGGGGAGGTGGTGGCGCGACGGCGAGTGCTTTACATCTCGCGCGGACAGTTGAAGAGGCACATCAGTACAGTACTCAACTTCAACCTGGCCGTCAGGCACATCGAGCAGCAGGTACGTGGGTTACCCCCCCCCAGGTGTGCCTGGACGCGGCGGTGGGGGAGGTGGTGGCGAGGCGGCGAGTGCTTTACATCTCGCGGGGGCAATTGAAAAGACACATCAGCACTGTGCTCAACTTCAACCTGGCTGTCAGGCACATCGAGCAGCAGGTACGTTACAGAAGTGAGGAAAATTCTGTTAGGTAACAGAATTGAGAAAAACTTGTACAATTTTGAGTTCATTTTCGAATAAAATTTTACACGTCTTAGAAGAGAGTATGAAATAACTACTTTAACGTAGATCGAAATATGACGATACATTTTTGTTACAAATGATTTTTTTTCTTTAAAAATAATCTTGTTATGTTTATTTTTTTTCTCATTATTTAATTTATAAGAATAATATAGCACTGTGAGTGCATTAAAAATTCCAATACATTGGTTTAAGCAAAAAGCTTCATCATATGGTTTGAATTCCTACTGTAACATGGACTAACCAAAGTATTTAGTTGTAAAAACTACTACTAGATGTCGCTTAATCGTCGCTTCAAGACGAGCATCAAGAGGTTGAAAAGTTCAACAGCGTCCGCTAGGCGCCCGTAGCTCAGTCGGTAGAGCGGTGGAACGGTGATCCACAGTCCCGGGTTCAAGTCCCGGCGGTCGCTATTGAATTTTTCAATTTTCTCATTATTTAATTTATGTTTATTTTGTTGTAATACCCACAATAGTGTAGTTCACGTAGTATGATCCATAATTTCATTACTCCCAGTAGGTAACAGCGTGGCTTAACGGCTAACGTCGTCGCGTCTTAAACTGATGGGGTGTGAGTTCGATCCTGTGTCAGCATGATGTTTTTAAGATTTTCTTCAAATTTTACTAATATTTATTGAAATGCCTCGTCGGATTTCGTCCATTTGCGGAATTTGTCTTGTAGGAGACGGACCTATGTTATTAGGGTCATTCTGAGCTAATATCTACCGACATAGTTCAATTATTTAAGAAATTCCAAATTAATGTTTGTGACTATTAGTGTTATCGAAATAGGGGTAAGTCTTAGCCTTACGGGTAGACCCGGTTTACATTTTATATATTGTCATAATTAGATGCTTACCAGTATTTATAATTATCACTTTGAGCATGGGCTAGCGGGCAAAGGTGTTGGCAGAGTTCACCGATAACCACAACTCTTCTGGCGTACAAATTAGTTTAGGTTTTTGGCTAGGTCTAGTACTTTAGGTTTTAGGTTAGGCACCTTCTCGTTGCCTTGTGTAATGTTACTTTAATACACTACCGTTAGTTATTAATTCCTTAGTTTTATTTTTGCTAGTAAAACCCGTAACAATCTTTATTCACATTTTATAAAGAAAAAATCGTTAGAGTAGTTTGCATCGCATCGTCCTCATTCTTTAAAGGTGACGATTAGAAGCTGCGATTTTGTTCTCACCGCCTCAGGCCCTCCGCTGTATGACGCGTATTGTCCGCGTGTATTCACTATACGTGGACTCGTGCGAAGTTCGCTCACTTCATCTGCACCGCTTGGAGTAAAGTGAACTTCGATCGGTAGGTACGCGCGGGCGGTCTTAGGACTTGTTTACTCTCTATTATTGGAACTAAATCAAACACGACAGTTCACTTTAATAAACTTTTAATTCAATATTTTGGAACGCTGATAAAATAAGCAAAGTTCGATTCGCGTCGGCCGATAGCGTCCAAAAGAGCGAGCCTTGCGATGGGACCCCTCGACTGTCGAACTAGTGCTGACTCTTTAAAATTGCCGGTGCTCCTTTTCTTCAGTCTAACACTATGTTGTTTCCTTGTGCAGGTGAACATGCCTTTGCTGCGTCTGCTGCACCAGATCTCCAGCATGTACCAGAACGTGAAGGACGCGCAAGTAGAACTACGCGGAGGTACCACCGTGCCCACCGCAGACCCACCGCCATCATCTTCCGGTAACAACTTGCTTTACTTATACGTCCTTTGAGTTTGCGTTTACTTTGTGGTTAAATAAAATACTAAATAAATAAATATCCCTGGACGAGACACACAGCGCTGAGACATATTTCACCCATATTGAGACGTTTGACATATTCTCATTTGATTGCAGTATCAGACTTCCGCGAGAACCTGGTGTCGGTATCATCCATGGACGGCGGCACGCAGTACTCAACATTAGACTCCAAATGGGAGCTGCTGGGCAGCGTGGAGGAGCCGCCCGGCACCCCTACCCCCACTCCCTCCGCGGACAGCGTGCTGCCCCGCGCCCCACCCGTCGTACCGGTCACCCCCGCGCCCGCGCCCGCCCCCGCACGGACCCGCCCGCAGTCCTTCGCGCAGAAGCTGCGGTCTACTGGCAAGAGCGTCAAGGGAAAGCTTGGTAAGCATCAGTTACATTACAATTACAAGTAACATTAGCAAAGTAAAATTCGTGTTTTACTTTCACAATCAGGATAATGCCACTGGTTGTTTGAAAGATGTTTAATACTGAACAACTTTTCCAAGTAACTATTTATTGAAAAATGAAAAATGTGACTCATAAAAATTGAAGAAGTTTTAAAAACTTGTGTTCACCTACCCGTTGAACTGTACTAAATTCTGTAAAAACTTCTGTATGTCAAACAATGACTAACATTCCCCCTTACCTTATAAATTGTAAAGCTATAGGTAAACTTCTAGTAGGTGTAGTATAAAACAACATTTATTACTGTACCTGCCAGCAATCCTTGTCACGGCACCAAATTGTAACTCAACCCTCAACTCTAGTTACAAATCTAAGGTTCCACGATAAGGTTTACTTGCAGAAGCAATGATTCATTACTATTTTCTTTATAGTATGCTTTATAAACTTTGAAAGGACTTTACTCATGTTCCCATCTTGTGAACACCATATTTCAAGCATATAAAGATTTGTATTTGCATTATTTGTATTTGAGAAGTAACCGCTTGTATGTCCTCCAGGCTACAGTTCCCTGAGCGAGGGCGCGCACACGCCCATGTTCCCTCCCCCTGCACCTCCCCCGACCCTCCCCCCGGGCGGGGCGGGCGCGGGCGCGGGGGGCGCGGACTCGCTGGCCCCGCGCTGCTGGCGGACGCTGTACTTGTTATTGGACTTGTACGCGCAGATGCCCGATGCTGATACCATCACGCACAGGTGACCTAAGATTTCCTCCTTTTCTCTATCTCTCTCGCTCTTATTTAGATTCTGGTACGCCGAATCAACTAACTAACTTGTACATATCATCATCTTCCTGCCTTCCGGCGCAACATAATTTGTTAGAAAACAAAATCATGTAGCAAAAATATTTGGCAATGTTTTATGACCTGCCGACTGACGTCGACTCTCTTTAGGAATGCTATTGCTGGTGGTAATACCGCCACCATGCGGTTGACTATAGTCGACAGATATTTAGCAGAGGACAAAAACTCTATGTCGCCTTTTACGAAACACCCTTAGTGGACATGTAATACTCGTAGATACTGATAGAAAAACACGTTCTTGTTTTCACGGACCTAAAAGACGGAATTCGGACCTGCATTTTGGGTATCATCATTATGTCTTGTATCAGCCATCCTAGGCATCGATAAAATGATAGAAAATTTTCTTCATCAGGTTCTCGGTATCGACGGACCTGCCGGAGAAGTGCCGCGGGCCGCGCGTGACGCGCAGCCAATCAGCGCGCGAGAACAGCGCGCCCAACGTCGTCGCGCCAATGGGCATCGTCGTTGTGGGCGTGGCCAGGTAAACACACGCCCAAAATGTGTTCATTGACTCAATCAGGTTCTCGGTATCGACGGACCTGCCGGAGAAGTGCCGCGGGCCGCGCGTGACGCGCAGCCAATCAGCGCGCGAGAACAGCGCGCCCAACGTCGTCGCGCCAATGGGCATCGTCGTTGTGGGCGTGGCCAGGTAAACACACGCCCAAAATGTGTTCATTGACTCAATCAGGTTCTCGGTATCGACGGACCTGCCGGAGAAGTGACGCGCAGCCAATCAGCGCGCGAGAACAGCGCGCCCAACGTCGTCGCGCCAATGGGCATCGTCGTCGTGGGCGTGGCCAGGTAAATACACCCACAAAATGTGTTCATTGACTCAATCAGGTTCTCGGTATCGACGGACCTGCCGGAGAAGTGCCGCGGGCCGCGCGTGACGCGCAGCCAATCAGCGCGCGAGAACAGCGCGCCCAACGTCGTCGCGCCAATGGGCATCGTCGTAGTGGGCGTGGCCAGGTAAACACACGCCCAAAATGTGTTCATTGACTCAACCAGGTTTTCTGTATCGCCGGACCTGCCGGAGAAGTGTCGCGGGCCGCCCGTGATGCGCAGCCAATCAGCGCGCGAGAACAGCGCGCCCAACGTCGTCGCGCCAATGGGCATCGTCGTAGTAGGCGTGGCCAGGTAAACACACCCCCTATTGGTAATTTATTGAAATATTTCTGCTAAATAATCGGGGTGTGAGGGACCGTGTAACGAAAACTTCGCAGGTGTGCTCAAACCATGAAACTAAACAACTCTCCCCATGGAACGTACGGGAGTAAACGAAATAAAAATGTTGACTTCCCATAAAAAGTCAGTCAGCTCATCGCGAATTTTGTATGGGAGGACGGAAATCTTTTCTCGTTTCCCACCATTGGCTCCATAGTAAAATTGGTCAGTTTTATGGTGTGATCACGCCTGCATAGTTTTCAGTACACCGTCTAATACAATCTGTATAGTATGTCTCCAAACGTTTCGAATTAATGTTTTGCTAAGTCTAAAGTAGAATATTTTTTCCACAGAATTCATCGCACCCGTCTACTAGCGTCCCTATCCGGCTTGAAGCTGGAAGCTGAAATCACAGCATTACAAGGATCCCTGTCGGCCACTCGCGCGAGGCAGTGGTCGCTCACTGGAACACTCGCGAGATCTACCATCGTGCTTCTGGAAGGGGCGGCCCCGCATCACGCGTGAGTAATCTAGTAAACAAAAAGATATCTGATTCAAACTGGAAGCTGAAATCACAGCATTACAAGGATCCCTGTCGGCCACTCGCGCGAGGCAGTGGTCGCTCACTGGAACACTCGCCCGATCCACCATCGTACTACTGGAAGGGGCGGCCCCGCATCACGCGTAAGTAATTTGATAAACAAAAGAAATCTGATTCAAACTGGAAGCTGAAATCACAGCATTACAAGGATCCCTGTCGGCCACTCGCGCGAGGCAGTGGTCGCTCACTGGAACACTCGCCCGATCCACCATCGTACTACTGGAAGGGGCGGCCCCGCATCACGCGTAAGTAATTTGATAAACAAAAGAAATCTGATTCAAACTGGAAGCTGAAATCACAGCATTACAAGGCTCCCTGTCGGCCACTCGCGCGAGGCAGTGGTCGCTCACTGGAACACTCGCCCGATCCACCATCGTACTACTGGAAGGGGCGGCCCCGCATCACGCGTAAGTAATCTAGTAAACAAAACAAATCTGATTCAAACTGGAAGCTAGGATCACAGCATTACAAGGGTCGTTATCAGCCACTCGCGCGAGGCAGTGGTCGCTTACTGGAACACTCGCGCGATCCACCATCGTACTACTAGAAGGGGCGGCCCCGCATCACGCGTAAGTGATCTAATAAACAAACAGAAATCTGATTCAAACTGGAGGCTGAAATCACAGCATTACAAGGATCTCTGTCAGCTACTCGCGCGAGGCAGTGGTCACTCACTGGAACACTTGCCAGATCAACCATCGTACTACTGGAAGGCGCGGCCCCGCATCACGCGTAAGTAATCTGATAAACAAAAAGAAATCTGATTCAAACTGGAAGCTAGGATCACAGCATTACAAGGGTCGTTATCAGCCACTCGCGCGAGGCAGTGGTCGCTTACTGGAACACTCGCGCGATCCACCATCGTCCTTCTGGAAGGGGCGGCCCCGCATCACGCGTAAGTAGTCTAATAAACAAAAAGAAATCTGATTCAAACTGGAAGCTGAGATCACAGCATTACAAGGATCCCAGTCGGCCACTCGCGCGAGGCAGTGGTCACTCACTGGAACACTCGCCCGATCAACCATCGTTCTACTAGAAGGAGCGGCCCCGCATCACGCGTAAGTAATCTAGTAAACAAAAAGAAATCTGATTCAAACTGGAAGCTGAAATCACCGCGTTACAAGGATCCCTGTCAGCCACTCGCGCGAGGCAGTGGTCACTCACTGGAACACTCGCGCGATCCACCATCGTGCTTCTGGAAGGGGCGGCCCCGCATCACGCGTAAGTAATCTAATAAACAAAACGAAATCTGATTCAAACTGGAAGCAGAGATCACAGCATTACATGGATCCCTGTCGGCCACTCGCGCGAGGCAGTGGTCGCTAACTGGAACACTCGCGCGATCTGCCATCGTCCTGCTAGAAGGGGCCGCACCGCATCACGCGTAAGTAATCTAATAAATAATAAGAAATGTGTATCTAAAGTGCCTGTCCTGAATCCTGAATCGTGTATACACACACGCAGGTAATAATCTTGTTCACAAAAGAAGGGGACTCGAAATGGCAACATGTTGACATCTTGCTCATAAAATGAAAAAGACGCAAACAATAATTTTGCCATTTCGGGTTCCTACGCGACTTACTTGTTAATTAGTTGGTAGAAGGAGTAGCCCTCTACGTTTAATTAACAAGTAAGTCGCGTAAAAACTACATAATGAGTGATACTTGTTCGTTTAATAATAAAATTTCGGGTTCCTTTCTTTTGTGAACTAGGTTATAGCAAAGCATTTATCATTTCTTGATGATTTATTCTGGCACTTGATATTTTTTTGTGTTTTACCTTAGGCGAGTATTTTGTAAGAATGTCATGTCGGTTAGTTAATGGAAAGATTAAAGCAGATATTTATTGGAGACAAAGTCCCAGGAACTTTGTATATTATACAATGTGTCTGGGATTTTGTCCCTAATGAATACCTGGCTTTAGCTTTTCACCTTGTAACAATATAACTTGTTTCCCAGGACGGTGGTGCGCGTGAGCGTGGGCAAGTCGCAGGCGCTGCACTCGTGGGAGGAGGGTCGCTTAGGGCGGGCGGCGCGGGGGGCGGCGGTCTTACTCAGCGTGGGCGGAGTCAGGGTGGAGCTGCCGCAGCACCCGGTCGCGCTGCACGGCGTCATGACCAGATCTTCTAGACAGCTATCCTCCACGCTGCAAGAGCTGGGTGTGGGTCGCGCGTCGTCTCGAGCCGCGCGCACTGCGGAGCCGGACTCCCCGCCGCCCGCGCGGCCGCCTCCCCCGCGCGCGCCCGCGCCGCCCCCGCCCTCCAACATCACGCCCGACAGGCCGCTGCTGCATTCGCCGCAGCTGCAGTTCTCCATCGCCGTGCAGGTATGCTCTGATAAAAAGGTGCCTTTCTGACATCTTATCTTTCTATTTCATTTGCAAATATGTTCTCTTACGATGGCTTTTGTTTCCCAAACTTTTAAATAATCTTAGCAACCTTACGATTTTCTCACTTAACCCGTCTTAATTTTGATATTAAGGCTTCTACAGCCCCCTCCTCTACCGGAAGGTTCGAAATTCAAATAATATTCGGAAGTCGCGTCCGTGCCGGTCAATGAGTATCTTTACAGAGGTGTCACCATACATTAAATGTTAGAATCAGTCAATGTTACAAAATGAATAGATACAGAGTAGCTGTATACAGAGTCTTTTATTAATAGTACCTCGGTACGGTAACATTTAATTATTTTATTATTAAATATTACCGTGTGTATAATTCAATTATTGTTACAACTATTTGGTTCATATTTTGCGTTCCGATGTATGATATCAAAGAATTATTGACACTGGCAAAATTTGTCTTATCGGACAGAAGCCGTTATGAAAGTTGGAAAATATTTTATTACAAAATTATTGCTAAAGTAATTTTATGCGTACAAATTGTTACAAATGAACCGTTTGGTGGGTCTGCCTCATTTTGCGTTTATCTATGACCCATTCCACGTCAGTTTTGACTGCAGGGGAAACGTATCAAAACAAATACCTTTTATCAACCTTTGATTCCTTGGAATAAATCCGGAAACAGTAAGTTTGTCGCAAGATTACTTGATAATGGTGTATGTTTATTAAAAAGTTGCATCTGTGATGAGTTTAACATTGAATAGTGAGTAATAATCATATAAAGTTTAATAATTTTCAATAACCATTGACGCAAAACATTTATACAACATTGTAGCATGGTCATGATAACAGTGAAAAATAGAGGTAACTTCATATTTTTATTTCTTTATATTTTGGGATAAACTTAGATGTTTGGGTTTCTGGAAGCGTTTCCCCATATTATGTAGAACAAAATTCATTTTTTTTCTGATAATAACGTGTTCTAGATTACGTAATATATAGAAAAAGCGTAGCTCGTTTTCACCTTACTTCATGGGAGTTGGCCCCTTAATAAACCTCTCCTGTTCGATATCTAACTGCTATTTACTTCGCCAGAGTCTGAGTATAACGGCGGCGCTACTACCATCCCTGCAAGCGCAATACAAGATGGAGAACGTGAGCAGCTCGGGAGTAACAGGAGATAAGGCGCATTTCACTATAGAACTGCCACAGCATTGCTTAAGCTTCGTCACCAAGCTACAGGTACGTGGAAATGTACTTATAACGTTGGATAAGTAAGATAAGTGTGTTGGTTTTGTGATGTTGTCGGTATAAACAAAAACTGAACAACCAATAAGTTATCCCATCAGCTGGTGTATGAGCAAAGAGTTGGCTTTTGTCATTTTTACCCTAAACAATGCAAAAGCCAAGACTTGGTTCCATAATATATGTATGTAAAATGGCACCCGCCACAGTTAGCCATCTTTTTTTCTGAAATATCACGCAGGATACACAGTAGAAGGGTTACGAATCAAATGAAAAGCCCATTATTTGTATAATTTTCCCAGGCTTCCGAGGCGAACATCCCAGCCGCGGCCATGGTGGCGCTCCCCGCGGTGCACGTGTGCGCGCGCGTCGCGGAGGCGGGCGCGGGCGCCGGCGGGGTGGGGGTGGGGCCGGAGGGGGCGGTGCTGCGCGCGGGGCGGTACCTGGCCGCTACAGCTGACATAGGACTGTTCGAACACACGCTCTCTACTGACCTGCTGAACCATCTGGTGTTCGTGCAGAAAGTGTTCATGAAGGTAACGCAATGTACTAAGTAACTTGTAGTAAGTGGGGGTGGGGCCGGAGGGGGCGGTGCTGCGCGCGGGGCGGTACCTGGCCGCTACAGCTGACATCGGACTGTTCGAGCACACGCTCTCTACTGACCTGTTGAACCATCTGGTGTTCGTGCAGAAAGTGTTCATGAAGGTAACGCAATGTACTAAGTAACTTGTAGTAAGTGGGGGTGGGGCCGGAGGGGGCGGTGCTGCGCGCGGGGCGGTACCTGGCCGCTACAGCTGACATCGGACTGTTCGAGCACACGCTCTCTACTGACCTGTTGAACCATCTGGTGTTCGTGCAGAAAGTGTTCATGAAGGTAACGCAATGTACTAAGTAACTTGTAGTAAGTGGGGGGGGGGCCGGAGGGGCGGTGCTGCGCGCGGGGCGGTACCTGGCCGCTACAGCTGACATCGGACTGTTCGAGCACACGCTCTCTACTGACCTGTTGAACCATCTGGTGTTCGTGCAGAAAGTGTTCATGAAGGTAACGCAATGTACTAAGTAACTTGTAGTAAGTGGGGGTGGGGCCGGAGGGGGCGGTGCTGCGCGCGGGGCGGTACCTGGCCGCTACAGCTGACATCGGACTGTTCGAGCACACGCTCTCTACTGACCTGTTGAACCATCTGGTCTTCGTGCAGAAAGTGTCCATGAAGGTAACGCAGTCTACTAGAAGGAGGCGGGTACGGGCGGGGGTGGGGCCGGAGGGGGCGGTGCTGCGCGCGGGGCGGTACCTGGCTGCTGCGATGTTGGCTGTTAGGGGAGGAGCACAAGAGAAACACGTGTGTGGAGTTCAGACGTATATTGGCGACTGACTCGCGTATCAAGCTTATACATAACAATAGTATACCTAATTAGTAGGGAGTGATGTGTCACCACAGTACACCACCCCCCTTAATTTTGAAAAAAAAATAACGTCTAATTTTTTTTTTTTTGCTTATTAAAACTAATACTTACATTAATTATGTAATTATTATTGAATATTTTGACATAATAATGTTTCCAAATGTTTTTGTTTAGTTAATACAACTCAAAATTCATTTAGCCAAATATTTTAAATTTATAGGTATTACAATAAGAAATACAAATTTTCCACAACTTTATCTAAAAATTTGTTAGTAATTTTATTTTGATAACTACCTTAATGGTCGTAATTTATTTTCATCGTGATTACTTAAGTGTTACATCTTTTATTATACTTAAAATAATTTTCTTATATAATTATATTTCTAAATAAAATCAGAATTATGGAAATTGCAAAATATAGGACAGAAACTAGTGCTTTCGAATGTCTGATTAGTCATCCCACATACTTGATGAAAATATTTTAGAATATTGGCAGCTATAACAAAAACAGCTAAAAAGAAAATTCTGAATTTCTTTAGCATAGCAACTTACTTAATTATTATTGTATTAAAATAAACAGTAGGTACAAACAGTGTTTTAATTATTATTGTATTAAAATAAACAGTGGGTACAAAATATGATTAATTGATAACTGATTTTTCCATTTAATCAATAAACATTAGGTAAGGTAAATCATGAAATTTTGGCGTAAATACATTTTTTTTACTAGAAAAGCGTGTCTTCTGTTAATTCTAATAACGTTTCTATATTTAAAAGAATAAAATCAATCAACAATTTACATTGCTTGTTTTAGATATACCAACAATATGAAGTACATTGCAAAAATATCGCTAGTAACTGCATTACCAACATAAAAGACTCTAAACTGAAAATAACTATGTAATAATTTTATTCCCTGACAAATAAATTTACAATGTTTTAATTATTAAATGTTACTTGTACATACTGCAATCTTTTGAAATTGTTAAGTTTACATTTGAACATAATAAGTATATTTAGTAAATATTTAATGATTCTGAAAATATTGAAAGCAATAAATCGTTAGCACAAGACTGAATGAACGCTTTATTTAAACAAATTAACAGAGTATATTAAAATTACAAAGTATTTCAAATTAATAGTATCTAGCTAGGAAGATATACCGTTTCTTCCTTACAATCCGAGAATTCAATTTAAAATCTGTCCAATTTCCATATTACATTCAATTAACAATACCTTCTCTTATTCCCTTACAAAATCTATACTTAACTATAAAACTATTATCTATTCTTTTCAGTATTCCTTTCAATCCAAGGCGTTGGTTTGACTATTTTATTACTGTTATTTTGTTACTGTTATATGTAACTGAAACTTACTTACATTTGACCAAAAATAAAATAAGTATACCTACTAATTGCATCATCTACAATATTGTTTACAGATCTTCTTTAATAAGTAGATATTCAATAAAATAAAATAAACTTGTTTTTTATAATCTAACTCTCCACTTCTTTAATTGATAAATCTCTTCTTCATTATTATTATATGATTGTAGCAATCCTAAAATAAATTGTATAAACTTTCCATAATAACTTTACTCAATTCAACTCAGCTCTTAGCTGTAGATAATATTTTGAACTATTCTTATACGTCATTTATTTGTCACTCCTTAACTTTCATAATATGTTTCCTCATATTTATTTATAACATTATTCATTTATTTCGTATATGGGCTGCGCAGCCTTTAAAAGTAAATCGGTAGCAAATTAATTATTATATTTATTTGCGGCACTTTTCTACCGACCTGTCCGGACATTTTAATAATATAATAGGCATATTAGCCTTTAATGAGTTCCTTTGAACTTCATTTTAATATAAGGTCATCTTTAAGACACCTTGTGTCTCCAACGCTTTTCACGGGGGATAACTCGATCCGGCCATGATCAAAATGAAGGATCTGAACCTTATACGTGCCTAACCCTATTGCTACATCGTAACTAATGGGCTTGTCAATATATGCATATAAAATGCTTACTTTTCATTACACACCACATCAAACTAATATGCTCTACCGATAAAATCGTTTAGATAATAAAATACCAACTCTTGGTTGTACAGGCCAATCGTATAATGATACTTTATTAACCAAAGATTTCCCAACTACTATTATTTTCCTAGAAAAGTAATATGCTATACTTTCTATCATTGACCTTCTTTATTCTGCACTTAGTAGGACCTTCTGGCTGCAATATCAGTAAGTTGACGTCCCAAATTGACTTAACGTCATACCTATTAGCCAAAATGATTTTTCATACGCAACTACTGATACGCCTTTCTCCTTCTACACTTTCAATATTCATCCATGAAGATAACACAATACGTGTAGTCTGATCCGATTTGTTTATAGTCTGTGCTACAATGTTTATCCATAAAATTTTATTAAAGTACATACAAGTTAGTATATCAGTACATTTGTGAGTACCTGGAAATCAAACAATACATACATATAACAGAAAATGCAATTGACCTCATTGCATTGCTCGCGTATATTAATTCACCTCATAAGTCAGCAAAACGGTGACATGCATGACAACGGCTCTGATTTCTTGGTAACTAAATGTAACATCGCATATTATAAGTAGCAAGTAGGTAAGTAACTCATGATATGACATAATTGAATATGTAGAAAATGTTTCTATGCTTGGTTACTATGCGTACCTATCTGTTTCATAAACCTAAGTCGATGTAATGCTCTTCTAGGTTTGGTTCGCTAGGTAAGTACATTGAACTCTGATTCTAGGTATTATAGGTTTCAACTATCTCAATGTTCTAGATTACGAACACGTGTAAAATAATGATGAAATATGAATATAATAAATACTAATATATAAATACTTTTGCGGCTGCTCCTGCGCGTATGGCACCATATCTCTATCTCGAATTTTCATTATTACTTCAGTTCCATTTGGTCTTTGGTTCTTATCTTCTCTTTTAAAAATACAGATTGATAAGTCGTTTAGGTACACGTCGTATTCATACAGATGATCCCATGTCATAACATAAGTATAAGAAAATTGAGGAAGTGTATTTCTCGGCGAATTATTTATTAAAGTTCGTTTTCACGAAGATTATATAAAATGTAGCTAACTGTTTATATAGTTCCCATAGTTAGTATAGATAGTCCACATCACAAGTCACGTTGCATGACACGTAACTTGACACTACTGTTTATGCAGCACTCGATCACTGGCGACATTTTTAGTCCGTAAATTTTTCTTCTTATCGTTTCCAAACCACTTAAAACTGTCCATAAACACTTCTACTCCCCTAAACAACCAACCACATCAGAAACCACAGCTCAGCACTGCCAAAAGGCAGCGCTGGCAGGGTCGCCATGCGATGTTGGCTGTTAGGGGAGGAGCACAAGAGAAACACGTGTGTGGAGTTCAGACGTATATTGGCGAATGACTCGCGTATCAAGCTTATACATAACAATAGTATACCTAATTAGTAGGGAGTGATGTGTCACCACAGTACACTGCTATAACAGCTGATATCGGACTGTTCGAGCACACGCTCTCTACTGACCTGCTGAACCATCTGGTCTTCGTGCAGAAAGTGTTCATGAAGGTAACGCAATCGACTAGCTTATAGTAAGCGGGGTGGGGCCGGAGGGGGCGGTGCTGCGCGCGGGCCGGTACCTGGCTGCTGCGATGTTGGCTGTTAGGGGAGGAGCAAAAGAGAAACACGTGTGTGGAGTTCAGACGTATATTGGCGACTGACTCGCGTATCAAGCTTATACATAACATTAGTATACCTAATTAGTAGGGAGTGATGTGTCACCACAGTACACTGCTATAACAGCTGATATCGGACTGTTCGAGCACACGCTCTCTACTGACCTGCTGAACCATCTGGTCTTCGTGCAGAAAGTATTCATGAAGGTAACGCAATTTTTGGAAAACTTGCAAAATTTTCCACCGCAGATTGGATTTGAACCAGCGACTTTCGCCAGCTGTACTGGCGACGCCTTTACTAACAGGACTGCAGCTGGTCACTCCAAGCCCGCGAATTTGCAAGTATATCTTGACCACTAACGTTTGGGTATTCAGTTACACAATTTACCAGAAAACTAAAAATAGGAAGGCAACTCTAAGATTTTTGCCGACCATTTACAAGAAAGTAGATCAGTCGATAAACCATTCAAGGGCCTATTAAACTACGTGAAATTCAAACTGTCTGACGTTACTTCAGGGGTTCAAATGAGATGAGTGCAGTTGGAGCGAGAACCGTCAGTCAGACAGTCTGAATATCGCGTAGTCTAATACCCCTTTTAGTTTCTGATTTTCTTCCTCATTGATCTAGATTTAGCGACAATTTAGGTTGAATTGAGAGCACATTTTATAGACTAAGCTCTCGTTGACAAAGCCACCCATACAATGTTATGACATTCTTCCAATCGGTAGCCTTATAAGGTAAGACTTTGTCAATGGGAGCTTAGTCTATTAACTTTCAAATAATTTTCAATTTCCCTCTTGTTTCTTGATAAAAGTGTGTCATTTCAGGAAGTGAACGAGGTAGTACAGAAGGTATCGGGCGGGGAGAAGCCCGTGCCACTGTGGGGAGAAGAGGCAGCACCCGCGTCGCCACTGGCACGCGCGCTCTTTACACTCGTCATACGGATACAGGTGATATTGGAACTATCTTTACTTCTACTACTACTACTACTACAACAAGCCAGTGGTACAGAAGGTATCGGGCGGGGAGAAGCCTGTACCACTGTGGGGAGAAGAGGCAGCACCCGCGTCGCCACTGGCACGAGCGCTCTTCACACTCGTCATACGGATACAGGTGAGATTGGAACTATCTTTACTATTACTACTACAGCCACAACAGGTGTGATATTGCAGGAAGTGAACGAGGTAGTACAGAAGGTATCGGGCGGGGAGAAGCCCGTGCCGCTGTGGGGAGAAGAGGCAGCACCTGCGTCGCCACTGGCACGCGCGCTCTTCACACTCGTCATACGGATACAGGTAAGATTGGAACTATCTTTGCTATTACTACAGGAAGTGAACGAGGTGGTACAGAAGGTATCGGGCGGGGAGAAGCCCGTGCCACTGTGGGGAGAAGAGGCAGCACCTGCGTCGCCACTGGCACGCGCGCTCTTCACACTCGTCATACGGATACAGGTAAGATTGGAACTATCTTTGCTATTACTACAGGAAGTGAACGAGGTGGTACAGAAGGTATCGGGCGGGGAGAAGCCCGTGCCACTGTGGGGAGAAGAGGCAGCACCTGCGTCGCCACTGGCACGCGCGCTCTTCACACTCGTCATACGGATACAGGTAACATTGGAACTATCTTTACTACTACTACTAAGTGAACGAGGTAGTACAGAAGGTATCGGGCGGGGAGAAGCCCGTGCCACTGTGGGGAGAAGAGGCAGCACCTGCGTCGCCACTGGCACGCGCGCTCTTCACACTCGTCATACGGATACAGGTAAGATTGGAACTATCTTTGCTATTACTACAGGAAGTGAACGAGGTGGTACAGAAGGTATCGGGCGGGGAGAAGCCCGTACCACTGTGGGGAGAAGAGGCAGCACCTGCGTCGCCACTGGCACGCGCGCTCTTCACACTCGTCATACGGATACAGGTAATATTGGAACTATCTTTACTACTACTACTAAGTGAACGAGGTAGTACAGAAGGTATCGGGCGGGGAGAAGCCCGTGCCACTGTGGGGAGAAGAGGCAGCACCAGCGTCGCCACTGGCACGCGCGCTCTTTACACTCGTCATACGGATACAGGTCAGTTTGGAACTATCTTTTTACTACTACCTACAGCCACAACAGTCCATTGCTGAACATGGGCCTGCCCCAGTTGGCGGGGTGATGCCATACTCACCACGCTTCGCAGGCGGATTGGTGAACGCAGTGCAAAATGTTGCAGATATTCACAGGGAACGCTGTAGCCCTTTCCCTGGATAGTCGTCTTTTACGACACCCACGGGTAGAAATGGGGTGAAAATTTTTGTAACAATGAATTGTCACGGGCTGGTTCACCCACTGAATTATTTCTTGTTATTATTTTTACATTATATGAATTTTGTTTTCCAAACACAGCGTATCCAACTGACAGCGACGACCCCAAGCAACTCCGCGGTTCGCTTGGAGACGGGCGCGGTCGAGCTTGAACTGTCAAACCGCGTGCAGAACGTTCCTACCGCCGCCGCTGATGACGTACGCCTGTTCGCACGCGCGCAGGTAACTAATTTACTGTTTTTTACGCGCAAGTACAGTTCCCGTCATGTAAGCAATTAATTATCGAAGTGATGTTGTCCCTTTTTATTCCATATTACTACTAATATAGGACACAAAAGAGATGACAAATTAGATGGCAGTTGTTACTCAGCGTTCTTTTTACATGATACCTGTTATAATATAATACAACTTCTGATGACATTTTGTTACAAATATCTTACTTTTGAAGATACTTTGTTAAAAATATCCCACTTTTAATGTCTTTTTGTAACACTTATCCCACTTCTGATATTGCAAACTTACGTTTATTTCTGTTTAGGTGGACATCAACTTGAGTCTCGGGCAGTTGATTCGTAACGCCATGTTTGAAGAGGCTGAACCAGAATTCCAGCAGTACGCGTTTTTCAACACAAGAATTTGTAAGTGTTCTTTTGATATTATATGAAAATCTCAAAAAGTATGAGTGTATTTTACGGGCGCCATCTTTGTTATACCATGTGTTACAAAACGACCAATAAAGCTCCCATACAAGTTAAGTTCAGTTTGTATGGAAAGTCTAACTTTTTTTCATATTTAGACCCATGTCCCCATAGGGAAAGTGGTTCAGTTTTATGAGTACCTTGACTTCCTTTCAGCTTTATTGGTTGTTTGTAACACCCTGTATTTATGGTATCAAATATCGGTATTCTTTCTTTAGCAATGCGCAACGCGTTCCAAGACGAGATGCCTGGGACAATGCCGGGGAGTGAGGGTGCCAAGGGCGCGGACGGTGCGGGGGCGGCGGGCGAGGGGGAGGCGGGGGACGTGGTGCTGATCCGGCTGAAGCGTCCATTGGTGTATGTGCAGCCGGTGGCCGTCGACCGCGCCATCCTCGTCTGGCTCAACTACAAGAACGCCTACGAGTACTGGAACGAGAAGAGACGCTCGCTCAATACAGAAGTGTTACACGCCACGCAACAGCTTATTGAAAAGGTAAGTGAACAGAGTCGACCGCGCCATCCTCGTGTGGCTCAACTACAAGAACGCCTACGAGTACTGGAACGAGAAGAGGCGCTCGCTCAATACAGAAGTGTTACATGCAACGCAACAGCTTATTGAGAAGGTAAATAGTGCAGCCGGTGGCCGTCGACCGCGCCATCCTCGTCTGGCTCAACTACAAGAACGCCTACGAGTACTGGAACTAGAAGAGGCGCTCGCTCAATACAGAAGTGTTACATGCAACGCAACAGCTTATTGAAAAGGTAAGCACAAAAACAACAAATATGAAGTATGCATCGAATTATATCGGAAAAATAGTTTAAGTCCAAGATGGCTTTGATTTGAAAACCGCATTTCTGCCAGATACTAAACTGTGTTTTTAAATACCAGGTGCAACAACAATCGCAGCTCGCAGCGCCTCTAGTCACAACTCTGTTCCTGCAACTGGACGTAGACGATATCGGCATCTGTCTGCCTCTCACGCCACCGCCTTTATTGGTAAGATATCTATTTCATTGTCTTGTAATCAGTAATCAATCAGTTTTTATTTGTATTGCTACATGGTTACATGAGATCTTAAAATTATCACAGAGTTCAGCATGTGGCACCCCGTAGAGGCACTGCAAAATTATTTTGGTAGCAACAATGTTATGGCTATATCTTATCTTGTTTCGTCTCTAAGTATCTAATGCATGTTTCGTTGCCTGTCTGAACGGGCCAAATTGACTGCTCATAAGCCAATGCATGGATTTTGATTCCGTTTCAGTTTTTGCTCAGGGTTGATGGAGGTAGTACTTACTGTGCAAAATCAGATCGAATCTCTATGTTGAATGTTGTTATAAAACTATGAATGGTCTGTAACTTTCTTATATTTTTTAGGGTGGAGGAGGTGGCAGTGGTGAGAATGAGGCGCGCGGTGCGGTGGTGGTGACGCTGGAAAGCACATCAGTGTCAGCCTGCAGCCGCGGCGCGCTCGTATCTGCCGGTCGGTTTGTAGGGCTTTGTCTGCGGTGAGTAAAATTCCACCACAAGGTTCATCAATACGCTGCTACCTTAGGAAGGCTTATCCAATCTATAGTAAAAACGCGTTAGCTTGGCAATAGCGTACACTGACACGACCGGTACCAAAAACAACATTTTTGGGTGATAATTATCGCTCTCCATACAAACTATCGCTAGAATTCACATCGCTAAAGTATCATAATACCGGCCAATTCCGGGTATTCCCCCGGCACAACCCGGCGTCATTCCACAACCATGTATATCCAAAATTTTCAAAAATGAGTGTACTTGTAGCCAATTCGAAAAGTTGTTATTTTAACTATTACTTTTATATGTCGATAATTTCTGCAAACTTTTGAAATGAGTTCAATTCTATAACATACGTTTTAAAATATTGCCCAAATTTATTCTCTAATAAAGGTATAATACCGTAAAATAAAAAATATTCTGGGTTGCAATTATAATTTTAGCAAATAGGAAGCCAAAAAGCTTTACAAAATACATTTTTACCATAAATAAATATAAAGCAAAATTGTTGACACTAAAACAAAAAATTTTGAGTTACATTGTTTTGTAATGAGCCCCTAGCTGGCCAGAGGATGCCAGAGGTGCGGTCCCGTAGGCTCGCATTTGTTTTCATTTTGATCGATCGTCGTCTCATTCCGTTCTGAAGTGCGTTTGCGTTCGTTCACGTTTGGAAGTCTTTCTTGCTGTTTTTCGGTGTTTTGGTTATTGATTGTTTGATAAGTTTATTTTTGTTACATTACTTGTTAGTCATCGGATCGGTCACCCAGATCTGAAAACAGATATTAAAACTCATCATTCAAATAGCTGCCCCGGCCGGGAACTAAACCCGGACCCGGAGCTGTACAGTGTACCTTAAAACATAATTATCTCATAGAATAGAATTAAAATAAAAAACATCAATCAGAATAACGTTATAAATAGGGTTATAACTGAAAATGTCTATTACCCCTGCAATAATCCAGAGTGACCTTGCTATTGTACTACTGTACTCTAGCGATGTTCATATCGCATACATTTACTAAGAAAAACGATATATCGCTATCGCAAATATTGAGTACAGTGGTAGAAAAGGCTAACGCCCGCTATTGCCAAGCTAACGCGTTTTTACTATAGCTATGAGAATCCTGCAAAGATTGGTGTTGTCACCGAAGAAAAAAGAGATACCTCGCCCCGATGTCGCTGAGAGCAATGTAATGTAACAAAAACACAATGTAGGTAGGATAGGAAAGAATTATTCCTATTTCCGTGCAACGAGTGAAAAGAAAATTTAAATTTTGATAATACCCACAACATTTCCTAGTCAAATCTTCATCTATCACTGAAAACCGCATCAAAATCAGACTAGTGGTTTAGGAGATATTTAGTAACATAGAAACGTACATTCTCTCACCCCAAACGCTATACTATCTCCGTTCCGTCGTGGATAAAACATGAGTTAATTTTCTTCTATTGGACGACTGATTTTATTTCCCCAGATTTGCTGATGAGTTCGAAGCGTCCCTCGACGACTGGAAGCCACGAGGCGATGAACCTGCGCTTAACGTATGCTGCGTGTCTGAGGGCACCTACGAAGTGTGCAGCCGGACCACCGCAGCTAGGCACAACGGTAACAATGAATTGAGCGTGTTATACTTTACTCTATAAGCCGAAACGAGATAATTGTCATTTGTCTCTTTTACTCGCATACAAGGTGTTCCAATGTAAATACATTAAATTGGAGACGTTGTGTAGGCCATCGTACCGAATATTTTTCATTATGGGGCCAAGTTATGAAAACCCCTTGTTTAGAAGTAATTAGCAACTTAAATTTGTTAAATTTAATTGAGTCCCACATTATGAAAGGAGCTTTATTTATGACCTTTATTTATGTCATGTTGCCGTCTTGGAAAAACTTTTGATATTACCGCCACAACTGTTGCCAAGACAACGGTTTTGGTGGTAATTTAGTTGCTCGGGCAACAGTTGTGGCGTGTTGTGGCGTATAGTGCGTTTCATCTTTAAGTTCCTCTGCCGTCATGTTGGTAGCATTGGAAATTTGTATGTAAAAATATACGGCGCCAAAAAATTACATACAAATTTCCAATGCTACCAACATGACGGCAGAGGAACTTAAAGATGAAACGCACTTTAGACTAAGGTCAAATGTCATATTCGTCAAAAACTGACACAACTGACACTACAGACTCTACTGGATTCTCTGATTGGCCCTTTGTCTTTGCGTCTCTATGGGTTCTCTAAGTCAAAAGAAGTTTTTAGTTTGAGGCGGTAATAAAATAAAGTTGACACCAAGAAAGGGATCGTTTATCTTAAGTTTTCGTTAAATTTCAAACATAGACAACTATGTTCCAAACTTTTTCGAAGATTCAAATCCAACAAGTTAAAAATGCAAGGTTGCAATCTTGGATAAGGGGTAATACATAATGGTTGTAGTAAATGTAGGCATTTAGTTTGTATGGAAATTTCAACTTCTTAATTGTTAAGAATTCAAACTTGGTGCCATAATGGAAATTGTTCAGTACAATGGTCTACACAACGTCTCCAATTTAATGTATTTCCTTTGGAACACCTTGTATAAGACGCTCTTGACATGACGCTGTATTAACTCGTTTCGCGGGATAGACTATAGTGACCGATTCTGATAGTCAATGTGTTGTATTGCAGAGAACGCGAAGTGGTTCCTGAACGTATCATGGCAGATGGAGGGCGTGGACATACATCTCGACGTGAGCGTCGGCAAACAGCTGTCAGCATTAGGTCACACGCTCACCATGCTTACCGGTATGTTCTATAACAATACTCAAGGTTGAGTTGAAGGTTACGTAATATCAACGTCAGCAAAGCATCCTATGTGCGTCGACTGTCAGCAGACAGTGTCCGAAATTCAAGTTTAGTTCGAGGTTACCTAAGGTCAAGGCCGACTGAAGAAAAATGCGTAGTTGATTTTTCTGGTGGTGTTGGTTATCTAGCTGTGTACCTAACTAAAGTAGTGCTTGTGTCTGTGATCAGGTTTCGAGGAGGAAGAGCCGGAGAGACCGCGCATGGAGCCGGATAGTGATCTGGACGACGAGCAGGACGACAGCCGCGGCTCACAGGTATGACATTGAAGGGGAAGCCAGGGTGGGTTTCGCTAGATTCGGAAGTAACTAAAAGTTTGACTATTGTGTGTAAAACTTTCCACCTTAGGCAGGATTTGAACCTGCGGCTTTCAACATCTGTACTGTTGACGACTCAACCGTTGCTTGCGAAATAGCACAAGATTATTTTGGCCACTAATTCGAGCCGCCCAGAGATAGAGCCATGATAGCCCAGATGGTAGAGGCGTTGGCAGTACATATGCCGAAAGTTGCAGGTTCAAATTCTGCTTGCGGTGGAAAATTTTGCATGTTTCACAAGAATTGTATGTCTGACAGTGGAAGTGTTTTAAAATTTTCTATTGTTTTGTTTGATTTGTGCAGGAAAGCCTGCTGATCCGCCGTCGCGGCGGCGGGGGCCCGGGGAGCGCGGGCGGCGGGGGAGGGGGCTCGGACAATCTGCCCGCCTTCGTGTTCGACCCGCACCTCGACGCCAGGCAGAGGTATGTGTAGCAGCGAAAGTCACGTAGAGTTTATTGGGATTTTTAATGCACTCACAATGACATCCTCAAGACGAGCATCAAGAGATGAAAAATTGGCATGGCTCAACCGTCGCTTTGATAGCTCAAGGGCAGAGCTGTGTGACGGTACCTCCCTGGCCCCGGGTTCAATTCCCGGTCGAGGTCTGTCGTTTTTTCAACTTTTTATTTTCATTTATGGTAATAGAGTTACAGCTACGCGTGTAAAACTGCTGGCGGTTTACTGGTTTTAAATGTAACAGTGTTCGCTGACTTTCGAATTGTATTCGTAGATCCAAACTGATTGAGCAAGAGATGAACGAGCAGGCGAAGATCATCAACGACCTCCGCGCGCTGGGAGCCTCGCACGCCACCATACAGCACGAGATGAAGAGGCTGCACGACCTGGAGGCGCTCGTGTTCAAGGACTTCCGCAGGTAAGCAGGACAGGAAGTTCATTCAGAATCTTTAGATTGTATTCTGAAATAGATACAGACGGATCCTGATCACACTAATCTTTCATGAGTTGACGTTTGTCGGTTTGTTTCCAGGGACATGATTCAAAAGCTGCGCCGGCAGAGCGTGAAAGCGAGCTCGATCACGCGCGGCAAGCTCGGCCTCGGCTCCAACCGGTCGAAATCCTTCATGACCGGCGACCCCCCCTCCGCCGCGCCGCTCTCCGCGCCCCCCGCGCTGCTGCCCGACCACCTGCTGCCTGATAGCAGGCTGCCGGACATCGGCGAACTGCACGTGCCCACCGGACCTCTGCTAGAGTTCGAAGAGTCGCGCGGTACGTACCCCACTATCCCCACACAGGAAAACACTCTGCAGTGCCGTCACGTCGACGAATTGGCAAGTCATTGCGGCGTGGCTCGAATTGGCGACCAAATCACCTTACCGATACTTACTCTTTCTCACTCTGTTATACTTCCGTCTCTATCAGTATTGCGAAACGAACTGGCGGGGTGTACGCGCGAGGACTTGTACGGGGTGCTCGCGGAGCGCTACGGGGTGCTCCAGGATGTGACGCTGCCGGATATCGGCGAGCTGACCGAGCTGATCGCGCCGCTGCTGCAGCTCGACGCACGCACGCACGCACAGCCCGACGCGCGCAGTACGTATCGTAGGCTATAGGTCGGGGCGGTGACGTCGGTAGGCGGAGGTCAGGGCGCGCGAGCGGCCGATGACTGCTCAGCGCGGCCCGCCAGCTCCGCAATGTTTTGATTGGTTTACTTCCTCCAGCGTCGCTATGGCCGCGCGCGGACGCGGTGCTGGAGACGCGCGCGTGCGGGGCGCGAGCAGCCGCGGTGCTGCCTGATCTGGGCGCGCTGCCACACTCACACGACACGCGCATGCTGACGGCGCTGCTGCTGCAGCTCGAGTCGCAGAACATGGGTACGTGTAGCATCACACCGGCTTGCGCCGCACGCTGCTGTGACGTGACATGACGCGGCCAGTCGCCGCATGCCTGCATGGTACGGGCGGGTCTGCACCCGCCGCAGCACACGCTCCACACTCTTCGCCGAGATCCGTTTCATTTCATCCATCATCCATTTACCTTTTTACCTGATCTCGTCGGAAAGTATTGGGCAGAGTATATTTCAGCTTTTGCCCCGAGTCCCGCGATTTGTAGTATGTAAGTAAGCATTGGCAATTGGCTGGTCATAAATAATGAAATCAAAAATTGCTCTAGTCAGCCAGTTGTCACATATTTTGCAGCTTGCAGTGGAATTGCGTGAGTAAGTAGTTAGAGTCCGGCGTAGGTAGCAGTAGGTAGGCGACTGTACTGTCATCTCATATAGTCTGTACGCTTAAAGCATCGTGTGGTATTTGGCTGGCGGAATCTGAGACTTGAATAAATTTTATCTGATGAAGCTTCTATTGACGAGCTAAAAGAGGGTGGATTGGTTTACTAAACGAATGGGTAAAGGTTGCTACATAATTGAAAAAGGCTTGACGATAAATGATCCCTTGTCTCTTTCGTCAAAGTAGAGATGTCAGATGCATGACGACATCGATACTTTTGACTCTTATTCGAAGAAAAGTTATGCGTGAGCTTCAGATTGAGAATTGGCCTGCATGGAAGCACGTACGGTCTCAGGTTCCGTCAGCCCTACTTTGGCACTGACATGTCGTTCCCGCGCGCAGGTCCGTCGCGCTCGGCGTCGCTGCGAGGCGCGAGCGGGGGCGGGGCGGGGAGCGGGGGCGGGGGAGGCGGGGAGGTGCCGCGCCGCCCCCCGCCCACTATACAGCGACAGAGCTCGCTGCCCGCGCCGCGGGAGCCCTGGCTCGACATCGACCCTGAAGTGGAGCTAAGAAGGAAATATGAATATGACATCAGGTAAATTATACATACATACATTTTAGGGACTTTTCCAAATGGTGTTAAACAAGTTCCTTACAACTGTTAAATCAACTCATGAAATCAAACATCTTTCTCGAAAAAACAAATATCGATTCCGATTTGTGATTAGGAAAAATGGTTCGACTCCATCCAGGGACTGATGTACACATACACACACATACATACATCACGCCTTTATCAATTGCGGGGTAGGCGGAGCATAAACCGCTGTAAAAAAAACTGCCATTTGCACCACGTCTGACAAAAGTTTGAGAGTTATTCAGACGGTTGAGGACTGATTTACACTGCGAAATATGTACTTTGTTTAACAGTGAGAGCGAATACCGCAGCCCTGGCGGCGGAGGCGGCGGTGGAAGCGGAGGCGGTACAGGAGCCAGCAAAGGCAAAGCCGCGGAACCCAACATCGACTTCGAGCTGGACGTGAAGGTGCACGTGAACAGCGGCAAGTGCGTGCTGCACACGAGTCGTGATGCGCCCGCACAGGACGACCGCATGTGAGTAGCGCACAGGACAACATACAGGAACATCACATGGACGTGAAGGTGCACGTGAACAGCGGCAAGTGCGTGCTGCACACGAGTCGTGATGCGCCCGCACAGGACGACCGCATGTGAGTAGCGCACAGGACAAAGTTCAGAAAATTCGCATCAGAAGAGTATTTCTTAATCAGGGGTTAATCACAATTTTCATCTGCGCAATAGTAGGTATTATATTGGGATTTTTATTGCACTCACAGTGCTATATTATTCTCATAAATAGAAAATGAGAAAATTGAAAAATTCAGTAGCGTCCGCCAGAACTTGAACCCGGGACCATGGGGTACCGTCCCACCACTCTGCGCTAACTGAGCTACGTGCGCCTACCGGACCCTGATGAATCTTTGAACCTCTTGATGCTCATCTCGAAGCAACGATTAGGCGACATCTAGACGTAGTTTTTACAACTAAATACGAGAATAAGAGAATAGTAGGTATATTGCCATTTCTGGAATGTGAAGTTTTGTAAGCAGTGGTCTGACTATCACATCACATTTCTACTCAATACTCGACTCGACAAAATAGCTGTTAGTTCAAGCAACGAACCCCTTTACGATTTACTTGTTGATAATCCGTTAAATCTGTTTTCTTGTGTAGGGGCATGCGTGTCCGCGTAGGCCGGTCTGCGTCGGGCGGCCTAGACGCTGCAGGAACAAGTACCGGGGTGGGCGGGTCCGCGGGCGCAGGGGGAGGAGGTTCCCCCAACGCGCGACGTAAAGCCCCGCCCACTTCACGGCTGCTGCACGCGCCAGACACCACTGTGTTCAGAGTGCCCGGGCTGCATCTCAAGGTGAGACTAGAATTTTTCAGCATCTGTTGTTGTTGCTTTGTTTCTATTTCTGTTTTAGTTGCTGTTTCTATTTCAAATAATATATCGTGCATAGGATTTGCAGCACAGCCCAATAAGTATAAGGCTTATAAATATTAAACTTTCTTCGGGCAGGTTCACTACGAATCAAAGACGATGTCAGAAGACGGCACGTCCCCTGGCGGTCCCACTCTGGGCGCCAACTTGAGCAGCTGCAGCGGCATGATGCGCAAGGGCGGCGCGAAGAAGGCGGCGCTGTTCGCTTGGATCACGCTGCAGAGCATCCCCGAGGAGACCATCATCAGCCCGCACATCCTCGAGTTCCTGGAGTACGCGCTCGAGCCCATCCCCATCAAGAGCTTCGCCCCGCCCCCGCCACCGCCACAAGCGCAGCCCACTACCCCGCATACGCCCACCACAGGTACAATAATTGTTCTTGATTCTGGTGGCACGGTTTCTTGGTTATGGTCAACAGCTAAAACAGTCTTACGCGAAGATTGCTAGGCACATTTTCAGAAATGATCTCTTAGTTGCAACCTCGTTACAACATTTAGCTATCGCAGAGTCAACACGTAGCCATAAAACAAAATGTTCGCGTTGACGTGACGTGACGTAATTCTTTCCTTTTTGTGCTTTTGTGCTTTTTGTGCTCAGCAAACTTCAAGATTTCAGGGATTACTTACAAGTATTTTTATTAAAATAGGCCCGCATTTATCTGCTTAGTGTTCTTTTCGGTGAGAACCTGTTGGTAAGTGATAATGCAGATTGTCTTAAATTGAAAAAGCCCAAGTTGCAAGTTATAATGTTCCGGAAACAGATCCGCCGGCAGGGAATTCCACTCCTCAGCAATCCGCATGATGAAAGTTGAAGCAAATCTTGCGAAAGAATGGTATAACAACGACATAAGGATGGAATCCCAGTCGGCGATGCGATCCCCGAAGATAGGATGTGGATATCAGATCGTGGAGTGATTGTGTTGTTTTATGTCCTATAGAAAACGGCGGCGTGTCAGCGGACGGGGCAGCGACGGAACCAACTACGGAGGCAGCTGGCGCGGGCTCGTACCAGCAGTACGTGTACGCGTCGTTCCCGGTGGACGTGATCGTGCACTTCCACATGCAGCCCTCCACCTTCCGCTTCAGCTGCCTGCCCGCCTCCAGGGTGGAGTGTTTACTACAGCTGCCCAGCCTGCAGATCGTGTTCAGCTCCAAGCGCGCCACTGACGAGTGAGTCCACCTTCCGCTTCAGCTGCCTGCCCGCCTCCAGGGTGGAGTGTTTACTACAGCTGCCCAGCCTGCAGTGAGTGTGACGAGTGAGTCCACCTTCCGCTTCAGCTGCCTGCCCGCCTCCAGGGTGGAGCGCGCCACTGACGAGTGAGTCCACCTTCCGCTTCAGCTGCCTGCCCGCCTCCAGGGTGGAGTGTTTACTACAGCTGCCCAGCCTGCAGTGAATGTTCAGCTCCAAGCGCGCCACTGACGAGTGAGTGCAGCCATTAGTCATGATGAGGATTCCTCTAACGCATCCTCATAACGCGCAAGTTCCGCAATTTTTGAGGTTCCCCATCCGCTACAGCTACCACATAAAAGAAAGTTCAAAATTCCTTTTACGCTTCCGAACAAAGTTCCTTGAAATAAATTATCAATTCCGTGAGCTGATTCGGTCCTGTTGGTTTCCACAGGGAGTTGATGTCAGCGGGCGTGGCAGCGGGCGGTCTGTCAGTGACGGGCTGCCTGGCGGACTTCTCGGTGTACATGTTCCACCCGTACGGCGGCAAGAAGCCGGCCAAGGACTCGCCCGCGCCCCTCTCGACCCCCGCGCCCGCCCCGCACCTACAGTGGTCCCCGCTTCAGGACCAGGAGCGCAAGGACTCGCTGTCCATCAATGTGGAGTTCGTCAAGTTCCACCTGTCGCGAAGTAGGAAGTTGGACTTCCATGCCGATGCTGACTCCAAAGCTACCGTCAGGTTTTCCAGTGAGTTGGAAATGGTTTCAAGATATTTTCTCTTCGTTTTGGTTACATCGTAGGTAGGTAATCGGCGCGCGTTTATTTGGTGTGGTGTGACATTGTTTCGCAACAATCACAAGTGTTTCGTAGCCGCGGTGTTTCTCGTTGTCGCGAATCAGTCATCGAGATTTTACAAAACAATTTCGCGGTACAAATATTGTCAAATGAATACGCGCTTTCAAATCTTACGTTCTTATGACAACAGTGTTTAGTACAATCTGTAGGGATATTTCGCCTACAAAAGGTGGGGCGGATTATGTTTTTGCATAATCTTGTAAAGGTATCAAGGACAAATAAAACCCCAAGTTTTCGACCTCGAGACTCCCAGGCTCCAGCCGCCATCTTGAATTGAAAGTTGTAAAAACAGGTTTTTTGCGAATAACTTGTTAACAATTGATTTTATGACAAAAGTATGTATGAAAAGAATAAAGAAAATATTATTTCCCAAATTTCATTCATACATGTATACTAGCTAAGTCTAACAGATAAAAAGATATAGGCAAAAACAAACATATTTTTATTAAAAAGTTAAGTACACCGCACGAAATGGGGGTAGAAAAAAATATGCGTGAATTTTTCATTTTTTTTGATATGTTACGTATAATTATGGTGTATTTAAAAAAATATGTGACGGGTGAACACTTTCTATATCTGGTTTCGGAAATAATGGCGTTTATGTGGACGACTTCCCATCATACAAATGGCAAAATTCGCCAGTTATAAAATAAGTCGATTTTCTCACCTTTTACACTAAAAACTGTTATTTTTTTCTTTTGAAATTTATTAACAGATTGTTTCGCGACATTTTTTCTTTACAAAGATATCCTGGCTGTCTTATGGTATCTATGAGATTTCGCACAACGTCAATATTTTTGGGGAAAAAATTAGGTTAACCTGAGTTATTTTTGAAATGAGTCAAGATTTATTTTTTTATTTTTTCATTCGATAAACGACATGACAGTTACAAAAAAATGGTGAAATAAAAAAACATTCTATGTCTAGTGTTTTTGTTATTCAAATTAAAAGTATATTTTGATAGTCGTCCATACATACATTCAAACTCATATACCATAAAAACTAGATATACAATGTTTTTTTTTTCATTATTTTTTTATTGACTGTCATGTCGTTTATCATAAACGCCATTATCTCCGAAACTAGATATAGAAAGTGTTCACCCGTCACATTTTTTTTTAAATACACCATAATACGTAACTATTCTATTTCAGCCTATTGCAGTCCACTGTTGGACGTAGGCCTCCCCCAGGAAACGCCATAAGGCACGATTTGCCGTTTTTGCAATCCCGCTACCAGCCGCCTTTTTTAAGTCATCGGAACATCTGGCCGTAGGGCGTCCAACGCTACGCTTGCCGATGCGTGGCCTCCACTCGAGAACTCGCTTACTCCACCGTCCGTCGGTTCTACGACAAATGTGGCCAGCCCACTGCCACTTCAGCTTGCTACACTTCCAGACTATGTCCGTCACTTTGGTCTTCTTTCGGATGGCCTCATTCCGGACTTTATCCATTATAGAGATACCAAGCATAGACCTTTCCATAGCTCTCTGAGTGACATGTAGCCGGTGGGCCAGTTTTACTGTCAAGTTCCACGTCTCGGCCCCGTAGGTCATGACTGGTAGGACGCATTGATCGAACACCTTGGTCTTGAGGCATTGTGGCAAAGATGATTCGACGATGTGACGCGCAGCTTTCCAAATGCTACCCAGCCAAGCTGCACTCTTCTGGTGATTTCAGCCTCAAAGTTGTCTCTTCCCATCTGCAAAGTTTGCCCAAGGTAAACATATTTCTGGACCTTCGACGGAGACGGGCTCGGAAATTATGTGTTGATTGAACATGACCTTCGTCTTATCCAAGTTCAGCCCAAGACCAACACGTCTCGAGGCAGAGTTGAGACTAGATAGCATTTTTGCAGGTCCTGCAGCGATTCGGCCATTATGACTATGTCGTCGGCAAAGCGGAGATGCGTGAGATTTTTGCCATTGACGTTGATGCCCAGTCCATCCCACTGATCCTCCAATGCATTGGTGAAGAGTTTTGGGGATATAACGTCACCCTGTCTTACACCACGGAGCAGTTGGATGGGTCTTGTATTATGGTTTTGTACTTGAACGGACATCGTAGCCATTTGATAAAGGCTTCTCATTCTCAGCACCTCCACATACCGCCAGTCGACTTGACACCGCTGCAAGGACTCCAAAACAGCCCAGGTTTCGATAGAGTTGAAGGCTTTTTCGTAGTCCACAAAAGCCATACACAGTGGTTGGTTGTACTCCTCTGTCTTCTGTATAACCTGCCTTACAGTATAGATGTGGTCCACGGTACTGAAGCCCTTACGAAACCCGGCCTGTTCCGGTGGCGTCAAATCTTGATGCCAGACGATTCGTGACGACTCTCGAGAACAGCTTATAGACGTGGCTCATAAGAGTGATCGGCCTATAGTTTTTGAGAAGCGTTTTGTCTCCTTTTTTGAAAAACAATGCCACTACACCTCTGCTCCACGCCTTCGGGATTGTCCCATTGGCTATTACAGAGTTGAAAAGCCTTTTCAGCTCCTCGAGGACAGGTTTTCCACCGGCCTTTAGTAGCTCAGAGGCCTCTCCGTCTTCCCCGGGAGCCTTCCCATTCATAAGCTGTCTGAGAACCGCCCCGATTTCGTCTATATTTACGTCCGGGAGATCTTCTGTACAGTGGCGGGAGAGAGAACATATAAAACAAAAAGGAAAAATTCACGCATATTTTTTTCTACCCCCATTTTGTGCGGTGTACTTAACTTTTTAATAACAATATGTTTGTTTTTGCCTATATCTTTTTACCTGTTAGACTTAGCTAGTATACATGTATGAATGAAATTTGGGAAATAATATTTTCTTTATTCTTTTCATACATACTTTTGTCATAAAATCAATTGTTAACAAGTTATTCGCAAAAAACCTGTTTTTACAACTTTCAATTCAAGATGGCGGCTGGAGCCTGGGAGTCTCGAGGTCGAAAACTTGGGGTTTTATTTGTCCTTGATACCTTTACAAGATTATGCAAAAACATAATCCGCCCCACTTTTTGCGAATCAATGTTTGCTATAGGTTCCCCACAGAATGGCCTAGTTCCTTATATGATAGATAGGTAATGAGGTCAATTCGAGATACAAATTATCTTCACTTACTTAAATTAGTGCTGTCACTTTCCGTCAAATAGGTTTAGAAGAGGATAGGAGATATATAAGTCCTGTCATGTTTAAATATGACAACGGGTTCTTCGCAATTTCTAGCCAATGTAGTCGCCATTGTTTTTACCGACGCCTTTTTTTGACAAATAGCGCATATTTTACGCCAAATTAGAAGACAATTTAAGTTGTGATATCCTGTCCTGTTCTTAACCTATTTGAAAGAAAGTAACAGCCACTAATCTAGTGGTAAGCTGACAGAATTTATATCTCGAATTGTCGTCCAAATGTTCCGTGTTGCAGCGATCGTGGACGTGGGGTCGGCGTGGTTCAAGTACGACATGCGTCGTCTGGGCGAGATCCTGGCGTTCCCCAAGGCGTGGTACCGCCGCACCATCGTCAGACGCATGTTCCTGGGAGATGTCTCCGCTAGGCCCCCGCCCCCGCACCCGCACCAGCCGCACAAGGTGCCCCCGCCCCGACAGTACCACCACACGCCCTCACACGGGTAAGTGACAGTGGTACCGCCGCACCATCGTCAGACGGATGTTCCTAGGAGACGTGTCTGCTAGGCCCCCGCCCCCCCAACCCGCAGCAACCGCACAAGGTGCCGCAGCTCCGACAGTACCACCATGGTATAATAAAATACTCCGCCTGGTATTTCTTTCCGAGACTCGTGAACCACGTGACCAACACAAGACTACGTCATCATGCTTGTGGGTTACCAGAATTACCCACTCTTATGATGTTTTTTGTAAATCATATAAGATACTGTTAACTAATAAATAAAATTTAAGTGTTGCTGTAAAGTTAAAGTTAATACACACGTAAATCTAAATTATAAAATTATTAAGAAATATTTTAACCCATTGTTCTGAGATTGAATTTACCCCATAACGTATTTTATTGAAATAAAGTGGCAATACTAAGTGACGTTGACTTGTGTTTCTCTGGGAAGGAAAGACCATGTTTTATTAGACTATGAGTACCACCACACGCCCTCGCACGGGTAAGTGACAGTGGTACCGCCGCACCATCGTCAGACGGATGTTCCTAGGAGATGTCTCCGCTAGGCCTCCGCCCCCGCACCCGCACCAGCAACCGCATAAGGCGGCGCCGCCCCGACAGTACCACCACACGCCCTCACACGGGTAAGTGACGCACAGTGGTACCGCCGCACCATCGTCAGACGGATGTTCTTAGGAGATGTCTCCGCTCGGCCTCCGCCCCCCCACCCGCAGCAACCCCACAAGCCTCCGCCCCGACAGTACCACCACACGCCCTCGCACGGGTAAGTGACGCACAGTGGTACCGCCGCACCATCGTCAGACGGATGTTCTTAGGAGATGTGTCCGCTAGACCCCCGCCCCCGCACCCGCAGCAACCCCACAAGCCTCCGCCCCGACAGTACCACCACACGCCCTCGCACGGGTACGTAAATAGATAGATCATTTATTACAATCATTAAATACATTCGGGGTGGTTGGGGTCTACCTCCTAGCGGTCCACCCCGGGCAACGTCCTCACAATATGTGTTGGCGGCTGAAGATCCCAAAAGCGGTGGTAGGCCCTGAAAGGGGCCGCCTGGCTCGCGACCACCATCCCGCCGGAGTCCGGCGCCAAACAGCCTTGCTGTGTTCCGTCGGTGTGCGGGACTGCCAGTGCCATTGGGGGGTAGCAATGTAGTCAGTTGCGCTGCCGGAACCGGTCTTTGTCTTTAGGTGATGCTGTATCCGGTAACTCGTTTTGGAGGGTAGCGGGATCCGAGGCACGGTCTCAGCCGTTGGCCGACCGCAGTCAGTAGGGGGCCCGACTTGCGCGCTAGCCACGCGCAAAGGCTGCCCCGCCAACTGCGAAAAATCCCGGTACACTCCACCGTGCCAGTTGGCGGCTGGATGGGAGGACCCGGTGGAGTGTTATCGGGGGGGCTCGGGCGTCCCCGCAGTCTCCAAGCGAGTTCCCTCTCTGATCAGTTGAACCGAAAGGTACGAGTAGGGTTTCTAAGCAGCGCCTCGACTATCTTTTCTTTCCCCCACAAAAACTCTTAAAACATGAAAAAGCTAAAAAAGAAGAAAAAGTTTGACCAACGGCAACACTTCCTCCCAGTCAAAGTGCACCTCACGAACATCCGAGGTCTACACACAAACCTAGACCCGGTCCATCACCACCTGGAGACCGAGAAGCCGCACTTATTCTTCTTAACGGAGACGCAGATAGCAACACCGTTGGACGTGGCATACCTCAACTACCCTGGTTACACTCTTGAGCACAAGTTTAAGAAGCGTGCAGGGGTCTGTGTGTATGTTCGCGATGACGTTTGCTGTAAGCGTCTCCGTGGCTTTGAGAATTCAGGGTTTCCCGTGCTGTGGCTTTTGGTTGACACTGGAGTAGAAAACTCTCTACGCCAGTGTTTATCGTTCGCACAGCGGAGATCAGGAGACGACTAGACTCATGGAGTACCTCTCTGAGACGGCAGATACAGCAATTCAGCGATATCCAACAGCAGAGCTTGTTTTTCTGGGGGACTTCAATGCTCACCATAAAGAGTGGCTGTTCCCATACCAGAAAACTGACCATGCTGGGCGAGAGGCGCGTAAACTAGCATTGGCGCTAGATCTCACCCAGCTGGTGGAACAAGCGACGCGAATACCAGATATCACAGACCACACACCCAATTGCCTGGACCTTCTGCTGACAACTGATCCGCACAGACATTCGGTTTCGGTCTCGGCTCCGCTGGGATCATCCGACCACTGTGTGGTGAAATCCGTGTCCATCTGCTCTCCTCCGGATTACACCCCTAGGGGCACAAGGAGAGTATGGCGATACGAGTCAGCAGACTGGGACGAGATGCGTGCTTTCTTTGCTTCATACCCCTGGCGGCAAATGTGTTTCTCTTCGGAAGACCCCTCATACGTCGCTGATGCGATCACAGCTGTAATCCGGCAGGGAATGGAATATTTTATTCCTTTCTCCGATATCCCGCTCGGTTATAAAGCCCAACCTTGGTTCAATGCGGACTGTGCTCGAGCTGAGGCTCGTAAACAGTCCGCTTACCAAGCTTGGGTAAAAGCTCGTGATCGAAAAGTGCGAGCGAGAAGAGTGCGAGCAAAGAAGAGAGCATATAATGCCGCCGCCAGGTATTGCAAACGGGTGCTACGAAAAGCTAGGTTCGACCATATTAGCCGTATTGGGGCAAAGCTTGCATCATACCCACCGGGTAGTAAGCAGTTCTGGTCCCTTTCGAAATCAGTCGAATCCAACTTCTGCCGTCCCTCACTACCTCCAATGCAGAAACCTGATGGGTCGCTTGCCCACACCGCGGCAGAGAAAGCAAATTTATTTGCCGATCTGTTTGCGAGCAACTCGTATAGACGCTGGGTCGAAATATCCACCCACCTTACCTCACTGTGATTCTTTGATGTCTGAGGTCACAGTGCACAATAAAGAGGTCCGTAGAGCCCTTCGCAGTCTGGACGTGAACAAGGCCAGTGGTCCTGATGGCATACCAGCAAGATTGTTGAGGTATTGTGCGCCTGAGTTGTCTCCTGTACTGACACGCTTGTACCGCCTCTCTCGTGTCAAAATTGTACCAAAATCTTGGAAGCTTGCCAATGTGCAACCTGTGCCCAAGAAGGGTAGCCGTGCCGACCCTAGCAACTATCGACCGATCGCCATCACTTCCGTACTCTGTAAGGTTATGGAAAGAGTTCTGAACTGCAACCTGCTTTCGTACCTCGAAGACAATGATCTTCTCAGTGATTGTCAATATGGCTTCCGCCGAGGGCGTTCCACGGGAGATCTTCTAGTGTACGTAACGCATTGCTGGGGCGAGGCCATTGAAAACCACGGCGAAGCAATAGCAGTGTCGCTGGACATTTCAAAGGCCTTCGATAGGGTGTGGCATGCGAGTCTGTTGAGCAAGCTTCCAGCGTACGGCATACCCACTGGCTTCTGTAGCTGGGTGGCTGACTTCCTGAGTGAACGGTCGATCCGAGTGGTCATAGACGGCTGCTCCTCTGACCTCAAGGCTATTGACGCCGGAGTTCCTCAGGGGTCTGTACTCTCCGCGACGCTTTTCCTGCTGCACATCAATGACCTTCTATCTTCAGGAATTGTTGGGTACGCAGATGACAGTACTGTCACCGAGAAATATCTGTCCGGCGCAGGAGCCAGTGGTGATGAAATCCAAAGATTGAGAAAGGCTATGATTGAGCGTACGAGCCTGACGTTAAGTAACGTCTCCCAGTGGGGCGATGACAATCTCGTCAGCTTCAATGCTTCAAAAACGCAGGCGTGTCTTTTCTCCGCAAAAAGGAGTCCTTTCACCTTTTCTCCTACTTTTCGGGGTACATCTGTTCCAGTGACCAACACTCTTCAACTCCTTGGCATGGAGCTGTCCTCTGACCTCAACTTCGGCACCACCATCGAGTCCAAGGCTCAAATTGCAGCTAGAAAGTTGGGCGTCCTGAATAAAGTCAAGCGGTACTTCACGCCTGAACAGCTTCTAACTCTTTATAAAGCTCAAGTCCGATCTTGCATGGAGTACTGCTGTCACCTTTGGGATGGCTCGGCTAAATACCAACTTGCTGCACTGGATTCGGTGGAACGCAGAGCCAAGAGATTAATAGGCGATAAAAAACTGGTGGCGACCAAGCTTCACAGCCTGGCTCACCGCCGCAAGGTTGCTTGCCTATCGGTCTTCTACAGATTGTACTTCGGAGAGTGTGCGCGTGAGCTGCATGAGCTCATACCACCGTCTCCTTTCTTCCATCGGACATCCAGACGCACGGCCGGTTACCATCCGTTCTTAGTTGATATACCCACATTACGCACTAAGCGCTTCAAATCATCCTTCATTATGCGCACAGCTAAAGAATGGAATTCCCTGCCTGCGTCTGTATTTCCGAGTGCATATAACCTGAATCTCTTTAAGTCTAGAGTGAATAGGCATCTTCTGGGCAAGCTCGCTCCACCGTAGATCCCATCTCTGCTCTAGGGCAAGATTGGGGTCAAGAGTAAGCCCATCATAGATAAAAAAAAAAAAAAAAAAAAAATACAATTTTATGTATCACTATACTATGCCGATTTGTGTTACTTATCACTGTTTCTTCAATATCTGATTCTGCTCTTCTTTCTATTGCTATATCTAATTCAATAATGTCCAGGTAATTTTCAATCAAAACTCGTGATAGTCATGAAATGTCCTGATTGTTGCTTCCAGTTCGAGTAACGCGGTGCCGGTCTCGCCAAATCTACCGCAACGAGACAAGTCCAAGACCGATGTTACTAAATGCAAAGGTAAACTATTCAATATCTTGATATGCTTGATAATGTAAAAAGAAGTAGTAATTTCGGCAAAGTAATTTAATTTAATTTAATTTTGGTTTAGCAAACTTTTTGTGAAAATATATAGTCATTTTGGTAAAGCGGTCATTTTTGGTAAAGTAGTTTGTACATGCCTAAAGAATATTTTAGTTATGTCTCAATATCGGTAATTATTGTTTACAACATTGTGATTTTTCATGTTTTTGTTTCGATATAAGTTTAATGTTATGATGGACAACAGCTGTGCTACATACACCCTAACATAAAATACTTCTTCCCTTGTTACGTTCAGACGCGCAGGCAGCTTGGGAGACACTGGTACTGTTCGCGGTGAATTTCACGAAGTTGAACGTGCACATGAACATGGGCAATGTGATGGGTAACGTGAGCTGGCAGTCGCGCGACTTCACCTGCTCCGGCCGGCTCAGCATCGGCAGCACCGGCCACCGCAACATGCTGCTGGGCGTCACCCTCGCCAGCTCCGCGCTCGACGCGCGCGGCGGCATCGTCGGCGGCGCCATCTCGCTCTGCGCCATACACACGTACGGTGAGTGAGCGGGACAGCGCTACATGCTGCTCACAGTCACCCTCGCCAGCTCCGCGCTCGACGCGCGCGGCGGCATCGTCGGCGGCGCCATCTCGCTCACAGCCATACACACGTACGGTGAGTGAGCGGGACAGCGCTACATGCTGCTCACAGTCACCCTCGCCAGCTCCGCGCTCGACGCGCGCGGCGGCATCGTCGGCGGCGCCATCTCGCTCTGCGCCATACACACGTACGGTGAGTGAGCGGGACAGCGCTACATGCTGCTCACAGTCACCCTCGCCAGCTCCGCGCTCGACGCGCGCGGCGGCATCGTCGGCGGCGCCATCTCGCTCTGCGCCATACACACGTACGGTGAGTGAGCGGGACAGCGCTACATGCTGCTCACAGTCACCTCGCCAGCTCCGCGCTCGACGCGCGCGGCGGCATCGTCGGCGGCGCCATCTCGCTCTGCGCCATACACACGTACGGTGAGTGAGCGGGACAGCGCTACATGCTGCTCACAGTCACCCTCGCCAGCTCCGCGCTCGACGCGCGCGGCGGCATCGTCGGCGGCGCCATCTCGCTCTGCGCCATACACACGTACGGTGAGTGAGCGGGACAGCGCTACATGCTGCTCACAGTCACCCTCGCCAGCTCCGCCCTCGACGCGCGCGGCGGCATCGTCGGCGGCGCCATCTCGCTCACAGCCATACACACGTACGGTGAGTGAGCGGGACAGCGCTACATGCTGCTCACAGTCACCCTCGCCAGCTCCGCCCTCGACGCGCGCGGCGGCATCGTCGGCGGCGCCATCTCGCTCTGCGCCATACACACGTACGGTGAGTGAGCGGGACAGCGCTACATGCTGCTCACAGTCACCCTCGCCAGCTCCGCGCTCGACGCGCGCGGCGGCATCGTCGGCGGCGCCATCTCGCTCACAGCCATACACACGTACGGTGAGTGAGCGGGACGACACTAGTTTATAACTTTTGAAGCACTCGCGATTGTTTTCACACATTTTAAGTATTGAACCGGATCTATCGCGATAATATTTAGGTAAACCTTTATAATTTACCTGTGTCCCGACGTTTCAGAACAGTTTCATGTGCTGTGGTCGCGGGTTGACTAAAGTCCCAGCGAGATGTCATCCAGGCAGTGGGCGACGAGTTCTTCTGCTACCCACATATGTCTTTAGAATTTTGATATTTTATTAATGGTCTGTAAACACTGCACTAGGCCGGCACACAACACTCACAGTATCCGACGATTGCTCCGATGATAAATCGCGCGGTTTCAATTTGTCAATCACTGGACTCCATGCGGATGACAATTTAAACCCGTCCTCTCGGTTGAAATTATTTGGGTTTTTCTTAATTTCAATAGCCTCGCGGACGATCCTTGGGTAATAATGACGTTCCACAGAGAGGATTTTTGGGGCATGAAGTTCAATCCAATGATTAGGACCGGATGTTAGAAGGTGTTCTGCTATCGCTGATTTATGCATCTGTCGGTTTTTCACAGCTGCGATGTGTTCTTTGACCCGTTCGCTGACAGTCCGCTTCGTTTGGCCAATATATGATTTACCGCAGCTGCATTGTACTTTATAGACTCCTGCGTTCTGAAACGGAATGACATCCTTCGGCGTCCGTAAACAGTGTGACACCTTCGACAATGGAGTGAAAACAGTCTTAACTGAATTTTTACTCAACACTGTCCCAATCTTGTCTGTTACTCCTTTCACAAAAGGTACGCTGGCTGTCTATTTACCTCCGGATGTCTCTCTTTCCTGGTTTTCATTCGACGCTGAACTCCCGTCGTGTAACCATTTTGAACAAGTACTTTTTGTACATGGTTCAACTCGTCCTCTAGATGTTCTGAGTCACATAAGTCGTGGGCCCTCTTTGTCAGTGTCGAAACCACAGATTGCAGATGACGCGGATGATGATGAGAAGTCGCGTGTAAGTACCGATCTGTGTGTGTTGTCTTTCTGTATACAGAATGCGCAAGGGACCCATCGGGTCTCACCATCACCTTGACATCAAGGAAGGCCAAAGTTCTATCGCTTTCCACCTCATAGGTGAATTTGACTTTTGGATGGATAGAGTTTAGGTATTCAACATACTGCTTTACTGTGTTCGTGTTCCCTTTGATGACACCAAAAACATCGTCAACATATAATCGTCGTAGTTTTCACGTAACATCGTAACCAACAAAATTGTCATTTTTTGTTTTATACACCATGGTATTCCAGAATATGCATATTATTATGTCACGAAAGGATTTGCCTGAATTCCTATCCAAGAAGCCAGTATAAAAAATCACAAAGTATCGTAACTACATTTTCATACTACAGAAAGTTTTCACGTACTATCGTATCTGCATTCGCCTAGTAATATTTAGGCGAGAAATTTAGTTTCGTTCATATGTGATATAACAAAAAGTCTGTCCAAAATATGTTACTACAAACTAGGGATGTGACTTGAGTAATGAAAAAACGATTTTTTATAATCGATTATTTCTAGTAACAAAAAAAATCGATTAAAAATAAATCGATTTTTATTTAAAAAATAACCGGCATAGAGCGTGTCAGACGCGCCCACAAATAGGGTTTCGTCATCATCACGGCCTTTTTGTTGCCCATTTTAGGACGTAGGCCTCCTCCAATTTCTTCCATTCCTGGCGATCTTGTGCCCTCTGCATCCAGTCGTGACCTGTATGTTGTCGGATGTCATCCACCCATCGTTTTGGTGGTCTTCCTCGGGGTCTTGAGTTAGCTCTAGGACGCCATTCGAGCAATTTTCGTGGCCATCGATCCTTGTCCATCCGAGCAATGTGCCCAGCCCATCTCCATTTCCGTTCTGCTATAACTTTGGCTACATCTCTCATTTTAGTTTTGGAGCGTATCCATTCGTTAGTCTTTCAGTCCCGCAGACTTATACCGAGCATAGATCTCTCCATGGCTCTTTGCGTTACTCTGAACCGCTCTTTGGATTTTTCAGTGAGTGCCATTGTTTCTGCTCCGTATATGAATACTGGCAACACACATTGCTCGAACACCTTCACTTTAGATCGAAGAGGTAACTTTCCCTTCATAATTTTGCCGTTCGCTCCAAATGCTGACCATTATTTTGCTGAGTATTGGGCGATAGAACAGGCCCTAGCAGACTGCAGAATCGATGAGCGATATATAGCGTTGATTAAACATCTTCAAAGCCATGCAACATCCTGTGTCAACTTACACGAAAAGACTGACAAATTTCAACTGGCAAGAGGAGTCCGACAAGGCGATACTATCTCTCCTAAATTGTTCACGGCTACACTGGAAAATGTCTTCAAACAATTGAATTGGGACAAAAAAGGCTTAAATGTTGATGGAGACATGCTCTCAAATTTACGATTTGCAGACGATATAGCATTGATATCAGACAACATCAAAGACATGATAATTATGTTTGACGAGCTAAAATCGAAATCCGCTGCAGTAGGTCTAAAAGTTAACACGTCAAAAACCAAGATTATGACCAACATTCCAGAAGCTACCAGCTATCAAATGCCAGTTGAAGTTGTACCTGAGTATATCTACCTCGGACACAAAATCACTCTGGGTATCCTTAACCAAACAACAGAGGTGGAAAGACGTGTAAGCCAAGCATGGTCAAGGGTTTCGTAGTCAACGTTTAAATAACAGGTTTTTCAGCATTACAAAGTTAATTTTGTTGCTGGTTTGTTTGCAGCTGTATGGGTACCAATCATCATAATTATGTATTTAAGGGCATTGCCCTTGTCGGTGGAGTATTCGCCAGCTTTCTCTATCTTCTGCCTTCTCCTTTACTTCTCTGTACGACGTGACCGTTATTTTCTCCTTTATTTGATCTAGAAAGCTTCTCCTTGGTCTTCCTCTTCCTCTTCTTCCTTCAATCTTGCCTTCAAGAATTGTCTTAAATAACTGGTCATGCCGTAACAAGTGTCCCATCATTTTCCCCCTTCTATTTTCTATTATAGTTAGTAACGCTCTTTGTTCTCTTACTAGTTCGAGCACTTCCTCATTGGTCTTCCTTTCTGTCCAGCTTATCCTTTCCATTCTTCTCCAACACCACATTTCAAAGGCTTCCAAACGTTCCCTATCAAACGCAAAAAGAAAAGCTTTTATTTTTCTGAAGTCTTTAGTGGTACAGTATCTGTTATAGTTTTTATGGTAACTTCAGATTGTAAACTATATTCCATATTTTTTTCAAATTTTTAGCTTAATTATACTTTAGAAGTTACAGCTACATCAAATTATAGGTCTAAAACGCCCCTTTCAAAAGCAAATATCTCGAGATAGAAAAATTTAAGTGACTTTGTTTCAAGGAAACCTCCCCTTAGTTTTAAAAGACCTATTCAACAATACCCTACTCAATATTACAAGAGGAAAATTTTTTTTGCTCCCCTTTCACTTGTATGAAAGAGGGTCCAAAAACATTTGAAATATTTTTTCTCAATATTTATATATTTGGGTCAACAGGATCTACCTTCTCAACCAATTTCACATCAATATCTCTAAAACTGATGAAGATATGAGGGTGCGGCATACAGACAGACAGACTTGACGAAATGATAAGGGTTTCTACGAAACCCTAAAAACATAGATTTTTAATAAAAATCGATTTTTTTTCTTTTTGCACCTATAAATTAAAAAAAAAATAGTGCCATTCACTTTTTGATTATTTGCAAGACATTTTACATGATGTTACAAAATTTCAAGTTACACGCAATACAAATTATTTTTTTATAGGTACACCTAATTACCATAAGTAAAATAAATTTCATACGACATGTTACAAAACAAAAAATAAAGCCGAAATAAGGTCAAGGTACTGATGACATTGAACAACTTTCCCCATGGAACACGGAGTGAAATATGAAAAGAAATTTGGACCTCCCATACAAATTGACTCTGCAGGCTGGCACATTTTGTATGGGAGGTCTGTTTTTTTATTATTATTTTGTATTGTATCATCCAGTATAATAATACATAAGCAATAACATGTAACACACTCTCTCTCTCTCTCTTTGGGTAAGACAACGAGTCGCCCAACGATCCAATGACCCCTGGTGTCAGAGTTTTACAACCGCCTACTAAAAGTACCGCTACTAAGCACATTATTAAAACGGTTTCTTACTTTTCATGCCGGCAAAACTGTATTTTCAGTGCCATCTACAGAAAAAATTATGGACAAAAAATTTACCGATTGGATGCAAAAATTATATATAAATAATATAAAAATATACCGATTAATTTTACTATTTTAAGTAATCGATTAATTTTGAAAAATTCTATGTTTTTTCAAACATAATCGATTTTTAGTAATCGATTATGCAATCTTAATAAATCGACTAATTTAAAATTCGTTTTTCAAACTGAGTACAAACATTCGATTGTTTGTGGCATGAACTTGCATCAACGAGTCACTTATGGCAATACACGACGACACCTTTGTCTAAGGTTTCTTTTAATATTTTCTTTAAGTGGCATGATTTTTATTTTCATTTAGTAAAATATATTATTGATCAAAATCAGGTAAAACGTATAAAAAAATCAATTTAAATAAACGATTTTTCTTTTTAAAAATCGATTTATTTTTAATCGATTTTTTGTCTAACTAGAAATGATAATAATATTGATAAATCGATTTTTTGTTACTATGTCGCATCCCTGGACGTAACGTAAGTGACAATTACTACAAAAACTGCCACCATCTGGTTTTCACGTAGTATCGTAAGTGGATCTTTATGTAAAAAAAACATATTATTTCACAATCTGAAAAAAATACCAGAAATCTATTAATAGCAAAACATAGAGGATTAAATTTCCTATTATACTAAAGTTTTGCATTCTCAAAAACATTTTAAAAATATTTGGTAGAGCCGTTACACTCTTCGTGGATTTCTTTAAATCGCTCCCCTGCACATTTGTAAAAAAGCAGTTACGACAGTACGTGAAAACCACGACGATATCTCTTCCAGAGCGTGATAGTTGAAGGACCGGCACTCAACGCCAACTCTTCAAAGTATTCCATCCAGATGTTTGCAATAACCGGCGCCACAGGGCTGCCCATTGCCACTCCATCGATCTATGTCAAGGTGATGGTGAGACCCGATGGGTCCCTTGCGCATTCTGTATACAGAAAGACAACACACACAGATCGGTACTTACACGCGACTATCTGCAATCTGTGGTTTCGACACTGACAAAGAGGGCCCACGACTTATGTGACTCAGAACATCTAGAGGACGAGTTGAACCATGTACAAAAAGTACTTGTTCAAAATGGTTACACGACGGGAGTTCAGCGTCGAATGAAAACCAGGAAAGAGAGACATCCGGAGGTAAATAGACAGCCAGCGTACTTACCTTTTGTGAAAGGAGTAACAGACAAGATTGGGACAGTGTTGAGTAAAAATTCAGTTAAGACTGTTTACACTCCATTGCCGAAGGTGTCACACTGTTTACGGACGCCGAAGGATGTCATTCCGTTTCAGAACGCAGGAGTCTATAAAGTACAATGCAGCTGCGGTAAATCATATATTGGCCAAACGAAGCGGACTGTCAGCGAACGGGTCAAAGAACACATCGCAGCTGTGAAAAACCGACAGATGCATAAATCAGCGATAGCAGAACACCTTCTAACATCCGGTCCTAATCATTGGATTGAACTTCATGCCCCAAAAATCCTCTCTGTGGAACGTCATTATTACGCGAGGCTATTGAAATTAAGAAAAACCCAAATAATTTCAACCGAGAGGACGGGTTTAAATTGTCATCCGCATGGAGTCCAGTGATTGACAAATTGAAACCGCGCGATTTATCATCGGAGCAATCGTCGGATACTGTGAGTGTTGTGTGCCGGCCTAGTGCAGTGTTTACAGACCATTAATAAAATATCAAAATTCTAAAGACATATGTGGGTAGCAGAAGAACTCGTCGCCCACTGCCTGGATGACATCTCGCTGGGACTTTAGTCAACCCGCGACCACAGCACATGAAACTGTTCTGAAACGTCGGGACACAGGTAAATTATAAAGGTTTACCTAAATATTATCGCGATAGACCCGGTTCAATACTTAAAATGACACTAGTGTAAGACCATTGCACATTCGCAATGCCGCCGCGAGTTGCAAGCCAGCCTAGCCTTAGCCGGCCATGTCTCAGCTCCACCCATGCCAGGGTATATGCCATGCCAAGCCAAGCCAGCCGAGCCAGCCAAGCCGGAGCTGAAGACAAGCCGCCGTGGTTCACAGAATGAGGCCTCATTCTGTGTGCTAGCCAGCCAGCCGGCGTTCGCGCCTTTTTGTTTTCTTTTTTTGAATTGATTTTGTTCGAACAACGCTTGTAAAACAAAAGACAGTAGTTTTCTCTCTTGTTATTGAAGTTTGGTAATAAAAAGTGGTTGTTCCAGCATAAAAGTATTTTATTTAGTATTTAGTGTTATATTTTCAGAAGAGTGGGATAATAATTACCTACTAGAAGACACGGCCCACATGATAAACGAGTAAACTACCACGAGGCCTGATGATCATGAATTGCGGATGACTGCGACATGGAGTCTCCAGGCGGCGGCCGTTCAGAACAGAAACCGAGGGCGTAAGGCGTCAAAGCAAGCCGAAGCTAGCAAGCTAGTCAAGATTCCGCCTGTACATTTGGTCCGGTGCCCGCCGCGATCGTATTTCAAGACCATCCATCCATCATGTCGTACAATGTTCTGTTTTACAATACGCTGCCGTGCATCTGCTGAGCATTGAGTACCTATGTCGTGAATTGTGGTTTCCCGCCAAATTCAACAAAAGCTATCTGTCAGACAACGACAAGGCCTAACATAAATAAAACAGAAATAATCGAAATATTACCTATTTCGTGAAAGTTGTATGAAGTGGCAGAGGCGGATAGGCCCTTTCGAATAATACAACTCTCGGACAAAAGAAAACAGGACATTTGATTCAGAAAATACATAAGAACTGCGCAATCCAATTTTGGTGCTGATAGCCTCATAATTATGATCATAGGCGACGGAACGCATTGTCAGAGCTATGCACTTAACCTGAAGAGCTGTACGAGAGTTTTCGATGTGCCCTGGATGAAAATATACCTACCCTGACGGATTTCCGTACCGGTACCTAACCTACAACTGTCATGCTGGATGTCGCTGCTATTCTGTACGTGATGATGGAGGCTACAATCACAGATAGAGACATACCTACATGCGCCTCGACGCTCTAAGGACGTGAAAAGGTCATGTGCTCGTTCTAATTCCATATATGTCTGCAATGCAGGTGAAAGCAAATATGGAGATCAACGCAGTGATTATATGCAGTTGTTTGTTTCAGTGTTCTGTACTGCTTGTGCACTATGTGCCCCTTCCCTACACTTGCCATGGTGCTGTGCTGGCGAACTGTTCAAAGCAAGCTGAATTATTCCTGTCCATGCGGAGTGACATGAAGCAGCTGCAACTGATGGTTGCGAGCAGTGGTTCTGGTTTAAGGCAGCGCTACAAGGAAGTTATAAGGTCATGTAAACATTCTGTTTTCATTTATTTCTTGTATTCATGAAAAAAGTTTCAGAGAAAACCTAAGCAGTCATTACATGCAATGTTTTAATTGTTCACAGCTATAGATTAAAGTGCTTCTTGTCAAGTGAAAGTGTTCCTGGTATCTGAACGGGGCTAACTGGAATTTACTTGTCAGCGACAACGGAGTGAGGAGCGGTCATAGCAGCCAGCTAAACTGTCAACAGAGCATTTCATGTGTAGCGGCTGGCCACTCACAAGATTGGAATCTATAGGACGTGCATTAGAAGCCCTACTGGAAGCTTGATTATATCAGGTGCTATGCTTTCATTATGTTACTATTCATTCACAAGGTTGTACAAAATTGTTGGTTGTAGCAAGATAAAAAAAAAAAAAGAAAACTATTAAAATGAAGTGATGTGACTATTTAGTTAAAAGAGGCTAATGATACTGCAGCCATTTACCAGCAGTGCAATAATAAATACAATGCTACAGAACAGTCTTACATAGCTTGTAGACCTAGGATACTTACCTATAATAATGTAACATTGTAGACTCTTGTAGTAAGATTCAAAATCAATGTCTCTCTGGGGACGATAAGAAAGTATTGGATACCGAGGATAGAATCAATAAGTAAATAGAATATTTGATACAGAGTGTTATGTTAATCTCTTATCTTTGTGTGGGACACTGAGTCGTCCAATGACCCGATGAACCCTGGTGTAAGAGTTTCACAACCAATTAAAATACTTGAATGACAATCAACTGTTGTAGTATAGAATTTATCAAAGTTGAATGTTAGGTATGTGTTCTGTGAACCAAAATCAGTACCTAGGCTGTAATTTCAAAACCATTTGTTTTGAAATAGGTTCTACACATATATTGCTTAATAAAGTAGGCATTAGAGCATATACACTTGCCAGTCATAAATTAAACCAGATAAGTAGGTACATAACATACACTTTAGTATGCATGTTTGCCTGGTAGAAATTGCAATCTGAATACCTTTTGCAAAACATTATATCCAATAGATATTAGATTTAAATATTAATATGAGCAATAAATATTTTCTGTCAATTTGGCAAGTCTGTATAAATGTGGATGCAGGATATACATTCTGCATTGTAGGTATTGCAAAAGAAAATAGGTAATAGCACCAAGTTGTATTAGTTATTTGGACATTACTTAAAAACAATATACAACAGGTCAACTTATTTCTAAAACAAATCCTGCCAGCAGACCAGATGAGATAGAGAGATGATATAATGTCAGCCCAATGGCTAAAATTGTGATAGTTGTGATACCTGTTCCCCTTTCAACAAGCGGCAAAAGCACAAATTAGGGAAACGGTGAACTTTCTGGATACTCTCTATTTTGTGGCAAAAGGTCATTCGAATTCAATGTCACACGATTGGGGCAAAAGAAAGTTAGTCAACTGACTTGTCAGTCTGTCAGTCAGTTAGCTAGTCAGTCAATAGGCCAGTGTACAGTCAGTCAGTCATCTGGCTAGTCACCTAGCCAGTTAGCTAGTCAATCAGGCAGCCAATGGGAACGTTAGCCAGTCAATCAGCGTGTCGGTCAGCAAGACATCCTGCCAGCCCATAGGACAGCCAGCCGTTCAGGCCGTAAGTAAGGCAGCCGAACAGTCAGCCAGCCAGTCTACCAGCTAGAGAGTAAGCCAATCAGTCAGTCAACAAGCCGGACCCTCAGCCTGCTAGACAATTGGTCACCTAGTCACGCAACCAGCTAGACAGCCATCTAGTCAGACAGCCAGCCTGCTCTTTACCCAGTAAGCCAATCAGTCTGCAAGAAAGCCACAAAGCCAATCAGTCAGCTAGTCAGACGATCCGTCAGCCAGATAGCCAGACAGCCTTCTAGTCTGCTTGTTAGACAGTCAGCCAGTCAGTTTGCTAAGCAGACAGCCAGTCAATGAGTCAACCAGACAACCAGTCAATTAGCTAATCAGGCAGCCAGCCAGTTAGTTTGTCCGTCAGTCAGTCAGGTCACTGTAAAACAATTGAGTGTATGTACACAGCCCATTGTTTTTCAGACATAATGAGCCACTAGGCACTTGCGTCTGCTGACAATATTGCTATAATTTGAACTAATGATATTAATATCAATTAGCCTAATGATTGTGTAGGGTTTTCCGAATGTAAACTATCGTAGAACTACTAGGCAACAGTAAATGTGACAAAATATTGAATACTAATAACCTTCATTACATTACCAAAACCAGTATTGGAATCTTTCAAGTAAATTGTCTCAGTAAATGTCACTTTTCTGGCATTTTTCATCTCTAATTACAACTTAGAATGTATGCTGATGCTAGTTTACTTAAATTTGTGTTCTCAATTGCGGGGCAATTGTTGCAGGATGGCCGAGTGTAAGACCATTGCACATTCGCAATGCCGCCGCGAGTTGCAAGCCAGCCTAGCCTTAGCCGGCCATGTCTCAGCTCCACCCATGCCAGGGTATATGCCATGCCAAGCCAAGCCAGCCGAGCCAGCCAAGCCGGAGCTGAAGACAAGCCGCCGTGGTTCACAGAATGAGGCCTCATTCTGTGTGCTAGCCAGCCAGCCGGCGTTCGCGCCTTTTTGTTTTCTTTTTTTGAATTGATTTTGTTCGAACAACGCTTGTAAAACAAAAGACAGTAGTTTTCTCTCTTGTTATTGAAGTTTGGTAATAAAAAGTGGTTGTTCCAGCATAAAAGTATTTTATTTAGTATTTAGTGTTATACTAGTTTAGTTACGATAACTACAAAAAAATAGGCCTGTCCACACCAAAAAATTACATGGTTCACCCGAAGCAACGCATGTTCGTACTCGCGCGCGGGTCAAACCAAAATCTACGCGCTTCAGACGTTTGCCTATTAGTTTATTTAGGCGTCCAAATTGGGTCGAGCTTGGCTCGCCTACGCACAAGCGTATGCGGCGCGAGGCAGTGAGGCAGTGAGAAGCTTTGGGCAGTGTGGACGCACTTATTTAGACTAGATTAATGGATGTCTCTTGAAGAAACTAATACGTAAGATGGCGTTCTACACCGCCATAAACTGTTGAATTAGTTGTCTGTCAGTTTCTCCGACTTAGTCTATGGTGGGGTACAGCGCTATCAGTTTCATCACAAAACACCCACAGGCGAGAAAACATTGCTATTTATTATTTGTGTTCGTCCGGCAGGCCACATATCGGAGGAGCCGGGCGGCATGCCGGCGCACGTGTGCGGCGTGCGGTTGGCAGCATTGGAATTAAGACTGGAGTACATGGGCACGTCAGTCCTCATGGCGCGCGTGTCTCGACTGCATGCCGCCGCGAGGGACGAGTGGCTAGCCAGGGCGCCGCCCCGACACACACACACCACGGGTAAGAGAGAGGCAGCACTGGAGCTGCGACTGGAGTACATGGGCACGTCAGTCCTCATGGCGCGCGTGTCTCGACTGCATGCCGCCGCGAGGGACGAGTGGCTAGCCAGGGCGCCGCCCCGACACACACACACCACGGGTAAGAGAGAGAGGCAGCACTGGAGCTGCGACTGGAGTACATGGGCACGTCAGTCCTCATGGCGCGCGTGTCTCGACTGCATGCCGCCGCGAGGGACGAGTGGCTAGCCAGGGCGCCGCCCCGACACACACACACCACGGGTAAGAGAGAGAGGCAGCACTGGAGCTGCGACTGGAGTACATGGGCACGTCAGTCCTCATGGCGCGCGTGTCTCGACTGCATGCCGCCGCGAGGGACGAGTGGCTAGCCAGGGCGCCGCCCCGACACACACACACCACGGGTAAGAGAGAGAGGCAGCACTGGAGCTGCGACTGGAGTACATGGGCACGTCAGTCCTCATGGCGTGCGTGTCTCGACTGCATGCCGCCGCGAGGGACGAGTGGCTAGCCAGGGCGCCGCCCCGACACACACACACCACGGGTAAGAGAGAGAGGCAGCACTGGAGCTGCGACTGGAGTACATGGGCACGTCAGTCCTCATGGCGCGCGTGTCTCGACTGCATGCCGCCGCGAGGGACGAGTGGCTAGCCACCGACACACACACACCACGGGTAAGAGAGATGGCATTTTAACTCATTATCATCATCATATCTTATGATATGACAATCGCTGCTCCCTATAAATCTGCACAAACAAATTAACTCTTGGCATTGACAATGGCACTTGATTTTAAAGGTCTGTGGTTATTATCACTAAAACTATAAGACGTTTTAACGGGTTTTTGGTTTGGCTGCTCAAAATAACTCTACCGTGAGTAAAAACCCGTTAAAATGTCTTATAGTTTTATTGGCAGTTCCATATGTTAAGCGGTATCGATTTCGCAGGCTCAATACAAATGCGAACGAAAAAAAGTCGTAGCTACAAGTCAGTAGGAAATTCAAAAGAAGCCGCGTTTTTCAAGGGGTGATTGTAACATACTACGAAATCAGGGCATGGTGGAAGATTGACATATTTTGTGGGTTCAAATTCCACTGCATGTTACGTATTTTGATTACTATGCTGGATTACTTTTTAGCTAGAAGATTTTGCTTTTACGCGATTTTAGAAGTGGCTCCATACCAAAAGAAGACCCTGCAATGTTTGGTAACCCTATACGTCCTTGGTCCTCAGGTCGTCACCGTCCGACGGCGCGGCCGGCGATCATCCTGACGCACGGCACGCTGGCGTGGGCGCAGCTGCAGGTGCTCATGTCGCGCTCCACCACGCCCGACCTGCTCAAGATGCAGCTCAAGCTCGAGGAGTTCTTCACGCAGCAGTTCAAGAGCTCCAAGCGCGTCTTCTCCAGCCTGCACCCCGACTACAGGGGCCGCCGCGCCTGGGTGCGACGCGAGCGTGAGTGTTACTGTACTCTATATAACCTGCTCTACAGCAGTGCAACAGCTCCAAGCGCGTCTTCTCCAGCCTGCACCCCGACTACAGGGGCCGCCGCGCCTGGGTGCGACGCGAGCGTGAGTGTTACTGTACTCTATATAACCTGCTCTACAGCAGTGCAACAGCTCAAGCGCGTCTTCTCCAGCCTGCACCCCGACTACAGGGGCCGCCGCGCCTGGGTGCGACGCGAGCGTGAGTGTTACTGTACTCTATATAACCTGCTCTACAGCAGTGCAACAGCTCCAAGCGCGTCTTCTCCAGCCTGCACCCCGACTACAGGGGCCGCCGCGCCTGGGTGCGACGCGAGCGTGAGTGTTACTGTACTCTATATAACCTGCTCTACAGCAGTGCAACAGCTCAAGCGCGTCTTCTCCAGCCTGCACCCCGACTCCAGTGGCCGCCGCGCCTGGGTGCGACGCGAGCGTGAGTGTTACTGTACTCTATATAACCTGCTGTACAGCAGTGCAACAGCTCCAAGCGCGTCTTCTCCAGCCTGCACCCCGACTACAGGGGCGCCGCGCCTGGGTGCGACGCGAGCGTGAGTGTTACTGTACTCTATATAACCTGCTCTACAGCAGTGCAACAGCTCCAAGCGCGTCTTCTCCAGCCTGCACCCCGACTACAGGGGCCGCCGCGCCTGGGTGCGACGCGAGCGTGAGTGTTACTGTACTCTATATAACCTGCTGTACAGCAGTGCAACAGCTCCAAGCGCGTCTTCTCCAGCCTGCACCCCGACTACAGGTCCGCCGCGCCTGGGTGCGACGCGAGCGTGAGTGTTACTGTACTCTATATAACCTGCTGTACAGCAGTGCAACAGCTCAAGCGCGTCTTCTCCAGCCTGCACCCCGACTACAGGGCCGCCGCGCCTGGGTGCGACGCGAGCGTGAGTGTTACTGTACTCTATATAACCTGCTCTACAGCAGTGCAACAGCTCCAAGCGCGTCTTCTCCAGCCTGCACCCCGACTACAGGGCCGCCGCGCCTGGGTGCGACGCGAGCGTGAGTGTTACTGTACTCTATATCCCCTGCTGTAAAGCATTGAATCAGCTACAAGCGCGTCTTCTCCAGCCTGCACCCCGACTACAGGGGCCGCCGCGCCTGGGTGCGACGCGAGCGTGAGTGTTACTGTACTCTATATAACCTGCGATACCACAGAGCAACACCACAAGCGCGTCTTCTCCAGCCTGCACCCCGACTACAGGGGCCGCCGCGCCTGGGTGCGACGCGAGCGTGAGTGTTACTGTACTCTATATAACCTGCTCTACAGCAGTGCAACAGCTCCAAGCGCGTCTTCTCCAGCCTGCACCCCGACTACAGGGGCCGCCGCGCCTGGGTGCGACGCGAGCGTGAGTGTTACTGTACTCTATATAACCTGCTCTACAGCAGTGCAACAGCTCCAAGCGCGTCTTCTCCAGCCTGCACCCCGACTACAGGGGCCGCCGCGCCTGGGTGCGACGCGAGCGTGAGTCTGAGTTTTACTATTTACAAAAAAATCTTTTATAATCGTTTTTTAAACATCTGTCCGAAAAACAAACTTTGGACCTTTGTCGTGTTTGACTTTTGAACAGATGCGGCAATGCGGCTATGACAACAAGCACTAAGTAGGTCGTCTCTGCCTCTATTCATATAGCGCAATGTGAGGAAAATATGAATTCAACTTTATTCTTTGGTTTGAATAAAGCATTCAACATAGTTGATATCACACGTATACTAGATAAAGTTCCAGTATATTAAAATTAACAATGTTTCATACATCAAAATTAGTAGGTATTACTTTGCAAAACAGCAATTTCCTGTGGTATTCTAATTTAAATTTATGGGGCCTTACCACAAAAAAGTTAGACCAGTGTTGAACGCGAGTCTAAAATAAAACTTCATACAAAAAAAACGCTAGACACGCGTTCAACACTGGTCTAACTTTTTTGTGGTAAGGCCCATGATGTTTAAGTGTATGTAAAATAATGGTGTCCCACGAGGCAATACACTAATACCAACTCTTTTACTTATGGATCTTATAGCCGGTTCTATGGGATGTCCAATTGTTTTTGTCATATTTTGACTTATGTTCCATGGAGAAAGTGGTTCCTTATCATATCACCAGCCGCCAGCAATTCTAAGTTTTCGCTATCGGTTGCTAGTAAAATTGTATCCTATATTGTGACATATTTGATTGAACAGAAGCGGCAGCAGCAGCAGCGAGCGCGGCGGCGGCAGCGAACGGCACGGGCGAGCAGACGGGCGGCGAGCTGCGGCACCACCGACACTGGCAGAGCGTGCTAAGACAACTCGCCGGCATGCAACTTGCCACACTACAAGCGCCGCTACCTGCTGATGGTATAACTAACACTTTGTCTGCTTTAGTTCCGATCTTCTTCTTCTTCATCGTGTCAATGACTCATCATGAACTTAAATTATATTTTGCTAGAATTTGCCGACAGTCACGGCTCTTTCCGGCGCCACATTTAAGTTCTCCTGTTCCGATTAAATCTTATTTTTAGTTGTCCTCCAAGGTTGTCCCTGTTTAAATGGCTACATGTTCTGACAATACTTGTTTGTGCATTGTTTTAAATGATTATGATTTAACCGTCTTAAAGTAACATCCAATAGTAGGTCTTTCGCAATCCATCCCCCATCTTTACAAGTAAAAAAATATCAGCTGTGCATTCATGGAACTGAGCGAAGATATACCTAAGTATAAGTGCCTCGCTTGACATACTGCGGCCGAAAATTATGCGACCGAAATTCGACGGGTGAATTCCGTTCCGTCAGTTTTCGGCGTTTTCGGTTGGGGACGACACACTATAAGCGTCGAAATTACGTACAAATCAAGACGGAATTTCGGCTGAAATGTGTCATCCCTAATGCAAACTAACATAACGGGCGTAATTGCGCCGAATTCCATCGCGAAATTTCGGTCGTAGTGTGTCGAGGCACTAAATCACGAACGGTTCAAAATCGTCTTGTTGTGTATTATGTAAGAATACTTTGATAGAATGTCTATTTCCTGTCAGGCATGGTGCTGGGCGGCACGATGGAGCTGCAGGGCGCGAACGTGTCGCTAGCGTGCTTCCACGGGAACAGCTTCAAGGCCAAGTCCTGGGCGCTGTTCAGCCTCAAGCAGCCCGTCATCTCCTTCGCCACCGAGGCGCAGCAGCTCGCCGACCAGGCCGGTGAGTGCAGTGCAGGGAACAGCTTCAAGGCCAAGTCCTGGGCGCTGTTCAGCCTCAAGCAGCCCGTCATCTCCTTCGCCACCGAGGCGCAGCAGCTCGCCGACCAGGCCGGTGAGTGCAGTGCAGGGAACAGCTTCAAGGCCAAGTCCTGGGCGCTGTTCAGCCTCAAGCAGCCCGTCATCTCCTTCGCCACCGAGGCGCAGCAGCTCGCCGACCAGGCCGGTGAGTGCAGTGCAGGGAACAGCTTCAAGGCCAAGTCCTGGGCGCTGTTCAGCCTCAAGCAGCCCGTCATCTCCTTCGCCACCGAGGCGCAGCAGCTCGCCGACCAGGCCGGTGAGTGCAGTGCAGGGAACAGCTTCAAGGCCAAGTCCTGGGCGCTGTTCAGCCTCAAGCAGCCCGTCATCTCCTTCGCCACCGAGGCGCAGCAGCTCGCCGACCAGGCCGGTGAGTGCAGTGCAGGGAACAGCTTCAAGGCCAAGTCCTGGGCGCTGTTCAGCCTCAAGCAGCCCGTCATCTCCTTCGCCACCGAGGCGCAGCAGCTCGCCGACCAGGCCGGTGAGTGCAGTGCAGGAACAGCTTCAAGGCCAAGTCCTGGGCGCTGTTCAGCCTCAAGCAGCCCGTCATCTCCTTCGCCACCGAGGCGCAGCAGCTCGCCGACCAGGCCGGTGAGTGCAGTGCAGGGAACAGCTTCAAGGCCAAGTCCTGGGCGCTGTTCAGCCTCAAGCAGCCCGTCATCTCCTTCGCCACCGAGGCGCAGCAGCTCGCCGACCAGGCCGGTGAGTGCAGTGCAGGGAACAGCTTCAAGGCCAAGTCCTGGGCGCTGTTCAGCCTCAAGCAGCCCGTCATCTCCTTCGCCACCGAGGCGCAGCAGCTCGCCGACCAGGCCGGTGAGTGCAGTGCAGGGAACAGCTTCAAGGCCAAGTCCTGGGCGCTGTTCAGCCTCAAGCAGCCCGTCATCTCCTTCGCCACCGAGGCGCAGCAGCTCGCCGACCAGGCCGGTGAGTGCAGTGCAGGGAACAGCTTCAAGGCCAAGTCCTGGGCGCTGTTCAGCCTCAAGCAGCCCGTCATCTCCTTCGCCACCGAGGCGCAGCAGCTCGCCGACCAGGCCGGTGAGTGCAGTGCAGGGAACAGCTTCAAGGCCAAGTCCTGGGCGCTGTTCAGCCTCAAGCAGCCCGTCATCTCCTTCGCCACCGAGGCGCAGCAGCTCGCCGACCAGGCCGGTGAGTGCAGTGCAGGGAACAGCTTCAAGGCCAAGTCCTGGGCGCTGTTCAGCCTCAAGCAGCCCGTCATCTCCTTCGCCACCGAGGCGCAGCAGCTCGCCGACCAGGCCGGTGAGTGCAGTGCAGGGAACAGCTTCAAGGCCAAGTCCTGGGCGCTGTTCAGCCTCAAGCAGCCCGTCATCTCCTTCGCCACCGAGGCGCAGCAGCTCGCCGACCAGGCCGGTGAGTGCAGTGCAGGAACAGCTTCAAGGCCAAGTCCTGGGCGCTGTTCAGCCTCAAGCAGCCCGTCATCTCCTTCGCCACCGAGGCGCAGCAGCTCGCCGACCAGGCCGGTGAGTGCAGTGCAGGAACAGCTTCAAGGCCAAGTCCTGGGCGCTGTTCAGCCTCAAGCAGCCCGTCATCTCCTTCGCCACCGAGGCGCAGCAGCTCGCCGACCAGGCCGGTGAGTGCAGTGCAGGGAACAGCTTCAAGGCCAAGTCCTGGGCGCTGTTCAGCCTCAAGCAGCCCGTCATCTCCTTCGCCACCGAGGCGCAGCAGCTCGCCGACCAGGCCGGTGAGTGCAGTGCAGGAAACAGCTTCTAGGAACTCCTGTACAGCCAGTATGCGACTTGCAACATAGATTTTCTCTATAACCTCTGTCTTGTTTTGAATAATTCTATACGATTTGACACACCTTTATCTTCTCGCAAGCGAGATAAGTCTCTCTACAATGCGCATGCTGACACACCTGGGGCCTGGGCGGGCGTTGTCAACCTCATGATGTCTTCGGATGACGAGTGACCCATACTTGTCGAGGCCTTCGACAAAGTCGATCTTTATAATTATAATCTTCGTAACATCTTCGTAAATAGCCATACGTTAACAAAATTGAAGGAGTAAGTACTCCAGATGGAAATACCTGAATTTAAAGTGAGTACTTTGGCAAAGATTGTTTAGAACTTTAGATTATGTCATAATGCTTGGTCTGCTCTTTTTACTGGTTTAGCAAGTTTATAAATTACCTACTTATTGTGATTCATATTATTTACAATCCTAACTGTAACTGTATATTCCCATACGCAGGTGATTTAGAGGTGCACGTGGTGCAGTCCCTGACGGCGGGGTTGGGTCTGAGCGCGGTGTCGGGCGCGGCCTCCAGCGCGGGACACCAGTCCATGGCCACCGTGTGCCGCATGACCCGGGCATTGCTGTTTCCACCACAGTTCAAGACCCTCAGCGAGTGGTTCCACTACGCCTTCCACAACAGTGAGATCGACGGTTTGTAGTCTTTTTTTTCTTCGTGTGGGACACCAGGTCGTCCATCGACCCGATTAACCCTGGTATCAGAGATTTTCATGGTTGTGTAACGACCGCCATAATAGACAGCAACCGCGACCGACGGCTTAACGTGCCCATCCGAAGCACGGAACCGTCTTGCTTTTCCGACAATCAGGTGGTTCAGCCTGCAATGAGGCAGGCGTACTCACCACTGCGCCACATCGGCTGTTGTTTGATTCCGAAGCTGATCTTAGCGCAGTGGAAGCAAATTAAAGTTATCTTAAAATCTAAAACTAAATGGTCGATCAGCCTCGGAACAACATTTGACTACGATTCGTAGTGCTCTTTACTATAGCTAAATAAAATGAATTTAATGAGAAAATTTTCTGTTCCGGAAAATTTCCGGTCGAGAAATTTTTGTTTCCAATGTCTGCGACGGCCCTTAATCTCCTACAAGATGACTAATATTTTTCTGTACTACCACAGCTCATGTCTAAAATAAATGTACCAAAGTTCCGGTTGTACCAAAGGTCATCAAGTGGGTGACATCCACGTAATGTTGCTAAATCACTACAAATAAAGTACTTATACAAAACTAACAGCGAATTGCTCACCGTGTGGTAAGTATGTCGCCGCCGTTCCCTTGTGAGTCTAAGTGTGACAGGAAAAACAGGTATCGGGATTTTGGAGCACGTTTGGAATAGGAACTTATAACACTAGACTCACGGCACGGTATAACACTAGACTCACAAAAAGGTAAAAAAGGTAAAGATATCACCTCTATACAAAGGTAAAGGGAAAAAAACTGACATTAAGTCCTATCGCCCAATCTCACTAGTGCCAAGTATCAGTAAGATATTCGAAGTGGGGCTTAATCGAAGATTGCTGGCTTTCTGGTCAGATATATTCAGATATTCAGATATTCATTTTATTGGTATCTTTAAAAATACAGGTCATGTTATGTCATATACAATTTAAAACAATAAAAATAAAAATCTATACATATAATAAAGTTGTAGAGGGTCGAAAGTCTGTACATAGAAGATTTTCGAAAAAAAACTGTTTGGTGATACTTAAAATTGATAACAGAACACGTTTCAGCAATTTTTAGATTTTTTTTCTGTTTATCTGTTTATTTGTTTATTTGTTTATTTGTTTATCTGTTTGTATGTGAAAGCATCACGCAAAAACGACTGAACCGATTTTGATGCAAATTATACCAAAATGTCGGGAAAATTACCGACCAGGTTATAGGCTAAAAAAATTCGACCCCTAAAAGGGGGGGTTGCCACTATACTTGAAATAAGTTTGCACGTAAATCGATATTGCGTGCGTTGCGTGCGGTAGAGGAATAAGTTACTATAAGATGTAAAAAAAACTACTCAACTATTCCAAGGGGTGAACCAGTCCATGAAACTTAACAACTTTCCCCAAGGAACATAGGTCGAATAATTAAAAAAAAATTCCTTCCCTTCCCTACAAATTTAAGTTGGTCGGCTATCGAGACGGCTGGAGCATTTTGTATGGGAGGTCCAATTATTTTTTCCTACAGTAGGTAAAAAATAAGTGCACGTATTTTACGACTAAACCAGTCCATGAAACTGAACAACTTTTCCTAAGAAACATAGGTCGAAATACGAATAAAAATTTGGCCCTCCCATTCAAACTGAACCGGCCGGCCAGAACATTTTGTATAGGAGGTCCAAATTCTTTTTTCATATTGCGACCTATGTTCCCTGGGGAAAGTTGTTCAGTTTCATGGACTGGTTCACCCCTTAAAATATTTGCAGTAATTTTTTTACGCCTTATACAGGGTTTTAGGGACGGTGTGACGAAAACTTTGTTGGCATGATCAGACCATCAAACTGAACAACTTTTACTATGGAGCCAATGGTGGGAAACGTTAAAAATTTTTCAGCCTCCCATACAAAGTCAGTCAGCTGATCGTAAATTTTGTATTGGAGGTCAGAATTTTTTTTCGTTTTCCACCATTGGCTCCATAGTGAAAGTTGTTCAGTTTGATGGTCTGAGCACGCCTGCAAAGTTTTCGTTACACCGTCCCTAACACCCCGTATTTTGAACTACCTACCTATGTTTCATGGGGAAAGTTGTTTTCATCCTATCTATTCGAAAAGAACGCGCCGCAAATGTCTTTTATTTGCACTTTTTAAATAAAGAACTCAACAACATCTTGATGTTCAGTCAGCGCCAAAGAAATAGAACGCAAATATTGTTCGAATAAAGGCTGTATGGGACGACGGCACATAGTCGCGCGTCCCCAATAGAACTAAAAAAAAGATACGCGCGAATTACAGTCCGTAATTTTCACCAAAAATTACACGTATGTTAGAATTTTATTTAACTTTTTGAAAAAATAGTTCAAGTGACAGTGAAAGTATAACATTGCAATAAAATATGAGGCGCCTTTTATTTTCTCATAGAGGGTACCGTGATGAAAAGTAGAGTGAATTACTCGGGCGCAAAATATATTTTGGCTTCGGGGATTCTACTCTAGAATCCCTTACTTCGCTCTGAATTCAAAAAAGCGCCCTCGCCGTAGAAGTGTTGTTTTGCGCCCTTATGATATCTACTAAAAGTTTCTTGAACTGGTTCACCCCTTACAATATTTGCAGTTTTTTTTTTACTCCCATATTGGAGTCGAGATTCGAACACATACCAACATAATAGTAAAGCAAAATAAAAAACCAGCCAAGAGCGTGTCAGACACGCCCACAAATAGGGTTTGTAGTCAATGTTAAATATCAGCGTTACGAAGTTACCTAATTTCGTTGCTGGTTTGTTTGCAGTAGTAAGTATGCTTACGAACCACAAATTAAAAATCTTTTATTTTTCTTAAAACTTGCGTGGATACAGTATCCGATATAGTTTTTATGGTAACTTCAGACTTAGAACTAATTTTTTTTTTCAAATATTTAGTTCTAGGAAGAGTAAACTCCCCATAAACGCAAATACTTCGAGGCAGAATCACTTTTGTGATATTTTTTAAAAAAACCTCGCCTTAATTTTTAAAGATCTATTTAACGATACCCTACTAAATATAGCAGATGGTTTTTTTATCCTCCTTTCACATGTACCTACGCCGAAAAATAAAAACATTTTTTTCCCAACATTCTAAATTTGTGTCAAGCAACACGATCTATCTTCACATCAAAGATGTCGATCGATTGAAAATGACGAAGTTATGAGGGCGGGGCATACAGTTAGTTTGTGTCTTAAATGGGTAGGTGGATTTGCTGGCGATAGTACAGAAATCTGTATGTACATGTATTAAAACTGTTACAGGTCGGTGTCAAGTACCCCTGCAATAGTTTTCAAAAGAACATTTCGATAGCGTGTCTTAGAAACAGCTACAAAAAAAAAATGTACAGCTTGATGGGCCGCTCCTGCAGGCCTATCACTTTTGTTAGGTAGGTACCTAAATAAATAAAAAAAAAGTATACATACCTATTACCTACACAACTATTTAATAAGAAAACAAAAACAGAAGTGAAATAAGTAAGTAGAAGAAACAGAAAGAAACAAGCATCCTTCGACATGGGTCAACTCGGATTTGCTCCTTCACATAAAAATAATAAAAGAACACCGGTGTTGGTACTGTAGCTAACTACCTATATCATCAAGATGTACCTAACTCAGGCGCTCAGACTTTGAAACAGGAGGGATCGAAGTGGGCTTTCCCCTTCAGTAACAAACTCACATCGGCGGTAGTCTGGGGTTTCTCCAGGTTATTCCATCATCATCGTCATCACCATTATCTTTGCATGCCCTAATCGTACAAATCACGCATAAAATAATAACCATGAGACAAACATCGAAAATGAAAACGTACCATTATGTGTAAAAATTGTGCATGAATCACTCAAAAATTAAGCGATGTTTTTAGATGTTTGGTATGGTGGAAGATAAACGTTCTGATCATATTTTATGATTAGTGAGAACCTTTATCAGCACTGGAGGTACTCTCTGTCTACCTACGTGACGGAACACCATGAACTCGGCAAAATATTAAAGGGCGCCACACACCGGGCCCGTATGCGTAACGTGCAACGTGCACCATACAATACAACGTCATCTCTACGCGCGTGATGACGTGCACGTCAAGCATACGCGCCCTGTGTGTGGCGCCCTTAAGAGATACGAAAATGTCTGTATTGAAAAATTTGTTTAGCATGATGTGCCGCTTCTGTCGGCTCAAAAACTTCTCTTGGCGAAACGAAGTTCGCGGGCACCAGCTAGTTCACAATAAAAATCTAAACTAATCTCTAGTTTACATAAGGTCATTTCCGCTATTAAATTCTAAACAACGTAATTAAAATCAACAAAATTATCATTAAATAAGAACAATTAAACATATATAAATATTACTTTCTAAGCGTTTGAAATTCCGGTATGGAGTAGAACCGAAAGAAATGTGCTATCTGACTGCCAGTACGCTTACCGGCCGGGCAAGTCCACCACAGACCTGGCACGCGAGGTAGTGCGGTGCGTAGTGCGCGCTCGCGAGGACCACCGGCACGTTGCCGTCATCTGTTGTGATCTGTCACGCGCCTTCGACACCGCCGACCATGCACTGGTCGCCGAAAAGCTAGCGTATTATGGCATTCAAGGCCCTCCTTTGGAACTGATGATGTCATTCATGAGTGGAAGAACGCAGGTTGTGGTGGGAGATAGAGGGCGAGTGACGTCAGCGGAACTCCACAACCTTATGGGCGTCCCGCAGGGCTCCTGCCTCTCAAATACGCTTTTCAGCCTACTTTTAAACGACCTGCCGCAAGCCATCAAAGGCGCTGACGTATTTATGTACGCTGACGACGTTACGGCTGTCGTCAGCTCGGCATCCAGGCAAGAGCTAGAGGGAGCCCTAAACTCTGTTGTCAGCCAGTTGCACGATTGGTTTCAGTCCAATGGACTCGCGCTGAATAAGGCCAAAACTTGTTTCATGAGGTTTTGCCTTAACGGCCACCCCACATCAGCCATGCAGGTGTGTGCAGGTGGTGCCCCTATACAGCAAGTTACCTGCACGCGCCTGCTTGGCTTCAACATTGATAGCGCCCTTGTATGGGAGGCGCACATCGACGAGTTATGCGGCCGTCTGGGTGGCGCGTGTTTCGCCTTGCGGAGGCTCGCTAGTACAGCCAGCGTGGACGTGGTCAGGCAGTGCTATTTCGCTACGGTTCACTCATTGCTTTTGTACGGCACGGAACTGTGGGCACACGCCGCCGATTGGAACCGGGTGTTCTCAATGCAGAAACGTGCCGTGCGAGCAATAGCTGGAATCGCCGACGATGTCTCTGCGCAGGAATATTTCGTGAAATACCGAATTCTGCCTCTCCCTTGCCTCTACATCTACCAGGTAGCTGTATTCACACACACGAACCTGCATGTGTTCAGGCGAAAGGGTGCAAACACAAGGTATAACCTGCGCAGTAACAAAAGTGAGAACCTGCTTGCTACTGAACCGCACAGGCTGGCGAAGTCCGAGCGCTCGGTGTATTTTATAGGGCCTAACATATACAACCGTATACCTAAAGATTTGAAAAATGCAGCTTCCATCAGTGGGTTTAAAAACTTGCTGAAAAAGTGGCTCCACGAACATTGTTTTTATAATTATGAGGACTTTATGAAATTGCCTCTGGCAATATAAATAATTGACTGAATTTTATATTTTGAAGTATTTTGTGAATTATGATTACTCAATTTTAATTATTATTATTTTTTATTGTAATTAATCAACTGTGTAATCACAATGTTATTATTTTACATACAAAAATTGTACTTATACTACCTGACTTGTAACAATTGTTATTAATAAATTTATCATTATCATTATCATTATCGTCCGGATACCAGCTCGAGCTCGCAATCCGTCACTCCAACAATTTTCACCACTATTGTTCACTATTGTTCGCGACAGCAAAAACGTTCGCTGTTCAAGACGCGAATAACAAAGGATTTCTCCCAGCACAAGAAATCCAGCGTAAAATCCGAAATTGTCTAGGCTTAACTTCCACACTGAACAGGGAACTCTTCCCTGGTGGAAATAGCACACACGAAATAATAAAACACCAAAACTACATTAAAATGGGCCTAACACCGGTCGCGGCGCACACGGGGCGAGCGAGAGTGGAATGTGAATGAATATGGCGCCGGCCGCGTGGTTCACGGGAACCGAACGAACAAAAACAAGATGGCGCCGGCCGAACAGCTGGTGCATAGCCAGCGCGATCCGTCAGACAAAATGGCGCGAAACAACAAATCGCATTCGCGCGCCCATATGATACGAAACTAAACAGCTGTCAATATGTAGAGGTATATTATGGCTATGTAGTGTACACCAGCCAGCAGCACCACCAGTCCATGGCGATCATGTCGGATCAATTTTTGTTCATATAGTTAAAATAAAAATCCATGCAAGCTGTTTTCGTTATAGTATCGAAAATACCTATCGTATCTGGTGCAGCTGGTAGGATACACATTTTTTGTCATAACATATTATTTTTTGTAGGATGATAAATTATAAATTTTCACAACGCTTTTTACCAAGGTGTCAGCGGAATTTCGAGGAAAGCATTCTTCATCGGTCTTCAAATACATGAAACTAAATTCCTTGTTTTGTTACAGCCATCGAGTTATTCCCATCCCTGGAGCGAGAGAACAACTCCACCGACCCTGGCGCGGCCCCGCCCACCGCCAGCACGGAGCGGCGCCCCCCCGCGCGGGAGGCGGGCGGCGCGGGGAAGGGGGGCGAGCACACGCGCGAGGTGATCTTCGCGCTGCCCTCGCTGCAGCTGCATCTCCGCACGCAGCACAGACAGGCGCCCACGCCGCCCACTGAACAAGGTCACTATCCCTGTAATGTACTGTACTGTAACACACGCGGGCAAGGGGGGGGGGGTCAGGACAGTTTTCTACCTGCAATAGTGATGATACTGATGATGATACTTCGTTCAACTCTAGCAGCAAATATTTTATGTCTGTCTTTCAGCGATATGTAGATGTCTCGCTTTCGCCCAAAACCAAATTGATGCGATTTCTATGCTGTCTTCACTTCGATAAAAAAAAACGAATCGAAAATCGTATTCATTAATACTTTTGCGGGTTTGTAAACAATCGCAATGAGTTTGTTTACTACCATTTCACACCGCCGGTAGATTTTGAACCTGAACCAGAACCTAAAACACTGAGTTTTATAAAATGCTTAAAAACTAATTTTACCAATGAAAACATTATTTTAATAACAACTGTACACTTCTTGCATTTTCTTTAGCATATTTATACAACGTGTTAAAAAACAACCAATAAAGCTCCCATACAAATTGAGTTCATTTGGTATGGGAGGTCTAATTTTTTTCTTCATATTTCGACCTATGTTCCATGGGGAAAGTTGTTCAGTTTTATGAGTACCTTGACCTCCTTTCAGCTTTATTGGTTGTTTTGTTACACCCAGTATAAGTAAAAGAATTATTTTGAAAAAGCCACTACTACTATTACTTATGTTTGCAGACCCGAAGCCGGTGGTGGAATGCAGCTTCATCACGGAGTTCGAGGACCACATCTTCGTGTCGGTGGACGCGGAGGCGTTCCTGTTCCTGCACGACTTGATCTCATCCTACATCAAAGAGAAAGACCGCGTCGTAAGCACAACCTTATTGTCCTTACATTTACTGGACATGTATAGTCCACCCTGCACTTTGAATGCAGCTTCATCACGGAGTTCGAGGACCACATCTTTGTGTCGGTGGATGCTGAAGCGTTCCTGGTCCTGCACGACTTGATCTCATCCTACATCAAAGAGAAAGACCGTGTCGTAAGAACAACCTTTTTTGTCGTTATACCGGGAGTAACAGAAAAGGTATAACAAGCCGAAAGGGGGTCAAGGTACTCATGAAACTGAACAACTTTTCCAATGCAACATGGGTCGAAATATGAAAAAAAAATTGGACCTCCCATACAAATTAGCCGATCAGCTGATTAATTTACTATGGGAGGTCCGAATTTTTTTTTCATATTTCGACCCATGTTCCATAGGGAAAGTTGTTCAGTTTCATGAGTACCTTGAACTCCTTTCGGCTTGTTATACCCTTTCCGTTACTCCCGGTATTTACTGGACTAGCACAGTCCATCCTGCGCTTTGAATGCAGCTTCATCACGGAGTTCGAGGACCACATCTTCGAGGCGTTCCTGTTCCTGCACGACTTGATCTCATCCTACATCAAAGAGAAAGACCGCGTCGTAAGCACTACCTTCTTTTTTGTTCTGATATTTACTGGACTAGCACAGTCCATCCTGCACTTTGGATGCAGCTTCATCACGGAGTTCGAGGACCACATCTTCGTGTCGGTGGACGCTGAGGCGTTCCTGTTCCTGCATGACTTGATCTCATCTTACATCAAAGAGAAAGACCGCGTCGTAAGCACAACCTTATTGTCCTTATACAGGGTTATTTTTTAGTCAGTGCGCAATTTTTGCAGGATGTTTCTACTCGTGATTCTGAACAACTTTCACTATGGATCCAACTGCGAAATAAAAAATAAATTTGGGTGTTTCATACATTTTTGCCGAGTAGGTATGAATATTTCTATGGAACATCCAATGTTTTTTTGCGAATTATCATGTCCCTAGTAAAAGTTGATCATAATCATGAGTAGAAACACCCTGCAAAGTTTGCGCACTGACTAAAATATAACCCAGTATTTACTGGACTAGTATATAGTCCACCCTGCAGTTTGAATGCAGCTTCATCACGGAGTTCGAGGACCACATCTTCGTGTCTTTGGACGCCGAGGCGTTCCTGTTCCTGCACGACTTGATCTCATCCTACATCAAAGAGAAAGACCGTGTCGTAAGCATAACATTTATTGTCCTTGTATTAACTGGACTAGCATAGTCCATCCTGCACTTTGCATGCAGCTTCATCACGGCGTTTCTGTTCCAACACGACTTGATCTCATCCTACATCAAGTAAAAGGACCGAGTCGTAAGTACTACCTTTAATGTCCTTATATTTACTGGACCAGCATAGTCCATCCTGCACGTTGAGTGCAGCTTTATAACAGAGTCCGAGGACCACATCTTCTCGTGACTTGATCTCATGCTACATCAAAGAGAAAGACCGCGTCGTAAGCACTACCTTATTGTATATTTACTGGACCAGCATAGTCCATCCTGCAGTTTGAATGCAGCTTCATAACGGAGCTCGAGGACCACATCTTCGTGTCGGTGGACGCTGAGGCGTTCCTGTTCCTGCATGACTTGATCTCGTCGTACATCAAAGAGAAAGACCGCGTCGTAAGTACTACCTTATTGTCCTTATATTTACTGGACCAGCATAGTCCACCCTGCAGTTTGAATGCAGCTTCATCACGGAGTTCGAGGACCACATCTTCGTATCGGTGGATGCAGAAGCGTTCTCATCCTACATCAAAGAGAAAGACTGCGTCGTAAGTACAACTTTTATGTCTTCTTATATTTACTGGACCAGCATAGTCCACCCTGCACTTTGAATGCAGCTTCATCACGGAGTTCGAGGACCACATCTTCGTGTCGGTGGACGCTGAGGCGTTCCTGTTCCTGCACGACTTGATCTCATCCTACATCAAAGAGAAAGACCGCGTCGTAAGTACAACCTTCTTTGTCCTTATATTTACTGAACTAGCACAGTCTCCTGCACTTTGAATGCAGCTTCATCACGGAGTTCGAGGACCACATCTTCGTGTCGGTGGACGCTGAGGCGTTCCTGTTCCTGCACGACTTGATCTCATCCTACATCAAAGAGAAAGACCGCGTCGTAAGTACTACCTTAGTCTCTTGTCCTTATATTTACTGGACCAATATGCCTACCACAAAGACTGGTGGGTGCTTTCACAAGACAGAGATAAGTGGAAGAAGGAAGGGGAGGCCTTTGCCCAGCAGTGGGATACAACAGGTTATTAATAATAATAATAAAATTTACTCGACCATTACAGTCCATCCTGCACTTTGGAATGATCGTATATATGCATGCACAGTCTGTTGCGCATTTATGGGATCAATCTGTACCGGTGATTCCTTATTCTAATAGTTGTATGATTCCAATATTACGTTGATTTCTGAAATTGGTGCTAATATCACTAATGGAATCGTATTGTCAGTTCTCCATGCAGATGCCGGGTGCCAGCAGCAGCAGCGCCAGCAGCACAGCCAGCACCACCGGCAGCGCGGGGGCAGGAGCTGGTGCGGGCCCGGGGGCGGGGGCGGGGGGAGCTCCGCGCGCGCGCGAGGGGCCGCCGCAGGACTACCGCGACTACAACTGCATCACGTGGCATCTCGAGCCCACCGTCAGGTCAGTACCAGCAGCACAGCCAGCACCACCGGCAGCGCGGGGGCAGGAGCTGGTGCGGCCCCGGGGGCGGGGGCGGGGGGAGCTCCGCGCGCGCGCGAGGGGCCGCCGCAGGACTACCGCGACTACAACTGCATTACGTGGCATCTCGAGCCCACCGTCAGGTCAGTAGGCAGAATTTTCATACTTAATACACTGAGAATAAAATAGGAACTAGAGTACTCCCTTGTGGTACTAATTTTTAGATTTATCTATTAAAGAATATTGAGTAAATAAAATATACATCGATGATAGGAGATGAATAGTCATATTCATATTCACAGTCGCGCGCGCGCAGCAGTCGTGTCAGGTTGTGTGCGTAAATGGACCTCGGACCATCTGAGTCATCCCGCTAAAGCGTGTTTTTCGCCGTGCGTTTTATTCAAACAAATTGTGCGAAAATAATACGTAATCATGACAAATCAATGCGCAAGCTTGATAATTAATGAGCTTTTGTGCTTCCTACAGTGTAAAACAAAAGTAATGGACGAAATAAGCCTCCTGCAGATCTGTGAGTCGAACTTTAGTGAAAGTGATATCGAAGTAGCCAGAGAGATCGTCTGCAAAGCGGCCGGTGTACGTATGACAAGAAAAGGTGACGGTAAAGCCAAGCGTTGCCTTCAGGATATTATCAAAATCTTAAAGGAAACGGAACCAGACGTGCTACCAACATTTGTAGCTAAGGACCTGCATCGGCTCCTCCCGTGACTTTCGACTACGTGGACGTAACGACACTACTAAAGGATATTGTGGCGTTAAAACAAGACGTGCACCGTATTCAGCTTGACTACCTCAAGACAGCTGACCTAGAGGAAATAAAAGAAAAGCTGGGTCAGACATCGACGATCCCTAATAAGGAGAAAAAAGGAGAAGAAAATTTTACGAAATCAAGCAATACGCGTAAAGCGGGTAGATTACAAAAGCGCCCAAAAGAAAAAGTAACCGACGCCGGCTCGCGCGACCCCGCAGCCGCTGACGGTGACGCAAGCGCGGCTGGCCCGACCGTCCCCCCACCGCCGCCCGTCGCCCCGCGCGGCGGTTCCCGGCCGGTGCGGGACGCTCAGCAGCTGCCTACCCCTCAGAGCGCATCTCCCGTCACAAACTCGAAGGACAGCTCGCACGCACAACAAACCAAGCGCGCGACAAGTAGCCCAGTTCGTAACTCAAATACGAATATTTTTATTGATACGATTACTGACGATAGCTTTACGACGGTTATCAATAAAAAGAAAAAGTATAGAAACCTTAAGAAACAGAACAACAACAAACAAGGAAAGGCAACTTTAACTTCGAACAAGATTAAGATTGTGCCAAAATTGGCGTATATCTACGCCTCCAGATTTGACCTATCGACTTCTGAGCAAAACCTAAGGGATTTTATACAAGAAAGTGGACACACCGTCGTAAAGATTGAAAAGCTTACCTCCTATGTGGAGTCTTTATTTTCGTCGTTCAAAATAACAATTGAACAGACACAAATCGACATATTCCTAAGTGAGGACTTCTGGCCTAGTGGTGTGGAATACAGGCGCTTCACTCTTAAGAAGGCTTTCAACCCCCGTTTACAATTTAGGCAAATTAAGCAAAATGAAAATTAGCCTTGTCTCGTTTAATTGCAAGTCTGTCAAGAGGTCATCTGACCATATAAGGACCTGTGCATCAATCATGACGTCATATGTTTGCAAGAAACCTGGCTTATTCCTGATGACTTAGAGTACCTAAATCAGATTCACCCTGACTTTTCAGCGCATGGTATTTCAGCAGTTGACATTTCAGCTGGAACATTAAAGGGTCGACCGTATGGCGGAGTTGCAGTTCTATGGCGAAAAACTTTGTTTACCAATGTAAACATAATCGAAACCGGATCGACGCGCGTGGCGGCCGTGTGTATCAACGTGAGCAGTGAGCGCAGCTTCATTGTGATGTCTGTGTACATGCCTACGGAGGACGTAAACGACCTGCCCCTGCTTACTGATAATCTTGCGGTGATTAGTGCGGTCATCGAAAATAGTGCGGTAGAATGTGTATTCGCGCTTGGTGATTATAATTCGGATATTACGCGTGTGAATAGTGTTTTCGGCCGCGAATTACGTGAGTCAAAAACGGTTACCAAATCTAGTCAAAAATTTAACAAAGTTATATGGGGTAATAGGAATAATGAACAGAAGATTAAATATGCTGAGTTGTGCGATTCATTTTTGTATAAGTGTAGCTGGTCACCTTTGCCCTGCAGTGGTTCATCATGTGCGGATCCCGACCACCATGCGCTTATTGATAATGTTTATAACAACATCACTAAATGTATAGCCAAAGCGGCAACTAATACCTACATTGGCGCTCATACTCTTAAAAATAGACGTGTGATAGGTTGGAACTATCATGTGAAAAAACATCACCTAGCAGCCAGGGAGTTTTTTCAATTATGGACATTATACGGTCGCCCACAACTAGGCCCTATTTATGATAATATGGTTAAAAGTCGTAGGATTTTTAAAAATAAAATAAAATGGTGTCAAACAAATGAAAACAAAATTAAAATGGATATCTTAGCTACGCATAGATCTAATAAGGATTTTGGAAAATTTTGGGAAACAGACTAATAAAATGACGCTCAAACCTAGCCTACCAATTACTGTTAATGATAGTCAGGACCCAGCGGTTATTGCCAACATGTTTATAAACAAATTTAATCCGCCGACGGAGCCTTATTGTGAGGAGCGCGCGGCCCGTGGTGCGCCGGAGACCACACCACGCGACACCAGCGCACTTCATGTCACGCCAGACCAAATATTTAAATGTGTCAAAAATATGAAACGTGGTAAGTCCCCGGGGCACGACGGGCTCAGTGTGGAACACATTTTGTATGCGGGACCCTTATTATATGAAAAGCTTGCATTATTTTACAATGCGTGTATTGATCATAATTACCTACCCAAAGATTTTATGAAAACTACTGTAATTCCAATTGTAAAGAATAGGACAGGTGACGCTACTAGTCTTTCCAATTACCGACCTATTTCGCTTGCCACTATCATGTCAAAAGTTTTTGAAAGGCTGATAAATAAGCATTTAGATGAGACTAATATTCCATTAAGTAATGCCCAGTTTGGATTTAGGCAGGGTTTATCTACCGACATGGCAATTTTTGCTCTTAAGAATACTGTACATAAGTATATTTCAAGAAATACGTCAGTCTATGCATGCTTTCTTGATTTAAGTCGTGCTTTTGATTCAATTAATTACTCTATACTTTGGGAAAAACTGCGCAATACAAAAGTACCGCCCGACATTGTAAACATATTGCAATATTGGTATGCAAATCAGTTGAACCATGTAAAGTGGGGTGATGCCTTTTCTGATAGCTATAAACTTACCACCGGAGTAAGGCAGGGCGGCCTAACTTCGACAGTGTTGTTTAACCTTTACATTAATGACCTGATTGAGGAACTAAGCAGCACCAGGGTTGGATGCAATATTGGAGGTGAATGTCTTAACAACTTAAGCTATGCTGACGACATGGTGCTGCTTAGTCCTCAATCATAGGATTAAGAGAACTAGTAGCCATATGTGAGCGCTATGCAAACACTCACCAGTTGAAATATAATGTAACGAAAACTGAAATTATGATTTTCAAACATGGCAAGGGCCCTGATTCTGTTCTTCCTGTTCAGCTCAGTGGAACAACCCTAAAATTGTAGACAAGTTTAAATATCTTGGTCATGTAGTAACAAATGACTTATCAGATGATCAAGATCTCGAAAGACAGAGAAGAAGCCTAGCCTGTAAAAGTAACATGTTGGCCAGGAGGTTTTGCCATAGTACAGACCAAGTTAAAGTGACCCTGTTCAAGGCATACTGTCAGGCGCTCTACACCAGCCATTTGTGGTACGAGTACACGAGGAGAGCTTATAACTCTCTTCGTGTGCAGTACAACAATGCGTTCAGAGCCATGCTGCGTCTGCCGTGGCGGTGTAGCGCGTCAGGCATGTTTGCCGAAAACAGGGTCAATGACTTTTATGCTGTCATGCGTAGGCAAAGGGCAGGTTTTCATTCAAGACTGATTAAAAGTGACAACAAAATTGTTATGTCTGTATTTCACACCACATATGAGAATAGCAAGCAATTTGTATGTATATAGATAAGGAATGTGACATTAATATGCACTTATGTAATAATGACTTATCATTTTATGAAAGGATAGATATTGTTTAATATCTCAATCTATTTTTCTAATAATAATTCTAATTTTGAAATATCGACATAAAATTTTATATGGGTGTTTATTGTGCCTGAAATAAAGAATATTTAATTTAATTTAATTTAATTAAATATTGCTAAAACATTTCTTTGTAGCTTTCAGCAAGTAAAGTTTTGAAGAATATGTGAAACTTCGCAAGAGCGATAGTATCAGACGCCTCTCTAAAATCATTGCATTCGTTCACAGGTTGTTGTCGTGGGCGGGCAAGTCGATCGAGCCGTACGGCGTGGACTACATCCTGCAGAAGCTGGGGTTCCGGCACGCGCGCACCACCATCCCCAAGTGGCTGCAGCGCGGCGCGCTCGACCCGCTCGACCGCTCGCTCGCAGCGCTGCTCGCCAGGTTAGCTGCCATCGTGCCCAGGCGACAGCTCTAGCAGTAACCTCACATCTGCTGCTACAACCCAGCAACTTGATCGAAGGGGCATTCCACGAAGGCATCAAGTTTTTGACGCTTACGTGACGCTATGCTAGCACTTATTTGTGAGCTACTGGACGTGTGGAACCTAAAGCTTTAAACTGTATATTTCAATTTCAATTTCATATATCGATTCTGCATTCAAGAAATCTTTGTGTCTTACACGGAAATATAAAAAATCGGGTTCATCGGGTCATTGAACGACTCGGTGTCCCACTCGAAAAGAAGAAGAAGAAGAAAAAATCTGCGCGTAACGTAAGCGACATTTTCGTAGAATGCCCCAAAAACCCTTCTAGTCTTGTCCTAAATATTCAAATTCTAACACGAACGCATTTCATGATATCCTTCATTGAAAATAAGAAACTTTTTAACGATAGACAAAAGTTCCTCCTAGAAACTTATTAATAATTGACATGACAAGTTCGAAGAGTTCTCTCGAACCGAACGAATATATCGATATTATACCATCGAAAATATGAAATCGATAGTATAAAGCATAGAATCAATCACACATCGCATGAAGATCTCCGCACGGAAGAATAGATATTATTAGATCACAAAATAATAGAGTGATCCTAAATACAATATTAGTATAACTTGGATAATGTAGTGTTCATCACAAATCCGCCTTTACTTCGATATTTTCACTAACAAAAAAATAATCGATGTTTTTAAGATAATAAGATCACAAAATATCTTGTATTTTTTCTTCTAATATGAAATGCCATCCGTAAGATATGCAATCGAGCAGCGACAACACTATGACGCCTTATCTTATGATACGACTTGATAATCATAATTCCATTTATGATATGTTATGATTATGAGAAGATATTAAGTAGTACTCAGGTAGCTATATTCCACTAAGTTAAGACTTGCATATCGCGAGTTGGTGCAATAAGAATAACAAAAGTAGATAATTTATATTCTTGTAAAATTTGGTTTAAGTAGGCATGTTATTATTAATTAATTACTTTTTAGGGGTTCTTATGGAATTAGGAAAAATCAATGTACCCCTTACGTGGTAATTTGTATGTATGTAAATAAAGTAATGATTGTGATATTATAAAATATTTTATCAATAAATTAAACTTGTGTCGGTATATTTCGTTTTATTTTTCGTAGTAGCATGGCAGGTGCAGTTGCCCCCAAAAATAATCTTAAAATATCATACTACCAAAATGTCAAATGCGAAATAACAAGCGAAATGGCCTCATCTTGGTTTCCTCCGACCGAGTACCTAGTGGTGTATGTGTTTATTACAAAATAAAATAAAATACATTATTAGCAAAATAATTTATATAATTATCCAGCTTACATAAATGAGACATAAAGTAATAATAATAGTATGTTATAAAATGCTCCAATCAATGCTCCAATTTTATAATATTTATATATAAAACGACTAAGTATAAATACACATGTGCTGAATATATAAAATTATCTAATGAAAAAATATCATTCGAGCCCTGATAACATATTTTTATAAAACACGATTTCGTTTCATATTTTACTGGCGAAGCAGTTTTTATTGCTAAATTCATACTCAGGAATGTGCTCATTAAATATTATCTTGAAGTGACAGTCTCCATCTTTGGAACGAAACATTATTTTGTAACACTCGTAGAAATATTTTGTGCCTTCTAAAAACAGTGGCATGTTGGTATTGTTTGCGCTTGTAGGCGATTAAATTGCCTAGAGTTTGGATATGACCGCGATTTTTACCTGACTAGATCTAATTGCAAGAGTGAGCCTCAAGCGGAAAGACTTCAAACATTGATTGTTATGGCACTACTCACTTTATTACAATAATATAAGATCGATCACACTGGACCAACCAACGTAATTTTATTGTATCTTCCGCTCAAATATAAATTATACATCATCTTCCTGCCCTTATCCCAATTACTAGGGGTCGGCGTAACATGTATAGGTTTTAAAATGCGACAGCTGTAAATACCAATGGGATGTATAACCCTTAGGATCTATCTAAAGTTTTAAATACTACAACATACCGAAGACAAAAGCGCAAACATTTAACCGTGGCAAGTTTTTCTGGTTGCGTACTTAAAATTGCCTATATTTCAAACAGCATTTAAGCGTACACATTCAGCTTACTTGAATCGCATTACAAGATGCAATAAAAACTAGCACTATTCGAGTGTCTACAGAATGATAGTTTTCATCTGTTGCGCGATTTCATTGTTGAATATTTAATTCTAAAGTATATTTTAAACTACCTAGCTGGGTTCGTGTATAAACAACTGACGGAAACAATCTAAATAGTGCTGGTTTTTAGTTTACGCTAGAATGTACTTACATTTTTCGTATCATACAAATATGTAAAATGTTTATCTCTGCGTGTATGTAGTGTTACTGCATGGAGATGTTCTGTGTGAAGTCGTACTCGATGGTGGGGATGACGGTCTGCACGAACTTGAGGAACACGATGAGGTAGGAGTGCACGCCCAGCTCCCCGCCCGCCTCCGACACCGTCTCCAGGATCTTCTTCATCACCTCCGCGTGCCTGCCACAAACATACAGATCGTTACACTATCCCCCTCCAAAGAAACATTTGAAATTAACACCAAGTTAGACAATTTGTTGACCACAAAAAAGTTAGACAAGTATTAAATGCGTGTTTAAAATAAAACTTTATACAAAAAAACGCTGAATACTCTTTCAACGCTTGTCTATATTTTTTGTGGTAAAGCCTCAACATTTTTAAACACTTTTTGAGATAGGTAAGTATACAATTTTTGGAAACCTTGCAGAAGTTTCCACCGCGGGAAGGATTTTAACCAGCTACTTTCGGCATCTGTACTGCCGGCGCATTTACCATCTGGACTATTGCGGTTCAATTTTAATTTGCGAAGTTTGGCAAGTGTATCTCGGCCACTAACGCGTGGCAGGCAGGGCTCCATCTATCGATATAGTTTTGTAACTAATTAATTCCTTCCTTACATATTGAATTTAGAACTTGACGTATTTCAGAAAAAGTACAAAGTAAGGTGATGTATGTTACCGGCAAGGATGTACGGAGGCCATGCTGGGCCCGGATATGTGCGGGTGCGACTCCATGGTGACCGTCTTCTTGGCGTGGTCCTGCGACACGTCCTCGTACATCTGCTGCACGCTTAGCAACGTGCGGTCCTAAGAGAACAAGCAAATTATTAGCGTAATACAATATTAACCAGATATACGGGAGTAACAAAAATGCTTGCAAAAATGGTATAACAAGCCAAAAGGAGGTGTACTCGTGAAACCGAATAACTTTCCCCATGGAACATGGATCGAAATATAAAAAAAACCTCCCATACAAAATCGCCGATTTGCTAATTAATTTACTATGGGAGGCCCAAATTTTTTTCATACTTTTTTTCAACTTATGTTCCATGGGGGAAAATTATTCAGTTACATGAGTACCTTGACCTCTTTTTGGCTTGTTATATGTCTTTGTCTTTTCGGCATGTTACTGCTAGTTAAAATTTCATTTTATCCATAATGTTTTTATTAAACTGTAATTGTCTATTCTATAAGGTGTTCCAAAGGAAATACATTAAATTGGAGACGTTGTGTAGACCATTGTACTGAACAATTTCCATTATGGAACCAAGTTTGAATTCTTAACAATTAAGAAGTTCAAATTTTCATACAAAGTAAATGCCTACATTTATTACAACCATTATGTATTACCCCTTATCCAAGATTGCAACCTTGCATTTTTAACTTGTTGGATTTGAATCTTCGCAAAAGTTTGGAACATAGTTGTCTATGTTTTAAATTTAAACGAAAACTTAAGATAAAAATCTCTTTCTTGGTGTCAACTTTATTTTATTGCCGCCTCAAACTAAAAACTTCTTTTGACTTAAAACACCCATAGAGACGCAGAGACAAAGGGCCAATCAGAGAAGGCAGTAGAGTCTGTAGTGTCAGTTGTGTCAGTTTTTGACGAACATGACATTTGACCTTGGTCTACGCCACAACCGTTGCCTTGGCAACTAAATTACCGCCAAAACCGTTGCCCTGGCAACAGTTGTGGCGGTAATTTCAAAAGTTTTTCCAAGACGGCAACATGACATAAATAAAGGTCATAATCACTAAAGCTCCTTTCATAATGTGGGACTCAATTAAATTTTACAAATTTAAGTTGCTAATTACTTCTAAACGAGGGGTTTTTATAACTTGGCCTCATAATGAAAATTGTTCGGTATGATGGCCTACACAACGTCTCCAATTTAATGTATTTACACAGGAACACCTTACTGACCTCATCGTATCCGACGAGCCAGAGCCTGGGCGTCTGGTAGTACTTGTCGTAGGTGATGTGCAGGTCGTAGGTGCGCGTGCGCAGGATCTCGTCGCCCCCCTCCCCGCTGCCGCCCGCCCCCGCGTTGCTCTTCCGCTCCGGCCGCGCGGGCTTCTGTGGCGCTAGTGCCGTCGACTGAGGGAACCAGAAAAGAGGAGTGTTAATAAATTCGAGCGGAAAGCGGAAGGAAAGCATTTATTATTTTAGGATTTAACCTTAAATAGCAAAATATTTGTGATAAAGTTTCTTTCTGTGCATTCTGATGAATGAAAAGATTTGTCTGTCCCGCTAATTACCTACGCAAATAGATTCGCATATTCATTGTTTACGGCGGCGCGGTGAAGTAAGTATTTAGTAACTTTGATCTCATCAATCGTGGCATAGTGTAGATCTAGATTCAACAAAAAAACTCTAGTGAATACTCATTAATAGCACAGAGATCTTTTTGGTTTTTTATGCACTGCAAGTCAATCAATTCATCCATATTCTTCTCTAGCTAGATAAGGTTGAAAATATGAGAGGAACCCTTTACTCTATTACAGTTTATGTATCTAAGCCAGTTTTCATCATCCTTGGCCTCTTAAGTCTGTGACAGACGATTTATTCAGTCTAAGTCAGTTTTATGTATTACCAAATAAAAAATTATGCTGACTTACTGGGTCGACCTGGTCCAGCAAGCCGGACTCCTGGAAGTTCTCCATGTCCTCAGCCTCATCATCGTCATCATCCTCCCCCTCGCTCCCCGCATCCTCGTCATCCCCGCCTTCCGCTTCCGCTGCTTCTAGGGTCATCTCGCACACCTGATAAATATCAATCATTTATCTGAACAACTCTAGAATTTACATTCAAATTTAATGCACAGTAAAGATTAATAAAGATCATTTTTAGGGTTTCGTAGTCTACTAGAAACCCTTATAGTTTCGTCATGTCTGTCTGTCTGTCTGTCTGTCTGTCTGTATGCCGCGCCCTCATATCTTCGTCAGTTTTAGACCTATCGACATGAAATTTGGTGAGAAGATAGATCGTGTTGACCCAAATATAGAAATGTTAAGAAAATATTATATTAACTGTTTTTTGGACCCCCTCCCATACAAGTGAAAGGGGGGCAAAAAAATTTTTTTCTTCTGTAATATTGAGTAGGGTATTTTATTTTATTTTATTGTTGAATAAGTCTTTTAAAACTAAGGTGAGGTTTCTTTGAAACAAAGTCACTAAAATGTTTCTGTCACGAGATATTTACGTTTTAAAAGGGCGTTTTTGACCGATAATTTGTTCCAGCTGTAACTTCTAAAGTATGCATGCTAAAAATTTGAAATAAATATGGAATATAGCTTACAATCTGAAATTACAATGAAAACTATAACGGATATTGTACCCTTAAAGATTTCAGAAAAAAATGAGCTTTTCTATTTGCTGTTGGTCATCATACTGCTGCTAACAAACCAGCAACAAAATTAAGTTTGTAATGCTGAAAAACCTGATATTTAAACGTTGACTACGAAACCCTATTTGTGGGCGTGTCTGACACGCTCTTGGCCGGTTTTTATATTTATGAAGAGCTGACATGAACTGTTGAACGAAATTAGCATGATAGACAAGAATATGAAACCTTTTCTTCAATGGTGGGTGCTCCAGTGTCTGTATCATAGTGGTGCGTGTCCACCCAGCCACCCTCCCCATCATTATCCTCTTCAATTATCTTCTCCTTGTCTTCACAGTACTCAATCTAGAAGCAGAGAATATTAACAATTACTTATGAAGTATTTTACTGGTCTGTTAGTAAATCTTTGAAAATAAAATAATTAGTGTGTGCACTGTCTACAATAAGGCCATAAATCTGAAAACTGCAAATGTATTTTACAATGTTCTAAATGCAACAAATGCTACTAAATGCAACATAGTATAATTTATCAGAAATCAAGGATTGAAAGTAAAACTCCATCAGAAAAATAAAGAATTTTTAAAAAAGTAGGCAAGTTGCTATGGTGATACACAGTCTTCTGAATGACAATCTTTTGTCAGATGTGGTGTAAATGGCCGTTTCTTACAGCCATTTACGCTCTGCCTACCCCAGAAGGGATAGAGGCGTGATATAAGTATGTATGTAGGTAATTTGTTGACCTGTTTGCAGCGGCGGTAGCAGGGCACATTCCTGGTGATGAGGAACTGCTTGTCGGGCGGCAGGTAGGGGCGCGCGCGGCTCTCCTCGCCCCGCGCCCACTGCCAGGTGGGGCAGTGGTGCACCAGGTGCTCGCCAGCTGCTACAAACTCCTCCGGTGTTATCACTCCCGTCTCTTGGAACTTGGATTCCTAGAACAGAAATCATTTGTTGAATACAAAAATCATAACTTTGCTTTCTGTGCTGTTACTCATACATGGGTGAGGAGATGCTTGTATTGGAGTTATCGCTTTACCATAAGCTAGGTAAAAAGATTAAAAACTGTGGAATTCTTATTAGAATCTCACACCTGGATAGATAGTTTCTTTTAACTTTAGCAGAAACAATTGTGAAACAAATGTGGATTTTATGCTATTAACAATGTAAATATTTGCATTATAAATAAATTCATTAAAATGCAAAGGAGAAGGGTAAGAAAGAATGCACAGAAACAATACTGGTAACCTAACTGATCAGAATTTAATGTGAGTATTAAAAGAAGTCGAGTGCTTATCGAGATGATGAAGCAAATAAAGTAAATAAGATGTTACAAGTTCGAGGGAGGCGGTGATACCTTCAGCACCGGCGTGAGGTAGCCTGCGACGCCGAGCGCGGTGCCCTTCACTGTGTTGATCATGCTCTGCATGGCGGCTTGTTTATGCACTTCCTTTGTTCAAAACACACGTCAGATAAATACGTATCACACGAAACAAAGCTCAGAAAATCGCAAAAGAACACACTCCGTCTTCGTCCCATACGGCAACTGTCAATCAGGATCAGCTGTAGATTGATTGACAGCACGTATACATTTCACGCAGAATAAATCGGATCGAACGAAATATTTATGTTAATTTTAATTTCGTAGTTCAATACGAGACTCAAATATGGATACAATATAAAAAAAAACAACTTAATAATGAAAAAGAAACAAGGAATCGTTTTAGAGAATGTATAAAAAAAAACAATAATAAAATCAAATAAAATTAAATTAAAGGCTGCAAGACATTTGTACCGTTTGCCTTTCGATGACGCATCTGTCTATCCTTCAGTGTTCCCAGATAGGGGAGAATCCCTCTAAATTTGGGGGGTTTTGAAAGCAGTGGGGAGAAAAATGGGGGAAAATATATATTTGGGTGGATAGTTGGGTGGGGAAAAATGGGGTTGGGGGGTTTTGGACAAGAGGATTTTGCTTTCTATGACGTAATTTTTGCGTTCATTTTCGTAATTTCGGGGCAATTTGAAAGGATGTTTATGAGAATCATCATACTTTTGTGTAACCGATATTTTCAATTTGATGAAATTTGGTGATTTGGCGAATTTTCATGCTTTTGGGGGGATTTTCCTTGGAAACCCGATTTGTGGGGGCTTTTTGGTCCATATTTCGGGAGAAAGGCTGACGATCATCTGGCAACACTAATCCTACCTGTCAAAAGTGTCAATACAAAATCGAGTTTTTGTGCGTACGATTTTATTTTCATAAAATTATTATTATTCATATTAGCAGTGTAACTTCATTTATTTTCGAGAGTTCAAGAAGTTTAGATAGTTTCGCCATCATGGAAGACGTTTTAGACGAGGTGGTGTCTTCGGAAGACTTGCAGGTAAGTTTGCACAACATCGGGTAGTGTTTTGTCACGTCGTACGAAGTTGCACTGTAATGTGGTTGTGGTTGTGTGTTGCAGAAGTTCGAGCGCGTGTTCCACGAGCAGCTGCACCAGGGGAAGGTGACGCACAAGGCGCAGTTCGAGTACGCGTGGTGCCTCGTGCGCAGCAAGTACCCCACGGATATTAGAAAGGTGTGAACTATGACCATTGTTTTTGTTTTCCTCGATAAACCTTTTCACTAACAGGTATTGCTGTTGTTAATAATGAACATAGCACTTTTTCCTTCCAGTTCTAATAATAGACACAGTTGGTATTTAACTAAAACAAAATGTATTCTAGCTTATAAAGGTTCCATACTCATATTCTATCTAAAAGTATACTCTGACCAAGTTTTGTGTTTATCTTAACAAGATTTTACTTTCAATTCCAGGGCATTCTACTGTTAAAAGAGCTATTCAACTCTCACCCGGACGGCAAGCGGGACTACCTGTTCTACTTAGCAATTGGAAATGCGCGGATCAAGGAGTACAACAAAGCACTGCATTATGTGAAAGCCTTCCTCGAGATTGAGCCTGCCAACCAACAAGTACTTGCCTTAGAAGTAAGTCTATATGCTTCCCTAATAAAAGGTTTATATAACCAAAGTTGTATGGGTAATCATGGTATTATACTGTAGAATTTCATTACCTCTAGGGTTTTATGACCAAATGTAGTTGGTGGACACTTTTAAAGTTGTGAGAACTTATTTTAACCTCCTTCACATCATATTTTAGCAGTTGTTTACTGTACAGCAATAATATTTGACTATGACATCATGACTTTGTTTACATTATTATAGGGGCACTATTTGGTATGATTCTAGCATGTTTGAAAAACATGGTTCATCTAAGGAACTGTAAACAAATTTTTCTTGCCAATTTTTCAGTGATATTTTTGTTTTTGCTATATTTATAAATTGTACCATTTCTGGTGCAGCTGCATTGATATTAAGTTATGTATGAGTCAATGATACATTGTGAACAGAACAGATAACAATGATTTATCTTTATAATAGGGCTCTTTAAATAGCTAATAAGAATGAAGAATCATTTTATTGTCATTTTGTTTACACTTGCTTTATTGCATCACAAATGAAAAGTTCTTTGTTTTGTTACTCTTCATTGGATTGGATTTGAGACACTTAAGAGAGAAAAGAAAAGAAAATGTGTATTTGTTTCCAAAACTAAATATAATAAAAAGGTTCCTGCTCAGAAAAGCATCGATTATTTTAAAAAAAAGTGCCCAATTAGTGGCCACTATTGTTTGTAACTGATGTGTGTATCTACCCTTGTGTCATGCTGGCTGTTTATTGAATGACTGTATAATTGTGTTACAGCGTCAGATAAATAAGCGAATGGAGAAGGAGGGTTTACTGGGCATGGCGGTGGCGGGCGGCGCGGTGCTGGCCATCGGCGGACTGGTGGGGCTCGGCATCGCGCTCGCCAGCAAGAAGTAGCCCTGGCCGCTGCTGTGAGTACTACATTTCATTATTTACGCGACACCCTGTATACTATCCAAAGATTTCGAATCCTTTGAGGTTCAAATATAAATACAAAATAGTTCAACATAGGCAAGGGAATCTTCTTAAAACTTTGAAATGGCAAGCTATCTGGACTTAGTAGAAAGTTTTATTTTATGTATTTGGGACTTTAAACATAGGCTAAAATAAAATTAAAAGATAAACATTTCAATGTAAAAGTATCGCGTAAAAATAAATCTATTTAAATGGTTAATATTAAATGTTCTTCATATTTACTCCATTCATTTGTAATGAATCGCTTTTAGCCTAAAATGTTTTAAAAGAAAGTGAGCAAAGGGGGGTTTATTGTTGCAGAATGAATGCCGTATTAGGCATTCATTACCTCCTCAAAAAGAAGCGGGCACCCGGGGAGGAATAGCAGGTACCACACGCCCGACACCTTGTTATTAGTTAACACGCGACGCGACGCGACACCGCGCGACACGACGCGACACGACGCGACGCCACGCGACACGGACACACCGCAATCATTATGAATTTTACAGGGGCTCTCTTGTAATGCCACGTTTTTTAAACATAAAGACGAAATAAAACATTTTGTAAAGAGGAACTTTTTCAAAGCCAATGTGTTTTGTGTTCTTGTAGATTTTGTAGATTAGTTACACGATTTAGTCATACGATGTAGGTAGTCGGTATTTATATGTGATAAAGTTATGTGTAATGTATTTATTATTCCTCTAGCTTTAGGCACTACTTTATTTATAAGAGCATGTGATGAATAAATATTTGAATTATAATATTGTCAAAACGATTCCATTAAATAAATACGTTTTTGATTGGACACATTTTTGTAATGCTTTAGGGGCTAAATCGACTTATTTTCTTGTCTTTAGAAATAAATGAGCACAAAATTCTTAATATATTTGGAATTAGTGAAGTAAATAAAGCTTAAACCAAAATTAATTACTATTTTTGTTTAATTTGGCATTGGTATGAATGAGTCACCTTGGCGTAGGAATTATTTTTGCATTCAATGTAAGTGCAATTCATTTCAAAAATATACTTGCGTCATTGCATGTCGTCACAGTGCAATTAGTGGACAACCGACACCTACACGGTTATTTACTTACTACCTAGAATATCCCGTTTTTTTCTGTTTGCCTTGCTCTTTTCACGCGGGAAACCAAGTCTGCTGCCTATCCGTAAAATAATTTATTGGCAAAGGTAGATAAAAGTAAATGAAAGTACAGTTCAAAACAATTATTTGTTTATTGTTGTATAATAATGAAGTGAAGCGTCATACAGCTAGTACACTACCGTACGGTGGAGCGAGACGGCGCGATGTACTCACACCTGCCTTCTCCCTCTAACAATGTCCAAAACGCTCATAAATAATAAAAACAACGCAATCAAATCACCAACTAAGTGGAATCCTAATATTATGCTGTGAGTCTTTCTTCATTAATTTAAATAAATGACACAAAACATGGCACAACTAATCGAGCGCCAGTTACTCCTACTTAGATATTACAATTTTGTCGGGCGCTAGATAACATTAGTTTAAAAAACGTAAAGTGAACAAAACAAATTATATAATATTTTAAGTAATATAAGTTTGTGCATGCTCGCGATCACAGATAAATGTAGAGTTTACAAAGAACTCGCTGCTATTATTTAACTTATGTATCTAACTGGCAAGTTCTTTATAAAGTCTCACGCTGTGAACGGTCGGTGATTTACAACTAAAAATGCAACATTTCATTAGAAATAAGAACGACGTGATTAGAATCACTCATGTACTCGAGGCAAGTCGATAACTCTGCTCTACACGCTACATATTATTTGAATCAACTAAAATCGACGTAGAACTTCCAAAGCTCTTTATGAGGTAACTAAACATAAAATTTATACAATGTAGAGAGCATAATGTCGACTTAAAGTCCTAATTAAATATATCCACTGGTTTTTTGTGTGTATGGTCAAAACTACCGTCAAGCTCAATGTCTGACTGATCATTGACCACGAAAATAACTTTTTAATTTCTTAGTTTGAACAATTCAGTATTCAGCTTGGCGGTAGTTTATTTGTGCTTCGAATAATAAAATATAATAGGTAATTCTTATTTAGAATCTGGTAACTGTTAATGTGGTGTATACGGTGCATCCTGATCCAAAGTCTAGCAAACGGAAACTAGAAAATCTTAACGGAGGTTACTTCTCTAAGTACACTAATCAAACAAGAAGCACTCGCTCTATAAACAATCAAACTTACATTAATACAGTCGAAAATAATTACTCACTATGGCAACACTGTAAACTGTCAACAAGGTTACTCTAAACACAAACCAAACTGGCGTAACTGATGAATCTCACTAACACGCTAAGTCGTGCGACTACCCGCACTGCGCCCTGCGCGCGCGCACGCGACTCACGCCCGCAACCGCGCGGGCAGCGGGCGAGCGGGGGAGGAGGGAAACCGAGGGCTAGTAAAAGTTTTATTAAGTCATCATTTTGAACTCTTTGTGCTTTTGCTCGAAATAAACATTTTTGCAGTAGATATCATTTTCACTCGCAGATGCACATTGACCCCCGTTCCCCCCTCCGTGGGCCCGTGTCACGTTATGCTCCGCGCAAGGGCTTCTCTCATATAAAAGGTTAAATGCTTCTCCTATTGCTCTAAAATACTTAAATATTGTGAATTCTAAGTTCAGGAAGTAAATATAATTTGTGACTCGCTTACAAATACTCTTAGGATATACTAAATAACTATAACATTGTACTCTAAAAAATATGTATAAGTATTGAAGGCTAATATGAGATTGTAATCACAGTAATTGTTATTTAAGTAACGAGCCCACATCATTACTACAAAATAAACCTCATCGAGCCTGTTTAAGGTCGCCATTCGTCCGCTGCGTCCTGCGACGCGCGACGCGCGGACTGCGACTCTACCGCACACCACCTATATACACGTATCGAAGGCAACATCAAGGTATACTTTATTATTGCTTTTGTTTCTATCTGATTATTCATTTGTATGTACTTTATCATATCACCACACCTTATTTACAATACAACTCATCAATTTGTCACTCTGGAACCGTCCGTTCCTCGGGCGAAGCCAATCCTTGGATATCTTATTCAGTCTCAAGGCAGTTGTAGAGGATTTCACGAAGCTCCCAAGTTTGTCGTATATCAAAGTTCATTTTATCGCTATAATTTTATATTTGCTGTGTATTTCTATCACACAGCCTTACAGCGAATTTAAACTACGCTCTTTTATGAAATAATATATGAATCCATTTAGGTAAATTTATTATAATTTATAATAATAGTAAGAATTTAAGCTCTGTCTCATTTGTTCGTATACAAAGATATTTTGTGTGTGCCCCAACCGCCGTCCGCTGGTCACTGGACTGGAGGCCCAGCGGCGGGGCACATGGTGCGACTACATGGAACCGGTAACGACCTACGGGCAGCACTAACATCACCTAATGACTTGCATATATTTACCTACGATATATTCTATAGTATATATATAAATGCAATCTGCAAAATGCATAAAACAACAGTTATTATATCTATAAATTGTATAAAATATTAAATAAAATCTATTGAAGTGAGGTAGATGGATGGAATTTCACATTTGTGTGGATATTTAATAACGCGGCCGCATGGGCCCGAACGCTGAGGTAGATGGATGGAATTACTATGTACAGGTCCAGCTACTGTGACGGGGACCTTCGTACACGACACAATACTACGCTAGTTGGCTATCTATAGTGGCTACGTAGGGCTGTGCTCACTGCTCGCAACTAGCGGGTCGCGCCGCGGCCGTCTGCGGCTGCAGCTACGCGCCGGACGCGACCCTTTAATCCTAACTTTAAAATATACATTACAATATCGGAAATGGCACCAACGACATTCCACGGGTCAACAATAAAACCGTTACTAGATTAATCGCAAAACGAACCGATCGGCAATCGACCACAAAACATAACACTCAAGCACCGTTTGAAAACCTTCAACAAAACATCGTCCTAGAGTCGTGCGCCGCTAACGTATGCGGCAGCGTCTGAATCATGCATGGCTCATGACGTGACGGCCTTGCGCTCCGCGTCGGAGAAGTCTGCGTCGTCGCGCGCCGCGCCCTCCGACCGGTCGTCGTCCGCTCGGTCTCGCTCGGAGTCATCGTAGTAGCGGTCGCCGGAGTCGTCGGGCGGTCCGTTGTCTTCTACGCTCCGCGGACGCTCTTTGCCCAGATCGAGCGGCTCGTCGATGTCGCGGCCGATGTCGGGCTTCCCCGTGCCGGCTCCCTCCGTGTACTGGCGCTGCATCTGCTTGAGGTAGCGGTGGTGCGCGAGCGCGGCGGGCGGCGGCGGCAGGCTGCCCATCTGCGGAGACTGCTCTTCGTATTTCCGCTCCATGTGCATCGCGCTCATCTGTGCTAGTTTGGCCTGGTTCATACCTGCTGAAGAGTTGTCACATTAGCATTCATTCGTTACCAAACCTAGATAAGATGAGGGTGATATCGGTGAGTACATACTGAACATGTTCTCGCTCATGAACTGCAGGTAGGTGTCGAGGAGCGCGGAGCCGCCGAAGCCGGCCGGCGGGTAGTCGCCCGCGTCCTTCATGCCCGGGAGCGTCTCGGCGGACTTGGCCGTCACCGCGCGCACCGCCGGCACCTTCGTGATCGTCGTGTTCGCCAGGTTGTTCAGATCTACAGGGAAAACAAACTAGTTGTAGAAGAATGAAGAAAGAAAGAAGAAAGAAAATGTTGTTCTAGATAGGAGCAGCAGGGAACTATTGGTGCTGCTCCTTTGTATCGATCTTACGTGATCCTGATGACCGACAGGTTGATTGGACTATTTGTGGATTTGGGTGTGGTGAAATGATTGGTATGGGGAGATACTCACGTGGGGGAGACAGCGGCGGGGGGTCAGGGTACCGTTGCTGACTTAAATCATCTTCGTCGCCACCGCACAGTGAGCTGGTCTCCGAGGCTGCCGATTTGGCGTCCAGTTTGATGTCTGATCGTCTGGGGCCGGTGGGGGAAGCGCGCGCTCTTAGTTGTTCTGGGGAAACCTTCACTCCTGCCTTCGCAAGCAGTCTGTGGAAAAATAACAGGATTAGCAAAAGTCTCATTAAGTGGCGACGTTTCTCCGAAAATCAAGGGTAGTAAACCTGGGTACCAGTTGCTGATTCAGGCATGTGTACTTACTGGCTGGCAAGTTCAGGATCGAATCTTGTGGGCATCTGTAGCACAGGCAGGTCCTTGGTGGAGATGCCGCGATGTTGCCGCGACATGTGCGAGTGCAGGGAGTTGCGCGACTTCGCCACCGTTCCGCATAACACGCAACTGGAAACAGTACCGGCAATGAGAAGTGTCAATAGGTCAAAATTTTGCACTTTAATATATCACAACCTATTCTCCAGTCATTTCTGATTACTTTATTTCTTGTTTCATCAAAATCCGTTCAGTTTTCCTGAAGTTATTGAATTTTTAAAACCAGCTACACTTTCAGAATTTGATTTTGTTGTATTTATTCAGAAGTGGCACTTTTCTTTTTAAGTTCTATACACTATGTTGTATGGCATTCGTTGAGACATATTTGCCAGTGCCAGTTAAATTTATGCATTTATTGAAACAATGTGAAAATACAGTGAGGTATGTGACCACACTGTATAGGTAGTTTTGGAACGTAGCTACTAACCAGCAAAAAAGAAAAGCGCTTGTGGCTGTTTGTGTCACTCCAATTTCTTTACCAAAGTCCTGTTCAGTCTATGTGATTTCTGATATTTATTAGTGTAAAATGAAAGAAAGATACGAAAAAGGGGACTAAAATTGATAATCTACCACAAGTAGACAGTTTTATGGTGCTTCAGCTGAAATACATCAATACATAGTGTAAAATAAAGTCGCTTTTTGCATTTTGACAAACAACCATGCGAACTTTATTTTAGCAGGCCAGTATAATAGCTATTTTCCAATACTGCCTATGCAGTATACAGATTATAGTGTCTCAATAAACGCATAAGTTTAACTGACACTGGCAAGTATGTCTCTATGAATGCCATCTCTTAGAATTAAAAAATAGAGTGCCACTTCGGAGTAAATACAACTTTTAAAAGTGTGGCTCACTTTTAAACTTCAATAACTTTAGAAATACTGGACGGATTTTGATGAAATAAGAACTAAAGTAATGAGGAAACACGGGAGATTAGATTTTTTGCAAAGTTTTGACCCGTTGACACTTCTCATTACATAAAAAATAACTTATTGTAGTTGCTCGTAACGCCTACGAAAATCAAATTCTTTTTAGTACATACCAGGAAAAGATATGTTATTGGTCCTGGCCCTAGCCTGACCTTGTCGTAACATTTTGGGAAAGTCATTTAGTTGGGCCGTATTTGGAGTTCTAGCTAGTCTACATTGGAGGCAGTTACTTTCACTGCTACGCTGCCAGCTACGACGAAGCAAAGAAGTTACGGCGCGTAGCAAATAAGAGATATGCTCTTTTCTTCGATCTTCTTTAGTAGATTTTTCTTGCTTATCAGTGGAGTCGTATACTGATAGTGGAGTCCTATACTGACCGGTATCCCGGGCACACGGTGTGCTTGTCCTCGAGGTGCGTGCGCAGCGTGTGCGCCGAGCGGTAGATCTTGCCGCACTTGGGGCGGGGGCGCGCTGCATGCAGACAGAGCGAGACAGTGATACTGACCGGTATCCCGGGCACACGGTGTGCTTGTCCTCGAGGTGCGTGCGCAGCGTGTGCGCCGAGCGGTAGATCTTGCCGCACTTGGGGCGGGGGCGCGCTGCATGCAGACAGAGCGAGACAGTGATACTGACCGGTATCCCGGGCACACGGTGTGCTTGTCCTCGAGGTGCGTGCGCAGCGTGTGCGCCGAGCGGTAGATCTTGCCGCACTTGGGGCGGGGGCGCGCTGCATGCAGACAGAGCGAGACAGTGATACTGACCGGTATCCCGGGCACACGGTGTGCTTGTCCTCGAGGTGCGTGCGCAGCGTGTGCGCCGAGCGGTAGATCTTGCCGCACTTGGGGCGGGGGCGCGCTGCATGCAGACAGAGCGAGACAGAGATACTGACCGGTATCCCGGGCACACGGTGTGCTTGTCCTCGAGGTGCGTGCGCAGCGTGTGCGCCGAGCGGTAGATCTTGCCGCACTTGGGGCGGGGGCGCGCTGCATGCAGACAGAGCGAGACAGTGATACTGACCGGTATCCCGGGCACACGGTGTGCTTGTCCTCGAGGTGCGTGCGCAGCGTGTGCGCCGAGCGGTAGATCTTGCCGCACTTGGGGCGGGGGCGCGCTGCATGCAGACAGAGCGAGACAGAGATACTGACCGGTATCCCGGGCACACGGTGTGCTTGTCCTCGAGGTGCGTGCGCAGCGTGTGCGCCGAGCGGTAGATCTTGCCGCACTTGGGGCGGGGGCGCGCTGCATGCAGACAGAGCGAGACAGTGATACTGACCGGTATCCCGGGCACACGGTGTGCTTGTCCTCGAGGTGCGTGCGCAGCGTGTGCGCCGAGCGGTAGATCTTGCCGCACTTGGGGCGGGGGCGCGCTGCATGCAGACAGAGCGAGACAGTGATACTGACCGGTATCCCGGGCACACGGTGTGCTTGTCCTCGAGGTGCGTGCGCAGCGTGTGCGCCGAGCGGTAGATCTTGCCGCACTTGGGGCGCGCTGCATGCAGACAGAGCGAGACAGAGATACTGACCGGTATCCCGGGCACACGGTGTGCTTGTCCTCGAGGTGCGTGCGCAGCGTGTGCGCCGAGCGGTAGATCTTGCCGCACTTGGGGCGGGGGCGCGCTGCATGCAGACAGAGCGAGACAGTGATACTGACCGGTATCCCGGGCACACGGTGTGCTTGTCCTCGAGGTGCGTGCGCAGCGTGTGCGCCGAGCGGTAGATCTTGCCGCACTTGGGGCGCGCTGCATGCAGACAGAGCGAGACAGAGATACTGACCGGTATCCCGGGCACACGGTGTGCTTGTCCTCGAGGTGCGTGCGCAGCGTGTGCGCCGAGCGGTAGATCTTGCCGCACTTGGGGCAGGGGCGCGGGTCGGTCGCGCGCACGCGCAGCAGGTCCTGCGTGCGGCGGCAGCCTCCTGCAACCAACACACCACACTACCTTACTGATAGCTCGAGGGGTTCATGTTGTTGTGTGAGCTCTACATACAAAGAGGTAACATGTGTATTTAAATGCCAAGATTTGAAGTTAAAAAGTGCAAGATTGAGATACTTCCGCGCAAGTAACTAAATCTTGAATCGATCGCCTTATTACGGCAGGTACTAGATAAAAATTAGGATTGTATGTAGAGCTCGATGTGTAAAGTGTATTTTGCTATCTCACCTGTTAGAAGCACTAAGATAGAGGAAATTGTTAACTTAAAATAACTTAACCCGACCAGTTCTACTTCGTAGTTTTATTGTTATATATGTATTTATATAAGCAGACATTTCTCTTGGGGTAAAAATTAAATTATTACGTATATATTGTATCACTAATACAATCGCAACTAGAATCGTTTACTCACATTGAACATTTGGTTAATGAAATGACTAATGTACATTTTTACGCTTAAAATTATTTTTTATAATTATAAAGATACACGACTTTGCCTCTCAGGCGTCAGGAACAATTTCATCTACTCGCTAATGTTACCGATAATATATTTTTTAATCATTTGGAGATCTAGAAAATAATGATGTTCCTATCGCATACATTTGAAGGCATCCAATGAACATCTCGGAACTAGTGTGGCCGTGTGGCCTGGTTGAGCGTACATACTACTATTGGCACCGACTGGCGGATTTACAGTCAAATAAGCAACTGACAAAACCCTGTGTCGACTCTACACTTTAACTGAGGAACACACTCCAAAACATGATTTGTTTGTGGAATAACTTCCTTCAAAAACATTAATGCGTAAATATAGAGTCGCCTCTATATTTTATTATCTCGCGTGGTGTAGGAACAGCGTGGTTACTAGCTATCTATCTATAACCAATTTCATTGACCGTAAATCGCGTTTGATTTCGTTATATACTACAATATATAAAATAATTACTTTCTATTATTATTTGGTGTTTCAATAGTAAAAATATATGCGAATGGAACAATCCTATGTACAAGTCTACTGCTTGTAGTACCCCTGCGGTCTACTGACTAGATATGTTTAGTTTAGTTATGTACCTATATACGATTGTGCTCGCCGCGTACAATACAGGCCGCTACAATATAACACACTTTACAAAATAATCACTCTATCAATGGATGACAACTTATTCTTAACTATTGCATCAAAAGGCATTCGATTCATTATTCTATTTCGTATTGTCTTAACTATGGTCGAAAATATATAAGGGAAGCAGAAATATACCGACACGAGATCGCTACTGAGTACAAAGTTGCTAATGCGTCTTCTTTTACCCGACTGCCCCAAAAGGAGGGTCTGGTATCTACTGTCGTGTTGACTATAGTCTACATTAGTTTTTAACAGTAGATAGGTAATTTTACATCAATCATCGCATCGTTTTGACCACAGCCATCAGGTGACTCATTCCTTCGTATGCAGAAATGTAAAAATAAGTAATATATAATTGACCGAACGAATGAGGTACCTGAGGGTAAGAGGAAGAACACAGCTGTATACACGAGTAGAAGCAACGATGGAAGTTACAGGCTCGCTCGAAGGGACGAGAACGACCCGCTCAAAACTCCATAACCTATCAATGGCACCAATCATCACATATCATAATGCGCTTAACCTATTTCTTACGAACAATATCAGTCTATACTACTACAAAAATAATTTTCAGTCGACTTATCGCTCTATACATATTCGTACGAATGACAGCGCACGACTTCTAAATGCAACACGGAGGTTACGCGCTCTCCGGTACCAAAATATAAGCCGCACTCTCGATCGTCCGTGTTTCCGTTTCACAGCCCTTTTACATCAGTTTCTTTTATTTGGAAGTCGATCGCGCGCGAGGGTACGCGGACAGAGGAGCGCCGCGGGGCGAGGAAGGGAGGGGAAGGGGGGACGCGCTCAGTCCGCCCAGCCACAGCTCCACTTGAGCGTCTTCATGCGGTCCCACTGGCGGCGGTGCTTCAGGCGCATGTGGTTGCGCACAGAGTTGGGATGGGCGAAGCGGCGCGCGCACGCCAGCACCGGGCAGACGGGGCTGTCGCGCGGGTAGTGCGCGGCGAGGTGCGCGCGCGCCGCCGCCCGCGAGCTCGGCCGCAAGCCGCACAGCGGGCACTGCAGACACACGCCCACGCCCGCGTCCGTGACACACTCGCGCTCGCCTATCGCCGGTTTTGCCAACACGTCCACGCCGCCGTCTGCAATGCGGACACCATTATACTATTACTTTAGACGCGTTGGCAATACCGACGATAGGCCCTACCTCCCTACCTCACAATCTGCCGTCTTTCGATTAACCATACGCGACTATGGCGGCGTCGGAGCGGGCGCGGCTCACCACCAGGCGCCGAGCGGCGGCGGCGGGGGCTGCAGGGGCTGCAGGGGCGCGGGCGGCGGGAGCGGCGGCCGCCCGACGTCACGCCGTCTCTAAGAGTTCTGTCGCTGGCGGATGCCGTGCGCTTGCAGCTGGTGGTTGATGAGGTAGTGCTTCGTCTTGCATCGCTTGCCGCAGTGCTGGCACGGGAACCACTGGTCGCGGTCGGTCTGCGAGTGCACATTGAGCATATGCTGGCGCAGGTTGGAGGTGGAGGAGTAGACGCGGCCGCACAGCGGGCACTGCGGCCGGTAGCCCGGCGCCCCCGCGAGGGCCGCCCCTGTAACACAGAGGCGGCGGTTAGTTGAGCTCGAGGCTGCGCGGGGGGCGCGGGCGCGGCCTCTGCTTCACCCCGTGCATAGAATTCATGTGTATTTGCATGTACTGGCGCGTCTTGAAGGCCTTGCCGCAGAGCGGGCAGGAGTGCGCGAGGTCGCGCGCCGCGTGCACGTTCAGGATGTGCTGCTTGAGGTTGCTATTGTTGCTGTACAGCTTGCCGCACTCGGGGCAGGTGGGCTTGGCCGGCTCACCGTTGGCGTACGAGGCGGCGTAGGGCTGCAGCTCGCCCTTGTCGCCGCAGCCGGCCGCGCCCGCGCCGCCCGCGCAGCCCCCTCCCGCTCCCGCGGCCGCGCTCGCCCACGCCGCTCCTGTGACGCAGACGCGCGCGCTCAGTGCACACCCCTACTGCCCCTACGGCCACACAACGCGCAACAACATTCGCAATCCTAGCCAGCCTACTATTTTCGCTAACTTCCATCGTTACTGTTCAAATTACCTACTTGCCCTGATTTTACTTTTCGATATCGTTCGCGTTTTGCGGTTCGATAGAGCAATTGCGTCGTTCTAGTTAATTGTTATTGACGGCCATGCGCTACATGACTCGATAATGTACAATTAATGATTTATGTGGCTTCTATTGTTCTAGACTCTCGTTTACTATTATGAGAGGTTACATTAAAGTAGCGAGTACATTTCCATTCGATATTAGGGCGTCATTATCGAGTCATATGAGGTTAATGTTAGTAAGTAAGTAAGTGTGTGTATTGTGCATGTGATCGTGGCAACTTACCGAAGTTATCTGGGATGCCTGACGGTCCTGGCAGTCCTGGGAAACCTGTAATTGAGAGCAAGTTAATTATGAAAGCGGCTTATGCATTTAAAACACGTTGTTTGACATGAAAATGTTTTTGGTGGGTTTAGGTTTTGAGGTTGTCTTTCGTAATACTTATTTACTTGGCACAGTACCTGGCAGATTTAGAAGTCCTGGGAAGTGTGGCACGGTGCCGTTTGGTTGCGGCTGCTCCTCATAGTCCTGTGGTTCCTGCTTGGCCCTTGGCTCCTCTGTGTCACTCGCGCCGGCGTCTGATGATGAGTCCTCGCCTTCGCCAGACTGAAGGCAAATATTTTATTCAAAAACTACTGAAGGATTTTATGACAAGAAAAATGAAATAAATTGTCTGCGTTTCGAAATTCTAAATATGTTGCTCTCGATTTCAATAGACACAAACAGACAAAAAATTAGTCAACTGACCATAGTAACTTTTTGGTTACAAAGTTAATACAAACGAAACAAATGGAAAAAATTCCACCACTGATGGGATTCGAACCCACGTCTTCTGACAAGCCGGGTAAGACGTGTTACTGACCATGTTGTTGGAAGAGTTGAGATGCGCGTTCTGCGCGTTGTCAATCTGGTGCGCGAACATGCTGAGCTCGTGTCCGTTGGTGCCGAGCCTCTCGAGCCGCTCGAGCCGCTCGGGGCTCGCCCCCTGCGCCATCAGCTGGTCCGTCCTAAACCAGGAAATTGAAGGGTCTGTGAATCTACGAGTAGAGGCAGACAGGGGTCACGGTCAACAAAAAGAAAGAAAACAAAATAAACAAAAATGCGAACAGAAGCGGTTGAGTAAAATTTAATAGAAAACAGAAAAAACAAAACTAATCTGACCACCCAGACAAAACGCATCACTCAGTCGCTTTGAATGAAATCTACTCAGAAGATCTAAAAGATTAACTTTTTTCCTTTACAACATGTTTTGACTAATCCACCAGAGATCAGAGCAAGCAACTGTGCAAGCGGAATCTATGTAGCAATACCTGGACTTGAGCTGCGCCTGGTAGAGATCCGATGACCTGGCGCGCTTGGGCGGCGGCGTGTGGGTCTGGTTGTCATCAGGACGGCGCAGGCGACGGCCCTCGCGAGGCTCGCGGCTCTCGCGGGACCCCGCGCTGCCCGACTCCGTCCACGATGATGCTGACTGAGAAGGTAAGTTCCATTTTAATCGATTGCTTCAAAAACTCTAGAATAGCGTGATGGTGACGTGACGACCAACAACAGTCACAAGATTTCACTGCTAGACAGGCTGATTCACTGTCGCCCTATTTCACCCCGTGGGTAACACGTCATCTAACAGGCTAGTGGGAATAAATCCAGTCAGATACGGGCGGTAGGGTTCTCTACGAAAGCACCATCTTTTGCCTTTACCCTTTACTAATACTGCTAGCGTGCTGAGCTAGCTTTTGCGAGACTCCGTGTTTAGAAGCGGACTGTTGCAACAGCATCAAGGTATAAGAAATTGACGTCCGAAATGAGATTACATAAGTGAGATCAGTATCTTGTCGATCATTTGTAGATACTTACTGGTGAGGCTTTCTGGTCGAGTGGTCCTGGGCCGGAAGGTTGAGGCACGTCTGTCAGTCCTCGCACCTGCAGCAGCTGAGCGGCGCGCAGGAACTCCTTCAGTTGCTCCTGGCCGATGTTCACCTCGCCTTGGTACATGAACCTGATCACACGACAAATACATGTGTTAGCTTGTTTGCTCCAAAATGTATGCATGCAAATTACACTTCCTTGCTTGCTTGTCTTGACAAAATATACTAAAATCTTATTTTTATTAAAATTTCTCCTGCCTATCTACCTTTAGATGAGTAAATTGACTCATGTACCTGAGTAAGCTCTCCATGTCCTTGTCGTGGACGTCCCGCAGGATGACGATGGGATGTGAGCAGGGGTTGGCCTTGAGTAGTCTCCGGAAGTAAGGGCTGCATGCTGATAGCACCACCTAAAGTTCAAACCGAAGGGTGAATAACTTATTTTGCTTTTCTTATGTAATAAATTGCTATCGGCTTTTTTATCAATCATAACATAATATTGGCTTTCTGTTCATTATTTGGAGAAGGCGAAAATGTACTTTATACTTTTTGCTTACATGAAAAAATGATTTTCATTGTCGCTTCTCTGTTGCCATTTTTTAAGTAAACAGGCTGCTGTTTTTCGAGTGTAGGTACTGTTGCATGCTCAATATCGTACCTTGTGTGCGGTGAAGGTGGCCCCGGCGCAGGCCAGCGTCACGTCCACGAAGTCCTCCTCGTCCCGCAGCCGGCGGAAGGACGACACCATGGCCGAGTGGAAGTCGTTCCATCGCAGCGAGTACTGCTGCTCGCCGCCGCCAGCAGCGCCGCCTACACACAGGTACACGATTAGCTTTGTTAATCGTAGCTGCTACCTAACTAGCATGTCGGTAGGTATAGAATTAACAAGTTGCTAGATGTGCTTGCTTATATTTAGCTTCATTCACTTTTTTTATAGTTTGATAAGTCTTCGAATCGAGATTTATAATAGGTAGGTATCATACATATTGATGCAGATAAATCAATTCCGCTCAGAACCGAACATGTTTGGTGTCATCAACATTTCTATCATATGAATAGGTCGGTCGGCACGCAAAACATACTTGGCTCCTGATATCAATTCACCAAAAGAACAGGAAAACAGAAACAAGAAAACATAGTCTAGGGAATAATATCCTAGTAAGTACCTAGTTCAAATTCAACAGAGCTCTAATGAATAAATTGAAATAAAGAGGCGAATTTGTTGTAAATTCGAAAATCACTTAGTCATGCTTTTGCGCTTTAGCTTTCCGAATTCATAAACTGTCCATTCCACATTCAATGACTGTCTCTACATTCGAATGCGTGTTTAAACCCATGGCTATCTCGAAGTCGGTTCATTCGGATTGTAACATTTATAGTTCGTTCCGCTGGAATGGAGAGTGTCGCGACGTCCCTATAAATAGCGGGTCCCGATGGTAGGTACTTAGCGAGCGGACATACTTTAGGAGAATACACGATAGTACTGAAATAAAAACTGTTAGTCAGATTGTTAGTGGCGGCGCCTCGCGCGTATTACTGTCGCGTGCTCTTCTTCGAATTTTGTTGGATCTTATTATAATTTGTCACGGTTTTAAATAATCTGTTTACTTACACAAACAGCTTGCAGTCTTATTTTAAACAAATGCTGTTGCTTTGCTACTTGTTGAAAACTTTTATCGATCCGTGTAAGTAAATCATCGTTCAAAAACAACCTAACTTGAGATAAGGAAAATTTTCGAAAATCCGCAAATGCTGGGTCACTGGTCACCAAATATTATGGCAGCACAACTTTACAATTATAATCCCAGTATTCTTATTGCTATGCCGACACGGGTCCGAATTCCATACAGATAAATAATCCATGACCAATATGGAGCTTTATGTATGACTTTCATACCGCTTTGCATGCATGCATACGTGTTGGTAAGATGGACAGTTTATGTTTGCGAGATGTTTATAGAAACTGGTTATCGTTAACTATTTCATTCCAATTACATTTATAAATTGAACATTTTATTATTTTATGTAGAATTATGCTTTTATTATAGAAGCACGCTTACACGACACCTTACCTATTACGAATTAGATTTGTTTTTAAAACTAACATCGTAATTTACATTTCGTTCTTATTTCCTGTTTTCAAACAAGCTACGCAAATTGTCGGAGCAAAATGAGATTATTTCACGAAATTCACGGGCGACAGCAGAAGAAAACCGATTACGTACATTGTAACGAGATAAATCTTCGGGAAACATTACAAAGCTTCAGTCGGTCTGCGAGTTTTCCTTGTTTTGTTCTTTAGCACCAAGAACACGCGGCTCCCTGTCGCACCCTCTCTCACCCCCTTTTGCATAAATTTTATAATTTTTCACGTGAAAAAGTATCTGTCGCGGCTTTATCTCCAATTCGTTCGGAATAAGGCGCCTGCAATGTCCGTATACCGATATCGGGGATAATTTTATTCAGCATCTATTTTTTATTCGGCTCCAATTCTTTGCTTGGGATTGGGTACATACAGCTGCTCTACAGCTGTTTTGGAAAGATTTTGCAATAAGGAAATTTTCGCGAATACCAAAAACAAAACTTGTTATTTGTTTTTACGTGCAAAATATACCTAAATAGGAATCATAAACCCAACCATATACCTACGTACGCATTAGGTGGTTAAAAAATCACCGCTAATAAATTTAATACGTTTGATAATAGTAATAATAATCCGCGTTAACCTGTCGACTGCTACGAAAGGTCATTTCGTTTCCGCAACACCCCCACGGTTGCTCGTGAGACCTGCACCCTGCTGCCTGCACCCTCCCGGTGCGAGCGGGTGATAAATGTCCCGAACACGCCGAGATTACGCCCGTAAGGAGACCGACGTTTGATTCCCGCCGCTTGAAAGGGGTCGCAACTCATTCCGATTAGAACCTGTCTGCTTTACAATACGGCTGCATATTTTGATAGAAAATGCGGTCTTGAGATACCTAGGTACTTGAGACAGACTCGATGAAAACGTATTGTTAGTCTAGACTGAATTACTATGCTAATTTGTGTTGTGTTGTTAAAAGCGAATTTCATTTAAGGTACATTTTGTTGATGAATTGAGATTTTGCAGCACATTTTGTAGAGTTTAAAAGTTGTGGATAACTTGCAGTCGCATCTTATTTTAATTCAAGAAAATGGGCTTTGAGGAAACGTGTTGCATTTTAAATTTATATATCTTTGAAGGCATTATACGATAACTTGTTCTGCATAGCTTGTTTTCCAAAGCTTTTAAAACAGGATTTTGTAATTCCTTTTTGAAATACAAATAGCGCGAAAAATAAAGCATCGCACTCCCTAATCTTGAGTAAACGACAGAAACATCATTAAACAAGAGCGGTGGCGATCCCCCGACGGCGGCGGGCCGCGGGCAGGAGTCCTGTGGGGGGATGATCCTGCGGGAGCGGGTGTGCCCCCCACCGGGAGGGGGAGGATATCAACGAACTCGCATCGTGTACGTGTGACGGGTGACGGGTGGACGACACGCGTGCCCGCACAATATACATTCTGTTGGTAAACAATTCACTTGTCTCGCGTAAATATTCTAATGGAGGGTTGCGTGTCATGTTGCGCGCTCATTTTATCCTTCCCGGATGATGTGTTTAGGAGTCTCTTATGCGAATGTGTGGGAGACTGCTTGCATATGCATGACGCATTTTCTAGTTGGAATGTTTTCAATTGGATAAAAAGATTGTGTCTAGATTTTCTTATTGGATCCGGTCAAGACAAGATAGATGCTGATTTAACATAGAATCCAATCAGGATAAATTAAGTTTTACAGAAGTCAGTTGTTAAATACAATTATTTCCTTGGTGTGCTTCCTGTCTCGTAAGTTACACCAAAATTAAGAACATAGAAGAGTACCTACAAAAAACCCCAAACGGTGACAAATCGGAAAGTAAGACAGTGTAAAATATGACACTATAAACGTTAAAGACATGATAGGAAGAGCCCAACAGTGATTAGATTTGGATGTAAGCATGTTCTAATTTTATAATGAAAAATGAACCTACTCTTTCCTCCAACACTTTGAGGTTTTAGTCTTCTAACCTTATTGCAATGCCATGTCAAGCTGAATCTCTATCTTTCATATATCTGAATTTAAAAGCACTTGCTTGATAAGATCATTTCCCTTAGGTAATTAATTAACGTGCCCTTATTCTGACCTTTGCTACGGCGTAGCACGCGTAGCCACTGCTCTACGGGTTAAATGCTACGAGTGTGACTACAAAGGGCGAGTTGTGCATGAGGGTTGCAGTGTTTGCGACTTACCTGTCTCAGTGGCCATGGCGGCGTGTTCGGCGGGCTGCGTGGCGGGCTGCGTGGCGGGCGCGGCGGCCGGCAGCGCGGGCTCGGTGCGCGCGCGCGTGCTAGCTGCGTGCAGCGGCAGCTCCACTCCCGCGCATTCCACGCGCGTCGACACCGCCGCCACCTTGATTGCTCGCACTCCTTCGCGTTCAAACAACCCACACCGTGGATTCCAGGACTTTGCTTTTTGCTTCGCACACTTTGCTCTTCACGCTTCGTTCCTTGCTCTGCGTATCTTACGTCTTACGCTTAGTTCCTTGCTCTGCACGCTTCGCAACGCTTTGCTTATTTACTTCGCTAATACACAACTTGCTTCTTTATATATTTCCCTTATCTAGCGCGTATTTCTTTAATATGTTGCTAAAATACTTAAATTTAAAGCTTGTTATTGTGTTTTGAGAATTGCGTCTTTAGGATGTTTTGATTCCTGAAAAGTTACATTTTACGTTATTGAAGAATTCAATTTCTTTTATTTATTTTGTGGATCGAGCGGCGGCACTTGTTTAGAAATACATTTGTAATTTTTATTACGACCGAGGTTTGAGAAGGGCGTCAGATAGAGTGCATCAGTTGAAAATAATTAAATTAGATATTAAAATGAAATAAGCAGTAGTTGAACCTAATATACCTACTGCAATGAACTCCGTAAGTGTACTTCTAATTATAATTTGCATTAAGTAGTAATTATTTTTTTAACTAACATAACATTTTGTATTACGCGTAAACGGTGTTTAAGATGTGGTTTTGCGGCTATTACTCATTTGATTATATGACCACGGTAATTATTTATTAATTACCATGTAAGAAGTTGCCATGACGTCGAGTGGGCAAATTGCTTCGTGACTTTGTATATCAATTTATAGGTACAATATACATATCAATATCAGGTAATTGACTATTTTTAACAGATGAAAATAAAATTACAGTTTACTTAAATTAAAATTTTTGATATATATTATTTGAATTTTATTTCATTTCATATCTGTTAGTTTAGAATTAGTCGTAAAATGTGTAAATCGAACTGGGTTCTTATTCAATTCAATTGGGTTTTTATATAGGAAAGTGTTTTTATTTAATCACGTACTTACGTAAACTTGCGATAAATTTTGTGTTTGTAATTCACTAATATATTCAATACAAACTCTACCTCGGAGTCCCGTCCCTACGCACATGCAGCACACGTGATGCAATCGTTAATGAAAATTCAATTATCACAACGTATGACATATGATGCACTCGCACTGATGTGGTCCGTGGTGGTGTGGTGGCGCCTGCAGCGGGCGGTCGGCGGTCGGCGATCGGCAGTTCACACTTCACACCCGGTGCAACGATCGATGGCGCGCCCTGCACCGCCACAATACGGGAGGAGCGGCCAGATAGAAATCAATACGATGTCCATCATCGCATGCACCCTCCTCCGCCCCCTCCGCCCCGCGCACCGCCCGCCGCCTGCGCCTTGCACCCTCGCAGGGAAATGCATTTTCCACCACTTCACCGTCCGCACCCTTCTCGCGTCTCGATCGGTCACTCGTATTTAAATATTCGAAAAATGGAGCAATTATTTATTTTTTGCAATGTCCGGTTAGTTATGCACCGCTCGGTCCGTTTGTGTGCGTACCTGACGCACGCGTGCTTCCCGTAGCGCGTCACGCGGGCGACTGTCGCGCGGCGCGCTCGGCGGCTCGGCGGCTCGGCGGCTCGGTCAGGCGGGCTGAGAATAAACAGCGTGGGGCGCCGGGCGGGGCGGTGCAGCCTGCACGCCCACTCCGCCCACGCCCGCTGCCCGCTGCCCGCTGCCCGCAGGCCGTGGTCGCGCGACCGCCGGCCACCGCCAGCCGGACCGCGCGGGCAGGACAACACGCGCGGTGCACGATATGGCACGCGAGCGGTTGACTTCCTGCCGTCTATTGCGAATGTATCAGCTGATACACTTACTAAATTAAATCTTCTATGACGTTCGCTCTTTTTAAATTCTTATAAAATTTTGTTATTGTAGAAACTAGTTATTTGCACAGCAAAAAATGAATAATTTATACCGTAAGGTAACAAGACGATTAAACCATGCGTTTTGACTTTAAAGTAGAGTTTGTGAAGTAACACAGTAACTTAACACATCACTCGTATGCATCTAATCGGGAGTGGGTGATGTTTTGCAGAATTGTTTATGATGTTGGCACAATTAAGTAAACTTTTAAAGTTTTTTGCGATTGTAACCGTAACTGAGGTATCATAGCAGACTGATGTGCTGCAATACCATGCTAAAACTGTCTCTGTATACCCAACAGTTTCATGTGTTATCGCTGTCCTCGGTAATCGTGTCCCCGGTGAGCGGGGACATCGGGATTTAATTAAAAAAACAAGAATGCTTCCTGTTGTCCTCGGTAAACGTATTCCCGTTGAGGGTACGGCAAGGTGGGGCAGGCTGGCGAAATGTCTTAGCATGCCCAACTTTGCCCCACTCTACCAAACCTTGCTTTTAAGGCAAAAATGACATGTGATTTCCTTTTTGGCCTTATCCTCACAACGAGAATAACAAGAAGTAAACCAATGACGGTTTCGTTGTCCCCGTGACGAGAACACGCTCACTGGGGACATCAGGAACACACAAACAGTTTCCGGGACATAGCCTTTCAAAGTAAGTATATTCGAAGTTATAATTTTTTTGCAATTCTTTGGCTGAAACGTATCAATGAATACCTATTTAAAATCGTCTCGTAAATTGCTTTCATTTGAGGTCATTTTAACTTGGATTATTAATTGGGCCAACTTAATAAACAAGTCTGCAAAAGTTCAATCAGTCCCGATTTGATGCATACGAGCCCGTACATCAAGGCGACAAAGCTACTGAGTAAGAAACTCTACTACAGTTATGGCAGTGCCGCTTTACTCTATATAAAATCTGATATCAATTTCATTGTATAATCCATGCTACTAAATCATGCTGCAAAAGGATTTGGCAATGTTTTATGACCGGCCGCCTGCCCGACGTCAACCCTCTTTGGGAATGCTATTGTAGGTGGTATCACCGCCACTATGCGGTTGACCAGAGTGGACAGATATTCAGCTGTGTTCAAAAACTCTACCTACGTCGCATTTTACGGAACACCCGGAGTAGACTAGGGGTGGTAGTATTCTTAGCCACTACCACACGGCTACTTTGTGAGGTATTCTAATGTCAGAAAAAAAGAATTCCTCTTATCGTTTTTTACCTCTGATACTCCTGTTAAAATTACAAAAATAGATATATCAAAGGAAAATTCATTACTTTCCACTTGATCGATCATAGTTCACGTGCATTTCATAGAAAGAGGCAACATCCGATAGCCTCGCAAATATTCCCAATCCATTCCCGAAACACGGACAGGGGAGATCGCCGGGATTTGCCATTGGCAAGATATATTCCCTAACGTTAGGGCCGCTGGCAGGCACGTTACGTAAACGAAAAAGTTACAAAATATTGGTAATAAAAATAGAATAAATACTATTTATAAGTAAAATTTATTATGTACCTTACTAGGTTCGTATTAACCTAGTGTTAAGTCTCTATTGTTATCTTGATTATGTATTTTCACCATATGTTTGATTCCGAAGCTGATCTTAGCGCAGTGGAAGCAAATTAAAGTTATCTTAAAATCTAAAACTAAATGGTCGATCAGCCTCGGAACAACATTTGACTACGATTCGTAGTGCTCTTTACTATAGCTAAATAAAATAAATTTAATGAGAGAATTTTGTTCCGGAAAGTTTCCGGCCGAGAAATTCTTGTGTCCAAAATCTACTTAAACAGGGCCCAGCAACAATTGCTTACCGAGCGAACGATGACGCCGTCGTTTCCTTGTAAGTCTAGTTTTTGACAGGAAAAATAGGTATCAGGTTTGAGGAAGACTTTTGGATTGGAACTTAGGTACTAGACTTACTGTACCCGGGCACCAGCTCGCGTGGTACTCCGTCCAACAAGTTTCACAAGCACTTGAGTACTATTGTTCATAGTTCGACATCAAATAATGTTTAACACACAGTAACAAAGATTTCTCCGCACACCACTGCTCGCGACAGCAACACGTTTTACTGTACAATACGCGAACCAAAGGACACTGGACGCGCGGGTGACTAAAAGTAAGGTTATTTTTTCCGACGGCCGCGTGGTTATCGAACCGACTGACAATCAAAGCGCCGGAACCAAATACACTTGGTTCTCTTCCCCACCGAACAGGGAAAACCACACGAGAACACCGAAAGCACACTAAATTACACCATTTATAATTACAATTCGCATCAACCAAGCGAGCGACGGCAGAGAACGTGAATGACAGGGCAGTGTTGCCAGCACCGCGCGCCCATTTTATACGAAAACTAAACATTCACCCGCCCCGGACCGACCCATCGGTCCGCTCTATGCATGGCAGGCGTGATAATGTAGCTACTGCTCGCTTAAGGACTGAATCCCCCACCTGAACTTCTGCAACTCGAGGAGTGCCATCACTACCCGGAAACAGGTTGAGAATGCGCCCCCGGCGCCAACGCAGTGGCGGTAGGTTGACATCCTTAACCAGAACGAGATCCCCAATGCAGGGGGGTTCAGTCCTGTCCGTCCACTTAAGGCGTTGCTGCAGAATGTGCAAGTACTCAAGCGACCAACGCTTCCAAAAGTTTTGAGTCATTTGCTGCAACAACTGATAACGCGACAAACGATTGCTATTCACCTCCGTATAGGGATATTCCGGCAAGGCGTTAAGTGGGCGGCCAATTAAGAAATGCCCTGGCGTCAGGGCCTCTAAATCATTTGGGTCTGAGCTGAGCGGACACAAAGGACGCGAATTGAGTACAGCCTCAATTTTACAAAACACGGTCGCCAGCTCCTCGAAAGTCAAAATTGTTAACCCTACAACGCGCAACAAATGCGTCTTAGCGGACTTTACAACCGCTTCAAAAATACCACCCCAGTGAGGGCACGCTGGTGGATCGAACACCCAAGTAATGCCCTGACGGGAGAGGCCCGTGCTGATGGCTTCTTCGTTCTCCCTTAAGAACGTTACAATTTCCTTCATACACCGATCAGCACCCTTAAAGTTGGTACCACAATCCGACCTGATCAGCGCTGGTCGCCCTCGTCGCGACGTAAATCTCTCCAGCGCTGCCAAAAAGGCCTCCGTAGATAGGTCGGCCACGAGCTCCAAGTGGACGGCCTTGGTGGCTAGGCACACGAACACGCACAAGTACGCCTTGATAGACTTTGCGTTCCGTAGGCGTGATGCCTTTACCATGAAAGGGCCTGCAAAATCCGTTCCCACACCTGCAAACGTCCAGGCCTCCGTCACCCGGTCCGGTGGAAGATCTCCCATCTGTGGCTGCATTGTGGCTGCCTTCAAGCGGTAACAAGGCAAGCACCTAAACACAACGCTACGTACCGTTCGTCGTCCCGATAAGATCCAAAACTCGCGCTGTAGAATGGCCAATAGCGCATTACAGCCCGCGTGCGAGTTTTTCTCATGACGATCCCTGACTAAGAGCTCAACTAAGGGTCCCCTTTTTGGAAGTAACAGTGGATGCCGAGCCGAAAGGGGCAGGCTAGCGTTCCGAAGTCTGCCTCCAACCCTGAGCATACCTTGCTCATCCAGGAATGGGTTGAGGCGCACAATTCCTCCCTTCAGCTTTCCACGTCCATCCCTGAGCAGCCTGACCTCCTCTTCAAAATGTTCCGCCTGGACGACTCTAACCAATGAGCATAGAGCCGCATTCCGCTCCGCAGGCGAGAGGACAGGTGTAAAGTTCCGTTCTGCTTGAGGCTTCCTGCAGTTGTTCACGAACCGCTTGATCCAACCTGTCACCCCAAGAAGTTTGTCGAGGGAGCTATACCGTTCCAGCAAGAAAGCTGGGTTAGGCTTCGGTACGAGTTGCCCCACGTTCACTCGCAAACCTCGATCAGGTGGCCCAAGCGGCGCCCTGCACTCGTTGAATGGCCATTCCTGCGGCGACTCAGTCAGCCATTGAGGTCCCCACCACAGTGGGTGACTCACCAAATCAGGTGCCCTGCACCCGCGCGAAGCGCAGTCCGCTGGGTTCCATTCTCCCGGTACGTGCCTCCACACTAACGGAGTTTCCGACCCCGTAATCTGTGACACCCGATTTGCCACGAAAACCTCAAGTGTATGTACCGACGTCTGCAACCAGCACAGAACTATCCGACTGTCAGTCCACGCGTACACCGTTTCATCCAAGTTGATGGTACCACGCAGATTGCAGGTTACATGATTTAGCAAGCGCGCTAGAAGAGCTGCCCTGCCAATTCCAATTTGGGGATGGTCCATCTAGTTCTGACTGGTGCCACCTTACTTTTGGCCATAACCAGACGCACGTGCACAGTTCCCGTTGAACTTGCTGTCCGAAGGTATACAGCTGCCGCGTACCCTCGCTCCGAGGCGTCACAAAACCCATGTAGGGTAGCCTTACATCCCACCGATGGGACTAACTTGCGGGGTATCGCGATGTGCACAATCCCTGGTAAGGTGGTCACAAACTTGAGCCAATCCTTCAACAACTCTCCGGAGAGTTGGTCGTCCCATCCTAAGTTGGCTAGCCACAACCTTTGTAAAAGCACTTCGCCATGAACGTAACCGGGGCGATCCATCCGTTAGGATCGAACGTTCTAGCGATTGTCGACAGTACCGACCGCTTAGTCCAAGTTTTCTCCAAAAGGTCGGGCTCGATCTTGTACGTGAATACGTCATGCGTTGGCCTATATTGCACCCCGAGGATGCCCAACGTGTTTGGATTGTCCGGGTTCTCAAAGAGGTGCGGGTCCTGATGGAACTCGCCTGGCAAACCGGCCAGGAGCTCTGGGCAACTGGACAACCATTTCCGCAACTCGTAACCTCCTGAACCCATGATCGCGATCAACTCGTCTCGTAGAATTAGCGCCTGCTCCACGCTATCAGCACCCGTGCAGATATCGTCCACGTAGACGTCGCGATCCAGTACTGCTGCGGCTCGAGGATATCTTACCCTTTCCTGTGCGGCCAACTCGCAGCGTACGTACTGCCAAATACGGACTTGGCTTAAGTCCATACGTCACCGTGTTAAGTTCGTATGTGACCATCGGCTCATCTGGGCTCTCACGCCACAAAATCAGCTGATACCGACGGTCATCCGGATGTATCATGGTTTGGCGAAACATCATTTTGACGTCTGCGACGAACGCTACCTGGTGTAACCGAAAGTCTGTGAGAATGTCCACAATGTCCCGGTTCAATTTAGGACCCGCGTGCAAACATTGGTTCACAGACACACCATTCGAGGTAGGAGCAGAACCGTCAAACACCACCCGTATTTTCGCCTCAGGTGACTTCAAGACAGCCAGGTGTGGAATGTAATAATGCTCGACACACCTCCAATCCAGGCTGGACACCGACATGTGGCCCAATTGAATATATTCCCGCATGAATTCTATATACTTCTGCCGAAGTGCTGGGTCTCGCCTCATCTTCCGCTCCATTCCGAGTAGTCTCCGTTCCGCGAGCTGTCGCGAACTACCTAAAGCGGGGCGGTTTGGGAGAAAAGGTAGCCTGGTCACGAATCTGCCTGACGGGCATCTCGCAGTGTTGTATTGATAGAACAACTCGCACTCGTCATCCTCTGGCTTCCGTCTGTCCGCCGTGGGCGGCTCTTCAGACTCCCAAAACCTCTGCAGCACCTCTGACAGCACACTACCATAGAGGACCGGATCCCTTCTGGTAGGTCCTGAGGTCTCCAAACTGGGCCGAAAACAACATACCCCTGTGGTATCTACGGCCACCAAACCAGTTTCCTGGAGTACCTTCTTCCTACCGCACCATAATCTCCCGAGGACGTCTGACCCGAGAAGTACGTCCACCGTACCAGGAGTATCAAAATCAGGATCAGCTAACTCCAACCCTGTGGTTAACCCTCGTACCGTTGGTGGTAACCTAACCTGAGGGAGTTTCCCAACCACTTCATCCAGCACCACGGCTGAGACTTGATAGCTGACCCTGTACATGTGCTACCTAATGCGAACTCAAAGTTCGTCTGACCCCGAATGTCAGGCACATTTAGGCCCCGATGCCTACAGCTTCATCCTCACTTGGCCGTACATTTAGGCCTAGCCTACTCACCAGCTTACTCGATACAATACATCCCTGAGCCCCTGTATCCAGTAGGGCTCTTACTTGAATGGTCCGGCCACCGTATCCCCATACCCAAATCTTAGCCGTTGGCAAAAGTACCGTGATTGGACGGGGCCGAAGCTGATGAGTAGGCGGCGATTACCTAGCGGGAATCTAAACGCGGTGAGGCCGCGTCCCGCGGGGGTATCCCCTCACTACCCAAACCTGTGTATGGGTCCCACTCCTGCTGGTAGGGAGGTCTGCCCATAAAGGCCATGGCTGGAGTTCTATAGTACCCCGACGGCAAACGTCCGTACCGAGGTTGCGCCTGTAGCCGCGGGTACTCAGGCATAGGCGGGGGCATGCGTGGGTCTTGAGACCCAACCAGGTGGCTCAAGCCCGCAGAATACTGCATGTACCCTGGTGGCTGCCTAGTGCTCCCCTGACACCCGCCCGTTGGATCCCGTACCTGGGATGGGTGTCCTGGCCACGTTCCTGTGCCGCCCTCCCCAATCCGGCACCTGCTGCCGTGGTGGGGATCGTCCCCACGTCCTTGGGTAAGTGGGCTCCGTCTGTTGACGTCCCCTGCCTGTCCCTGTGACCGATGCGGAGGTGGGCTCCTCCTTGGAGGGGGTGAGGAGCGTTGCTCCCTCCCTGGTGGGCAGGCTCCTTCGCTGATCCGATCCAGCGCTGCCCCCGGCGCCTCCGGAGCGATTCATGCAAAGCAGCGGATGGTGTGCACCCTGGCAGTACCTACAGTTGGTGCTTGAAGGGCACTCGCACCTGATGCGGCCCCAGGCACCGAAAACACCAACGCCTCTGCTGTGCCACACCCCGTCTCCTCTGAACCCGCTGCGCAGCAAACTCCTGACACGCTGCCACCCCGTGGCCTGTCTCCCTGCAGTAGGCACACCCTGATTCCAATGCGGTGTTGTACCGCCTGGGTTGCCCACTGTTGCCTCCTCGCGCCGATGCACCCGGCCGTTCCGGGTGGCGAGGGCAGAGGTCTCCTTGCGAGGGCTTCACCAGCCTGGACGTCCACTCGCCTGCTTTCGGCCTCGAGGAACGACTTCAGATCCTCGTAGGTCGGGAGGTGGTCCGAGGACTTGCCCCATGGAGCTGCTCGAATCGAGCGACCATTTCGCTCGGCAGGCGGCGAAGCACTGTGTGGACCAAGATATAACCGTAGCCCGCCACTGGCAAACCCTGTCGCTCTAGTGCGCTGACCGCGACACTGACTGGGTGGAAGATTTTCTCGCGGAGGTCCGTACCTCGCGTTATGGTTGGTATTGACAGCCACTGGTCTAACAGCCTGTCTACAATCAGGCGCTTGTTCCGATACCGGTCGGTAAGGATCTTCCACGCCACCTCATAATTGCTATCCGAGACAGCCAAATGCGTCAGCAATTCATGAGGCTCTCCATGTAGCCTGGACATCAGCTGAGCCATCTTGTACGCCGGCGTTATGTCCGTCCGTGTGTGGACCACACTGCTATACAGGTCCTCAAACGCCGGCCAGTCGGCGTAATCGCCTGCAAAGACTGGAACCGTAACAGGCGGAAGAGGCACCTGTAATCCTTGTCCCACTTTACCACGGAATGGCTCTCCCTTTCCGTCACGTCGCCTAGTTATGTTCGCAGCTGCCTGCTCAATGCCCTGTGCCAGCTCAAAGCACTGGCTTACATCGGCCTCGACCCGCTCCTGATCTTCAGGGTTAGGAGTCTCCTCAAGGAGAATGAGGCACTCTGTGAGTTGATCCGACACAAACCGAACCCGTTCATCTACCTGTTGTGCACTTTTCAAGAGCGCGTCCTCCCGGTCCTCGCGGCCGATCATTGCCGCTGTGGTAGTAAACCACCTTAATCCTGACCCTATAGCAGCCTTATACCTGGCGATCGAGGAGCCATGGTACCAACTTTTACACACTCGACTTAATAAAACGAAAAACAATAAACAAATACCACAAAACAAATGTTAGTTGACTGGCCTAGACCTTACCGATAAGGTACCGTTCACTAGGCAAACAATACAGTCACAAAAAAACCGAAACAATATTTTCCAAAATAATAAAATATGTGGGTAATATAAAAACACGCTTAATACTAAATTACGGCTAACTATGTTGCAATAAAGCAACCACGCTCTGCTACCAAAAATGTTTGATTCCGAAGCTGATCTTAGCGCAGTGGAAGCAAATTAAAGTTATCTTAAAATCTAAAACTAAATGGTCGATCAGCCTCGGAACAACATTTGACTACGATTCGTAGTGCTCTTTACTATAGCTAAATAAAATAAATTTAATGAGAGAATTTTGTTCCGGAAAGTTTCCGGCCGAGAAATTCTTGTGTCCAAAATCTACTTAAACAGGGCCCAGCAACAATTGCTTACCGAGCGAACGATGACGCCGTCGTTTCCTTGTAAGTCTAGTTTTGACAGGAAAAATAGGTATCAGGTTTGAGGAAGACTTTTGGATTGGAACTTAGGTACTAGACTTACTGTACCCGGGCACCAGCTCGCGTGGTACTCCGTCCAACAAGTTTCACAAGCACTTGAGTACTATTGTTCATAGTTCGACATCAAATAATGTTTAACACACAGTAACAAAGATTTCTCCCGCACACCACTGCTCGCGACAGCAACACGTTTTACTGTACAATACGCGAACCAAAGGACACTGGACGCGCGGGTGACTAAAAGTAAGGTTATTTTTTTCCGACGGCCGCGTGGTTATCGAACCGACTGACAATCAAAGCGCCGGAACCAAATACACTTGGTTCTCTTCCCCACCGAACAGGGAAAACCACACGAGAACACCGAAAGCACACTAAATTACACCATTTATAATTACAATTCGCATCAACCAAGCGAGCGACGGCAGAGAACGTGAATGACAGGGCAGTGTTGCCAGCACCGCGCGCCCATTTTATACGAAAACTAAACACCATAAGAGCAGAAAAAGAACGATTGAACATGTGTTATGTTATGATGCTCAACGAATTACTAAATTAGAATAAACGTGACCAATAGAACGATCATTGATCATATTATTAGCCCCAGTATCCCCATTACTGAAAAAATAAACCTTTCAGTCTCCAAATAAAAGATTAATGGATGTACCTACTCATCAAGTGTGAATATGTGGCCGGCGAAAACGAAAACAGCACTTTCCTGGTTCGCTTTTATCACGATATTTATATATTAGGCGGCCAAACAACATCCCTGAAGGCTTCCGGGAGCTTCGGGCCGCGGGGCGCCGGCCGCCGTCCGCCGGCCAATCATTCGTCAACCGGCCGGGGCGCTGTAAATCTTGCAGGCGCGGGGGTCACCCCCGACCCCCGCTCGCGCCCTGAAGTGGAGAGAGGGGGGAGGGGGGTTACGTAACATCCGGAAGTGCGGATTAGGAATCAATAGTGCGCCCGTAATGATAGTTGTAGAGTAATCGCTGTAACTGCGCTGTTTGCGATGCGCGAGTGCCGCGGCCCGCGCCCACGCGCTCGCCCCGAGACGCCTCGGACCTTCCGGATACTGACATCACTTTTGCATGTTCCAGATTATGATTTGATGGATATACGGGGTGTGAGGGACAGGACAGCTCTCCGAATACTATTAGGATGCATTTAGACAATTAAACTGAACAATTTCCCGTAAGTTTTTTTTTCAAGAACAGTATAATTTTTTTTGACGTCTCATACAGAATCACGATCAGCTGACTGCATTTACTATGAGAATTCACAAATTTTTTTACGCCTTCTGAAATATATTCATAAGGGAGGTTGTTCGTTTCGTGGTCTGAGTGCACACTATCAGTATTCTTAGAGCTGTCCCTTACACCCTGTATCTTAATAGTATTTTTTGAAACAAATCTCTAGCCATCTATGTCTTTGAAATGGCAATTATCCAAGTCTATAATAACACCTTTCATTAAAAAAAACTGATTTTTTAATTTTCTAGAATTTGTGAATTGAAATTTGTAATTGTCTAGAATCAGTGCAACTCTTCTTCAAAAGAGTTTTTTCATGTAGGTACTTGATTTTTCTTAAACAAAGCTGCGAATGGATTTAAACTTCGTTAACTTTACAGTCGTCGTTTGAAATGCTTAATATGCTTATCAAAAGATAATGTCGCAGCAAAAGAACGTTATCATAAATCCACACGTGTGACCGCGGATGGTTGACGTTGGACGCACATTACATCGCAATTCGCAATATAATCCGCGACGAGGGCAGTCTTGCCCCCTCTCGCCCCTCTTGCCACCCCGCACTAGCCTGCGGGGGCGGTGTCGGGAGGGGGGCGTCATCGCCACCTCATCCGTCACGACGACTGCTGGAGGTGACAAACGCCTCGGCCACTTCATTAGGGGACTTATTAAAACTCAGGGTTTGAGACATCTGCTACTCTACTATATCTTCAGTTACAGTGCTTACCCGGGACAATTTATTGTTTTGAACGGTTTAGCCACTGATGTCGAGAGTACGAGTAGGTACAGCTTCTTAACCACCATATTTTTTAATATACAAAATATGCAATAGAGAAACTAACACTCAAATGAAATCATTCTCTCTCTTCGTGTGAGACAAATTAAATGAAAGTAAGATACTTATCTTGAAATATTTCAGATGACACGCTGAAAAAGATTTTTTCCAGTAGCTCTAGTATCTATAACTATTTCTTTTTATCCCCACCAAACAATCGAAGGAGAATTCAGCGTTCCTGTAAAGCTATCTGTAGTTCAGCTGTTCCCCGAAACTTGCCCCCCTCCGCAGAACGATACATGCCCCCCCGGGGGGGTTTGCCCCCCTCGCCGGTAATGAGACGACCGCACTACGCTCTTTATGTGCATTTCTTTTCTCGCACCAAATGAGTTACGAAGTACTAATGGCGTTTTCTTCTTCGAGGTCTTCTTTTATTTATTTAGTTGGGTAAGGCTATTGCTAGGGTAAGGTTTTTATTCCGTTCCAAATTATGTAAGAATTGACCTTAGTTAGTTAGTAATAAATTATGAAAATGTATAGGTAATCTAATAAGTTATTTAGGTACACTTATTACACACACTAGAAAATTCTTAAATCTCAACAATTGTCTGATAATAAAATATCATATATTGAACATTATTGATAACGAAGTACCTAACAACCTGAACGTTCTATTGAATTGAAATATAGGTACTTAACTACCCTGATTAATCTCTTTTTTTTCTTTCCGTGGTGACCAACCGAGTTGTTCAACGACTCAATGATTACTAAGAACCGTTTATTCGTTTCATTTAGTTACCTAACTATCTAATTTCAAGAGTTATCGCAGTGCAAAAGTGGCAGTACCCTACCCACAATTTTCCGAAGAGCGTGCGAAAATAGCGCTATCGAGTAGTGAAATCGATGGTGTCACAACCCGGCATTAGGAAGCTCGCGCTCGGCCCTTTGTACGTACAATTGCGCACTTAGGGGGGGAGGGGGGCGCGACCCCCCCAACCCCCCCAGGGCCGGACACGTGGAAGGCGCCCGCTGCAAATGTTATTGATGTACTCTGCCGACTGCCGAGCCAGATATTATCGCCCCTATTTATATCAGGACGGTCTTTCATCACTTTCGGTTGCATTTTGCGCTTTAAACGTTTGCCAAATATCCATTTTCAAATTAAGATACTAGGTATCTTTATATTACACCGATTTCAAAATGATTCATAATATAAACGTAAAACCCTCGTCTTGATTATGCATCAAGTATGACTCATTTAGAACAGTAGCTATTGCTGTCGCAAACATACTACTCGTATGCTCTTCTTTAAGGTAACAATATTTTTAACAAACCAATTATCAGACTTTCTTGATCATAGAGAAGCGAAGTCATGGGTGGTGGGCATGATGACATCAATGGTCTGCTCTCCATGCACCCTTAACTTTTATTTTTCTTTTATTCTATTGTGTTTCATATATTTTTAAGCAACCAAACTACTTATCTATACTTATTCGATAAAATGGTCACAGAGTCAGTTTGTTTTTTAAAAATCCTTGAGATATTCCTGTAAACAAATTGAAACGAGGCCACCAATTCGTTGTGGTTGTTTATTCAGTGGCGATGACAGCGTAAACAGAGCAATTTGTCGCCATAACCGTAAACAATCGCAACGAGAGCCGCGCGGGAGACGGACGGGAGTCGTCCGTCTTGCGTCGCCTCTCCGGCCGCCATCGCCACCGAGCCGGGGTAATGAGCTCGGGCACCAATCACTGACACAACAAATGTACCCACCGAGCGCTATATTTTCAATAGATAGCGTCCGTCAGCGCCCCGGCCCCCCCCCCCCTGTCTCCCCCCCCCCCGGCTATATTCGGCGGCGGGTGACCGCACTCACGCACCGGAAGTCGCACAGCCTTCAGTTTATTGAAGCCAAATGCGAGATTTCTTTCACGTAGACTGTTTTCTTTTCGTGCAAATGGAATATTTTATGAGACACGGAGTTTTTGTTTTGCTATCGGGACCGTGTTTCATTGTTCGATACACCCACACGTATTTATATTCGTCTCTGCTGTAGAATGGCAAGTTCAACACCAGGTAGTCGTTGTATTAACGCAGATTAGTTTTCGATCCGGGAGGGGTCGTACCGGGAAATTATTCACCCCTTCACAGTACAACGTACCCGAATAGAATTATCCCATTTTATCCACGGCCTGATTTCACTGTAGGCATACTTGCTATGTGTGGACCATAGTTTTGTGAGTGCTAGGTATAGAAGTATCGTATTTTAGCGTGATTCAACGAATTTATGGCTGTTAATAGATTGGGCGCCATCTACTTTATTAAGTTTCATAGATAGCGCCTCGTATTTTAACAGGCAATCATCATTATCATATAAACAGCTCGCAATTAGGTCGATGTCGAAAATACTAAATTACTAATGATATTAAAAACGTTGTTCGCCGATATGACTGATTTGGGTTAATTTTTCGTGTAAATTGCTGCATTGTCTCATTATGTCGCTATAAATATAAAAGGAAATAAAATGGTCGCATCAAAAACATATAAATAATAACGGTGACAGTAATAAAGCCAGAAGAATGTAGAGTCACGGGGGTCCGAGCGGCGCGGGGTCATATCACGCATCCGGCACCAGTAGCTTACTTGTGTCATGTCATGATATGGATAAGATAAAATAAATATGGGTATTATAGTTTAATTTTAACTCATTCGTAGTAGTTATTGGAATTAAAATGTTGCATTATTGCTTAAATATTCCTTACTTTAAAACTGTTGTTGGTAGCTTAGTTTGTAGTTAGTGAATATCTTAGCAGCACAAGATTTTATGACGCAGTTTTCTGTTCTCCTTTTTTAAATGACAATGTAATAAAAGAGGAGTGAAAGTCTAAGAAATAGTTATAGTTAACAAGACAAGTAATACCTCGTTTCTAAATTGCTAATTACTGCAGCTACGGAGGCTACGAGTGCTACGGCGTAGCAAATTGAATATTTTCAGGTGACGTGGTGTACTTTTGTTACCAATAGGTGTACCTGCGTCGCTCCGATAGTATTGCGGTGTGTGTTGGTAATTGGTAGCCACGTCGGCGGCAGTCACGCGGTGATTGCCGTGATTACCCATTACCGCCCCCCCTCCCCTCCCCTCCCCCCCCTCCGCCGCAACCCCGCGCTGAGGGTCTCGCCCTTCGTACTCGCCTGTAACTGTAACTAGTTTTAGGGTTCCGTCTCGTCTTACGTCTGCATAAAAGGAAACCATCCCTGTTTTCTTTCGCTTCAGTTCAATGTATAAACAGCAATTTGGCATCTTTCGTTGCTTACCTTTGCTGGTAGAGTGTTCACTAATTAGCTAACATTACATTGATCTTGAATCACTAGTGTTCTCAGCACTAGATTTGGCTTTTGAATTAAGTGATATGAAACACTAACAACAGCATAATAAAATCGTGCTTGATTGAGCTGTCCTAGTCTACGGAATTTTCCGTGTGATTCCGGCTTAGAATAGCATCACTCCAATTCTACCCGTGGGTGTCGTAAAAAGCTACTAAGGGATAATAATAATAATTATTATTATCTATATCTTTAATTTATTGTTCTTGATTCTTTGACAACTTAGTTAATTAATTTTATAATAATGAATATCTTAAACAAATTTGATAATGTAAATACATATACCTAGTTCATAATAATAATATTTTTATAAGTGTTAGTTTGACAAATTGTAAAAGTTAATTGCTGCGCTCCAACGGAGTGTTATGTTATAACATTGTAGAATGTAATGCATGACATGTGTAACATAACTTGCAATAAATAAATGATATGATATGATATTATCCAGGGAATGGGCAGCAGTGTTACCTGTGAATTAAACATCTTGCACTGCGCTTCCCAATCTGCCTGCCAAGCGTGGTGAGTATGGCAATACCCCCCAATACGGGGGAGGCCCATGTCCAGCAGTGGACTGTTCTGGCTGTAAAGGTAAGTCTACGGAACCCTTGTATTATTTCACCTTCTCGTATGTACTTGGTAATAAAGCTCTGTGCGTGCCACAACACGCGTCGTAACATGACTGCTGTTTACTTCCGCGCCCAAATTACCGCCAGCACCACCACCGCTACCAGCGCTACCACCAGCAACGCAATTACCCGACACACAAATAATAAGCTTAACCCATGAGCTCAAGAAAATACTTTCTACATATACAGGGCCGTAGCCTGAAGGTTGCGCCGCACCCGCCAATAATTCTTTCGCACTACGCCCTAAGTTGGGAATTTGTGATGCAATAGAATTGATTGATCTATGTTTTTTGTTCCAATGCAAGCCAGTCAAATGGCTCGGCACTCGCGAATCGCGAAAGCATCGTATCGAATCGCGTATTTCATGTCTACGCGGGTGCTACGGCGTAGCAGGTGTAGTACAGAAATGTATTTTCAGGCTAAGTAGGTAAACACTTCGAAACACAAAGTAAGAGAACGAGGTGACCTTTGATCTTTACAGTTAAGTAGGTATTGCATAAGTGGCAATCTAGACACACGGCAGTGTGTCCGCCAAGTTCGAGCAAAAAAAGCGACACACCGGCCGTGGGTTATATTACACGAACCATTTCGGGCCAAGTTCGACCCACCTATAACTCAAAATCTATTTTATCTACGCATATGAAATTTCTAGTATCTGTCGAGATCTACTTACTTATCTAAAATACAAAATTTCATTAATGTACCTATTGTAGGTCTTGAGATATTGACGTCAGAAAATCGCTATTTTTACTATACACTCACTGACTGACTCACTCATCAAAAACCTAGACCACTTCCAATGGTCGTATTGACTTGAAATTTGGCATGGAGGTAGGTCTTTAGGTCAAGGTAAAGGAAAAAATCTGAAAATGGCCAAGTGTGAGTCGGTTTTAAAAATAATGAAGGTGTAAATTCATACCCCTAAGGAACTAAAACAAAATTTTTATCTATATCTTCCAATCGTCGTACCGACCTAAAATTCGTTACGAAGGTTTGTATTTAGTCAAAGTAAAGTATAAATGAGATATTTCCTTACCTAACTTAATCATAAGAAAAAAAGAAAATAAACCTTACAAAATAATGAAATCCACCCAAAACATAAATGTGAAAGGCTGCCAAGTTCGATAATATTGGAATGCTTCGCCTATAAAAGAAGTGAGATCTAAATAAGTACCAAGTTCCATACACAGACCTCAGTTAAAAATAGTTACAGGAATGCACACTTGATTTTCCGCAGTTTGGAAAGTAGTCTTATTTCCAAACTGCGAAAATCAAGTGTGCATTCCTGTAACTATTTTTAACTGAGGTCTGTGTATGGAACTTGGTACTTATTTAGATCTCACTTCTTTTATAGGCGAAGCATTCCAATATTATCGAACTTGGCAGCCTTTCACATTTATGTTTTGGGTGGGATAGAACTTACTAGGTATACCTTTAGTATAAATTAATAGATGGAAAAACACTCAGTTGCATGTCCAGCGCATGCATTTCAAAATGTCTCTATTTTTTGTATGAAAATCTGTAAAATTACATAATTTCCGGGAAAAAGCTCTGGTATGCGAGTGTTTTTCAATTTTCCAGCGTCATGCGAGGGGCACGCCGCGCTGTGCGTGACCCTTCGAATGCCTGACTCACTGCGTTACACGTCTTATTGTCAATTACAAGATATAGGGATGACCATTAAAGTCCAGAAGAATTAACGATCAGGCTCTTTTGAGATGGACGTTTTACGTGTAGAGTTTTGTGAACGAAGTAGTAGCTAAAGTAAAGATAAGTAAAACACCACATACTTCGAATCTACTCCAACTGAAATAACAATATAACCTTGTCGCGTACAGATCATTTTCGCAATTTCGCTTAAAACAACCCACCTCGGAACGCCAATACACAAATCAAATTACCTCTACCGCAAATGCAAATTACTATCGGTCCCATCAATTTCTCTCACCTCCCCCTCTGCCCCCCCCCCCCCCGTTGTACACGCGCGGCAAAGTGCGTACGAATACTATTGTAGGTGTCCGGATGAGCCCTGATTAGTGCCGGTCAGGTGGGCGCCCCCCGCCCCCCGCGACCGCCCCCACCGCCTAACTACTCCCCACTGTTTATTGCAGGGGGACGATCGCCTCAACTTAAGTATTGATTCGCGCGAAACGTGATTTGTACGCACTCATCTAGAGGTTAGCTTGCGGCTGACTGGACGCTCTCGTTGACTGTGGGTCGCTGGTGTTGCGAATCCATTGTCTTCTTCGTATCGGCTGTTCCGCTCCGATGCTTCCCCATCATGCGATGGATGCAGAATGTAAAGATAGAACAATGGTGTTGCTGGTTGTTGGAGTGCGGTGGTGGCGGGTGGTGTTTACGCGCAAACCGCGGTCAATAGGGGCTGGGCGCACCTCTTGCTTGCCGTAATGCGCCTCGACACGACATCTACCGAGTGATTGCTGCCACTCGGCTATCTGCTGTCCAATAGTAATCAACCCGATTGATAAAGCACCGATTCTCGGCATGATAGCATTTAAATCAAACCTTATTGTAGCGATGCCGTCACCATTCACTTTCATTATTCATTACTCAAATAGGAATTAGGATACTCTACGTTAGACTTTGTTGCATGGGCATTGAATCAAATCTGATAAAGAACAACCACCCAATATATACAGGAAAATAATAAGTTTAGATTTTGCAAATAACTTATGCAACAGCATCTCTTTTTACTGCGAAAGGAAATCGATGCAAGTGGCACGGGAAAGTTCATTATAAATAGCTTGGTTTAGTTAAACAAAGTGACCCTGTTTCGTAGGCACCAAAATGACCGGAACCATGATAGTAGATATGGTTGTATGTATTGGTGAAGCGTCCGCATTGTGCCGGGAAGTGAAACTGAAAGCGTTGTGAGTGTCGTCACGTCACGGGCACGGACACCGTGGACGGGGCTGACAACATGTCAGTTTAACATCGAACGTTTGATGCGAGAATCCGCTGCACGGACTACAATATTCCGCATTTATGTTGCCCTTTCATGATGCAGCTTTTCAGCTGTACTCCAATTCAGTTGTAAATTATTGTCCTCAAGCGGCCCGAATATTTTTCTTACATCAAAAAGGTATTGAAAATCGTTTATGAGGTTTAGGAGAATTTAGCGGTGTCTATGACTTAAGAAAACTTGATATAGCTACACGCCTATAACAGAGAAACACAAAAAGCGACTTTGTTTTATACTATGTATTGATTGATAAATAAATAACAGGAACGTGTGATCACTCTCCACTGCTTTGCTCACTTATTAGGTAACTACAGTAACTAAGCACCTATGTTATGTACCTAACTTGCCCATGAGGTTACAACGGAAGCGAATATAGGTTTTGCTGTCCTTGAACTATGTATGGTAAGTACTTGTCTTAAAAGTTACCAACCTAAATGTTAATATATCGAAATTTAATGATAAAGAAGTGAATACCTTTAAAACCTTTATCTGATTAATTAAAACGGTACGAATAAGATTAGATAAAACGATAAAACAAGTTTGATTTAACAGTTTCTATAATCACGGTAGTAAAATCCGATAAAGCACGGAACTTTCTTTTGGAGCAGGCATAATTAGGAGTAAGTCGTATGTGCGTGTATGTGTGTGTAGTGTGTGTGTACAGTGTGTGTGTTAAATCACATTCGTTCAATAAATGCGCGCGCGCACAAGACGAGACGAGACCAGTCACTTTTATTTATGCCTACTGATGACAGCCTAGAGCCTACTTACCATAAGTTCGATTAGTTAGTTTTATAAAAGAGATTAATAAAGTTTAGATACTGGATGCGACTATGTTTTTGATTGTTAATTGATGTTACAATTTTTGTTGAAGAATTGTTTTATCCTTACAATACAAAATGTAAAAAAAAGGTGATCCTGATAAACTATTATGTAGAGTTTTAGTGGATACTGGATACCTCGCATTAACTAAAACGTACACGTGTGTCAGTTACGAAATTTAAGCTTTTCTGCATAATTATATTATAATAGACTGACAGATTTAACTTCGGTAAGTAACTAAATATTATACTATTTCTAATGTTCAAATTGTGACCTAGTCAGTAATCAGCATTTAAGCTGAAGTGATGAGTGCCGAAGCACCAATGGCGAAAGGTCTTGGTTGTTTCACCTTCAATGAACGAATTCAACAAATCTGCCCATGCCATTTCCAGTATCTATAATCTCGACCGCTGTAAATTTAATTTCTCCTCGTTCATATCGCACCGGAAACATATCTCAGTTGAATGCCGCCTCTAATTGGCGGCCGCAAGCTAGTTCTGTGCGATCGATTATTTTATACGAAACCAGAAGCATTTAGTTGTAGCTAGTCTACAGAAGTTAGCTATTAATACCGGGAGTAACAGAAAGAGTATTACAATCCGAAAAGAGGTCAAGGTACTCATGAAAATGAACAACTTTCCACAACATGGAACTTGGATCGAAACAAGAATAAAAAGTTCGACCTCCCATACAAAATCGCCGATCAACTGATTAATTTAGGGATGTCCAGGTTTTTTTTTTCATTTTGTCTTATGTTTTATGAGGAAAGTTGTTGTTCAGTTTCGTGAGTACCTTGACCTTCTGTGTAAAGGTTGGGTAAAATATACTTGATATACGTTAATTGATTATTTTGTGTAGTTAAAGCTATTACTTATTTAAGTAGAATCATCTACAGAAGCATATTTCTTTTTCTATTTCCATCATCATTCATTATTATTTTGTCATCATTCATAAGTATTTTGAGTGCAATTTGAATTCAGCATTTCAAATGTTTATACAATCATCAAGATTTGCTACACAATTTTTGAAGTTAGCTTGTACTAAAATAACTAGCTATTTACCTATCAGAATTTAGCGAATTAACTTTAACCTCTTGACCTTACTAAACCTACCTAAGGTCAAACATAAGCTTCTGCCCAAAACGAAGCAATGACAAAGCCGCCAGATTTATTTCACAAACGCATAAAAAATGAGGGCTGACAGTGATTTAGTCAGGACTTATCACTAATTAATACCAAATAAATAGCTCGTTCCGTCAGATAGCCGAGGGGGGTTCGTCCCCGCCCCCGCATTTGCCCCCCGTCCCCGAACCTGGAGGGTCAAAAGAGGGGGGCAGATGAAAAATGGTGCAATTAGCCGGAGACAGTGAAAAACAAGTGCACTCTATCTGCCCGCGCGCCGCCATCACTCGATACACTGACAATGTGTTAAGACGATGGGATACATCAGAATTCATTGTCCAAGATATAACAACAAGAAAGTTGCAAAAATATGTCAGCTTTTATCACATAATTTTCATTTTCCATAAATTACAGACAGGACTGTGATTCTAGAGAGTTCATGAGTTCTTACTGTAATTGCTCTATGCATTTTTAAGTACCAAATAAGTAAGTAGGTAGGTAATACCTGCACATCTTAAAGTCTACCGATCTGTTTGCACTTTGTCTGCGAACTCTGCAATTGAATTGGTGGGCGTGTGTGAAATATATTGATGGCGCAATGTCTAGCCTGATCGATGCACCACAATGCAATATATATGAATACTTAGCTTAGTAGGTACAGACACTACAGACTCACCGACACAAGCGACGATTCTCAGTCCCAAAAGTAGGTCTTATGAATCTGATATTGATTATGTGCGATAGCAAAACAAATCAAATAAAATATATATATTCAAAGAAGAATAACAAAATTCCTACATATTCGTTGTCAATAAACGTGAATGGATTATAACAATTTTATGTTTCCTATGACTCTATAGTTTAAATGCGGCTCGGGCGAGATAAAAAAAATAAAATAAAGGCACTGCCTCGGGCGGGGCTGAACAGGCTAACCACACGGCATGTAACTTTACGCCCTCATCACCAAGAAATGAAACCTAATTTTGTCAAGATTTAAAACCATGATAATAACATTGAGTTTACAACAATCCACAGCCCCGGGTTCAAGTTTCTCATTTCCAATTTATGAGAATAATAGGTATAGCGCTGTGAGTGCATTAAAAATTCTAATACATTGAATTAAAGAGCGTCTTATTATTTCTAACTATGCTAAAGCAAGCGCGAAGTGTTGGCAAGTAGGTAGTGGAATCATAACCATTAACCACCATGCATCCCATATCCCTTATTTGTAATCAAGTTTATCTAATAAAGCATTATCTTATCTTAACTATTATATTATTTATTACCTATGTTTCGAGATGAACGATCTATGCCTTGATGCAGCGCGCTACTCGACTGATAGTTTCAAACGGGTTTCAGTCGAGCCTATTTTGTAGAGAAGAGGTTATATATTTTGCATTTACTTATGCCATACCTACTACTTATTAAATTTTATAGAAATATGTTTTTATTGTTAAAAATTACATTTTTTCATTTTTATTTAATTTTGTATCTGTATAAAAAAACGCCTTTCAAAATTTTAAAAGATCAACGAGCTATATAATACCTAAACTCAAGAAAACTTTTAAACTCATCTACGTAGTTAGATTAGCAAAAACTTTTTTCCTATCCATCTTTATTTCTGTTGTGCAAATCAATAAAATGTACATCAATTTCGCGACTCATGTAGTCTCGGAGGCTGCTAAATAATGGACATCCATCAGGTCTCATTAGAGGCTCGCTGGGCGGCTGGCGGCTGGGCGCCGGCGAACAGGGCGGCCGGCGGCGGCGACTCGGCGCCGCGACGCCACTGCGATCAATACGCGCCGAGCGGCGGCGGAGCGCCCCGAGCCGCGCCGAGCACGCCCGACAGCGCGCGGGAACACCCGACCGCCCGTCGCACATGACATATGTCACCGCGGTCCGGCCCTGCAGCCTTCAGGACCTGCTGAAAACAGTGAAAACTCCTCGTGTAGTGCATGTTCTCGCGTCGTGTGACTAGCGGCTAGTGTGAGTGGTTGTGGTAGTGCCGGCAGCGAGCACCCAGCACCCGCCTCGCCGGGGACCGTGTGAGTACCACCTGATGCTGCTCCGCACATCACTCTCACTTACTCCCTTTGTTCCTTGCTAATATTCTCTAAAGGAGAAGACTAAGAACCCTAGACATATCCTTACAGGTATCTGTAAGTCATTAGAAGAATCTATAACTTCAGTAAATTGTGGTTTTGATGAATAGAAAGAGCGAGCACTAACGAAGTGTCATCCTTCAAGTTAAACACGAAAATTTTACTCCAAATTAATGCAATTTTAACAGTCATTTGATTATTGCCAGGAAGAGTCTTAATTAGGTACCTATACGGAAAAGTTTGGTTAGGTTATATGGAAATAACTTTGAAATCACTGTTTCGAAGACAGATCCATCGCTGAACACACTGCGCATGTGCAAGCTTAGCTGCTTTGCGTCATACGTGTTTTTGTCTAGGGTTTATTTGGCATATTAAATCGTAATCATCCTAATCCATTAACATTAATGTCATTGTAAAGAAGAGTTCAACAAAACATCTACCTGCTTTCTGCAGAGTATGTATGCCCACCCCTAAGAATGCAAACCTTGACGCCCTTCTTTCTGGATCTGTAGTAGATGGTCTCTCACACAAAATCTCCTGCATCTTATCTACTTACACTGCCTGTTTCTTAAGTCCTATAATACTTAAAAGACTCTTAATGTTAAATGCAGGGTTCGAAAATATCCGATATTTATAATAAATATCAACATATCCGATATATATCCAATAAATCGGATATATATCCTTTTTTTGATATTTATCGGATATATATCAATCAGTCTTAAATCTTTCAAAATAGTGTATTGATTTTATCGTCAAACACGTTTTATGTGTAATAAAATTAATTTGGAACACTTTATTTCATTAACGGTTATTTTTCAATGAAATTGGTATAAAAATACTGTATTTTTTTTACAGTAGTACAGCAAGCATATAAGGTCCTATTAAATTCACTGCAAATATTTTAGAGGCAGATCAAATAAAATATAAGCGTGTACTAGGCAAATTTTTAAAGAAATCTACACGCAACTTTTCGAGAAAATTGCATTCAACTAAAAAAAAAAATGAAAAAGTGCACCCTGTTTGTCCTAGAAACACACACTTCGACGAATTTAAATTACGCGCCAAAAAAAGGTGCTGTGATTGGTTGGTTGTTAGTGTGTGTGCCGTGTAAGTAAATACTGTCTACGTGGCGGAACGTCAGTTGGGTCAGTCAAAGGATGTTCACATAATTAATTAAAAAGTTTGTTTGAAAATGAAAAATAAAATCTAGCGTGTAGATTTTTCTTTAAATGCCTTAGATGCTTTTCTTATTCATATTTACGCATGCCCTTAAAGTATTTGCAGTGAATTTAATAGGACCTTATATAAAACGTGTGTACAATAGTGGATACGTGCATACCTATATTTTATAATTCGACCATCGTATATGAGCCCGCACGGGCAAATGCTCTACCAGATAAACCATCCACCTCGCACACCTAATAACATAATTATGAGTATATTTATATGAGTCTGTCTAAATAAATATCTACCAAAGAACAAAATATAGATACATAATTTAATATTTATAAAATTTGCCTTATGCAGGAAAAAAATACAGAGATTTACATCATGCTAATTTTGTTTCTTTCTCGTGAATAAAAAATGTGGGGTTTTTATAATTCACTAAAGATATTTTTTAGTGGCGGGCGAATACTTGGCGAGTTCTTTTTTAGTGTATTTGACCATAAAATTTCACTAATCTTCAAAGAACAATGTTGATATTTAACAAAAAATAAATATCATAATATCACGCGATATTTATCAACGATATATATCACTTGATATTTATTAAGGAGTAAATATCGTGATATATATCCGATAAATATCAATGACATATATCAAGTGATATATATCTTCGAACCCTGGTTAAATGTAGTTATGCGGTCCCCATTATATTAAACAAATCTCCATCTAGGTAACAAGTTTCGTGTCTAATCAACCGAGATTTGAACTTAAAAAGACTACATTCCCAAAATCAATACAAAACTAGACTGTATACAGCCAGCCGTTTTAGCATAACATGAAATTCCCAGTTAAGTGTAAAAAATCGATGAGCAGATTTATTTTTAATGTGTTCACGGCTATTACCCGCTTACCGCGTCCGCTCCGCAACACCGCGCGGTCGGTCGGGCGTCGTCGGGCGGTTCGCCTGACCTTGGCCGAGTCAGCGGGTGCAACCTGACCCGCCACTCCCGCCAGCGACGCGTGGCCCTTCACGCTCTCATACACCCTTTAAACTTCCACCGTGCATACCATGTGAAGGAGGTCTATGTGACTGGTCGGACCTGCCGGCAAAGTGACAGATTTAATAAGCTCGAGGGGTGGAAGGGCGAGGGCTGAAATCATGTGCAGCCTTTGTGTGATAATCTTTCTGAGAGCAATCATTGACCTTCCATTTACTTCATTTTTGAAGAACGTTTATTTAGTCACAATCCGTTACGCTTATTAGAATACGCTATTTTATTATCTCTTTTATTGATTTTAAGATCCGCATTTGCAAATCGTACGGTTCACTTTACACTCTACCTCCAGCAACTTAATTCTGTTGTTTATGATTCTTTGAATATCTCTGTAATCTAGACGTTCTACTTCCATAATATCTACAATTTAAAGGACAGTTTGTTTTTGAGTGGTTGTCTACAATTTACTGAGAGAACTGCTTGGTGTTTCGGTGTTTACCAATGAACGATTGACGCCACGTTAAACCTGAGCCGATGACCTCTTGTTGAGATCTCGCGACACTCGGTATTGCGGACAAACAACTTTCAAGCACCGCCATTAACCTCAACACTATCCATTCCATTTGTATATGAATTACCTTTATAAATTATCATAAGCGTGCGGCCGCCTGCGCCCGCGCAACCGTCGTTTGTTAACGTTTGCTTTCTTTGTGAGAAAGTTGGGTGTAATTGATATTTATGTGCGCTGTGCCCATCTTTACACATAAAACGATATTTTTTGGGCTTATTTTGACACCTGATGCGTGTTTGCGTAAGAGACGATGGAATAAACATATTAATTATTGTATAAATTTCATAAATATTTAAATGCGCATTTTCTAAATTATTGCGGTAAAAAGGTTGTTTGTTCCACTATTTTTTCCAAAATAAGTACTTATTATTCGTAGTGGTGAATCTTTTGTTTTACTTTTCTATAATAAATACCAACTGTGTCTAGTCTATTAGGTTAACTATGTTACGTCCGTGTAAAAAAGGGAAAATCCCTGTAACCATTTTACAGTTGTTGGCTTTCGTTGGTAGAGCTTTTGAAGTGCTTATGGCGTTCTTTTTCAAAGTTTCCTTCAGACGAATACCGATCAATTTTTTGATTTTTCAAATATTGTCGTCGAGCAAAAGTTGACCAATTTCTTAGGCTACAACTGACGTAAAGTTTTGTTATCCCCAACATCCCACGAAGTGCTGTGTATTGTTGCAGCGCAGCGCGGCGCTGGGCTGGCGGCGGGGACATGTGCTGGGCGCGCGGTGCTGAGGCATGAGCGCGGCGCGCGCGCCCGACCCGCCGCGCCACCACCCCTCCGCGCATCACCAGGTAACCTAGCTGTGCTGACACCAGCTGACCCGACCCGCCACCACCCCTCCGCGCATCACCAGGTAACCTAGCTGTGCTGACACCAGCTGACCCGACCCGCCACCACCCCTCCGCGCATCACCAGGTAACCTAGCTGTGCTGACACCAGCTGACCCGACCCGCTACCACCCCTCCGCGCATCACCAGGTAACCTAGCTGTGCTGACACCAGCTGACCCGACCCGCCACCACCCTCCGCGCATCACCAGGTAACCTAGCTGTGCTGACACCAGCTGACCCGACCCGCTACCACCCTCCGCGCATCACCAGGTAACCTAGCTGTGCTGACACCAGCTGACCCGACCCGCTACCACCCCTCCGCGCATCACCAGGTAACCTAGCTGTGCTGACACCAGCTGACCCGACCCGCCACCACCCCTCCGCGCATCACCAGGTAACCTAGCTGTGCTGACACCAGCTGACCCGACCCGCTACCACCCCTCCGCGCATCACCAGGTAACCTAGCTGTGCTCACACCAGCTGACCCGACCCGCTACCACCCCTCCGCGCATCACCAGGTAACCTAGCTGTGCTGACACCAGCTGACCCGACCCGCTACCACCCCTCCGCGCATCACCAGGTAACCTAGCTGTGCTGACACCAGCTGACCCGACCCGCTACCACCTCCGCGCATCACCAGGTAACCTAGCTGTGCTGACACCAGCTGACCCGACCCGCTACCACCCTCCGCGCATCACCAGGTAACCTAGCTGTGCTGACACCAGCTGACCCGACCCGCTACCACCCCTCCGCGCATCACCAGGTAACCTAGCTGTGCTGACACCAGCTGACCCGACCCGCCACCACCCCTCCGCGCATCACCAGGTAACCTAGCTGTGCTGACACCAGCTGACCCGACCCGCTACCACCCCTCCGCGCATCACCAGGTAACCTAGCTGTGCTGACACCAGCTGACCCGACCCGCTACCACCCCTCCGCGCATCACCAGGTAACCTAGCTGTGCTCACACCAGCTGACCCGACCCGCTACCACCCCTCCGCGCATCACCAGGTAACCTAGCTGTGCTCACACCAGCTGACCCGACCCGCCACCACCCCTCCGCGCATCACCAGGTAACCTAGCTGTGCTGACTCCAGCTGACCCGACCCGCCGCGCCACCACCCCTCCGCGCATCACCAGGTAACCTAGCTGTGCTGACACCAGCTGACCCGACCCGCTACCACCCCTCCGCGCATCACCAGGTAACCTAGCTGTGCTGACACCAGCTGACCCGACCCGCCACCACCCCTCCGCGCATCACCAGGTAACCTAGCTGTGCTGACACCAGCTGACCCGACCCGCTACCACCCCTCCGCGCATCACCAGGTAACCTAGCTGTGCTGACTCCAGCTGACCCGACCCGCCACCACCCCTCCGCGCATCACCAGGTAACCTAGCTGTGCTGACACCAGCTGACCCCCCCCGCCCCCACCCCTCCGCGCATCACCAGGTAACCTAGCTGTGCTGACACCAGCTGACCCCCCCCGCCACCACCCCTCCGCGCATCACCAGGTAACCTAGCTGTGCTGACTCCAGCTGACCCGACCCGCCGCGCCACCACCCCTCCGCGCATCACCAGGTAACCTAGCTGTGCTGACACCAGCTGACCCGACCCGCCACCACCCTCCGCGCATCACCAGGTAACCTAGCTGTGCTGACACCAGCTGACCCGACCCGCTACCACCCCTCCGCGCATCACCAGGTAACCTAGCTGTGCTGACACCAGCTGACCCGACCCGCCACCACCCCTCCGCGCATCACCAGGTAACCTAGCTGTGCTGACACCAGCTGACCCGACCCGCCACCACCCCTCCGCGCATCACCAGGTAACCTAGCTGTGCTGACACCAGCTGACCCGACCCGCCACCACCCTCCGCGCATCACCAGGTAACCTAGCTGTGCTTACACCAGCTGAACCGACCAGCTAAGTACCCTCGGCGCATCAGCAGGTAACCTAGCTGTGCTGACACCAGCTGACCCGACCCGCCACCACCCTCCGCGCATCACCAGGTAACCTAGCTGTGCTGACACCAGCTGACCCGACCCGCCACCACCCTCCGCGCATCACCAGGTAACCTAGCTGTGCTGACACCAGCTGACCCGACCCGCCACCACCCCCGCGCATCACCAGGTAACCTAGCTGTGCTGACACCAGCTGACCCGACCCGCCACCACCCCTCCGCGCATCACCAGGTAACCTAGCTGTGCTGACACCAGCTGACCCGACCCGCCGCGCCACCACCCCTCCGCGCATCACCAGGTAACCTAGCTGTGCTGACACCAGCTGACCCGACCCGCCGCGCCACCACCCCTCCGCGCATCACCAGGTAACCTAGCTGTGCTGATACCAGCTGACCCGACCCGCCACCACCCCTCCACGCATCACCAGGTAACCTAGCTGTGCTGACACCAGCTGACCCGACCCGCCGCGCCACCACCCCTCCGCGCATCACCAGGTAACCTAGCTGTGCTGATACCAGCTGACCCGACCCGCCACCACCCCTCCACGCATCACCAGGTAACCTAGCTGTGCTGACACCAGCTGACCCGACCCGCCGCGCCACCACCCCTCCGCGCATCACCAGGTAACCTAGCTGTGCTGACACCAGCTGACACGAACCGCCACCACCCCTCCGCGCATCACCAGGTAATGAGAACACGAAAACTTACCTTAGCTCTAGCTTAAAGGCGTTAACGAGGATGACATTTCGTGCTCTTTGGTCTGCACAACTTGTTGATAGCCTCGTGGTGTTAACACAACTCTAAGTGATGGGGGGCTCCGTAGGCGTAAGTGGAAGCATCTGCAAATAAGCTTAAAGCCGTACGTAAGCTCAAGTTATCTCTATCTAGTATTTTCTAAAAGTATTTTCTTATATTTAAGAGCTAATTGCTCTTGTCGGTGGAGTAACCGCCAGTTATCTCTGTTTTCTACCTTTTTCTTGACCTCCCAATATGGCAAGACATCTGAAGGTGTAAGCTTCGTAAAATCAGATAATTTTGTAGTACCTAGCTTATAACGATGCTATGAACAAACTACTCTGCTCTTATAAATTATAGTCCTGACATTGAAGTTTGCTTTAAACAAACGTCAATCAAGTTTAAGCTGGGCACGGTTGGACAATCAAATGCTATAAATAAATCGCCAAATCGTAAGAAATTGTCTGCGTAAATTGCTAATGGTTTCACGCACGCGATCACAATCACTGCGACGCGAGAATTGGCTTGGTCGTTTGAGATGTGATGCGTATACGCAGGTACATACCGTAAGTACCTACCTATCCCCAAATTATCCGCAAGCCTAATTTTTACCGCCCACATTGGGTTAAGGCACTTTTGCAAATGACCAAATAATCCTAATTCCATGTCACCCACATGGAATATCCGTTTTAGTAAGTGTAATAAAGGAATTAAGATTAATCACAGTCTAAGAAAATAATTACTTTGCGTTTGAAGTAGAGCAACCGATGTCTGGTAACCCGAGAAACTTATTGATTACACTATTCAAAGCAAGAATTTGGACTATAAATCTGAATTAAAATTCCTTGGCCTTAAGCGCAGCCATCAGTTCGGTGCCTTACCGAGCGATTATCGCATTCTCCGACTTGCAATTATTATTTGCGGGCAATTATCGAACGCCCGCACTCGCCACTCCACTCGCCAAATCGCCAAAACTGCTTTCATACGAAAATGGTGGTTAACGGTGTTGCCAGTTTACGTGTTTACTTCATGAGCTCATTCATGTCGTGTGTCATCCGTTTCATTGAACTCTTGCCAAATTATCAATGAACAATTTTCACGCTTTAAAATTGTAATTGTCGTGAATAAGGTAAATAGCGGTTTCAAGAATCGCCGATCATTTAGCTGAGTAAGGTTTTGTGAACTTACGATTGAATCTTTCAATGGACTCATGATTATATTTCGAGCTATATTCGGATCCCGAAAATTATTTTTATACCTGATACTGATTGGTCATAATTTAAATATCAATGATTAATATTATTAGACGTAGGGGGCGTGGTGTTGCGCGCGCGCCGCCGCTTGTGCCACCGGTGCCGCACCGCACCGCACAAGCTCGTCTGTCTGACCCACTGATACAGTTCGCGCACCCATCCGTCTGATCTGATCTGAGCACCGTGCCATACGGAAATTTTCCCAACTTGGATATTCCACTGATCCATGTCGCTGACCGACGATGACTTAGAATTTGCATACTCGTCCTGTTATACCATACCGTCACCTACATTGTGACAGATTTCGCCACGATACCGCTCTCTACTATCCGTAATTCGCGCATAAATTGCCTGCTATACATTAATTTATCTGCAACTTCAAAAAACCAAACGATAATCGCCTCTAGAATAATACCATTCGAATATTTGCAATGGGACTGCGCAGCATCAACGGTTCCCATATACGGACTTCAAATTCCTCGTTATAGAGTTTTTCGGGGTAGTTACGTAAGAATAGCGAACATAACTGTGCGGGAGAGGACATAGGAGGGTGGGAAGGGGGAGGGAGGGAGGCTGTGGAATATTCAGGCGGTTCTGGGAACGCGCGCACGCCGCAGCGACCGGCGAGGCTGAGCGCGATAAATCGTCCCTCTCATTATGCCCGGTCTACATTCCGTGCGCCCGCGCAAAAAGTTCCTCCGTTATTGTTTCACTGCTCACGAAGGCACTTCACTGGTCGTGGAGATTTCTTCTTAGAAGCCGTTTGATATTCTTTTAGATAAAAGAAACCTCCGACTGCAATTCGACTTTCCATAGAACAAATCTGGCAAATCAATATTATAATGAATCTTTCCATTTTTTTTCTAAATCTCGGATCAAATCTTTTAATCTCAACCGTCTCCATCCTTTTTTATGTTTGTTGTAGCAATTCGAGGCGGAAACAAAGCGAGACATGGCCGACACAGCCCTGCATGGCTTTATGGCTAGCACAGACACAAAAAGAAAACTCGCGCTTACGGATCCGATACGATACAACGACGACGGGTTCTGCTCAACTGAATACGTTTTACAGTCGCAGATTTTTTATATCTTTTTGCCTGTACAATGTGTAAGTGAAGGCACAGATTGTAAATAAAGGCTTACCTATAATATACACTGACCTCTAGTGGGATCGATAAACATCGTTATTAGCAACTTTTAGACCAATTTTCTTGAACATACCTACCTCCAAACCTTCTACAAAAGCTTGCAAAACACAAATACACTTATTTCGCACACGCACATTGCCAAACCGAAATATAAATTTTAGAAACTCCATCTGCAATCATATTCTAGCAATTTCCTTCAATGATTGTTACAATTTCCCCTCAAAAATCAATCGAGATTTGATTATGAGGTTCGTTTTTCCTTAACAAATCCGGTCGCTTCGTTCCGCGAAGTTCGTGTAGCCCGAACTTAAAATGAAGCATTTTTAAACTCAATTATGTAGTTCGTGATTCATCGATGGTTTCGACCATTTAAATGTCTCCCGGTGATTAGGGAGTCTGGGACACTCGGTGCGCAGGAGTCGGTGGCTCAAAGCTTGCATTTTTCTTCTATCGTTTATCTTAACGATGTTAATCTATTTCTTCGGTCCCGTTTCTTTTGACTTGTGACCCTTTATTTGATTCTTGTTCATCGTTAACGTTTCTTATAAACATTGTTAAATATTACGAACCTTTTATGTGCGCGTTTATAGTTGATTGTAGAGTCTAGGGTGGAGTGTTTTCTTAATGAAGCTATTAAATATTGTAACAATTTGGAGCAGTTTACTGTAAGTGAGATATAAAGTACTGGGTGGGTCGTAAAGGTGCCCAACGGCCCACACACCGGCGGCCGCTAATGAGCCGACAGATTTACGGCCGGGAAACAATGTTGCTCGGCGTAATCAACATTAGGTAGTGTACTACAAACTAGAAATAGGTAATAAACAAACATAAGGTTTTCCTTAGGCTGTACCTATTGTTACTAAGCACATACATAGTTTTCGATTAGAAAAACTATCGCAATCAAAAGTAGGTTTATCACATTACATCACATTAGCCCAGAACGCCACTGCTGGACGTTGGGTTCACCACAAGGCATGATCTCTCGTTTTCGCTATTCAGTCACTACCAGCCGGCCTCTTCAAATCATGGGCCCACCTGGCCGGACCAGCCCTAAAAGAAAAGTCAAAACTATTGCACGCAAAGCTGCCTGTTTTGTCAAGCCGTGTGGGCAGCGAGCCATGCTGAGCGAAGTAATTATCGCTAGCAATATACACAGCAAGTGTGAAAAGGTGTTTAAATGTGATAGCGTATGGTGTGAACCAATTAACTGGAAAGATAAAACAAGTTCTAAGAGCAATGAACTTCATTAAGATTCTAATTTCTTGCTTTTTGCGGATTTTATACCTGCATATTAACTAAAGAGTTATGGGGCAAGTTTACTTACAACTTAAAAAAATCTGTGTATTCCGACATTTCGTCCGTACTTTTCAAAAAATCATTCTAAACTAAGTATGTTTAGTCAATCAATGGCCATGCATGATTGATTTCCGTATTTACTGGTCGTATCGTGCCTAGGTACTAAAATTTTGGTACAGTGTTGAATTCTGCCAGAAAGATACAACAACTTGTAACATACGATATGGCATTGACGGTATTAAGCTGTTTTCAAAGGTACATAAAATAGGCAATTTGAGTATCCTACACAGGGTCATTGACTCATCAAATCTCTAATAATTTTATTGCTGAGCCAAAATTTACCAAATTGAACAGGTATCTATTGCTGTGAGTCACGGTAAAATCCGTGATTGCGATAATATCTCTGAGTATTATCCTTTTCATACGTGATGTGATGTAATGCCTTTGTACGTAATTGTAGATTTGTTAATCATTCGTTACTGTCATTATTTCGATTTGGCCACTTTGTTGTAGATTTATTTAGATCTTTTACAACCAAGATGTTTTATTTTCTAAAAGCGATGCCATGTACGTGCTTAGTTACGTACGTACGTAGATATCATTACAAACCCAAAGTTCCAGTTCATTTACAAGTCTGCAAAATCTAATTAAGGAACCGACCAAAAAAGTCTTCGTGTCATTGTAAATGTATGCGATACATTAAAGTTGCGGTGACTGATGTACTTGGGGGCTTTAGCACTGATCTTCGTTTCGTACACAAAATGTTTTCCTTTTGCGTTCCTCGAGCAATTCAATCCTCCGTCTCTTTCCATCAATGGAAGACCAAAAAGGACATCGAGTATGCAAATTATAGCGCATTATGGTACTAAGGATGAGCGGTTGTTTTTTTGGCGATAGAAGTTATTTTGATGTCGTTTGCCGGCGGCTGGTGGCGGGCGGGCGGGCGCGGGGTGGGCGGGGCGGGCGGGGGCGACCAGTAATGATGCCACGACACATTAAACTTGCTCCTTTGAAGTTAATTAAAACCGGACTAAGTAAAATAAATTATACAAACAGAATTCATTTAGGTACGTGTGTAGTTTCCTTCAGATGTCTTTACTTTAAAACACACATAGCTGTGAATCGATTATTAAGCTTATGCATAAGCAAATCAATTTGCGCACTTCTTTTAGTGGCCAATGATGAATATTCATCAGCAGATAACATTTAGTGTGAACAGTAATATAATCAAAGTGGAATAGAATAATTGGCATCTGTATCGGAACTTGGGCAATAAAATCACAGCAGTTAACTTTCAAAACGGCGATCAATATGCTTTCTACGTGCGAGACTGGATTTTAATTGATTTGAAACTGTAACTTGTTTGTAAATAGAGTAATCAGTAGTCAGTAGTCTGGTAGTATTAGAGTAGTCTGGTATGCCAAAACATTTTGCAGTTTCGATTGAAATCATTTCACAGTTTCACAAAAGTCGAAACTTGAATCGAGTTGGACTCACAAGGTGCATTATGCGTGCTGTTGACGGATGCGTGAGGTGCGTACGAGTGCGGAGGGAAGCAAGGGCGAGGGGGGGAGGGGGAGGTTGTGCGTAACGCAACGGGATCGTGCGTGCGGCGCGCGCGCAGCCTGTGCGGCAGGTTGCGGGAACCGGGACTCGTCTTGCGCAGGTCGGGTGGAGTTCCCGGATCAGGTTGCTTTCTCAAACAATCTCCTTTATTTCTTTTTGTATCTTGTAGGCGGGCTTTCCGCTTCGTTGAAGCTAAATTACAAATTGAAAATCTTGTTTATGTGAGACGGTGTTCTGCTCAGATCGATTATTCGAATTGGACATATAAAAGACATCAACGCGTTCGCACAGAAATAAACTACAAAGTATCGATACTTTGCACACTTTGTTCCATTGTGGTTTGAACTAAAAAGCGTAAATCTAAATCTGTTAGAAGCAGGTGTGGGGAATACAAAACTGCATAAATCCTGATGAAAATAAAGCACGTGGAGCGTCCCTCGCAGCGCCGCCGCCGCGCACGCGCAAGCGCACCGTGCGCGTTGTAGATCCTGCGCCCGCGCCGCGATTCGCGCGCATGCATTATTCATGCGTCCATTCAGACGCGTCCAACATTCACCGCCTCTAATATTTTACAGAACCTTCTTTTTGAGTATAATAGAAAGTTGCATCGTACAGGAAATTGTTCAAATATTCTATTTTTGGAACGTTGAATGGGTCTCTACATTAATTTGAATTATATTATCTATCACTTTGAGATATCGTACACAAAGTTCTGCCTCTTTTTTGCTTCGTACAACTGCAACGCCGCAGTTTTATACTGTTTTATTCTATCTTTAGGCACATTTTACTTATTCTATAAACATTAAAAACCCAACTCATTCCAATTAAAGTTCTATCAATCAATTACTTCTGTATGATTCCCTTTTTCGTGTGCTTATTAAACTTACCTTCTATCTTTACAACTTATAATTGCACTATAAAAATATTGCCTCTTGGTCCGACTACTGTTCGGTCTACGTGGTTAATCCCTGGTGCGGCGCATTACTCGAGCGTTAATACGTTAACTGCCTCACACCGGCGGCTAGCGGCTTCAGGCCACTTCACGACCACTGTTAATACCTTTACTGCCTCACTAGCTCACTACCAGCCAGTGCTAATTGCGTTTATAACGCCTTATTAGATAGTAGCCATTTTATGCATATTTCAATAATTACTCATCGATATATTCCCGGGATTAAAACTGATAGCTACTCGTAGCAGAGGTCAATCACTTTACGGTTTTATTTAGCTATTTATTGCTCGTTAATAAAAGCGGTAGAGCACTAATAATAAAAGATTAAAGTGTGAGTAAATGTAAATTTCTCTTATGGGTTTTAAATTGTTACGAAACTCAGTCTTTTCCCAAAAAGATTTATTTTTCAGTTTCTTGCATCGCATTTTGTAACATTTATAATCAAGATGCCAGCTGATTAGACATAAAAAGCAGTTAAAGGATGCGAAAAGACATTGTAAGCAAAGTCTGGCCAGCTGGCACACCAGATGGCAGGCGCGTGCGGCGCGTCGCGTCTCGACTGAAAGTGAAGAGTCGTTTCGCATCGATTGTCGCCGCCCAGCGACCTTGAATGCTGATAATCCCAGCTGAGCTTCAGATGTTCAGGCACTAGCGATTTCAGTGCTGTGTAGTATGCTTCCTACTGAAAACGGTGTTTGTCGTAGGTACACAATAGTTTTCAGTAGAAAATTTTGAAGTTATTTGTACATGGTCTAAGCAGTTTCTGGTTGTGCAAGGTTTCAAAGTTGTGAACGCAGAAGATAGACAAAAAAATACGTTTGTTTGACACTCTTTTGTTATTTTGTTTGTGTGACACTGTTTGTTTAATACTCTTTTATTTGACAAATACCTAAATAAGGAATAATTTTAACGATCCCCCTCTTTAGCTTTGTCTATGTACTTCTTAGTTCTTTTCGAAATCACCCTGCTTTTCACCCTTTCTGCACGTGATACATCTGGTTAGCAACCCGTGACTTTGGCTTGTCCTGCTCGCACGCGATAATTGCAGCTATCACCAGCGCCTGCGTCTGCGCCCGCGCCGACTGCGCGGCAGGTGCGCGCGCGCATGGCGGATTTATTCGCGCAAGGGACAAGCAAGGGGAAATGTAGGGCACTGGAGCAGGTTGCTTTACTGTAGATATACACAAACAAAGCTATACTGTAGATATACACAAAGTATGTCTATATTGAGGTCCTATAAATAGCATCTTTTTAAAAACCGTAGCAACTACAACTTCTTCTACTGGAAAACTGTTCTCTTCTTGAAAATCTTATTAAGCAAACATTCCAAATAAAGTAGTGTGTGAGAATATCGGGAAGTATACCTAAATGCATAACTAAAATACTCTGTCTCGACAGAATGCACTTAAACAATATCTTCTTTTGGCGACAAAAAAACGACCTCGACATTAATAAGTTAATCTGTAAGGTTTAATGAAACGTCACCCGACAGAGATTGAGCTTTGTGCTCTTCCCACGATATGTAGTGCAGCTGTTGTGGCCTGTATGTCTAATGCAGTAGGGGGTGATATGGCGTGTGGTGATGTGGGTGGGGGTGTGGGTGTGGGATAATAACACCGGCGGAAAGATGGCGCGATAAGCCTTGCCTTTACCTGCGACACTAAGGGTACGCTTGATTGCAGCAGGTACTTTATGCATTTTTATATGTCAAGTTTTATTATTGAACCTCAATTTTTCATTCTTTTTTTATTAATGGCATACAAACGTGATGTCAATTAAATACTTATACTGTTTATTATCGTTAACGATAAGTGCCCCTATGTCGGAAGTGCACTTAAGTAACACTGCCATAGTGCCGTATTTATAAATCGCATTCAACTCTGAGATTAATTTTGACTTTCAGCAGTAGGTACAAACGGAATCCAAAAACTGATTTCAGAGTTGTGAGCGGTATTTTAAACATACGAGCTTTAGAATAAAAAATATACGTTGACTAATGTAACTCGTATACTTATTTTGACCTGTAGCCTGTAGCGCTAGTAGTGTTCTCAAATGCATTAACATTCTGCCCACGAAGTTGTATTTGACTGCATCCGACCGACCTTACTGGAAAAGCTATATTTTTTACAATAATAGCCGTTAACCGTTAGATATTTGATTCATATTACTATTTATTACCTTCGAAACCAAACTTGAAGGTATTTACATGTAGAGCAGGTAAAAACTGATATAATTTTCAATAAAAAGAGGCAAAAGTCACGAAATTGCACCTCTTCGGTATTTGTGTTCGTCCGGCGCGAATTCTCACGTACCTTTGATAAATAACCGTGCTGGATATCGAACCCGCACCTTGCATTTGCTCTGCTCTACCTCACCTCAATGAATCTTATTGACCAAGCTTACCACAGGGAAGGTGGTTTAAATAACCCTTATTCGTGCTTGATACTTGTAGACTGGTGACGTTATCATACCCAGCAGAAGGGGTGACATGAGTGTCTTCTTTTCTCTGTGATTGATGGAAGATACTAAATCTAGAATATCTTGGGTTTTTGTTATTTTCAGAACAATTAAGTACAGTACCTAAAAAAATGTAAAATGTGACTTCTCTTGCCATGTTTGTTTGATTTGCTAACTTTCATGCAACATTATCGTAAGCGTACCCCAAAAATTGGTCCGTACTCTATCATCCCCCGCCATCCTTCGCACCATCACAAATTCACAAAAAATAATAACATATCGCGGTACCAAATCTACTACCTATTGTTGTAGCTAAGTGGACACAGTTACTAACTTTTGGATGTGGTAAACAAAAAATATTAGTTTTGTTGTTTTTGCACTTCAGTTCTTCAGATTGAAGATTTCTACGAGCCGTAAATCGCAGATATTTTTATCAAAATATTTAGTTCCGCACAAGTTGTTATAAGTCATTTGTTTAAGAACGAAAGCTTTTATGAATCTTTAAGCTTTTGTAAGATTTAAAAATATAAGCTTGCCACATCCAATTTGTCTCATTTCTAGATCCGAGTGCATCCTTCTAATACAATAATATCTTTGAGATGCACTTTCGTTTTTATGCAGCGGTCGTCCGTCGCCGCGTCCCTCCCCCTTCCCCCTCAACCCCCCTGCACGTATAACATAACACAACCTGTGCCCGTGCTTTTTTTTATACAAACCCATATTCAATTTATCTTTACAGTCATGATCGTGCATTGTGTGTGTAAATACGACGAAAAAACGGGGGTTGATACCAAAAAACGTCTCAAAAAACGCATAGTTTTAAAAGGATCGCGTTTTATTTGCCGTCACCTCGCATGGTATTGTTACTCGACGCCATGTTTTTTCTTCTACTTAGAACGAAGCCCTCGCATCGCCGTTTGCGTAATGCGCACTAAAACATTGATGCCGACTCCCAAACAGTTCTTTGTGTTCACTTTTATGACGTTAGTAGGCAACTCATAAAAATGAAATCTCATTATAGATTTTAGGAATATCTATTGAAGTATTATAGCGTAATTTTATTGCTAACCTCGATGCTGCAGACGGTACGACATTCTTTATTGTGGGAGCTTAGTGGCGGTACAGTTAGGAAATGTACATAAATGTCAAGAATATTAACTGGTGTTGTGCGAAGAGTCACCTACGTAGATAAAAGTTGTTGGTGCCGTATGCGAGCATTGGTCTACAACTCTACATGTATGTATCTAGGTGGCGACCGGCGCGACGCAGGCGCAGATGTCAGCGACGGTAGATCTCATTATGCTAATTTGGTGCGCGCGAGAATTATGCGTCTGATTAATATCTGCTCACAGAGTGGCGCTGCTGTCAGCGATGCGCATACGCATGGTGCGATGTCACGCACTCTGGTAAATGCAAGGGGAAAAAGCTCAATCACCTCGTAGCAGACAGTATTTAAGAAAGTGAAACGTAAAAATGTATGTATTTTTTCACAATGACAACCTATTTAGTTTCTATGATCATGCTATTCTAATTGTAAATTGTAATCAAGATACTATCTATAAAGTTTAATGTATCTTCCAAAAAACCAGCTTTACATATCTGTGCTCGGTACCGCACTAACACATACCTACTTGCCACACAGTTGAAGACGATACTTGTCCCGACGGCTGTGGCGAGTGTGTCGTTCGTTGCCATAAATTACGGATATTCAAATGGGCCGATACCAATTCCGAGCCGCAATTAACGCGCGAACTGGTTTCCTAGTGATGTGCCGAGCTTTATATTTCTGCAAGGTGTCGATAATCTTACTGGAAAAATCACAGATTCTTCTTATGTTATTGATACCAGCATTCATATAGGTAGTGCTCGAATCTATGCAAAGTTGAAAAGTATTTCAGATTTATACGAGAGGTGACACAAATTATTTTCTAATTCAAGGACAACATTAACAAATATTAACTACTGCCACGATGTGGCGCAGTCATTATTGTGTCTATTTGATGCACAATTATCTCGATTATCTCGATTATCGACCGGGACAGATGTTAAATTTACTCATCTACTCTACTGCATGTACCGGTGTATCTCCAACATGCAGGATACACCCCGATACAGGGAATCACTATGGGGCTCACAGTCCCAGTCATACAGTGTTAGTATTTGTTGTTGCTTATCGAATTACTATCAACTCAGCCTACAACACTAGCAGCACCTAAAAATGGGTTTATTCATTTTCTAGCCAATAAGTGTGTAATGAATCTTATGAGTACGTGTTTGTATGGAACGAGATAATGTCCAATTCGGCTAGCTCGTAAACCTGGGCTCGGTCTGCTTATTTTAAATTTTATGGATTTAATACCGGTCGCGTCGTGTCGAGGTGGCAACAGAGGTCTTTGTGGACGTCACTGAAATACAATCTTGTAAAAATATAATATGTTATGAAATGAATGAACGTGTCAAATGTCATGCATCAGATTTTAGTGAAATAAATTAGTAGTAAACAAAAAAGAGTCTGGCGACCGTCGTATAAATATTCAAATGACTCGATCAGCTGACGATTCATTCAGAGATTTTGGATCAGCTGATCGTTTGATTCACACAAAAAGCGTGACCGGTCGAACGCTATCTACAAACAAAACACTATACATACATAGACTGAATATCTCACTATAAACAAAGGCTTGGCACCTCATATACATAGCCAAATACATAATTTGTAATAATACAAAGTTTTATTTGCGTTAATTACATCACTACTCATCATCTCTACAATACGAGTATTGTTGCTGCCAGTTAGATAATTAATTGTCTATTTGCTTAAACTTTAAGCAGACCTTACGTAAAAAGATTATTTACTGCTCAATGCGAACATTAGATAAGATAATCTACATTTTGTGATATTTGATTAAATAAGAAGTATTTGTAAATACATTAGCATTGAAATGTCTTCTGAGAATAAAATTGAGGACGAATTGAAAACGACATTAAAATGGTAATTTTGTTTTAAAATTCGGCAATATCTCCACAAGTATGCGAGTGTCTGGTATGATACATGTATCGCGCGACGCCCACGTATGACCATCACGTATTTTACTCCGGAAATATGCTTAGAAACTACATGAATCATTTACATACTTCATGTTCGTTAACCAGAATTTATTTGTTCCATAAAAAAGTAATTGCCAATATTAGTTACAAGATTTTTTAATCCTGTGTTGAAATAATTCCGGGTCATTGGTTTTTTTTAAGTAGTCGATTAACTTTAGGTGCGTACCAGTATCTTCTGCGATGAAAATTTGAACAGTACTTAGGCTAGCAAACAAGTGTTTATTTGCTAGGGACATGCTATTTATTCTTGGTTAACATTTTCCTTTAACAGCTTGTTTAACTGGCCATAATTATTAGCAAAAGGTGCTAAAACACCTGGAAGGCACTGCTGAAAACAAGATTTACAGACCATCACATTGCACCCTTTAGCCGACAGCTCCTTCAGACCCTCTCAACTGAATGAGCAATCAATCTCTCATGTGTATTTTTCAAGTTTCAGGAAGTGATTTTTTTACAGGCTCAATTTACAATGTACACAATTAAAAGTTATTGCGTAAAAAGAGACAATACATGTTGCATATCACTAGATTTTAGTGTGGAATATTTTGAATGCCTCAATTTAAATTTTACCGATTGCGACTAGTATTGGCTCTTTTTCATTTTTAAGATAATTTAGAGCTAGTTGCTTGTAGTCGCTACTCGCCACATCACTCACGGTCTCCTGCAGAGTAACCTGATCCTTCATAGTCGGGGGTGAGGTCACTCTGCAGGTGACTGTAGGAACATAACATGGTATTGCTACGGTCATGCGCATAGTGACTTTACTACGCGGTTTCACGTCGCCGCGCTCGCCACCGCATGTAAATACACGTTTCACTAGACTATTTCTATCGCCCTATATTACATTTCTAACTTACATCTTCACTGGGACCTACACTATCACAAACTTCTACCTACTACCACTCTTCTGCCACATTTCTAAATTTGTTTTGTAAATACCATCCTGTATTCAACTTTATGTTCTATGTTTATGTCTTGTGTTTGATCTTTCACCCTTATCCAATAAACCCATTTAGATGTAGCATTGCAGTAAATCTTAGACGTAGAACTAGCGTTACCTTCTTAGATAAAATGCATTACTTAAGTACCTACTATCCTCAGTTAGTTCTAGTGTAGAGGTAGATAATAGATTAATTTAGTTAAATATTCCACCAGAAAAAAGTGCTGTGATACAACGCATGATCCCAGAAAGCAGTCAGTCCGTGACGTCTGGTCGTCTTCTCAGTTTGCGAACTGGTGATCAGTTATCATTGAAGTTGATGGTTTAAAATGCAAACACTGAAATGTTTCTTCCTAACCAGAAGCATCCAACCAACTGTGTTACGTAGTAGTATCAAATTGTGTATCTTTATAGTTGTTTTAGATTGGTGTTTCTCGTTTCTCTCAATAGAATGTTTTGTAAAATGAAATCCTCGTGATTCCTAATGTTTATTTGCTTATTTGTTTTTTAAGTTCTCTCTCCAGATACAATATAACCCATCTAAATCCTTTACTTAATTCCCGTTGTCCGATAGTGTGGTATAATCCGGTGGTAGCTAGGGTTGGTACAGTGTAGTGCGTGGCGGCGCGGCGTCGTGTGTCCTGCTGGCGAGGGCGACTAGCGGCTGCAGCGAGCGAGCTGGTGGTTGAGCGTGTGGTATATGGTGTGCAGGGGCCGAGCGGTGTGGGCAGCGCGCGCGGCAGCACCGCCGGCGCCGGCGCCGCCCCCGCGCCCGCCGCGCCCGCTGGCCGGCTCAGCCGCGGCGCGCTCTCCGACCCGGACCTGCCGGCGCGCCTCATGCCCGGACTGACTGGCTTCTGGGTTCGTACTTCTCCCCAAATCTAAATGTCGTCGCACGATCTCACCTCTGTGAATAAATCGTTTGTTGAAAGCAACCGAGCGTCAGAGCTTACCGTAATTTCCTATTGTTCCCATGAACCCGTTTAAGGACTTTTGAGCAAGTTTGTTGTATATTACTTATTTAAGAAAATACAGTTCCTTTTCAGGAATTTCCTTGTCCGCTGAAGTGTTGTATTTTTTCATGTTGTCTTGTGATTTGTTGTCTCTGTGTTATCATTATTCACCAATTTGCTTGTCGTAGTCGTTATAGTTGTCACTGTGTATTTGTGCTTTTTGTGTCAACTTTTTAACTTTCAGCTATATTTAATCTCGTATACTATCTGATGAGTCGTCACGTCACATGTTTCCATTAGCCTCTAGTAAACCGTGCTGCAATTTACATACCGAGTGACAAGCATAGTCGAACAACCGTTACGATGCTCCCAAAACTAAATTGATAAAACGCTTAAATCCATAATGTGAACGTTACCGAAACTTTTAGAAGTGGTACGGTATAATAAAACGAGTTTTTTTTAGTGTCCATCGTTTATTTATTGCACATTGCGCAGATGCCCCCCCTCTCCCCCCACTTCGCCTCCCCCCTGCCCCAAGTCTCGACCCGCGCTCTTCCAAAATGGTTCCTAAATCGAGTGCCGAATGACTTTAATAGAAATCACTGGCATTGTTTATGTTAGAGTACCGTCCTCGCGACGGTTCTCAAACCTTAGCAAAAAGGATAGAATATTTAGTGTTTGACCAATTGTTGTTTTAATAAAATTCTGAACATTGATTACATTAGTAAAAGAATTTCGTGTCGCAAATACCTAATATAAAATAACTGCCGACAGAAATTAATTCTATCTTACAGTTTTTTGTAAACATGCTTGAAATCATTGCGGAATCTAGAGTTATTCATTAATCATCATATAAATCTAGGCTAAAGAAAAAGAAAAACATTTGATCGAACCAAGTCATACCTACTACGAATATTACGAGTGGATCCATTCATGTTGTGCGGCGTGCGTAGGCGCATGCTACGCGACCGCTACGGCGTAGCGCTACGGCACAGTTTGAGCACCTCGAGACTCGCCGTGTTTTATGGCGCATTATGCTATAATAATATTTTTTACTTAGCACATTTGTTTATAGGTATACCGCTACACATGTCCGTGTGTGTGTGTGTGTGCGCGCGGGCGCAGTCGTCGTACAAAAATGTCGTTTGTACGAGCCGCGGAATCTAATAGCCAACCAAATTTTATGTTCTTTCGCGGTAGATTGTGTTACCCGGTGGGCGATGAGCTTGTGGCTCTTTGTGTTAGGACGAACTTCAGAATCCAAGATGGCGGTCGTGTGACGGCCAATTAGCCGTATTCGCAATCGCTCGCCTTTTGTTACCCGTGATTTATGTGTATGAGGTTTTGGCGGAGTGATGGCGGCGGCGGTCGAGCCACACCCAGTCAATAACTGCGGATTACAACTTATTGAAAGGTGTGGCTTTAATATTGACAGGGTTTTCCATTCCCAAAAAAATAATTAAATACTTAGTAACAGAAGTACTTCTTTACAGAACAGTTTTGAAAATTTAGTTACAAAATCGTGCATTTCGTCCTTTACTTCGATATGATGTGGTAAACTTAAACTTTACAAAATATCATATTGTACCGGACTATCATTGTCTTTGCTTCATACTTTAATACTTGGTCATTCGTTTTCTATTAGCTATTAATTATTGAATTAGAGAGGAAGCCGGAGCGGAGATGGGAGATAGGGTGCGCATGCGCCGCATAAATTACCGCACGTTTAATTGGTAGACCACACGCAGCCGCGCCGGTAGGTACCGGGTTCGATTCCCAAGTACAAGCATTAGGGTTTAATGGCTCATTTCAAACGATACTATTATGGAAACGGTAGGCGAGAGTACTTGTAAAAGTCGTAATTTCGTTAGATTCGGCTGTTGAAAAGGTGACTATAAAATAGAGACAGGGCTTTTAATAGGGATTGTCGAGTAAAGTGGTCATAAAGGTGAAATATTCATTTCTAGGCTGAAGAAATAAAAAAATACCTACACGTCTTTAACATTTCCTTTAAAAATAAAACACGACTTTGTCAGGTATAGCAACGAAATTAACCTTTAACGACTAAAGTTAACTTAACAGTGCTATAACCTTTACTATGGCTCTGATCACCTTCCGATAACTTCCATCTACAAAAATAAAACGGTATCGTAGTTTAGTTACATTAAAACTTTATCGTCCAATAAAAACTCAACTTTTCTTCGCATTTTCGCCTGATTGCCGGCGATCAAACTTACATCCTGAACTTTCTGAAAATCATAAACGTGTTTTCCCTGCTTTACATGACAACTTTCGATGTGTTAAGTTTTTATTTCAGTGACAGTAAAAAGTGACTATCAAAATAGATGGAGGTACTTGCTGGTATTAATGTTGGATTTATGGGGAGTTTACGGCTGCTGGTATATTTATAGGGCTCTATGGGAGCAGTTAACGAGGGTGTTTCACTGCAAGTTTTATACGCAGGTTAATTAGTTGGACGATTAAATGCTCTCGATATGAGGAATATGAAGATGATCAGATGGAGCGGCGCGAGATCAACGATTTGTATTCAATGTTCCGTACATGCAAAAATAGTAAATTCAATAATAGTTCCATAATCATCACTAATCATTAAATCTTGTCGTTCAATTTAAAACAACTTCTGTTCGTATCCTTTCCTTTCGGCAGCTGCATCTCACATTCATTCTAATTCTTTGTCCATAATTATCGATTAAGCATCGATTATTAATATTTATATAATGAATAACTTCCGTTTGTCTTAACTTTGCTCTCGACGGATAGGTATTGGTTCTTAAGTAATGGACAATATTAGAACCAGTTAGATAATTCGGCGGTATTTCACTTTTCGTCAGATATTTAATATTGATTTTAGTTGCTAATTCTGTCTGCGGTAGGTCGGGAGATTATGGTTATTCAATGTGTTTTATTAATCTGAAATTAATTTGACAGTTGTCCTCAATGACCTATCATTACTTTTTTTTATGTCTCGTCCGTGGCTAGGATTTTGTCCGTTTTCTGCGTAACCCCAAAAGGAGAGCACTATTCAGTGATCGGGCTAGCCATCTCACTGGCGGCTGGCAGCTCTTGGCTCGCGGGCAGTCTACTCTCACGGTAAACAGTTTTTATTCTCTTGTAACAGTCTAACAGTCTATTATCGTCGGGATTGTCTTGCTCGTAAACGCCGAGCGCACCAGCCGCCATGTTTATTGGGATATAATAACCGAAATAACGTACGCTTTTATTCGATTTGATGCGATCTCTGTTTATCTTTAGATCGAATAGTTCGGTTTATGGTGCGCTGTAGTGTAGGCTGCGTATCTGTTAGTTGGGCAAGATTGACATTACTACCTTTATATCGATATGAACATTGTCTTAAACATAATTTTTATAGGTACGCCGTAGGTAATATAATATCGAATTAGGGTCATCAAAAGTCACGACATAACTTAACGAGCTTTTAGTTTGAAGGTTGACTAGACTAACACTTCTTTTCAACATATTTTCTTTTATAAATTATTTGCATTACCACTTGAGTCTTAAATTTACTTTACTACTATAGTCTATACCTAATTTTATGATGGGATCGTAAAGAATCAACCAACACGCTGTATTATAGATAGATCTTTATATTATCAAAAGGCATACACGATACTTAGGATACCCAAATATAAGTAAGTAGTAGGGATTGCAATCCCGCACCTGATTCAATCCCGCGGGATTCATTTGCGGGATTGGGCCAATCCCGCGCGGATCCCGCGGGATCCCGCATCTTTGTAATCATGTTAAAAATCTTATTTGAAATACATATTTTTCTTCAAAAATCGACTTTAATTCAATAAAAATTAACATACCTATCATGTGGAGCTAAAATAACTAAACAAAAATTGAGATAAGTGTTATCAAATTACATTTATTTCGTATTTAGAGCTGTGTTCAATTTTACCCTTTATTCTTACTACTGCTAATATTAATTTGTTAAACCCTTTCTCATACATGTGACAGGCAAGAAGTGTTTTTATTGTCTGCAATATTGAGCAGGGTATCGTTGAATAAGTATTTAAAACTTCGGGAGAAAATATTACTATCTCAAGATATTTGCTTTTAAAAGGGGCGTTTTTGAGTCATAAATTGTTCCAGCTGTAAGTACTAAAGCATAGAGGCTATAAATTTGATAAAAATAAATAATATAGGTCTCAATCTAAAGTTATCATGAAAAATATATATATAACGGATACTGAAAAATATCAATCAAGTTTTAAGAAAAATATAAAAGGTTTTCTATCTGCGGTTAAAATTAACTTTTCTCAAACATGCTAGGAAATATGACAATTTCTTTCAAGAAAACAATCCAGAAAGTTTGACATTGTCTGTGATTTTGTAATTTCTGAACGATTTCTTTTTTTACACACCAGCAATGGATTCCAATACAACTTTTCTGGCGCGATATCGAAATCGTTCAGAAATTACAAAATAAAAAAAGAATAACTCCTAATCCACATCTTGACTTAGTAATCAGTAATAGTACATTGTTGTCGAGGCCGGGAAAACAAGGCTTTGCCGGACGAGTAGAGTTTGAAGTCCGAGCCGCAGGCGAGGACTTCAATTATACGAGTCAGGCAAAGTCATTTTCCCCCGAGGCTTACATAGTGCTTTTCTCAAAAAATGCTAGGAAATAAAAATTAAGTACTTACGTACTTTATAAAAAACGTTTTGCACAGTCACTTTGGCTTCAGCCCTTATATTTGGCGGCGTGTAATCCATTTCGATACTACTCTCATCTGTACTCATTTTATTCCGTTTTAAACAAAAGAGACTACAATACAACAGCCCCAATCATGAAAATTTTCACATTTTTCCTAGTTTGTTTTTCCACCAATTGTGTATTTTTTATAAATAGGCCTTTAGCAAGGCACAGGATTCATTGTTATTCAGCCATTCTATTTGTTTAGTTCATAACTTTTTTAAATTCTATTGGTCCATTCTGGATAGGCAAGGGTTATGAAATCATACAGCCTTGTCTTCAGTTTTTTCATGCAAAATTACGTTCCGTTCCTACAGGATTCATAGAGATAACTATTTTGAAATTAATTATCTATGTGGCTTAGCGTGTAACGAATTTACTTTGCTGGACACCAGCAATGGAATTCCATACAACTTTGCTGGCGCGATCGGAGACATGACACACACAATGGGAAACTTTGCGTATTCTTTTTTTGAAAGAAATGAACATATTTCCTAGCATGTTTGAGAAAAACAACTTTTTATATCAAATTACTATAAAATAAATTAAAATCTTTATAATTTCCTAGCATTTTTTTGAGAAAAGCACTATGTAAGTCTCGGGGAAAATGACTTTGCCAGACTCGTATTTTTAAAGTCCTCGCCTGCGGCTCGGACTTCAAACTCTACTCCTCAGTCAAAGTCTTATTTCCCGTCCTCGTCAACAACCTACTATTGTAACGCTGAAAAACTTAAAATTAAAACTGCAATACCCTATTTGTGAGCGTATCTGACACACCCTTAGCCAAGTTGTTTTAGTAATATGAATGAATTCTAATATTGTATTGACTAAAAATTAAAATTAAGGGGCAAAAAAGTCACTTCAGTTCAGATCAAAACTTTCATAAGACTTATCAAGTAACAAATTTTCAATTTACTAACTTAACTTCTTAATTTCATGAGGGATACCGAGTCGTTCAACGACACAAGAACCCTGGTGTCAGAGTGCTTTCACTCTAGCGTCTAGATAACTGATAAGTTATAGAAGAATGCTCTAAATTAAAGAGTATTAATGGTTTTACGAGAATTCAAAAATTCTTTTACGAGAGAAGAAAATGCTCTTGCAGCTTCTACGCTAATAGTTTAGAATGTTTTGATAAATAGGACATATTTTTAGGAACTGAACGTCGAGTTTTCGCTATTAGTTTTCAATGTGCGGGATCCGCGGATCCGCGTTTTGAAGGTGCGGGATCCCGCAAGGCCAAAAATGGCGCGGGATCCCGCGGGATTGCGGATCCCGCACTGCGGGATTGCAATCCCTAGTAAGTAGGTATTATAAATACATATTCTCAAACGGAAAAATCCAAGCCGAAGTTATTTGCGTGATTTGCGTCAATTTATTACTTGAATTTAAATAAAAACCGTGATTTACTCGTATTGCTTAGATTCGTACACACATTATAATATTTTAGTGAGCGGGTTTACTTGCGCTTTCGTCACCGCTACTCACACGGACGTATGCGCGTGTGTGAGAGAGTCATACATATTCTATGTATGAGGTAGATTTGGGCTCATCTCGTTATTTCTGTTTTATTGTGTGAATAGGTAATGTGCTGCCTAGTATTGCGACATTGGTGGGACCTCCAATTCCTTTACTCTATGATATCTAAAGTCCCTAGTCTATGTACATTTTGACGTTGTAGATATGTCGAAGTCAATATGTCAAAATCTGCCTTCTACATAATAGCTCGTGTGTTTACAAACGAAAAGTCGTTTGCATATTTCCATCTGACGTATGTATACCGTCGACATTATGTGTACCGCCAAAAAAACGACCTTTTGCCGTATGGCATAATGCCCGGCAATATGTACGAACTAGTACTGAATTCCGCCACGGTGGCGCTGTAATCGCAAAACAATAAATATGGCGTACAGTAAAGTAGTAACAGTGCAGGAGGTGTAAATGGAAATCTTGTAAATAAAATTACTATGTTACCAGCTGTGGTTACCAGTGACAATAAGAGATTAAGGAGAAGTTTAGTTCAGAACTTTTAAAAAGTATTATGGTACTCGTAAGGGATTGGTTAGAACCCCGTGGACGAACCAGAAATTTTTCGAGGTCACTTAACACTTAAAAAGTGGTAGGACGTCCATGGCCATGGATATTTGGCGGACTAGGGACGAGTATTAGGTACTGGTGCTCTCGCTACGTCGTAATGAACATTGCTGTGCAGGATTACTTAATTACAAAAAAGTACAATTATTGTAGTCCGACAGTACGCACTTTGGAGGACTACTTCGATATACTAAATGAAATTGACGAAAGTTGCGGGCACGGTGGACAGGTTTTTTTTTGTATCTATTGTATCAATTGAAGGATCGATTTATGATTAAGAAAAGCGATAGACTTGTTTGTGTCGCTTTGTCCTTTATGCGAATTAAAAATGAAAATCGCTAAGAAGTGCGTCGTCACTAAACCAATCATATCACCAGATTTGAATCAACAGCTAAGGACAGGTTAATTATTCGAGTTAATAAGCTGATCACGTACCGGGAGGCGCAACGTAGGATGGCCCACCGCGAGATAGACAGACGATCTGGTCAAGTCCGCAGGGATATGCTGGATGCAGGCCGCTTCTAATCGGGCAAAGTGGAAATATTTAGGGAGGCCTATGTTCAGCAGTATAAGTCCTATGGCTGATATGATGATGATGATGATGGTTATGCATTATTCTCACACAGCCCTGTTTTCCTTAAGAACTTTTATTTAGCAAAAATATCAGATCACTTATCAACACAACTTAAATCATGATGTAAAAAAGTAAGGTTTAACTTACATAGATATTTACAATCATAGCACTTTAACGATCTATGATTGTAAATATATCTATCAAACAGTCTAAATGTGACCGTCGAAGATACTCAAGTAAATAATATGTAAATGAATAAATATCGTTGTTTTTTTCTTAATCATTGTCACACTAATATGGTCACCACGTTGACGTTTATGCAACGTTCATTTCAAAGTCATATTGCCGGATGTCGTGCCGACAATTTGTATACTGCTTTTCGTCTGTATACGAACGGGTCATTATGTAAGCGTCAGAATCTTACATATTGACTTCGACAGATATACCGACTCAAGTACAATTTGACTTCTACTAATTTCTCTGGCGTTATTTGAGTATAAACTTACATTGGGCCCATGATTTCTGTACCTACTTCGTCTGTCGCATATAGATGATTATTTAGCTTATTGGGGAAGCAAGTTACATAAAACGTAGTTTTGCTACGTTCTCAATAAATCTACTTTGGGGGTTATAATCAAATATCAAAACTATTCTATAGGTAGACAATGTAAAAAATGAATAAATACTAAATTACCTAAACTAAACTTAACTACTGTACTAGTAGTACCTTCCTGTTTTTCCTATTGTCAAGTCAACTCTAGTATTTCGCCATAAGTATCGAATGTAATAAATAGTAATTATGTGGCTTATGTTCGTTTATGGCACCCGTATCTTTATTATTCGGTCCTAAGACCGGTCTTACTTGATTGCGTGGTCATCTCTTGTTCATCTGTAACAGGTGACAAAAATTCTCTATCATTTGACACCCATTGATTGCTCAAAAGCATAAAAGTAAAACCACGTTGCTTGGAATGGTTCGATGTATTTCAAATTTTTTAAGATGTCGTGACCATTTTTATATGAATGTGCGCTACTTTTAGTGTTTCGTGTCATTATACTCATTATACTGTAGATGTGTCTACCTCTCATTAATTGGCTTGAGTCGCTTACATAAGTATCACTGGTATTAACGTCGGCCATATTCTCTCAAACTCTAATTTATTGTAATGGCCATCGAGTAGATTCTCACGATGATTTCGCTAATGTATTTCTTGCTCAATGTATGTTGATTAGTTACTGTATTTGATTTCTGTTCTCCGATTTACCCGCAACTTTCTAATATATCTTTGTCTTAAGGTAATTTGTGGTCGGGCGATAAATAAGCTGTACCATGACATGAGTAACTACTTATTACTTAAATTTTCGTAAATGTTACTGGACTTACCAATTTCAAATAAAGTTTTCATTAAAGTATGTAGTAAATAATTATTTGTGTGATTTACAAAACTTTGCTAAACGAACCATAAAAAAATAAAAGTTACTAATTAAAATCGTTACTAAATTATAATCACACAATACACCAATAAGTCTTAACTCGTCTACAGACACATATTTTCATCTTGTAGGTATTATAACAGTAAATGATAGTTTACGATATTTTTATATGAAATGTTTTAAATATAAATAGCCGAAAGTTTGTTTATAACGAGGTTTAACATTATGACGTTAGTGGTCAGATGTCACACAAGCACATTGATATAGTCGATATGGCCTTTTTAATGAGGTATATTTACATGGAGTAGTTTCTATTTATCCAATATTAAAATAAATGTTAATTCGAGATCAATACACCTCATTATAGACTGTGGTTTAGGTGTCATATGATATGACGCATTTTAAAAAGGTTAGAAAATATTTAAATGCAAAAAAAAAACAACAGTTTGGATAAGTTTTTCCTACAGCGCTAACATTTTTATGATATTTCGATTCTATACCATAACATAACGAAGATATTTTGTGGATTCTGTTGTTCTTATTCAGAACATTTTTGAATGTATCCAAAACACTCGGTCAAATTTAAATACAGTTGTTCAATTGTCTACATTTACATATCGCATTATACATCTACCTTCTCAGTAACATCTCACTACCCACATCTAACATCATGATATCCATAAGCGCACTATTTTTCATATTTGGTAATCAAGTCAGAAAACAGCTTATTGTTATGTTATTTTTAATATTGCTTTCATTGCTGGTTTAGTTTCACGCGTGAGTTTCGTGTTCAGTCGCTATGCCGCGTTGTACAGCAAGACGCATGTTAAGAGCACCATATTTGAGGTTATTTTACTTACGTATCGTGCTCTATGTCCACAAGATTAGCATTCAGCAGTAAACGTCACCTGCGCCTACGCACGCTCTTATTGCCGACCCACGGCGCCGTATATCATCTCGTGGCTGGACTCTAATATTTAGTTATCATTGGTAGTTGCGTTTCAACTTCTAAGGTGGTCGCCATATTAGTGCTTCAGTTTTTCTAGTACATTACATACTTACGTTGAAGGTTTGTATCTTTAACTAGGCTTTCTATTAAGTAACTAAAGTCATCCTACTTTTATCAGTCATTCAGACACAGCGTAAAATATGGCTGGATGAGCTCGTTGATTTACGTTTTGGTACAGCGTGAATATGCTTAATCGTATCAGAGATAGTAAAGTGTCACCATGGAATGTGGCGATGCCAGTTTGTGCCAGACCGGAGCTCGAACCCGCGACCTTCGTTTCCGCAACTCCGTCACTAACCCGGTCAACGACCAGACAAATCGCCACCAAACTGTCCGTCTATGGTAATATTGTTTCCTGCGGATTTGTTTACGAGCTTTCTATATAGAATTTTATTTTTAGCAGAAGAACATTATCACTAGCGTCATTCTGTATACTAATCACGGTATAAAATTTCTTTTTTCGTTTCTCTATGTATTCACAGAGAGTTATCCTCAGTCTACTCCACAGCATAATATCCCTGCAGCTTCCCCTGAAGATCATCATAGTTCTCATGACTATGTGTGCTATTGTAAGATGTGATCATTTGTGGTGCGCAAGCGCAAGCGACCTCGCCGTAACTCACCTTCAGTTATTTACCGCCGTCATACGAAGCACTGACTGCGCACTGGGACCGGTCAACATACTACTTTTACGATCCTGAGCTTCGTTTCTATCCCATTTGACAATAAAACAGCAGTTGCTTTTGAAACTTTTACATACATCGTTGCCTTTTCTCTTTGAATATTGTAAAGATTCGAGTTTATACAGCCATGTAAATCGAATTATTGTCACATCTCAGTACTTCTATTGGTAGTCAACATAAGTCGCTTGCTTAGGATTCATTTCCCCTGCCCCTCAGGCCACGAGGCGACGTTATTTATTGCATGGTGTAAAGTAATGTAATGAGAATCTAAAGAAATTCTCTCATGTTGGGTAATACCAATATCTATTGCGTGTAACTGTACCTACCGGCTTGTTAGTGCTGGCGTATTGTAATTTGAATTTTTATGTTTATCTGATTTTGAATTCAATTTGTTACATGTCGACAACTTGTGTTGCGTCGGAGATTGTTTGTTAAAATGTGTTTATTAAATTAAACATGTTTGTGAGCATTTCCAGGCTTTCTTCAGTTGATGTATATTTGTCAGTACAATTATATTTTTGAGATAAAATTGCAACGTCTCATATTTATTATAGTCACGACGATTCGCAAATTCATTCACGCTTGTTTGTTTCTGCGCTGCTTGTAGCCATGCGGTCTGCTTCGTTGACATTTGCTCTCACACTGCACGTTATTGCATCAACACTACTGAACTTTTGGCAAAGACTAATGACTCGCTAGACTGGTTTCTGTGAAGACGCACCGCCATGGGCTTAGGTATATGATAGATGCAGCAACCTTTCACGGCTTTCCTATTTTATTGTCTCGTCATTTCCATAAACCTCAATAAAACATATCCCTTCGCTTATTTTGCATAACACAAGTTTACAGGCTAATCTATTTTCCATCTTTTCTTGATGGTGTTAGAGTTCATCGTTTAGTGGTATAATTACATAAGTCGGTCTATAAATTATTGGCGTCGTGGTGTGATTTATAGGGATGAGCTTCAATCGCGCCGCCGTCATTCTCTAGCATTTGTCACCGAAGCAGTTTTCAACATTTTATCACCATTTCCATCTTGAAGTGTATTTTCTCTGACGCTAATTTTGAGAATGTATGGACTAAATATTGTAATTTTTTGACCGTTAAGTTACCTCACTGTGATGTATTAGAATTCATAATGAACATTTACTTGTGGACAGATTTCTAATCGAATAGTTAACAACTAATAGTCTTGTGAAGACTATTACGCAGTCGTCGTACGATTAGTTACTTTTGGATTTTAATAAGTTTTCGATTTTCGCATGGATCCGAATTGATTATCAATAAAATATGAAATTTACGATGTACGGCGCTATCTCTGTTCATACGAACGGCTATTCAATTTCGTTTGATAATGGACTCGATTCATGTTCCTCATTCACAGAGTTTATTAACGAATGTTCATTTATACTGAGACTGTTATGTTCATAGATACTGTGAACTAGCCTGGGAACTTTCTGGCCTTGGTTTTTATTATTTTAATATAAATGACTTCACTTCATTAATCCAAGAGAAGACTAGTAGCTTATCTTGTTGCTGCGTAGCTCAGGAGTGAAATATTGAGCGGTTAGATATTATAATTTAATTTGAAATACATCTGAGAACTGTCTATCTAGTATGTTGGTCCATTAGTGGAAGGTTATTGGTTAGCAAACTATTCCAAAATACAACCGTTAATAATGCATTTCAACACATTTCAGGATACGTGGAGATTTTGAAAGCGTAGGGTAGCTCGTAGCTTTTACAGTACTGAATACAGTAAAGTATACTTGTAATATAGGAAACACGAATGTCATTTTACGTGTCGGACACATCGAACATCGGCACACTTCTCTTCTCGCGACACGGAAATTCAGCCCTAGTGAAGCATTTTCGAAATATGTTTGTTTCAATTTAAAACATATTAAATGACAGCATTGTTTTCTACGGCAAAAACCTAGTACGCACGGAAAACACCTCTCAATAATCCCATTTACAGCAGTGTTCTGTTACAGCTATCGCCGTTGACAATGTAGGAAAATGGGTATACATATTTTTAATTAAATGATTATATTATAATGATGATGGTACACGGTCGCACACCCATCTGCTTCAAATATGGCGTCTGTTCTCGGTAAGGATCTAACGGGGTCTCGCCTTAACCAGAAACTTGATTAGCCCATACACTACCTAATGCATATTAATTATAACGTTTAATTATGATATCACGAATATTTCAGCCGATTTGGCAAAAGCTAAAAAGGTTGTTTCGTATATTCTGTTATTAAGGAACTACAAGTATTTTGATTGCTTCATTTTTTAGATTCAGTAGTCTTTATAGCGGGTCGTAAACCATAACGTTATGAATTTAAGTCACAAATGTATTTGGATTCACCATTTATCATTCAACATACTTAGAACAATTCCGCATTTTCGCAATATTGTTCTTACCAAATGCAGGAATTATTGGAATTTGGGATACATTTTTTAGTTAAGGGTCGTGTCTTTGTGAAAGCAGATGCGGAACATTATACTGTACGGTCTTTAAGGCCATTATGACATGTGCAGAGCAAGTGCATATTGGTTCTTACTCGCAAAGTAGGGATCAATGGGTTGGATATAAAGAAACCTCAAGGGTGCATGCATACTTGATGCCATTTCTTTCCTTGTTATTTAGCATTTTTTTCTCAGTTCCAGAGTCTGCCTAATTGTGCGCTAATTAGTACTCATCTTGCTTCAACTTTGTAATAATGTTTCTTTTCGTGTGCAAATAAAGTATCTTTCTCTTTATATTAATATCTCTTTTGATTAACAATGTCTCGATTCTTTCTGGTATTTTCGTGTAAAGTAATTATTCGACTGTGTAAGATTGATTGCCCTGATATGTTTATTTATCCACCTTCTTAAAATAAAATGTTCCAACTACAGAACCCAAAATCCACCTTACTGTCGGCATAGTTTCTTATTTGCTGAGACACTGCCACTTTTTGCCATCTATCGGAAGTGCAGAGCGTGCCATCTGCGGCGTCAAGTTACTGCATGACCCCCTCGCCCCCTGACCTGACCCCCAACCCCCCCACTCACCCACCCCACAAAATACAGAATTTACAGAAGGACAGCTCGCCCCTTCTTCCGATCATTTATGCCTACACTCTAGGCTTGCTACTTTCTTTTTCTGAATTTTTGTAGTATGCCGTACCTGGGTCAAACATACTTAGGTACATTACTTACATTATATCAAACGTACACTACTTATAACATATATTTTGCGTGTCGTAGTTTTGCCGTCCGCCCGCACCAAACGCTGTTGGTTGACACTCGTTACTTGCCTGTTTGAACCCGTTCGAGATACCGCGTAATCGACGGCGTGTGGATGTCTGTGTGAGTCTAGTGAGATTTCCTTTAGGCCGGCTCTCTGGATTGGCGCCAGCTAATACTTACTTTGTGTGGACCCCGACCCCCGACCCCCGCCCCGGTGACGTGATGTCTTTGCGATTTGCGCCCCACGTGTCCCAACGTGAGGCATACAGGCCTTCATTTGTCATGGGGTTTATCTTAATGTAATCGTCATGCGTCATGATTTGAAACGTTTGTTTGGATTCATATTTTATACCACCCCTGTAACGTACGTGCTGTACAAAACTCTAAAGTAGTCTTGTATGTCTTCGAAAAAGCTTCAAATGTTGTTAGATTTCATTACATAAGAACAAAAAACACCTAATAGTTTTTTAAACTCATGTGGAAGTTTACAATGAAGCGAAGTAAATCGAATCTGCATAGTAATAACGCCGGTATACAGTAATTAGGTTTAGTGCAGACTTTAGACTGTGCAAAAAGCGAAACATGCAATTATAGTATCAGCCAAATTGATAGACGTTGCAAAAAGTGTAATTGTTCTATCATTACTCTGTATCGGTCGGAGGCCATACCAGTCAAAACACGGAAGATATACTTATTTAAGACCTTAAATACTGCCTAATATTAACGCGTTGATATAAACAATTATTATCCGTGCTAAGTGTAACTTTTTATAGCATTTATATTTTGAAACAGTACAGAAATAGAGTATTAATACCTAGCTGATTTCGTAATCATCCATCTATACAGTAAAAACTGTTGTCTATACTACTAATAGGTAAAATATTTTTGTGTGTTTGTTAGTAATTAATAAGCTCATTACGATGGAACCGTTAACTTAAACTCTTTCACCGTTTTGGAGAGCTACGCTATCCTTGACTAGGTAATATCAAAGTGTAGCTAAATCTAAATGTAGTTACTTGCTGTACAATATGTACGACTATATCGTGATAAGATATCTTAATCCCATGGGAAAACGCTTAACAGCGGGTGAATACGCTGGGCTGGCCGCTTGTTAACTATTAAATGTTAGTAAAATGTTGTAAAACGTACATTAGCTAGCTTTAATTGGCAAATTGTCGATGTATTGCGAATTGCTCGGATGTAACGTCCAGCAAAAACTATTATTTACATCAAACTTAGTACTCTAAAGCTGGTGATTGGATAATACACAATTAAAGGCGCTTCTACAAAAACCATAAACAATTAGCGAATGTAATCGATTTGGATAAATTGCGTATCGAGCAAAAAAAAACAGCGTAATTTAATAACTATGATATAGAGTTACACAGCAACTATGTAAAATAAAGATAGGATATGTTGATAAAACGTGAAATAATTTTATAAACACGTGCAAATACGTTCATATATTTCACAACAGAAAACTTTACCTAATTTCATCATCTTATCCCACAAATTAGTTGTCGTCGGCGATAAGTACATGTTTTGTTAGAACACAAAATCATGTAGCAAAAGGATTTGGTTATGTTTTATGACCGGCTGCCTGACATCAACCCTCTTTGGGAATACTATTGTAGGTTGTATTATAGGATAGATATTTAGCCTAGGTCAAGAACTCTACGTCGCCTTTTACGAAACACTCTAAGTGGACTAGGGGTGGCAGTATTCTTATACATTTACCTTATTTAATAATCTTAAAAATTGTCATTACCACACACGTAGCTTTGCTTATAGGTCATTTTAAAAAAGCATAGTTGTTTTTTGTTTTGAGATCACATAACTTATTTATCAATTGATACTTGTAGAATATCACTAAATCCTTAAATACCTAGGAACAGAGATTCAATACGTATAGAGTGGAACTTAAGACGTGTTAATTGCGAGATATCGACATAAACTTTTACAGTCAATTCGTCAGCCGACACCGACGAGTGGAGGATTGTTTGAGCTCGTAAAGATTGTAAATTTAACAGTCGCTGGTTTGAGTCCCGGTTGTGATTGCTACTGATACCAAGCCGCCCCTGGGTTTGGTTATTCTTGGAGAGAGCATAAGGTAAGGAACATAAAATGTTTAATGGCGGTAAAAAGTTCATTATCCGTTGTAAAATGATTGAACACTTTAGCTTCATAATAAAATAACAACAACTTACTTTTATCTTTCATAAATATAACACACAAAAATGAAAAAATGTATCATTCTCACAAAAAAGTGTATGGGAAAAATACCGCAGCAATTATAAGAGTTTTAATGGTCCGAAATTGTGCATCTCTCACAAAACGTGCGCTCCAGGGACAATGGTTAAAAAATCACCTCCACCCGGCGTACATACCTGCGCTGAAATTATTTCATTCTACCTTCATTTATCATATTTTTTGCGTGCAGGTATACGCGAAATGCTTTAGGCCCGGAGTTATCGCGTACCTACCTACGTGCTTAAAAAAACTCGCTCTATGACGTTTTAAGATAGACGCGTCAAATAGAGGCCACCTTGCTTTGTTTCTACGATAAAAACTGCGGGTTATTGTAGCAACCTCATGATTTGAAGTGTCTATATTATCAGGAAATATCAGTACGTGGGCAAGTTTATATATCGCCTTGTGTGGCGTATGTTTGACGGCGGTATTGTCTGGGTTTTTGCGCACTCGCGTGTGTGTGGTGTCAAGTTACCTAATATTTGAGAGACAAGCAAGATTGCTGCATCTAACCTGCACAAAAAATATTAATATTGGTACCTACGATAATCTTCGGATTATTTGAATAAAGTTTAATATTAGACTGATCTAAGTAAAGACAAGACATTGTCATTACCACTTTCTTTGGCAGTAATATTATATCCTTTTTCAAAAGTAGCTAGCTCGTGTGTAGAAAGTAGCTAGTAAGTAGTAGATCTACACTGTATACCTATCTAGGTTAGATAGATAAACTGTAAGTTCTTCTATTCTTCTTCTCTAACATTAAGTATTCCATATGTCATTCATAATGTGGCAAAGCACTGCACTAAGCTCGTCGCGTTACGTACGATCGCCACGAGCACAGGTAGTATTTTATACTTTCCAGTTTTTTGTGTGCTTGTGCCGGGGTCGTTATGACGCGACTCGCATTGTGTTTCCTCGCTTGTGTCGCTCGCACAATGCCATATTCACCCCCGACACCGATATGTGTTGACTGTTGACTTTTTATTACCGAGAAACGTGAGAATACCACTTTTTTGGACACAGGTACTTTGACATACGATTATAAAATCAATTTCATATTTTATTCACTCGAAAAGAAATCCTAATTTACAATCATTTTAGTGTTACGTACGAGACATCAGTTGATCTAAGATTCGAACTGGTAATTATGTATTGGTGGTAGGGCGATAAAAGTTATAGCTTGTTTGGAATGATGATGGCCATCTTGACGAGATTTATGCTGTCATTCGGAGTAGAGTCATATGTCGCAGAACCAGTAACGCACTTTCTAAAAAACTAAGGCGATTTTGCGTAACGCATGTTATGTTAATGAGACGATCTTTACGGAGCTAACGATGTAAAACGACAGCCGTATTAATAAAATTAGAGGTAAACTAAAATGTTGGCATTCACAACAAATGATCAGAATTTTGATGTGCTGTTTCTCAAGTTTAACAACTGCTGCACGATTCTTTGTTTTTATCTATAGCAAAATCGAAAATCTCTTAAGGTAATCCCTAACGCAACTGTCCCTACACCCTCAGTGTCGTATTACAGTGCGGGGGTGCGTGTCCGATGGTGCTCCTCCCCGCGATAAATCACGCACTGGGCTGCGTATGCGCACGTCACTGCGCCGATGTGCTCCCACACCGCGCGGTCACCGGACGTGGGAACGCTGCGCGCAAAACTCCTGCGCAATGCAACGCACATGTCCACGGACGGTTTTTTGCACTCATCAGTCAAAGGACATGAACTTATAAAGTCTTTGACAAAAAATTGCAAAGTAAGCGTTCTTAGTTTGTTAATAAAAGCAACTAGGTTGAATTGGAAATAAAAAGTTTCTTAATTAGTTTTATCAAATTACTACTAGCAGTCTGGTAGTAATTTTAAGCTTATGTAAAACAAGTGTAAATACAGCCCTGTTCCATCTAGACATTTTATTAGAAGAAACCAGTAGATATAAACTATTTATTGATGCAAGTCATTTATTACCAGTATCATCGAAGCGCGTTTAAAGCATCAATCAAATCTGATTTAAAGCCGATGTGGTTATGAAGAATGGAATAAATAAACACCTCTCTAATGACTCGCTGATAGATTCATAAGAAAGTTAACTACTAGTGTTTAAATTACTTTAAGAATGTGATGTACTCGTCATTTATGAAATACATAGGTACCTAGTTCATACATGACTTACTTATCTAAAGTGAGGTAATTCTAAATAAACAATAGAACGTGATTTGACTCAGCTTTGTGTAGCGTAGAACCGGGGCTCTAGGCTAGGCAAGGCTATTTTTTAGTCGTCTCCCTCTCCCGAAGGTGAGAGATTGTGAGATCGAGGATAATGCCAGGTTATCAGTTAAAGTATCAGTAAGTTACACTCAAAGTCATTTGTTTGATTCCTTCTCTTTCTTAGTCTGCAAATAAACTGATCTAATGTTAATACCACCTTACTGCTTATCGGTTCAGTAGATGTGGTAAGTTGTCGTGGTATGTCAACTCACCCCTCGCTGTTTGTTTAGGACGCATAGTGCCAATGCTTCGTATTTGCTCCAATTATATCCCCTCTTGTACTGCCGTGCTATTATGCTGATACCGGAGAAAAAATATTGCTGCCATAGCGCAGGGGAAGTTGCAAGTACATGCTATGTTGGTGCAGGTAGATGTTGAAGAGCCTTCAGTGTTCGCTCGATCGTAGGCACTCTTTAAGACAAGTGAGGACGACTATAAATGTCGTAAAGAGGTTTTAAGTTTTTGCTAGAGCTATTTATTATTGTCAACGTGTGCATCTGAAACAAATCTTTGTGCAGATTACCCGCATTAAGCACGAACAAAAACTCTCGCGCCTTACATAAGCCTCGCAACATCTCCAAGCTTTTCCATTAAAAAATCTCGACAAACTGCCTCCCTCGCACTTGTCGTAAGCAGCTAGTTGATGTAGCACACTAGTGAGTAGAGGCTGGTCTCCCAGCGCGGAGAGGCGGCCTCCCCTACACTGTGGAGTGACCCAGTTGCCTACAAAGCTCGTCATGTGCACATCTCAGCTAATGTACTGTCTGTGAAGTATGGGCTTGATGGTGGATTACTCGCTACACTTTCAAAGATAGTTTTTGCGGTTCGAATCGTGCTCCGAAGCAAAGAGGTGATTGCATGCGTCTAAAAATCATAGAACACAGAGTTTATTAACTAAAAACCAAAGCTTGTGCTTCTCACTTTTCTTCACGAAAATGACTCGGATAGATTACTTTATTTTACGTCGTTATGCAGCTCGCTGCATCAGCCTTAAACCACATTTCTTTCCTCAAAATATTACTAAAACTTCTTCTTCTTCCTTGCACTTTCCCACTTTAGGTGGGGTCGGCTCTCCTAATTTTTCTGCGCCATGACATTCTGTCTAGGGTTGTCGGGTCAGGTAAGTCTTCTTTCTTCATATGGGTTGCCATACTGGTGTACCACGTGTATGGAGGGCGTCCTCTGCCTCTCTTTTTCTCCGGAAGGTTCATTGCTGTTTTTACCACATAATCATCATCTCTTCTCATTATATGCCCGAACCACCTCAGACGGCTTTCTTTGAGCTTGTCGGCTATAGGGGCTACTTTGAAACTGCCACGGATGTACTCATTGCGTACTTTATCTAGCCTTGTAACCCCACCTGACCACCTTAGCATTTTCATTTCAGCCGTGTGAAGCTTTTGCACATGTGTTTCTTTTACGGGCCAGCACTCTGCTCCGTATAAGATCGCCGGTCTCACCGCCATCTTGTACACCTTTCCTTTTGTGCGAACCGGCATACGGGTATCACACAGAACTCCTGTTAACGACCGCCATTTCTGCCAGCCAACATTCACTCTGTGCGCTACGTCTTCGTCCACGTTGCCGTTTTCAGTGATGACTGATCCAAGATATTTAAATTGCGTCACTTTGGGTACTGTTTCTCCATCTGGATAGCAAATAGTGGACGTGAGGGCAGTATCACTGAATTTGCATTCCAGGTGTTCAGTTTTGGATCGGCTGACTTTTAGCCCTACGCCCTCCAGTGCATTTACCCACAGATGTAGTGTGGCCTGCAACTCTTCGGCTGTACTTGATATGAGTGCAATATCATCTGCATATAGAAGGTTCCAAGGTAGTGGGGCCTGAATACTTTTAGTTATTAGTTCCATCACTAGGTTAAAAAGGAGCGGACTGAGTGCTGAGCCCTGGCCCTCAAAATATTACTAAAACACTTTTCGTATATCAAACTCTACTTAAAATATTTTTCTTGAATATAAATACCGTGAAGATAGCTCTACACTCGTCTTTGTCAGCTCGGGGTGTGAGGGGGAGGGGAGGGGGCGGCTCATCGCGAGTGTGTCAAGGGTATAATTAGTCCTCAGAATGTAGGCCGGCTGCCGGCTGCATGCTTGCTGCATTGAAGGATTGCTGAGCGCACACAGACTGAATATGCCGACGCTGAAAAGATGAAGAGAGTGCATGAAAACTGTAACGAAAAGTAAGCACAAGCGCAATCACTAGGTATATCATGCAAGTACAATATGCCGAAATCATGTAGTTCAGTTTTTAGACTGATCTAGTAAAGAGTTAACGAAAGATGAAAAGTATATGAGCAACACTAGCCAACTGTTTCGCTTTCGATTCATCTCTTCAAGTAAGTGACCTTACTAATTCGCACCGCGGTCCGTATGGACGCAGTTTCATATACCTACCGAAATCCGTTGTGAAATTATAATATAGGTTTTTGTATCCAATATGATTTATTATTAGGTCTCTCTTCCCGTCGTGTGGGACATGAATTAGGCAGTATGCATGCACATATTTTATCGGCTTTGATAGACATCTGACAAGATTTTCATGAATTTTACATCTTCCGCAGTCTTTTGAACATTTTTTGCTCTCCATAACCGGATTCAATCAGAATAAGAACCTAGTTATACATTTAAATATAATAAGGGCAAATTTCTCGTTGGATTGTATTATAATAAGGATCGAGCTGATAATGAGAAATACGGTAAGTATTGATACCCTAAGAAGGGTCGTGATTACAAATATAGGTATGCTATTTACATCTGCATCTTGCGATATCAGTAGAAATTTTAAATAGGTACATAAATGAGAAGAAAACTATTTATTTAAACTAGTCCCATCTGAAACTTATCTCGCAGCAGAAAGTAGCAGAGAGTCTAGAAAGTAGGATTTTCAGGCTAGTCTCCGAAAGTTTCTAGCTCCTAAATGCTGGTAGGCACAAAATTTAAATAACTGACTTGCAAATACGCGACATACGCAAAGTTAGATACATACATGCCGTCTAGATGAATTTTAGATTCTGATGTTTAATTCCTATGTACCCGCCCGTAGCAACATCGCCGTGTCTTTGTCTCGTTCGGTCAATATTATCATCTAAGATTATCATACTTTGACTAGGTATAAAGATTTAATAGTTCTGAGAATTCGATCAGAGTTTTGTATTTCTGACAAAGTGCGAATTGGTTTCAGAAGTAAGTAGGTAAATACTTTAGTAAAATATTTTGGAAGAAAGACGAATTGATAGCGTGAATTCAAGGCTGTATATTTCAGGAGTGGAGCTGTAATTTCAGTCACCTTCAGCTGGGTCAGTGACCCGCCCAAGGTTTTGTTATCGCACGGAGTATTGACATCGGGCCGAGTACTCTGATAGTAATGAACTTTTTGAGCAGTCTGGGATTAGTTTATGATGATAATCATAGTATCTTTCTGTTGTTTTGCAAGGAGTTTTGGAAAAATTGCAAATTCGTGGGTCACAGGAAAAGTTGGTATAGATACGAGTAGATAGACAACTACTGAATCCGTGTGATACTGTTCTCGTCAGATTGTCTGCGAAGCGTAGCGTGTACTTACAAGAAGACTTGATTTTAAAATAGATAATTTATAATTCTTCCATAAGTGATTCAAAATAATTGAACAGGAACAACTAAATCAGCTCAACTCAACTCACAGATTTATCACTTGAACAAGTTCGAAACCCTAAAAATCAAAGTAAGAGGATTGTACAATCACAGCCGGTTGAACAGCCAAATACTTTGAACCGTAAACGTAATGTAAGGAGCTTACGTAACACAATACTTTAACCACATACATGTATGTACTGTACCTCCCTTTACTCCACGGTTAATAGTAACCCATGATTTGTATAAAGCGATTATGTTTGCGCAAAGAAGTAAAACTGCAACAAAAACGCAAAGCTGGTTTTATTCAACATCAGCCGAATGCAGCACAATGCAACAGTAATTGCATTAAATGTGACGGATTGCGAATCCATTTTTCATACAATAATAGTATTTGCTACCGCTTTTTTTTTTCTATTTGTGAGCTAGGTATATTTAGCGTAAATTGAAAAGTTATGTGTAGTTTCAAGTTTCATTTATTTACAAGTCATTCTTTCTCATTAGACCTCAAACACCTCATATTTTAATTCCTGTAGGCACATAGCTAAAACTAGGATCTATTTATCTATCTTCTAATTAGTTAGACTAGAGAAGACCCCGCCCGAGTAGAGACGCCGTGGAACGGAACATGAAAGCTGTAGTTTTTTTTTACCAATTCAATCTAGTGAACATCTGTGAATTTTCCAGTTGTGTGCGCCCGCCCTAGGCACACACTCGGCTTGCCTGGGTCTTCTAGGCTAGACCTAGATCAAAGAATCTCTGTCTGAGGTGCATTGCTCAGTGCATCGGATTATGCCTTCCTTTGCCTCTTATGCAGTGAGGCACAGCTTTGATCTAGGATTCCTCTGATGCTTATTCTAGGCAATAAGATGAGCAATATGTTTTCAGTTTCAATAGACGCATGTCTATTTACACCTAGATACCTATGTAGTTATACTTGATAGTTGGATACCTTCTATCTTTCTGTAGCATTATGTACTTACCTTTTCGGTATTTATGGTTTAGACACCTATTTTATATTTTCTAATAGTTTTCCACCAAGTAGAATTTGTATCTTGTAAAGTTGTCAGTATAAAAAGAATTCATTGATTGACTGCAGAAGGTAAATGTTGTTTAATGTGATCGTTTCCAAACTTGCTAATTAAATGCTGTTGCTCATAAAACACCATAATGAAACATTAATCATATCTTTAGTGCAAGAGAAAGGATGAAATTGCTCTACTTACTGCACGAGGAGATAGTTGCAATGCAGCATGCAACATGCAACATGCAGGGCAAGACGTGCAGTACTTTAATGCACCTTATGCAACGGAGAATGTACTGCAAACTGGTATAAATTAAAAAGTTGTTTTGCCAAGTAAGTGCCTACATGACTCAATTACGAGCAAACTCGAGCAAATGCGATTTTCCCACGTCCAGGCTTTCACTCAATAATTGGAGCAAAAATGCTGCAGCGCCGACTCACAGCCTTACTCGGAATCTTACAAACACCAACACTTGCCACTCATAAGAAAGGCTACCGTTTTCGGATATGGATAGAGTCTAAAGTTTGGTGAAATATTTCGGCAGGTTTTGTGTTTTGATCGTGAGAGGTGGGGAGGAGGAAAATTGAGTGCATTCGTTTCGATGAATGGAGGTCCGCTCACTGCAGGCGGCGATAAGAATGCAGTCTGCTCCACCAACCCACTGCCCGACGCCCGACGCCCGACGCCACAGTGACTCACGCTAATCTCGTAAAACACTCCAACCAGATGAAGCGATTCTCAAACCGCGCACGATCCTTATCTGGCTTTGATTAACATAATTTCATCTTGATTATTAATTAACCGTTCTCGATTACGTAACAAATAAAACAAGGATAGTTACGATGTGTTTTCGAGTTTACCGGCGGCGGTATGTGAGTTTAAAACGATAAATAAGACCCGAAATGAATACGGGTCGGTCGGTTTACCCTTTTCAATCACTATTGCCCCTAATCGTGGCCGAGTAGGTAGGTCGGTGCAGCGCACGGGCCTGTATGCCGCTCGCCGCACACTCTCGCGCACACACATATGTAAATCTCGGTCCTTCCGAGAACGCTCGCTCCCTAATTATTTTTAATTGCCGCAAGCGCACATCGGCCGCGGCCTTCGACACTTTAAAGTATCAATTTTTTTCGCGTCTAGTCACTGAATCACTTCGATTACAGTATAAATGAGTCATGACGCGGCGTAGCCAAAGGCTGCACGCGATTACATTAAAACAAGTAGGTTTTTTACCTGACCCGTTCGTTATTGACGTTCTTAGAACAACAGGGCGGCAGTAAATCAGTAATGGCGCCCTATTATTTGTGTTGTAGAGCATAAATTTTGGCAAAAAGGCGGAGTGCGGGGAATGGAGCGTAATTGCCCGTAGTCCGTCCGTCCGGGCTGCGCGGGCGCCGCGGGGAGTGCACTTCGCTGCAACTGAGATTACGGTATATTGATTGTAGAGTGGAGTTTTTGCTAATAAGCATACAGTTACCGCAGCTCCGTCGCTTTGATCTTCACGAGGCTGTATTGTGTTGGCGCCAAAAACAAAAGAAAACTCTTGCGGCCTTGAGCTTCCGCGGCGCAGGTTATAAAAGGGATCCTTATTGAAAGCGAAGGTGGAACAGTTCGATTTGCATAATCAATATCCATAATGCGTTGAAAATTCATTATCCACATAATAATTTCAATTTATTTATTCAAGCGCATTTGATGTTCCGTAATTGGCGAGATCAGACTTTGTTTTCGAAACCTAATTCACCCTCCCGTCAAGCTTCTACCTATAATAATGTCCACTGCATGCGACAGTAGGTTTTTTCAGCGTATTTCTAAACATCAATACTGGCCGCTTCCGCCTTAAAGCCATTTGCTTTGAAGAAACAAATGCGCACATGTGGCGACAATGCGCATGCGATGCGCAGTATGTGGCCTACTGTTTTTGCGCCACTTTTATTACTTGCGCGTTTTTGCGCGTCGCAAGGGAGCGCTTTTTTTCTACCGGCCATTATGCGCGGTGAGAGCACTTTCGTCCGGTCAATTTACTGACTTTTAAAACGTCTTTTGAATTTGATGTGTTGGGTGTTTACAGGTGCATTGATGCGAAATCAAATGCAGGATAAGTCGCAGTATTATTAGAATACATGCATGAAGTAAAGTGAGAGTAGGTTTATTTTTTCAATAAAAATGTTAAAACCCAGTAACATAAATTATTTATTGATTGTTCCTTGAATGGTACTTAGGCGATACCAAAAAACTTTAACACCTAAACGAACCGGAGCAATCGAAACCGACCATTCTTGTTTAATACCAATAATAACGTAATAAAAACAGTGCACCTACCATAAATTCCGAAATCCATTAAAGCCGCGATGTATCGTTATCCCTTAGCCCCCCTCCCCCCTGTCGCCCCCGCGCACCCCCGCTCACCCCCGCGTTGCGCAAGGAGACGCGCACACGCACGCACACATGCGCGCGCGCAGGTACCACCGCCTAATTGCTAACGTATGTTCAATAAAACCCTTACCTGTGGACGCTCAGCTCAGGGCAGACTCTGCCCGGGCGAGAACAGACTGATTAGAAACACGACGATGATTTGAGGTTTATTGCTTTCAATTTGAAAATTGAATGCGCAGTTTATTTGCCGAGGTAAGCAATTAGCCCGTCATCTGCTTTGATATGGAGCAGTGATGAACGGAAATTAAAATTTTGAAATAAAAGAAGTTTGATACAAAGCATTTGCACAAACAGGTGCCTACCTAAATAGGTACTCGTATTTAACAAAATGTTGAACTATTTAGGAGTAACAATTCACCAAACTCATACTAACACAAATCCAAACAATCGAGTACCTGATCAAATCTTTTACGATTTTATTGATCCTCTTCATCGGTACAGCCGTACAGGGAACATTTACCATAACAAGACTAGTAAAGCATTAATTCTCACATTACCAAAGCCAGTTCGGTACATGGTCAGTGCGAGACGCGAGTACCTGGGCCGCCGCCGGTAATTTTTAATTGACAAAAAAACCCGACCCATCCGAATTTATATTTCGTGGAATTTATTTTATTACACGTATTAGTTGCTGAGCTTACCTCGCGTATGTGTGAGTGGGTCGAGTGATACATTATTGTATCTAAACACGCTTTTAGTTCAGAAGTAAGGGTCGTGTATGGTTCACAAATACGCGTCCGGAATCTGTAATTAAAAATGTTTAAAACTTACGAAGTTGAGGATGCGTTTTGTTATCTTGAAACGTTTTATGACTCTTTCATTGCAGTTTAGAGCGAGTGTTTTAAAAGGCAGACTCGTGTTTACATCACATCCTCAACACATCATCATCTTCCTGCCCTTATCCCAATTACTTGGGGCCGGCGCAACATGTTTTGTTTGAATACAAAATCATGTTGCAAAAGGATTTGGCTTAATTTTACGGCCGGCCGCCTGCTTGACGTCAACCTTCTTTGGGAATGCAATCATAGGTGGTATTACCGCCACCATACGGTTGACCATGGTCAGCAGATATTGTAGCCAAGGTCAAGAACTCTACGTCGCCTTTCACGAAACACCATGAATAGAATAGGGGTGGCAGAGTTCTTAGCTGCTACCGAGTGGTAGCAGGGTAAGAATGTAGAGCCCGCTACCACTCTGCGATTCTCCACATTGCCAATACATGTTAAAATTAAAAGCTTTGATTGCAAAAGTACCTATCCTAACGAAAGCTGAGTCATGCGTAAATGAGGAATGAGCAATCATTCTTTCATACGTAATAATATGCGAAGCTTATAGTGTTTCAAAGTAACCTAGGAACATTAAATTTCACAAAAACTAAAAGCACTTTTAGTTAGGTACTTACATAAACGTAAACCGCTTTTTGTTTTTGATTAATATGCTTATGTAATTACTTATTTCAATATCCTAGGATCCTTCAACGTAAAGTTCAAAATAATTTATCTGTTAAAAGACGCTTTTAGTTTGAGACAAGAACTTAAATAGTCAGGTAATAAGTAGTAATTACCGATGCTTCTTTCGATCTTTGGCAATCGACGTTGTTCTACACATGACCGACTCCGCCATTGTTTAAACATCACATACCAAGAGGTGATATAAAAACTCATACAGATTTAAGCCTCAAGTAAGGGTAAAACTATTACTAGAGGTGCCCAGCCATCGATAAAATAAAACCAAAAGAGTAAAATGACGATGCGATTAGAATTTGAAACTAAATTTGAAGTTCAAAATAACATGAAAATTGACACTTTTTTAGAACTTAATTAATGCAGAAAAAGTAGGTACTTATAAATTCAGTCCAACTGAAAAGAATTTAATCGTAATTCAGAGTTTCACTCAATCATAAAATTTGATACAGTTTGTAAACGGAACGCACTATGCGAATTTTACTCTAGCGCTACTCCGAAAATTTTGAATGATCAGCCCAAGAATTAGTTTTCTTTTTTCTCCAGGACATTTTATCGATACGTTGAGTACGCGACTCACCCTGCTCTACCGTCCCCAAACACTTGCGCTGCGATGCGGCGATAGCACAGGTAGACGCTTACGGACAATAGCCGCAAAAAAACTGAATCGGACGCAAAAAGTCCCGGTAATGAGCACCACGAGCACCACGGGATAATGGACGCCATTGTCTATGTAGTAGTTGAGTATATAGTAGTTGAGTATGTAGTAGTTGAGTACGCCACTCTCCCTGCTCTACCGTCCCCAAACACTTGCGCTGCGATGCGGCGATAGCACAGGTAGATGCTTACGGACAATAGCCGCAAAAAAACTGAATCGGACGCAAAAAGTCCCGGTAATGAGCACCACGGGCACCACGGGATAATGGACGCCATTGTCTATGTAGTAGTTGAGTATATAGTAGTTGAGTATGTAGTAGTTGAGTACGCCACTCTCCTGCTCTACCGTCCCCAAACACTTGCGCTGCGATGCGGCGATAGCACAGGTAGACGCTTACGGACAATAGCCGCAAAAAAACTGAATCGGACGCAAAAAGTCCCGGTAATGAGCACCACGGGCACCACGGGATAATGGACGCCATTGTCTATGTAGTAGTTGAGTATATAGTAGTTGAGTATGTTACGCCACTCTCCCTGCTCTACCGTCCCCAAACACTTGCGCAGGCGATGCGGCGATAGCACAGGTAGACGCTTACGGACAATAGCCGCAAAAAAACTGAATCGGACGCAAAAAGTCCCGGTAATGAGCACCACGGGCACCACGGGATAATGGACGCCATTGTCTATGTAGTAGTTGAGTATATAGTAGTTGAGTATGTAGTAGTTGAGTACGCCACTCTCCCTGCTCTACCGTCCCCAAACACTTGCGCAGGCGATGCGGCGATAGCACAGGTAGACGCTTACGGACAATAGCCGCAAAAAAACTGAATCGGACGCAAAAAGTCCCGGTAATGAGCACCACGGGCACCACGGGATAATGGACGCCATTGTCTATGTAGTAGTTGAGTATATAGTAGTTGAGTATGTAGTAGTTGAGTACGCCACTCTCCCTGCTCTACCGTCCCCAAACACTTGCGCTGCGATGCGGCGATAGCACAGGTAGACGCTTACGGACAATAGCCGCAAAAAAACTGAATCGGACGCAAAAAGTCCCGGTAATGAGCACCACGGGCACCACGGGATAATGGACGCCATTGTCTATGTAGTAGTTGAGTATATAGTAGTTGAGTATGTAGTAGTTGAGTACGCCACTCTCCCTGCTCTACCGTCCCCAAACACTTGCGCAGGCGATGCGGCGATAGCACAGGTAGACGCTTACGGACAATAGCCGCAAAAAACACTGAATCGGGCGCAAAAAGTCTCGGTAATGAGCACCACGAGCACCACGGGATAATGGACGCCATTGTCTATGCGGCTGCTGTGCACTTACAAAAAAAGAATTGTTTTTTGTAAGTGCTGGGACTAAGGGTAAGAAATTTATAGGGATTTTTTACAAGACTGACCTGCTGATTGCTATAATAATGTAGTATTTACCATCGCATTTAAAAGTAAATGAAACTTATTTTCACGTAAACATTAATTCTGCTTTATTTTCCGTACACGCGTAGAATTCATTAAAATGCTATGTCAAATTTATTGCACACTTATTCAAGTACGTAGCAAACTTAGTAATATCGATGTGTTTGTGTGTCATTTATTAATTCATTTTTCGGTGTAAAAAAGTTCCGACCAATACTAATGAAAAACTAATATTAATTTCTAAGGTAAAGTACGAATATGCGTGCAATTATTTACGAATGGTCGTCAACTTGTCAATGTCGTTAATATGTCCCGCTCACTATCCATCGACTTCTTATCATTAACAGTGATCTACACTCTATTCACAGAGATTCAAACTAAAACTTGATGTTTGGATTTGAACTCTTCATTTTCTTGGAAATTATGGCATTTTCCGACTAACAATTCAGCCTGTTCAGACTAACAACACATTTTTGCCACTGTTTGATTGAACTAATAAAACACTCATGTGATTGACATCTACGCTGCTTTTCGATTGCAGTAAGATGAAATGCAATACAGTGCGAGGGTGGGATTGATGTCCTTGTGATAAAAACACAAATAAGTTGCAATATTTTCAAACTTTCGCAATAAACGCGCTAGAAACAGATGTCATCAAGTCGCACTTAGGTTTCAACTCAAATGACCTCCAAAGTTACAAAATAAGTGACCTGAATTGGCTCAAAGAGCTTCTTTAATATTGATCGGCCGCAGTCAGTCAACGGCCACATTATGCTAATAGTAATGAAATGAAATAAAAAATCCGAGTCGTTAATGAGGAAATCGGCTGTCGGATCTATGAGGAGACAACAAAGCGTGCCGAGTGCGATGTTGCCAGCTGTGGACGATGATATTTATCAAAGCCATGAAATCGCCTGACTAAAGCAGTCTTCTTCTCTTCTTCTCTTTTTGAGTAGGACACCGAGTCGTCCAACGACCCGATGAACTCTGGTTTCAGAGTATTTTAAACGATTAATACAAGTAGCAAACCTCTGAGAGACAGTGATTTTTAACTTTTCTGCTTCACAAATACTCTTACTTATTAATACCAACACATCCTTAGAGAGTTTCATCACTTTCAGAAATTGAACTCCAAGACGATGCGATTTGGCGTTGTAGAATAAAAAATACCAAGTCCTAGATATTTTTTTGCTGTGCTCTAGGTGGATGTGGGCTAAGGATGATGAGCATAATGCCAAAGTGCAACTTAAACAAACTACGGAAAATATTGCAATACCTATCAATGACAATCACAAATAACTAACCTTAGGAGAAGCTAATCGGTTACTTCTCAAATATCAAAGATACCTTTACAGTCGCAACAGTTCACTTCTGGACGCCTACCCCATATTGAGGGGTATTTCCATCTCACCATGCTTGGCAGCAGGTGGACTGGCGAGCAATCAATGATAATCAGTAAGGATTAGATAACCTTAGGTTTAACTAAGATAAGAAGTAGATATACGGTCACTTTTGCAAATATCAATTACAATGAAATGGTTAACCTTAGGTTAACGTGGGTTAACTAACGATAAGAAAAAGCTAGGCAAATTGACAAAACTTCTTTAATTGGCCAACTCCTCCTATCTTTATTTCTGAGAACTATTATTAAAGATAACCTGTTGACGTCTGGCAATACATTAAGTTTGTCCCCGAACTCGGTGTGGCCAGCTCCAACTGGTCTGCTTATATAAAGTGCACTCCATATTGTACAGACGGGTATGCTAATGTCACTAAACATAAATGATACTTCTTTTAGAGATCTGGGGTCAAATGTCGAAAAACCTTAGAAATTATGGCTAAGTAAGTGCGTTGTTTATGGTGTCAGTGTCAAGTCAACATACCTACGTAACGTCTAACGAAATTAGCCGTGAATGTAGAATAAGAGAGTCATAACAAAATTAGTGGTGTATCATAGTATCTGCTATGCATCACCTGCTTGCCTCCACCCACTTATTTTTATTCTTTCAATAGCCATCGTCGTTCATATTTTTGAATTTCATCATTTGCGTTCCATATCACGTCATCCCTTTCATTTTCTATATTCACTTCTAGTTCCCCGACTGGAACGTACGTACTTTCTTTGACTGTAAATCACAACACAACAGAAACACCTTCATCCCGCTACTCCGTAGTTTTGGTAATCTCCCACACATGGAGGTTTACCAAAACTGCCTCCCCGACTGAGCAACCAGAGGCCGCAGTGGTAGTCATCTTTCATTATTAATGGTCGTATGTAATAAACTTATATTTACATAAGTAAACTTAATATTCCTCTGCAAATGCTGCACTGTAACTTTTTTAAAGTTGCCGAACTATACGGAACTCTCCAAGTCCTCGCCGCACTCGAGTTGGCCACATCTTTAATTAAAACCAAGTTAATAACGCACCGGAAGCGAGACGCACAGATTTATGAAATAACATAAAAGTTTCGCTATAACGACCAAATTATTGCTGCCTTAGAAATTTCTAATTAGATATGTGAAGAATTTAATGTCACTAACTGTACCCGGACGGAGCCGACCGGTTGACGGTGGACAGTCGACAGTAGATATGTCACTACCCTGACGACAGGGCCCAGCTTGTTATACATTACTGGTTATCACATGGGCGACATTTCAACAAACTAAACTTAAACAGCTATGTATGCTAAATCGTGTGTCAGGGCGGGGTATGTGAAATAACCTCTATAGTTTTGGAGACGATATGGAAACTGTTTATTGAATAAATTCTAATAATGTTTGAATTAATTCTCCATTTAGCGGTTTAAGCAATGTATGTTGCGTTTAGAGATGATTGAGAAAAGTAATTTAACACCATGTATAGTGCCAAGATTAATATATTTGTTGATTATAAAATGTTTGTTGCTGATGCATAGCAAAAGTGTCGCAAGACTATACATATACTGTAAAAATTATATTAATAAAATGAAATTAATTGCGACATTCAGGATTCTATAACCTTTTAGCATTAATTCTTAAAGCTATCTGATCAAATCATGAACATCTATATTAGTTCGATACCGATCGACACATTACCAGTTTGAAACGTAAAGAATTCCAAATCAATTACAATAAAAATAAAAATGGCCGCCTACGACATACCTGGATACTTTATAGAGTACATATAGTGTTTTACTGTCCGCGGACACAAAGCTGATTATGCTAATAGGTACGAGAGGTTGCGCAAACGCATGAAGACGGTAGAGACATCTAACCTCCTTCCACTTACCGCAAGAAGGTTTATATCACACACATACACAACAAATTGGTAAATTTCCATTCGTAGACATTCTGATTGCGAGCGACACCGCAATTGTAGAATATTATCGTCATTTTATGTTAATTCCAACATTTCGGCCCATTAGAGATGAGTCCGACATAAATTATACGAGTTGGTGCGCGGGCGCAAATTTAGTATTATTTCTACATTTTTAATTCTGGTAACGGTGCGCGATGTATCTCGTTTGTAATGTGTTCAAAGAAAGCTTAAGCTTGTTATGTTCTACTTTATGATTATGGAGAAGGTTAGAAGTTTAGTTGAAATTCGACACAATGCAAAAAAGTTGATAATGTACCTAGGTAGTAGGTAAGCAAGTGACGAGGATGAGGTAGGGTTGGGCAGAATACTTGGTAAGACGAAGTGACGATCGGTGGTGGTCAAAAGCAGTCACGAAGAGGTGGTCAAGAGAAGCGAAAAGTGGTCATGTGCTCGATGGTCCTACGATATCATCTAGCTTACAGGATCGGGCTGGCACAGAACTGGCTGGTGAGGATTGGCGCTGTAGAAAAGAGGCCTATACACTGCAGAGGGTGAATATGGGCTGAGGATTATAGAGTCTGGCTAGCGAGTCTTTGGACGTCAAATAATTCAAATATTTCAAATGGCAACATGTTAACACTGAAAAACTACAATAAAACAATTTTGATACTTACTATTTTTTTGTTTTCTGCTCTTTAGTTTGTGTTTACCTTGCCTACCGGTATGTATGTATGATGTATCTACCGGGAGTAGCAGAAAGGGTATAACAAGCCGAAAGGAGGTCAAGGTACTCATGAAACTGAACAACTTTCCCCATGAAACATGGGTCGATATATGAAAAAAATATTTGGACCTTCCATACAAAATCGCAGATCAGCTGATTGATTTACACTGAGAGGTCCAAATTTTTTTCATATTTCGTCCCATGTTCCATGGGGAAAGTTGTTCAGTTTCATGAGTACCTTGACCTCCTTTCGGCTTGTTATACCCTTTCTGCTACTCCCGGTAGATACATCATACATACATACCGGTAGGCAAGGTAAACACAAACTAAAGAGCAGAAAACAAAAAAATAGTAAGTATCAAAATTGTTTTATTGTAGTTTTTCAGTGTTAACATGTGAAAGATTTTTAAAATTGGCGCCATTTCTGTGTCCAAAGACTCGCTGGCCAGACTCTATTGTTTATGGTGTTTGAACATTGCGGACGACAAAAATAAGAAAACTGAATGTTCGTGAAAAGTTTATATGAAGAAGTAGGAAAAATAAAACTGTTGAAAGACAAAAAAGGATAAAATAATTGAAGTTTAAAGTAAAGAGAAAAGATAAGAGCATGAATGTAAGGTAGTTCCTCGGGTAGTTCACTACAAAAACCTTGTTATTTACTATTTTGCTCTTTATCACTTCCTTGATTTATTTGTTGTTGTTAACGCAGTGATTAGCATGTGGTCGATTATTCGCGGATTGTTTATGCAAAACTACGTGTTTTATATTCACAGTTTGATTTACCTCGTGCAGATGTCAACTGGTTATTTTACTAGTCTAATCTAAAGACCATAATTTAAAATTTGCATCATATTTAAATATTTTGTTTAGGTACATTGATTATTTATCAGACATCCTTAAAAGTTCTACCCTATATTTAACCCTCTTCATGCTTTTCCAAGAAATTAAAAACCTTATTTAACTTTGGCTTGGCTCATCCGTCAAAACGGCTCAATGTTTCCGAGCTAAGGAGATCTCGACCCGACTCTTATTGTTATTTATATTAACACTGGCCGAATTGCCGGGACCCTTCGCACTTAGGCCAAAAAAATAAAGTCAATTATCGTCGGAGCATACGAAATGGTTCTTATTTTGGATGTGTAAGGTCGGTTGTGTGTTGGTGGTGCGACTGGTGCGAGGAATGCGCCGGATTGCGCGTCTCGTGTTAGGTACGCGTTTTTTGCTGCTGTGTGAGCAGGACGGCGCATTGCGAAGTGCACTAATGGGGATTATATTGTGGGATTGCTCCGTGACTTATTCCTTGCGCTACATTAGACCTGACGCTCCTTCTTTTGTGTTGCAAAGGTTATAATTTTTGATGTACAGGATCAATAATTCATCTGAGTTTGCAATGCGTTTATGGCGTTGCGCAAAAAAATGTTTAAGCTGCAAAGTTAACGTAAAGTACATTATAACTTCAATTGAGAAATATGTTTTGTCCTTTTTTAACATTACTGCAAACAATATTCATCCTCGTAAACATCTTAATCCCCACTAGCAGTAGCTTTCGCAAATTCGCTAGCTCTTTTATGACTATAATCCTCTGTTGGCTATAATCCCGCCGATAAACCCATTACCCGTGTTTCGCGCAGGCTGCGCGCGCGCACCCGCGGGAGACCTGTGGGGGGAGGAGGCGGCGGTAAGTAGCGCAATGGGTCACATTGAGACCGGGCGGCCTTGGCGCTCCGCCCCCGCCCTGCGCCTGCGCTGCGCCCGCGCCGCCCTGCTCCTCGCGAACAAGCCAGCCTGCATTGTCAAGGTTAGGGTTACCAGGGCTGTGGTCTCTGCGCACACGCAATTGTGTAGAAAGAGTTAGGGAATATTATTTTAAATAAGATAGGTATTAATAACAAAAAATTCTAATTAGATTTAGGTAATGCAAGCAAACCATTATTGTGTTTTCCAATAAGATTTCTGGTTTAAATTTTTCATCCAGGTACCAAGTACAACAAAAGGAGTGTAACAGTTCAGTATAGAATTTCAAAAGCGTAGTATAATAAAAGCTTTCACCCATGAGTAACTTTTGGCAAGACTAAGTAACCCCTTTTTAACGCTTTGTTAGAAATAAAATTTTAAGAAGATGTATTGCTCATTGATACACTGTTTCTGGTAAATAGGCGTCATCTGTACATCATCTTCAATAGTTGCATCTATTCGTTTCAATCTTGACCTGAAAGAAGAAGACATTCTTGGACATATCGCGCCTCTGACCAAAATAAGAAGAGTTTTCCTCCCGCTGTGCATCTCGCCACTCGACTCGCCAACCCTGCCGACTCGCCAGCCCTGCGTTTGTCGGCTCGCAACAGCCGTTATGTGCCTGCAGACGCTGCTGACAGTTATTATATTACTCTAATGTATTTTTGGCAACATAGAGTAAGGAAAATAAGCCAGAGTTGGATTCTGATTGGGATTATGCCTTATTAGATAAATAATGGACACAGGACAAATAATGGGCGGTGGTGATTGTACTGAGCTGCAGGGTGCTTAAGTGGTGGTAGGTACTTAAATTTATTAGCTCTATATATTCTCGCTGGATACACATTTAGATATCTTTTTCATTCTAAAAACTATCTAGACTCAGTTGTCTCAGTTCTTTCTTTCAATTCTTCTTCTGTCGTGTCTACCAAACCATACCGGTACCATACGGTTTGTAGGTACCGAAAACAATAAAAATTAAAACAGAAACGAAACACCATCAAAAAATTTACTACCCGAAGCTTATTAGAATTTAATAGATCGTTAAAAGAAAAGAAACTCCCTTCGCCGGCTCCCGTCTCTTGCTCCCAAATTGCTCTGCGTTCCAAAGTCTTAGCCGACTCTAAACTGTTAATAGGGTAAGTTTTACGAGTGACTCGACTTGGCTGTGCAATGGGGTCCTGGGGGGGTAGGCAGGGGTGAGGGGGAGGCATTTGAAGGCTGCTGCAGCCGAGGAGCATACTGTGGGGAATGTTTGTTTGCAATGATGCAAGATTAGACGGTGTTTTGTTGGATCGGATTAGGTATCATGGCTCAGAGAATTTCTCGGAGAAAGACGTCACAGGATTGGAGTTTATTTGTTCGATATAGAGTAGGTATGATGTTCATTGAGACACGAGAAACCCAAAAGTATATCATTGTTTGTCCTAATACCTATACAACAACAAATATCTAGACACACTGCAGTGTGTCCGCCAAGTTCGAGCAACCGACACACCGGCCGTGGGTTATATTACACGAACCATTTCGAGCCAAGTTCGACCCACCTATAATTCAAAATCTATTTTATCTACGCATATGAAATTTCTAGTATCTGTTGAGATCTACTTACTTATCTAAAATACAAAATTTCATTAATGTACCTATTGTAGGTCTTGAGATATTGACGTCATAAAATCGCTATTTTTACTATACACTCACTGACTGACTGACTGACTGACTCACTCACTCACTCATCAAAAACCTAGACCACTTCCAATGGTCGTATTGACTTGAAATTTGGCATGGAGGTAGGTCTTTAGGTCAAGGTAAAGGAAAAAATCTGAAAATGGCCAAGTGTGAGTCGGTTTTCAAAATAATGAAGGTGCAAATTCATACCCCTAAGGAACTAAAACAAAAACTAACTAGCCGTGTGGTGCCGGCAGAGTAGAATAGCACCTCCCCCTCTCTTCCCGTGGGGGTCATATGAGGCGACCGAGGGATAAACCCGACCCAAACAGCCAGGGCCAACCGTATGGTGGCGGTTAATCCACCACAAAAGCATTCCCAAGGAGGGTTGACGTCTGGTGGGCGGCCGGTCGTAAAATTCAGCCAAATCCTTTTGCAACACGATTTTGTGTTCAACGAAACGTGTCGCGCCGACCCCAAGTAATTGGGATAAGGGCAGGAAGATGATGATGGAACTAAAACAAAAAAATTACCTATATCTTCCAATGGTCGTACCGACCTACAATTCGTTACGAAGGTTTGTATTTAGTCAAAGTGGAGTAAAAATCTGAAATCGGCCAAGTGTGAGTCACTTTCGAAAATAACGAATGTGTAACTTTGATCCACTATATGACTATAAGTATGTAGCGAAAATGATAAATAATAAGTAAGTACTTATTTAAGTAGGTACCTACATGTATACCTCCATATAGTAGATAATTGATAAATGCGCCCGACACAAGACAAATCTCTGTATTTGTCTGTCGCAGGAATCAAACCCGCGACGACATACAATATTCAGCAAAGGACAGGCCTATGTAGCCCTGTCCCGAGTAAAAATTATTAATGGGTTACATCTTATAAACCTAGATCCTAGCCAAATTAAAGCTCAAGAAAGTTCTATTATAGAATATAACCGGCTACGTACATTATACCGCCCTGACTTGGCAAGCTTATCAGTAAATAGAAAACGTGTAAAAAAAATCCAAGATATTGAATGGGCAATGCGCTCTAGCGTGTCAGTCGTACAAGACAGCATACAAAATGACAAAACAAAAAAGTTTCCTTTGCCACGCAAACGTAGAAAAATTTAATTAAAAAAAACTAGTCCATTTCTTTGTAAGAAGCATAGTCCATATTCAAATATCTGAAAATTAGTATAAATGAGACATTTCCTTAACTAATTTTATCATAAGAAAAAAAGAAAATAATCCTTACAAAAATAAATGAAATCCCACCCAAAACATAAATGTGAAAGGCTGCCAAGTTCGATAATATTGGAATGCTTCGCCTATAAAAGAAGTGAGATCTAAATAAGTACCAAGTTCCATACACAGACCTCAGTTAAAAATAGTTACAGGAATGCACACTTGATTTTCCGCAGTTTGGAAAGTAGATTCTGAATAAATATCACATTAAATACCTAAAATTCTAATACTTACAAAAACGCAAACCTGTTTTTTCAGCAGTTTCCTTATAACATATTTTTTTTTTCTGTACTTTCTAATGATATAACTTGGCAAGTTTTAATAGAAAATTATATACTTGACTCATTGCGTTTAGTAGGCTTATAACAAAGTGTGTGAAAACTTGCCAAGTTATATCATTAAAAAGTACAGAAAAAATAAATAAAAAATGTTATAAGGAAACTGCTGAAAAAACAGGTTTGCGTTTTTGTAAGTATTAGAATTTTAGGTATTTAATGTGATATTTATTCAGAATCTACTTTCCAAACTGCGGAAAATCAAGTGTGCATTCCTGTAACTATTTTTAACTGAGGTCTGTGTATGGAACTTGGTACTTATTTAGATCTCACTTCTTTTATAGGCGAAGCATTCCAATATTATCGAACTTGGCAGCCTTTCACATTTATGTTTTGGGTGGGATACATATTTACAAGAATTTCATGCAGCGCCTTGCTGCACTGCAGTTTTTTTACGCAATAAAAAATAGCAGCTTAATTCTTTTTGCAAAAATTATAATAACCGATCTAACCTTTATCCAACCGTAACTCTCGGAAATGAGCTAATTGTAGCATTTTTTGCTTTAAATTTTTGTTTATAGCCCATGCACTATTTTTTGCTGCCATCAAAGGCTGTTATTTGAGTCTGCATCTAGATGTTTATTTGTCTAGACCATTCCCACGGCGTGTTATATTATACCTGATGGTTTTAATTGTTAATTGCGGTTCGATACCCGGACGGTTAAATCATGTGCACCTCGGTGTTGAGCTTATAATTATTACTGACCTTATAAACTAAGATTTAGATTAAACTGATAGATATGTAATGATTGCAACGTGTAAGCGGATGCAGCGTTTTGTACAGCTTTGTGTTTGAGATAATTTAGAATTTTAGACGTTAATTCTCAAAATCATCTAAAAGAGTCACAAATAAACCCCATTACTACATAGGGTTTTTTATTTGTTGTTTCGTTGTAAAAGATTGTAGTCATTGTGAATTAATTACGGATGTTTCAATCTTTTTTTCTTTTATTTTGTTTGTGTTTTTTTTGCTGATGTTTCAAATGTTTGAGTTAATCTACCTTTAGATTTATTTTTATTTTTGTATGCACTATGTTAATATGTTCTATTGTAAAAGGCAATAAATTATATAATTTAGGTATATTTTTTAAATTATGTCTACCTAAACGTAAACGACTTCAGACTTAACACGTCTATGATTTTCTTTAGTTATCGGTGTTTGAATGTGCGACAGCCGATGTGGCGCAGTGGTTAGTATGCCTGCCTGCCACGCAAAGGTTCCGGGTTCAATTCCCGGTGGGGTCACTAACAAAGTTGATATTTTTCACTTTGTGAATTTGTTCCCAGTCTGGTTAGGACATTGCAGGCTGAACCACCTGATTGTCCGCATGTAAGATGGTTCCGTGCTTCGGATGGGCACGTTAAGCCGTCGGTCCCGGTTGCTGTCTATGATGGCGGTCGTTACACAGCCATGTCAGAGGCCTGCTACTTGCAGTAGGCGGTTGAAAAACTCTGACACGAGGGTTCGTCGGGTCGTTGAACGACTCGGTGTCCCACACGAAAAGAAAAGAAGAAGGTGTTTGAATAACATTTCAAGACTAACTACAAATCGTACCCGGTACTTGACATCACGATGTGTTCATGTAGCATGTAGCAGGGTGTAATCACGCGTCGGCAAAAGGTGATTTATTTATTCCACAAACGCTGCGCCCGCGCACCTGCCCTCCCCCCCGTCCCCCTCCGCGCAGTTTGGCATGTGGCTGACTTAAATATAGCATTCTAACACAAAAACAGCCAGACAATTTATTTATGTCCTGATTGTCTTTCTTTCGGTAAAGGTGTTCAAATAATACTTATACCTACTTCGTGTTTTATTTTGTTTCATAAATTCTGACGTGGTATTTGAAAAACACACATGAAACATCTGCATATTAGGATTGAACACAGAACAGGTAGGTAAACTTAAGACTTGCTTATGACTATTATACCCACAAATATACGCAGCGTGTTCGTCAAGTAGTGAACATTTCAAAATGCTTAAAAATATCTATAAATCGTTTTACGCGAAGAAAGGTCATGGATAGGTTCACGATTTTCTAATATTTTCAAACAACACTCTAACCAGTCGTAGAACTCCAACTTCTAAGCCAATAGCTTCCAAACAGAAAATCGTTCAATATCGAAAGTAGAGCAGCATTTTAAGCTATTTGCAGATGAAATCGGAAGTATGAAACTCCGCGGTAGGGGGTGGTGCGGGGTGCGGGGTGCGGGCAGACCTGAAAGGTGGGTCAGCTGGTCCGACCCAGTTACGTCACGGCTTTTCCGCGCTGCATCGCTGCATACCGCGTCACCGGCCGCTCACCGCTGCAACCGCTGACACCTGATGACAGCTGATGACAGCGACGCTCGGGCTGAGAGTGGCGGCTACCGGACGATAATGTCTATGAAAAATTGGTCGTCTTATTTTATAGTTTACATGTAAATACATAGTATAAAATTAAGTCGCCTATTGCATTTCTCTGTCTGTAGTGGAATTCCCTAACTCCTTCTAAACTACGCAACGATTTATGATGCGATTTTTTGTATAGATAGAGTGGTTATTAGAAAGGTGTAGTATGTAGGTATAACACATAGGTACCGGGAAAATGAAAAGCAGCTGGTGAAACTGCTATCGGGCGCTAAATAAAACTTTACTTGTCTATGTAGGCAGTGTATTTCTAAATAAGCAAACAGCCGACTCTAGCTGCCGATTGCTTTGTACAATCACGGCATTTTTTTACAGATTTAACAATGGTTTTTGTATGGGTTAAAGTTCAATTGTTTATTACACGTAACGCCAAGGGACAATATTTGAGCTAAGTGTCAAATCTTTCAACTGCCTACTAATTGAACAAACCAAACAATTCAAGAGGCATTGTAAGATATCACAACAATTGCTTTATCACGTGCGATTTCAAAACCGCGTTCAAATCAAACAGTCATTTTGGTTTTTCCGCTTCGCAAGGTTTCCTTCATAAATTGACACTTTGGCACGATTTCTACGTAGATAGGTTTGTACTTTACCACATGAATATGTAAATCCCAGAGTATTGCACGTCATAGGCATTAAATGCACTTACTTGCATTATTTACGCTAATCGTTGGTGAATGCAATTGCTTGCCGTAACCGCAATTTCGAGACAAAGTAGCAACACAGTGATAATTATAAGTATATTTGAAATAATTTGTTTAGAAGTGATTAATGGCAATGAAGCGTTAAATAAAACGCAAATGAAGCATGACTTGGCAAAACGTAATGTCCTCACGATTAATATTATGTACTTGATTTTGTGAATTATTAATATAAATCGCTTGAAATAAATAATTTGATGACTTATGAAAGGGACAGCTAACCGAATACTGAGCACTCTGACCACGTAATTGAACAACTTCCCATAAGAAAATATTTCAGGTAACGTAAAAAAATTTTTACTTCCCATAGTAAATGCAGTCAGCTGGTCGTGATTTTGTATGAGAGGGCAAACATATTTTACGAAAAAAGAACTTACGGTAAATTATTCAGTTTAATGGTCTAAATGCACCCGAACACTATTAGGAGAGCTATCCTTTACACCCTGTATATACCTAATTGTTATTTAAGTTTCTTATTTATCTATACTTTTGTGTTATATTTTCGCCAAAACGTTCATGTTTACAAAGTGTTTGCTTCTTCGAATCGGTAATTCCTATCGATTCCCGTGAATCACTCGGTTACCCCACTCAAGTCGATTACTCATTTACATACGCATTATCATTATCGATATCGCTTCGTATCCTCCCCAAGTGATGTGTGGCGTTATATTAGTAGTTACAGCAACTATGTAGAAGCTTTGAGTAGAGGTCAGAATGACTTTAGCTCACCACCTGTCCTTTTAAACATTAGCTAGTGCTGGTAGAGATGACCAGATCCAGATATCATCGAAAGTTTTAGTCTGGAAAAAGATGTTTTAGAAAACTTGCCATTTTTGTGATGTTCATGAGTCAATGTGCCACCGCTGTTAGCAAGTTCTTAAAATAATACTTACTTACTCTTATTTTTATAGCCTTCTATAACAATAAACTTAGTAGGTACCTAATTCATATTGAATGAATTTGTAGAGGTATTAGATTCTGAGGTCACTGGGCTACAATATGGTACAATTTCCGTTTAGAGTCCGCGTTGATGTCTTTTATACTAAAATACGTATTTTCAAGGTCTAGTATAGAGACCTTTTGAAACAAATTGGGAATGGTTATGTTTTGGCAACTGAACAAGGCAATCTATAAGCAAAACAAAATGTACATGTAATGTAGCAAGCAATACAGAAGCTTCGTGCAAAAGCTCTGCGAAAGTTGACGCACGACACCAGCTATCGATAAAAGCGATCTTCGTCCCAGCCCTGGAGCCGTGGTGGTCTGCGGTCCTCGTAATGGTCATTTCGGTAATGGCGTGTCGGACAATGCATGCGAATGCGGCGCGGCGCGGCGGGGCCGGGAGGTACGGGAGTGCAGGGTGCGCAAGGGCAGGGCTTGCCCTTCAGCGGGTCACCTTGCAGCGCCGCCGCCACCCGCCACCGCGCCGCGGCCGCAGGTACTGCGCGTGCGTCTATTGTGTGCCGGTGCGCAACCCGACACCGCAACAACACACCAACTTACTCATGCGGTCCGAAACTATGCAAAGCTCTACACCCAAGGTTCCTTCTCCTGCGATGCAGCCGCCCACAACCTTGGCGCAGACATACGTTATTCTAACGAGTTCCAATTTCAAGCCTGAATTTTTAAAAACCAATTGCATTTTATAGGTGAGCGTGACAGGATAATTTAGGAAAGGAAGAGTTGGGATCGTTTTTGTGCAGTTTTTTGCGTCTCGCGTTGCGCATGCGATCTCGAGCCGCTGTTATTGTTATTTGGCAGTTTGAAGTTTTTTGTAGCACTTTGTTTTTGAAGTAATTGCTTGATACTTGTATGGAGTAATAAAACTGAGTATTTAAAACCGGTATAATTATGTACGGCGGCGTGTTTTATACCATGCTTTTTGTTGATAGAAAAAATACTTGTTTATGACTGTTACTGTATGCGAATTCTTCCGATTGAGATGGTTATTTGGATAAGCTTCTATTCGTATATTCCTGTTGCTTTTTCTGCGATGTTTCTGGGACGAGCGGTGAGTCGTGCTCGTGTGGACAATGTGCAAAAAGACACACTTGTTTCCCGGGAAGAAGCGATGACGTCACGAGACAGATTTTCCTCCTCGCAGTTTTCACACACTTTCTTCTTAGTAACCGATTAAATTACGCGATTACTTTGAACTGACTCATGTATTGACGTCCTGTGGAAAGTTTGTCAGAAATTGTTGCATAGCTTGATCATGGTTGCTCTTATTTTGTTAGTTGGTAGAGAGCTGACTGTTTCTGTACATCCTCTTTCAAAGTATTTCTAGTACCTATTTAAAACTGTAAAATTGTAATAAGCTTTATATTTTTAATCATCCATTAGAACTTACGAAATTATTAAAAAGTTCATTTCAAATACACTATCCAACATCAAAATTCTGTATTGTTTCAAAATTGGTGAGGCAATTTAAAGCAGGGTGGTATTGTTTGTTCCGCAGGAGTCGTCTCCCACTCTGACGCTTATCTCCTCTAAGGTAAGTGTCATTATTGGCTGCACACACACTTACATACACGGTGTAAAGGACGGTGTGCTAAAAACTTTGCACGCATGGTCAGACCATGAAACTGACTGAACACTTTTTCCTACTAAATAGAGTCAATTGTGGCAAACGAGAATAAATTTCGACCTGCCGTACGAAATTATTGACTAACTTTGTATGAGTCGTTCTTTTTGTCTTTTCTTTTACCAACCTAGGCTCCCTGGGAAAAGATGTTCAGTTTCATGGTCAAATCACGTCCGCAAAGGTTCGGTGCAACGTCCAATACACCACGTATGCACACTCATATTGCCTCGCTTTTGCCTTGAGTAAAGTAAAATCTTCCGCGCTACAATTTTATTGATAATCGAATATCTGTGGTAATAGTAGGTAATATTTGAATCAGTGGTTGAAGTTGGACCGTGTATTTGAGTAGTGCATGTTAGTGCGACCATCTCATCATCATCGCTATAAGTGTTGTCTCTATGGTGTATTAGTTAGAGGTTGTTTGTGAATACATGTTATGTGTTTTGATTGATGTAATTTTATATTCACATTTCGTTAATATGTCGTATAGTTAGAGAAGGAAATGTCGTTAATGGTTTTTTTCAGAAAAATTGTATTTAAAACTGATTTTTTCACCTAAGTGATAGTGACAATATATTTTTATGAAGTTTGCAAAGTATTATCACTCGGCGTCACTCAATGCACGCGGTCATTCTAAACACCTAATACGCCCAATATAGGTAGGTATGATACCTTATAATAATAATACAATGGAATATGCATACCAAAATCCTCACTAATTAAATATAAAAAAAATGCACGTATATAATCTGTATTTAATTTTAAATTATTTTAGTCCAGAATCTGTTTCTATTTTTGGATACTTACTTTATAAAACTATCAAATACTTACCTACATTCTTAACAATTGTTTAATTTTTAGGGTTTCGTAGTCTACTAGAAACCCTTATAGTTTCGTCATGTCTGTCTGTCTGTCTGTCTGTCTGTCTGTCTGTCTGTCTGTCTGTCTGTCTGTATGCCGCGCCCTCATATCTTCGTCAGTTTTAGAGCTATCGACATGAAATTTGGTGAGAAGATAGATCGTGTTGACCCAAATATAGAAATGTTAAGAAAAAATTATATTAAATATTTTTTGGACCCCCTCCCATACAAGTGAAAGGGGGGCAAAAAAAATTTCTGTCTTCTGTAATATTGAGTAGGGTATCGTTGAATAGGTCTTTTAAAACTAAAGTGAGGTTTCTTTGAAACAAAGTCACTAAAATGTTTCTGTCACGAGATATTTGCTTTTAAAAAGGGCGTTTTTGACCCATAATTTGTTCCAGCTGTAACTTCTAAAGTATAAACGCTAAAAATTTTAAATGAATATGGAATATAGCTTACAATCTGAAATTACAATGAAAACTATAACGGATATTGTACCCTTAAAGGTTTCAGAAAAAAATCAGTTTTTCTATTTGCGGTTGGTCATCATACTGCTGCTAACAAACCAGCAACAAAATTAAGTTTGTAATGCTGAAAACCTGATATTTATACGTTGACTACGAAACCCTATTTGTGGGCGTGTCTGACACGCTCTTGGCAGGTTTTTAAGTTTTTCATGGAGAGATTTTTATTCAATAAACTTAATCAAATGATGGTATGCTGAAAGTACCATCATGGTTGCACAAATTTTGAGTTTCAGGTGCAGATAGATACCAGTATTATTTAAAGATGTCGACACACAGTAAACTTGCATAGCGTGTCGTCTAGTAAACTCTTGAAGCGGTCGCGTCGTAAAAATGAAGCCGCGGTATAAAATCACGGAGACATAAACATGTCAACCCGACACGTGCAATCCACGGTAGGGGAGGAAAGGCGTTTGTACCAAAATATCGATTATCGAAAAACTTTAGGAAATTGACATATCGATTACCTATAAAAATAAAAAGTAAAACAAATATTAGGTACTTACCTACCTAGAACTTTTTTCTAATTAACCTTTTAGTTTCAAACTGCGTCCATACTGACCAGTGGCCACGGTGCGAATCTGTTAGGCATCGGTCTCATGATGTATGAGTTTCATCCTCTTCTACGACAAGTTTCTTGTTTCTAAGTGGGGCAATCGCTAAAATGTATATAGTTTAATTCAGTTTTTATGCTGAACTAGTAAAGGGAGAACGAAAGACGAAAAGCATATTTGCAATATAAGTAAAGTAGGCAACTGTTTCGCTTTCGATTTAGTTCTTCAGCTAAGAAAATAACCTTACCGAAGGTCTTTCATTCTCCCCTTACTAGTTCAGCGTAACAACTAAACTAAACTACATAAAATTTTTAGGTTCGTGTTAAAAACAAACCCAATTTGAAACATATTTTGAAATCGTAATCGTAGTAATCTTTTACCAAATGTAAGTTATAAGTATGTTAATGATTTTTAATTTTTATAAAATAAAATTTGTGGTTGATCAATCAATTAGTTTAAAAATAATAAAAATATTGTGTCTGAAAATATCGATTGTTTTGCACATCACTAGTGTACAGTCAAGACAAAACTGGGAAAGTACGGCACGGTTCAATACCAGTTCCAACTCATTAGAATTTGAGGTAAATCGACACTTTATGAGGCTACATGTCTCAAAACTAATTAGCAGTAAAACACCATCGCATTCTTCCTAGTTGAGGAAATGTTATTTGGTTGGTAACGCTAACGACACAAAAATTTGCTATTTTATAGATTTTTATGGAAATTTTATGTAGAGATTGCTTGATTATTTTGGGTAAATAATATAATCAGTGTACGGCAATCCGGTCTTGAATCAATAATGTTTTTAATATTTTCAGCAAGCTCTCTGCATCCGACGATAAATTTAAAAAACACAAACCATAAACAGACAGCATGGACAAAGCGCAGTAAAATTCTAAATTGTCTGTAAATCCGTGGAAGATTTTCCCTGAAACCGTCATAAACTTCATGATAGCTCGGTAGCTGTACCGTGAAGAAAGCTCCGCTTATGCGCGGGCGCACGCCGCACGCCGCACGCCGGACACGCGCCGCGTCTCGGTGCTCTATTTCTCGCACCCAAGTAAAAACAATAATAAAAGTGTAGAATATTTCCGTCCACTCTAATAGCTGAGAGAAATGTCCAAGTGTGTGTCTCCGTGACTTCTATTTCGGTGCAGTACTGTTATGCGTCCCCCCCTTCCTCCACTCTTCTTCACACCACCCCGCACTCATCCGATTGGGACAATTTGTTTTAATTAAAATACTGGTTTCTTACTTCTACGTATAAGTTTATGTCGCTAGTTTAAATTACAACGTCGCATATTATTAGGCTTTATTAGCATGAATTAAATATGTTTAACACGCTATGTAACGGTAAAGGGCTAGTTAGGCAATACTCTTCTGTACGACATAGTTATCGTAAATATTTTGTTTACTGTTCTACAAAAAAGGACCTCGTAACTTGTACGTTTACCTTTTAAAAGCTTTACATTTTATTGATGACTTTGTAAAAATATATATTTGTAAACATTATAAGTTTTGTTTGAGTGTCCATAAAAAGTTCCAAGCGTTAAATACCAAGGCCTAGATATTGCAAACTTCAACTTATGAGATCATCGCGTTTGGGCACATTGTTAATTTTTTTATATTAGTCATACGATATCTAACTACATCATAGTTTAAGCAAAGTAACTTCAATTGCCGGATAACTTAAATACCTATGACGCATCTGATACAAGGCGGCGTAAGTGAGTAATAGAATTCTGAAGTGGTTATTATAATACTCTGCCGACAGGGTTCGATTAGGGATACATTGCTAGTTTTTATACAAAATGAAAAAAAAACTGCTAATTATATAGGGTGAACCAGCCCGTGAAACTGAACAACTTTCCCCAAGAAGCATAGGTCTAAAATTATCATCATCTTCTTGCCCTTATCCCAAATCATTTGGGATTGGCGCAACATGATTTGTTAGAAAATAGACAAAAAATGAAAAAAGAAATTTGGCTCTTTCATAAATTTATACCAGCCATGTGAGTCTAATTGTTATGTTATGCTCCTTAGGGAAAGTTGTTTAGTTTAATGGATTGGTTCACTAGGTTTATCCCTTAATATGCATGCAGTTAATTTTTTACAACTTAGATTCTATTTCTATTTCAGCCTATTGCAGTCCACTGCTGGACGTAGGCCTCCCCCAGGGAACGCCATAAGGCACGATCTCCCGTTTTTGCCATCCAGTCGCTACCAGCCGCCTTTTTCAAGTCATCGGTCCATCTGGCCGGAGGGCGTCCAACGCTACGCTTGCCGAGGCGTGGCCTCCACTCGAGAACCCGCTTACTCCACCGTCCGTCGGTTCTACGACAGATGTGGCCAGCCCACTGCCACTTCAGCTTGCTACACTTCCAGACTATGTCCGTCACTTTGGTCTTTTTTCGGATGGCCTCATTCCGGACTTTATCCATTATAGAGATACCAAGCATAGACCTTTCCATAGCTCTCTGAGTGACATGTAGCCGGTGGGCCAGTTTTACTGTCAAGTTCCACGTCTCGGCTCCGTAGCCGTAGTCCGTAGCCCGGGGATTCTTCGCACCCCCTGCCCTACCATTACCCGGGCCGCTACCGTAGCCCGGGGTAGTAAGGCGGCCGGGAACTAGGGGCCGGTTTTTTCTCGTCCTGTCCATGGGGGGTTTTGCCCATAGTCACCACGCTGGGCAGGCGGGTTGGTGACCGCAGTTTGCGTTTGTGGACTATGTTGTCAACACGGGAGGCGCTGCTGCCCACCTCCCGGAAGCCCTTTATCGCCTCTTACGATACCCACGGGCAGATTTGGGGTGGTGAGATTCTACTCTGCCGACACCACAACTTAGATGGGTGAGTGAAATTACAATAAACTCAAGATTACCTGCAATGCATACCTATTGAAACGGGAAGCAGGACAGGGTATAATTTCATTGAGAAAGATCTGTTTGGTTATAATTACTCATACTGAGTAATGAGTACTCGACGTGGGTCTCAGGCCTGAGGTCTGGGGTTCCCGGATGCCGATGATATGACGCATCGGGTACAGAGGCTGTGCAATGAGTCAATGAGAAATGCTACCTAGTTGTGAAATTCTATTTGGCATAAGAGGGAAAGTAAAATGAACACGCTAGTGCAAGGCTAAGGCTATGTCAATGTATTACCATGTTTTGGTTGATGTTTACTAGTGACCGGTGATGAAAGAAAACAACGAAAATGGTGGTTCTGAACATGATAATAAATCTTTTCAGAAGATGATTTTTATCTCCAGTAAATAAGGTAGTACCTACATTCCTCATTTTTTAATTAGTGAATATTCACCATTATTCTATTCTTTCACCATTGAATAAATCATTTATTTCTAATAACGTGGGACCCACTGAGACAAAAAGTGTTACCAATGACTACCCAAGCAAACAAAGTAGATTCCAAGTTAGATATCTATCTAATAATTGAGTGTGCGTCACGATATTACTTATATTACTTAGCAGTGAGCAGTGAGCAGTTAGCACCGACATGTAACGTGACCTTTCCTCCAGTGCCGGCATTTACGCATCGGCACTTAATTTATTGCCCAATTTGTATGATAAAACAAATAACCAAGGCTCACCTACTGTGAATCAGACACGTTTCGAGGATAACATATCTAATAATTGTAGAGACAATTATAAAATACTTCCAAGTCATATGTGGTTGGTATTTTGCCAGTACCGAACAGACAAAGCGACATCAATTATGATAGTAACAAAAATATTGCTCAATATTTGTTTACTTGATTTGCGCTACCGTAATAGTACTAGGTAAGTAGTTGAAAAGATCGAAACTTATAATAATATATGAAGCTTTAGTAGCAAGGTGGCCCAAAAGCTAAGTGGACCAATGAGTACCGGTACATACCTATATTTTTTTTTTACAAACAGTATCGATATACTTAATTAAAACGAGGTCAACAGAGACAGTAATCTTCCCTGGAAATTGCATTTAACGAGCAGTTTAAAATGCCAATTAAAATAAAAGGTACTGCAAGAAAAGAGAATGTAAACGAAACCAGTAGCAAGTTGCTCTAAGTAGAGTACTCGTCTGAAGCAAGTACCGCCATTACAAGGAATATCGACAACTTTTGGAAAGTTACGTGCCGTGTTAGGCCTGGCCAGCCCCGATGCAGTGAAAATTGTGCCTTACACTTTCCTCTTTTTTATGACTTTGATAATGATTACATAAATGAAAATCATTTGATAATGAATGGTTCCATTTATGTAAAAACCATCAAATGATTTTCATTTATCTAAAAATCTATCTAAAACTATCAATATGTGGTAGGTAACTTTACGGTTCTATTTTTTCTGTTGAATAATTTCTTTTTCATTTAATTTCCGGATCTCATGGTCAATTGAAAGAAGACGTGTCTAACTTTACGTATCTACCTGCCGTCTAGTACTTTTGTGATGATACCGTGAGGTTGACTTGGCTTGGAATAGCTAAAAATTCGAATCTCTCGATCTCTTTTAAGATTTTTTCGGGTTCGAATGGTACAAAATTAGCAACAATGACTGACCTATACTTTTGTCTGACCGTCAGTATTCTAACTAAATTATATTTTATCATTATTCACCCACTGGCGTTGCATTGGCAACTGGCAAAATGCTCACCAATATAAATGGAAGCATTTATAATGCGAGAGGGAAGCGCGTGCGCGTGCGCGGCGGCGGCCAGAACGCACCGCGCCGGATGCAGCGACTCGTGCGCAGCGGGAAGGATTGTGAATGCGTAGAGGTGGATTTATCGACAACATTAATTCACCATTATAAGCTTGGCCCGCCCAGCTGTTCAAGCCGCTGCTAGCTACCCGTGAAGGATTATTTTCTCGTAGTCTTGTTCTTCTTCGAGTGGGACACGTAGTCGTCCAACGAGCCCACTGGTGTCAGAGAGTTTTCAACCGCCTGCTGTAAACAGGCCTCTAACATGGTTGTGTAGCGACCGCCGTCTAAGGCCGGTGTTCATCAACGGGTGTTAATTTTTTAATCGATCCGTTATATCTTAACCATGGATTTGCACAAATTTTACAGTTCACCAAACACTAACCATCATTTAAGTGCTGTCACCGGACCTAAATCGAAGAGTTATCTTAAACATGGTCGTCACGTCAGTTAAGCTTTGTTGAAGGCCCATTAAAGCCAGATGCGAATGTGGTTCCTCGAAAAACAAAAGGATGCCTTATGTCCTGCTGTGCGGGTCGGTCATCTGGTAGCTTTGTTTTGTAGACTCAAAAACTTTTACTACATTACCTATTGCGCAATACGGTATCGGTAAGAGCTTGTATTATTGAATTTTGTTATTCAAAGCGAATCGCGAGACCAGTGAAGAAGCATCAAAAGTAAAGTGACAGAAGGTAAATAAAATTGAAAATGCAAAACGCTATTAATTATATTATTGGAGAAGATGACGTATTAGAAAATTTTGAAAACTGGGAAAGTTTTTCGCACGCCTCGTTTATTTAAAGACCGCCGCAATTATTATCAAGAATGTGATGAAAAAAACTTTGAATTAAGATTTCGTTTGTCAAAGAGGAGTGCAATGGAAGTGCTTGATATAATTGAAGAGAAATTGGAATACCAAAGTGACAGAAATAACTCTCTATCACCTATAAATCAGCTGCTGCTTACTTTGAGGTACTATGCTACTGGAAGCCACCAGTTGACTATGGAGACTTCGCTGGTGTCAGCAGACCAACGGCGAACAGGGCGATACATCGGGTGACTGCTGCTATTGCTGCGCTCGGGAGACACTTCATACAATTTCCAGGAAACTCTGTTGCGATACGTCAAAATCAAATGGAATTTTATAACATAGCCAAGTTTCCCAAGGTAATAGGAGCACTGGACTGTACTCATGTAAGGATTGCTTCTCCAGGAGGCAGTCATGCAGAAACATTTCGAAACAGGAAAGGTTACATGTCCATTAATGTGCAAGCTATTTGCAATGCCAGACTTGAAATCATGGACTTGGTAGCCAGGTGGCCAGGTAGTTGCCATGATGAGCGCATTTTTAGTGCATCCAGAATTAATGCGAGTTTTGAACTGGGTAGATACAATGACTCAGTACTAGTGGCAGACAGTGGATACATGAACAGAAATTATTTAATGATGCCGCTTAGTACAGTTGAGGCTACTGGAGAGTCGTTGTACAACGAATCACAGATTAGGACCCGGAACCCAATAGAAAGACTATTTGGAATATGGAAGAGGCGGTTTCCTGTTCTTGCACTGGGAATGCATGTATGCTTAGAAAACACCCTGCCTATTATAGTTGCTACAGCAGTACTTCATAACATTCTTCAACGAAATGGTGAAGAGCTGCCGCCTGATGACCCTGAATTACTTTTGCCTGCACCATGGGCGAGTATTATTGAAGAAGGCAGGATAAGAGAGCAGCGTTCTGAAGGCACCAATGCGATCAGGGATATTAACCCAGCCAGAAGAAGACTAATTAATGATTATTACAAAACAATTTGTTTGAATGCTACACGAAATACATAAAGTATCTGTGAAATAAATACAAAAATTAAAATTTAATAAGTTTTTTATTTATATCCAAAGAAAAATATACGTAAGTAGGTATGAACGAAAGCACACGAAAGGCACTGAAATGTACTAATACTCTGTGTTATCTATCAAACTGTTTAACAATAAATTTACCGCAATAAATAGTAAGTTCAAAAATTTATCAGTTTATATCAATTATAACACAATTTGAACGACTCTTCTTAAAAATGCCTACTAACAAACCAACTTATTTCTACCAGCGGCCCGTTAGCGGTTTCACCCGTTGCAACTCATTTTCCCGCTCAATAAAGCATTTTCCTGTCATTTGTTACACATATAAACTTTCCTCTTATCACTCTACCTATTACAAAAAAACCGCATCAATTTCCGTTAGGTATAACAAATACTACGACAGACAGGCAGAGAAACGCAAACAAACGACTTCATTTTATACAATGTATTGAACTACAAGTGTTCGTTATAGATTGGGATAATACCAACTTAGAAAAAACTTATAAATAGATAATTATTGTATAAATTTAATCACAATGCCATTCACAAAACTAAATTATTCCATTTTCAAGCTTCTGGGTTATAATTTTTTCTTGCTTCAATTGTTCCTCTAAAATTAATAATTTGGCATGATGTTCAGCCTTTGCATTTTCTAACAAAGTTTTCGCTAGGTTTATTTTCTCCTGCACAAGTTGATCACTTAGATTTTGACTGTCAGGTCTTCGCCTTTTCAACCAACTATTTTTATCTTTGAGAACCTCCGACATGGGCTTCTTTAATGAATTCAGAGTCCAGCTTTCCCATTTTGGAGTATCAGCCTGTAAAAGATATAAAACAAATTTTATAATGTATCCAAGGAGGTGAAAAATTGCAAAATGTTTCAGACATTTTTTCACAAGTTTTAAGGTAATGTATATTAGCTTACAGTTCTGTCTTCCTTAAGGTTGTTATTGGGATTTTTATCCATTATTACGATTTTATGCATATTGAGTTTCTGAAACAAAAAATATTTTAATTAATAAAATGCAAGCAAAGAAACAGCCATGTTATACATGCAGCACTTATATAAAAACCTAATTAATATACATACTTGCGGTCTTGTTCCAGCTCCATCGAATACAATTGAGCATGAATCTTGACTTTGTGTGTCGTTCATTTGGGTATCACTTTGGTGCTGAAACATTATATTATATTATTATTACTTAATTATAATTTGCCACAACTTAACACGCAATGGAAATCAAACAATGAATTATAGGAATTATTTATTATTATATTACATTATAACACAAACCTCAACTTCCAAAGAGTTTTCATCTTTTGTAGACAGCACAAAAGTATCATCGTTGCTCTGAAAGTAAATTTTAAACATTAATCAGATAAATTTAACAACACAAACACAAAAAAGTGATCACAATATCTACATAATATAATTTAGATTGTACGTTTGTAATTGTACATTAACACAAGTTCTGTTAAATAAAGCAACATATTTAGATTACATTTTGCTATATATGCAATCTAAGAATAACTTTTACTTTAGGTACTTTTACATAATACTTACATGCCCTTCAAGTGCATCGTTATCATAAGGGTTTTCAAGCCCTTCCAATGATGGACCTAAAATGGCTCCTACAACTCCTTCCGCTCCAGTACCAGGAAGAGGTGGATCCGGGATTCCACCACCTGAAAAATAATACGTTTTATAGTATACAGAAAGACGACGAGTTAAAAAAAATATATTTCATACTTTTAGTATTCTTACCAGTTTTGTAGTGTTCCCGTTTTCGAGCGGCACATGTCTTTTTTTCTGCACGTTTTATATTCTCCCAACAAGTCTTCAAATTTTTATCAGTACGATAATAATGACTACTGATACAATTAAACTCAGCAGCAAGTTGCTTCCAACCACTTACTTTATCTGCATTTGTAGCGGTGTCAGTACGCTTATTTTCTATCCGTGATTTATATTTTGCAACTAATTGAGTCAGAATGTTCTTTTCATTAAATGTATAATTTTCGGTTCGTTTTCGGCTTTCCTTAGATTCACTCATTTTCAATTCAAAATAATAATTATAACAATCACTACGTCTACAGCTCACAACACACACGGTCAACGGTCGGGTCGGTTTGAGTTTGTTTGTTTACACTTCCTTGAATTTGACACAAACACAGGATACTAAATTTAACAGTACCTTCCCTTTGCCCAAATGCATAGGCAAGGGGAACTTTTAACTCCGTAGTATAATAATGTTACGCTTCCATGTTAGGATGCTGTTCTTGTGATGTTTACACTGAGGAAACAGATGTCATTTTTACTTGGTAGATTTAAACCATTCGGTCTTTCTTAACAATTTCATTCAAAAACGCTCGGTTTACTAACCATTGTCCCAAAAGCGTTGGTGAACACAAAAAACAACGCAGGCCGGTAAAGCATCTGTTACAATTTAAACAGTCCGTGACCTAACCAGGGTATATTTATATAATGATGAACACCGGCCTAAGTGATCATAGATCGCAACTGGGACCGACGGCTTAACGTGTCCTCCACAGTAAAAAGTAAATGTCACCTAGATATTCGGTATCGCAAACAAGATACGAAAGACCACTGACGTCATCATGCCCGCCCCTACATAAGTGACTTCTCTTCTCGCTGGCATCAAGCTTTTACCTATCTTCTTTATTTGCCTATTTTATGTAATCATATCGTAGAAGGAAATTTTGCCTTGTTTTGAAGTTTTACTCTACATTAACATGAAAAGAGAATGATCGAACCGTAACGGGCCATACCTGGTAGAGAATGTTATCTAGCATTAAGGCCGCCTGGTCGTACTGTTTCTTTCGTCTGTGTTTTCCGTTGTTGTATTCATCTTTTTCTTTGTCGAGTCGATAATAAAGGTTTAAATAACTTTTGACCAGTGTTTGGCCACGAAAATGCCTCTAGTATTTGCTTCTTGCATGGCATTGTTACTTGTTTTGTGCAATGAAGAATTTTGTTATGTAGCAGCTGCAGAATACTGCCAGCTCATTTCTGATGAAAATAATATTTCTGTATGAATGAAAGAAAATCCTGTCAAATTCAAATTCAAATTCAATTATTTATTTCTTCGTAGGAATTTACAAGATTCTCTTAAAGAAAGTCACATTCTAATACAATCTTAAAAAAGAGAAAATTTCTAAAGCAAAATTTTCTCTTTTTTATAACAATTTGAGTTCCTACTCTAAACGCGGCTCAGTAGGGATAAAAAAATAAAAATAAAGGCACTGCCTCGGGGCTGGCCAGGCTAACCACACAGCATGCAACTTTATGCCTCAATGAATGCCAATTCTACCATCCCCCAAATTCCTATGTCTATGCATAGGAAAGTCACATCTACACATTCACTGAAGTACAAGTGAAGTGTCTCTGCTACTAGAAATAGCTGTAGTGGACAGAGAGGGGGGGGGGGGGGGTGTTTCAGGGATAAGAGGGGGGAGGGGGGAGGGGGGGCATTACCCGCTTCCGTCGCGACACGTGTATGCAGCGCGTTATTTTATTTTATTCAGATTTGATTGCGTTTATGAGTAATTTCTACCTCTGGGCAGGGTTGGCGAATCATGAAAATAGTATTTGATTAATTTTACTGCAACTATCCCCTCTATCGTATGATAATTTTCTATAGGTACACAACTTTTCTTGAATCTCTTGTTATTAAGATGAGTAAGATATTTTTGTGGTCATGCCTGGAGCGTGAATGAGTAAGAAATTTCCTACCCTTACTCTACGGTGACGTGGCTGTATTTCAGTTGTGTTTTATTTGCGTATTGCTATGGATCGTGGATTCGCAATACGACTGATATCTGAGCTTCCCCGAAGCAAGTGACTCAGTCGGTATACTGCTCAATAAAACATAAAACAAAACGTAAAAGTAAGCTTTAGGTGGCTTTAGGGCGTTCTCGATTGGTGCCTCGGTAGTTTGATTGCAGTACCTGCTGGTTGTAAGTGTCTCAATGCTGGATTTTGCCTTTCGAATGCGTATTGTTATTTCCTTTTTTGAGACCCGTAATGAGCATAAACTTGTTTTTGTAATCCTTGTTTCCGGCACCCAAAATATTTGCTCTGATCTGATTTGATTATAAGGTAGGACCTGCCAGTTTGTATCTTTTAGTAATTTTTCTGAAGCAAAATTATGACTGTAGGGTTCCTTATGCTACGTGATGTTAAAACTTTAGCCTGTTAAACAAAATGCGCCAGAAATGTGGTTTATTTACATGGATTTTAAAGTTCGTCCCTCGAAATATTTTCATCATATTATGTACCACTATACTATACCTATCCGATTATCTATAGGCATTAATTAGTTATTTGCACAATTCTTAGATACCTAGTAGAGTCATTATAGGGCAGGCACTTGGCAGGCACGATAGAAAGAGGGGAGAAAAAAGAAATATTACATAAATGTCTCTTGCTCACACACACAACTGACGAAGAGATGTACCTACCTTTACTCGTAAGTAGTGATTTTTAAATAAACCCAAGTAAGTACCTACTTATAAAGAATTCCGGTATAACACCGACCAGTTAGAGCCATTGCCCAATGAGTGAAGGTAATATAAATTAATAAGTACATTTCTTATCTTTACTGGTACTAATGTTAACAGTAACCATTGGGCAAGAGGCCAACTAGTACGTACGCTGTATCCGTAATCTTAATAAATTCGAGAGAGCTATGAACGACTGAGGTGAAAAGAGGTTTATCTTCAAATTAGTGAAACTTTCATACAGAATACTTGAACTTTAATAAAAAATAAGTAAGTTAATTAATTGCATTGGATATTCTAGAGTACCTATCAATGGTTTATAGCAAACACGTAATACGTAATTCATAAGAGTTTTCTGTCACTAAAGATATCGATGCTTCGTTCGCATATTTCTCTTAAATAGCCCATCTGGACTATATGAGAAGATTTTCGCGATAGGGACAATTTCTTTTGCTTTTAATTACTTCGAGATAAATATTTGAAAGTATTTTGTAAACTCTATATCACAGGAACTCAATTTGTTTTGACCGCGATTTTTCATTGGAACTGTGGTTACGACATTTTCCTCTTCAGCCTATGGTACCTATTAGTATGGTGCGCAAGTCGCATAGCTCACTGGCATGTCACGGTGTGGCAATCGTCCCAACTCCCATCTCCCAACTCCCTACGCTACGCCACAGAAATAATACGGAACAAGACGTGTGGGCGAGATGCACTCTTCAAAGGTAAAACTGGATAACTTTCAAACATGGAGGCGGTATTTAAATTTTGAGATACTTTGAAAAGTTGGCTACTTGTAGATAGTCGTTAGATTAAACCTACTGCAGGATATACTAGGACCTACTTCTTCTTGTTATCGAAATTAGAATTATCGCACATTCAGAGTTCCTTGATTTGATTTCTATGGTACTGGCCAACAAGCGACTCTACTGTGACTTTTTTCCCATTGATTCGTACCTAAAATAGACCTGAAAATTGTTATTAAATGTAGTCCATGTCACTAGCTGCACTTTGTCAAATAGCTCTTAGTAAAAGCTTTGCCGCATCCATGCCGCTGCTACTGCTACAGTCCTAATCTTTCCTCCATCCTTGTGTTTATAAGTCTCTGTGAACTTTATCTCTTCTCTGAGATAATTGACGCGCGCGCTGAGCGATATATTCACACTTTTTACTCGACACCGCCACACCGCCGGCTCTATAACGCTTGGATTTATCCAGCTATTTGCTGGATTAAAGGTGTTACGCGTAAGTTATGGGATACTTCCAATGAAATTACATCATAATGTAGAAATAAACATTTTTAGTTCACTGTGATACAAATACAAACGTAAATAGTTGAATGTTCTTGAGCAGTAAGAGCAGTGTTGGCACATTGCTACACTATTATATTTTGTGCCCTACAAAAACTATCTTAACCCCGTAAATATGAATGTGTAGCTTATTTATACTACACATGCATATTTAAACAGTAGCTACGAATTTTGCCGCATAAAACTATTAAATAAAATCGTGCGGGTTTTATTAACTGGATCTGTTGCACTTACAGATCTTACAATAAGTGTATTTATGAAGCAGTTTAGTGTTTTTTACAGATTCACTTTTATCCTATACTCACCTAATTATAGTCCATCTTATTGCTGTAATAAATGCCTCAGTTTATGAGTAGATACGCGTAAGTAGATAATCTCCAGGCGCCGCGCTGAATCACGCGCACGCGCATATATTTTCAGAAGTTCAGGACGCCATGCGCCATGGGGGGGAAGAGGGGAGCCATGGAGACTGTCGCTATCTATTGGTGGCAACATGAGATATTTTCATAATATTTACAGACAGACGTATAGTTATGAAATCAAAAACTATTATTGTGAGATTCTTTTAAAAATATTAGCTCAGAGATTACAACAAGATACTATTTTCATTTTGTAAGAATAATATACCTACTGAGCACTGTGGGTGCACTAAAATCCTAATAAACATGTCAGTTTGAGATCAAAATTCTAAGAAATAATTACATATTTTTGCGGTGGATTCAAAAGCTAAGTGTTAATCATAAGGACATTACAGCAGCCACATGCGCACACGCAATGCGCAAGCACGTCCGGCGCAGATGACAAACATAATCTCAAGAAATCTGCGTAAACCATTTGAATTTAGAACGTTGTTTGAGTAACCGCTCTGTATTTATAACCGCATGTACTCATAGGTAACGTGATCGCAAAATACGAGAAATAAAAAATAGATGTTTATGAAATTGTCTGCGGAGTGTCGCGGTATGAAACGACCGTTCCGCTCTCGCCCACACTACTCAGTATTAATACAAGATACAATGGATTCAAAGACAAGTGTTCTTTTATTGAACCACCGATGGTTCTTTATGATCACATCGTGTATAACATGGATCTCCTATAGCTTGTTTTATCTTTACGTACAACTCACTTAATGCAGGTTGATATGAGTATAGGCATATTGTAAACATTTTCTTATATTTCAACAAGCTCAAGTTCTGTTTCGTTCAAGATAGGTTTTTAGACCGACATTTATCACGACAAAAACAATGCCCAAACATAGTAGGTAATTGGAATATGAACTGTAATTATATAATCTTTTGGAGCCACTATTTTGCTGTATTAATGCAATTTTCAATTAACTCGCCAATTTACATCACAGCAGATCGTCCTCTTGTAGTATGTTCTATGAAACTTTTAGTTCATATTTTATAAGGAAAAGCTTATTAGGATATTTGTATCTAACAGATTTGTACCTTTACATGTACCTTTTACTTTGCTGACTGCAAATTTATCCAAACCAGTGATACTTTTTAGTAAATTGATACAATCTATACATATTAATCCCATTATCCGTCTATGATCTAACTGGTTTTGGTATTCAATTTTAACTAAGTACAATGGACGTTTTTTTTGAGAAACTAAACTAGACTAAAACGGAATAAGTGGCAAAATTTGACAGCTAATCCCTTAAGTCTATGGAGGTGTACAACGCCATCTCACGGATTAGTTTCTCCAAAAATCGCTCATTGCTGTATCACAAGTCGCAACATTCAGAGATCAACAACCTCATAACGACTTGTTCTAGAGATTATTTCTAATAGATACTGTATTAGGTGTTCGCTGCAATAAAACATACAAATAGTCTGGAACTTTAAATGGATAAAAGTTTGTTAAAGTAATCACTTCAAGTTTGTTTAAATTGCTTTTTTACAGTTTGGAAATGGTAAGACAAGTTTGATGGATTTTCGCTTTGCTGTTAAGTATCACAAATCAATTTTAAACTGATAAGTATGAGTAGATATTTTAAATGAAAGACACGTAAATCATGATGATGTCAAGAAAATAACTTCACTTCCACTAAAATATGTAATTTGGTTGATACATTGATACGTTTTATAAAAGTTGTGAAAGACGTAAAAGTGAGAAAATAGTGTTCCTACATCGTAGTATGTATTTCTCATATAGAGCGTGAATCAATCTAGATTTCCCCCGAGTACAGGGTGACCTTTAGGATTCTTTCATGTACCTAGATACTTTTCAGATCACTTGATCTTCTGCAAGTTTGTTTCAAGAATCATAGTAGTTATTGAACAAAAACTAAGCGCCATAAATGTGTCTATATTTTACACACTGTTGTATGTACCTAACTATCTATCTAGTTAAAACAAAAACAAAGCCTTGGAATAATTTGTTGTTCGGCGAATTCACTTTCTGACACGAACCATCCTTAATCACGGCATGGCTCCCCCCCCCTCCCCCCCTCCCTTTCTCCAGTCAGTCGGCAATAAAAGCATTAGCGGGCGATGTGCCGCGCGAACACTTATTTCTCTAAGTGTCCGACTACTCCAGTCAACTTGAGAGGTTTAATATGGAAAATCTAGAAATTTTATTTATTGGGTTATTAGTTAAACATGAATACAAATATATACCATAAGTCCCTTCCCTTTCAAAAGAGTAACAAAAACCTTCATAAAGGAACTAACACATTGATCTCTATCGCGCCGCTTATATTTACTTTTGCACGATGGTGGTCTAGCGTCCTAATGTGGTTCTACTTGAGGTTTTCTGCAACTTATCTCATTAATTCATCATAAACACCAGAAGAAGTCTGGGAAGTTGCGTCATATTCTGGAGTCAACCTTGCCACAATATGACTTACGGGGCCGAGACGTGGACCCCGACAGTAAGACTGGCCCACCGGCTAGTTGTTACTCAGAGAGCTATGGAAAGGCTTAAATGCTAGCGGGATCTCGCTAATCGATAGCAAGTTGAAGTGGCAATGAGCTGGTCACATTTGTCGTAGAACCGATGAATGGTGGAGTAAGCGGGTTTTCAATTGGAGGCCACAGCTAGGCAAGCGTAGCGTTGGGCGCTATCCGTCTAAATGGACCGATGACTTAAAGAGAGCAGCTGTTAACGACTGGATGCCGAAACCGGGAGATTGTGCCCTGTGGCGGTACCTTGGGGGAGGCCTATGTTCAGCAGTGGACAGTTATGGGCTTATGTGATGATGAAACACCAGAATGGAAAAATATCTTAATATCGTCAAGAGTTTTCAGTCGCTGAACCTAAGATTGTATGGGGTACGGAGAGCTACGCTTAAAATATTTAATGCCATATTCAAACAATCCGAAATTCTGCGCCACAACTAAGCAAAGGTGTGTTAACGCTTAGAAAACTTTAATCGTCAATTTCCACCCTCTCGTTGACTGGACTATGAGGGCACGCGCAATGCTCGCGAGGCGGCGATGTCGGCGCTTTGCGTGCGCCGGTTAATTGCTCCACTTCGTACCAACTTTCTGCGTGACGCACCCCGCACTACATCACCCTGCCCAACCTGAGCCGGGCTAGTGGCATGCTTGTTCACAAAACCGCATAAGACATAAGATAGGCGCGCGTTAATTGCTCCACTTCGTACCAACTTTCTGCGTGACGCACCCCGCACTACATCACCCTGCCCAACCTGAGCCGGGCTAGCGGCATGCAAGTTCACTATACCGCATAAAACATGATTGACGTTTCCATACGAATTCATTTTACTCTTACTCCCTAAGAGTAGATTCAGACGTGCGCGGGCTCTACGCGTGAATGCGAGGGCTGCTCATGAGACTTTTTACTAATATGCGCATAACAGGTACCCGTAGATCATATGTAGATGCTGTTTACGTTTGAACCTGCTCTAAAGTTGGCATATGACAAGTGCTACGACTGCTACGCCGTAGCAAAATGCAACACAACAATTGCAAATTGTCTAGCAAAACTGTCTGCCAGTAGCTTTCTTGATTTAAACAGGGCATAAAGGAAGTGCGTGCTCTAGGTACTTACACACCTAAGTCTCGGCATGAAATTGTCTAGGCTGTGAGAAATAGACGCCCCTCCCCCCTTTTCTTCCCCCCTCACCCCCGCGCACGCCCTCGGGGGGAAATTGAAAGTGCGATGATTAGATCGCGCGATAGAAGCCATTCCACTGACTAATCTTAATCATTGACACTGCGATTTGATTTAGGTATTATATAATTTAGGCTTATTTATTAGTATTAGTAGAACCTGAATTGTTTTCAGGCTGACCTTAAATTATTTTGTGTTTGTTATACCGGCTTCCACAAATAAGCAAAGCCACGTTTTGAATGGGAAAACAGCTGAAAGTTTTTGTGACATGTTTTGACGTGTAACCCACCTAGGTTCTTATTTTGATGGAGTCTGTGGGGTACGATGGACATAATCCACCCTGCCAGTTACAATTTTAACAAAAATATTTTCATAATGGAATCACATGTCATGTTTATTATATTTTATTATTGCGTGTTTGTAAAGTACATTTATATTATTATCCATGTGACTATCACCTACAAAAGTCATCAACTGGAATCATTATGTTTAGTAGTTATTGGCAATCACGTTGAAACACCCCCAAAATGAAGGACGGAAGTTCGAAACTAAAGTTTGAAAAAGTTCGTGCAATAGGCAATAGGCAGGTCGTATTTATGCGCAGATAGTTAGCCGCGGTTTATGGCGACGATCGCACCAAAACACAGGCTCGGGACGATGATGACTGGCAATTATTTACCGGAAATAACTTGTATGGAATCGCGTGCCACGCGGGAAGCCACGCGGCGACGCGAATAGAACACCCTTCCGCCGATACATTACGCGGCAACCACGCGCTTTCTTAAGACACCACTAATAAAATACGCAATGTAGTGTATCTTAAGCTATGATACGCGGCGATCGGAACTTTACCGAATAATAAAGGTTAGTTTTGACAGTACGACAGGTGTTAAATTTATTCAGCTCGAAGGGAAGCGGTGGCGTGTTTATGTTCCACTGCGATTATATCTTGTTAAATATCACGGTGCTCCTCCAAGGCGCTTCTTTTACGACTACCGTAAATGTTCGTTTTATGAATTATTATCTTTCACAGGTCCTTTTACCTGAAACAAAAGTTTCGGAAACTTTTTCACGTCTGAAGTTCTGAAAGAGGGAGTGTGGTGTGGCTACATTTACCAGCTACTTTGACGCGCCTTTAACGCCTAGCCAGTGAAGTTTATTAGCAATAAGACTGAAGTTATTACGAATAAGGCGGGAAAACATGCCTATGACTTAGCTAGTTTTTATGAGTTTTATAATAGCAAGTTGATTTTTCTTTTCTTACTAAAACTTTTGTCAAGTCTAGCAATGGAAACTAGCTGCTACGCCGCCGTAGATAAGTACTTATTCAAAAATCTAGCACAGGGTGTATAATTTCTATTGAACTGTGTCTTATCGTCATAAATTGAAAATAAGGAATTTCGTTAGCGACCGCCGGGACTTCAACCAGGGACCGTTGAGAACCGTTCTACTGCTCCGCTAACTGAGCTACGTACGCCTGGCTGATCCTGATTAATTTTTCAACCTCTTCAATTTTCTTAGTTTCAATTTATGATAATACCTACCTAATATAGCATTGTGAGTGTATTAAAATCCCAATACCTACATTCCTATCCTATCTTTTCCTATTCGTATAGATAACATAAACACCATACGTCTCTCCACTTCTGTTCGGCTGTCGAGTGTCGAGTGTCGAGTATGGAACACGGAAACGCGCGTGTCGCGTGTCGCATCGGCCGATGCGTTTCCCGAAACGCATACGTTTACACGCGTCACGAGGGGTCAACGCACTCTCATTAAAGGGCCTCCGGTTTTAACCACACCTCACATACATCTCCCATTCCACAGTCAACCTAGCAATATCAGTCGCAGCCCGCGCGCAGTGGATAGAAAAGTACTTACGAGTGTCACATTACAAGCCGCGCGGCCCTTATTTTTATTTTGTCAAATAGTAACTGAAATAAAGCAGTGTGTGTAATAAAAATACCATCGGTACTGTTATTGCAGCGCGCTGGAAATAGATGGTGCTGCGGCGCGTGCGACGTCCTCACGACAAGTACCAACTAAATACTATTTTAATGCGGTACTCTTGTAAATTCTTGTATTTTTAGTACTTGTATATATATAAATTTGACTTGATTTTATAGTTTCGGAATAAACAAGTACCTATGAATAATTTCTACTTCTTTATCCTCTTGTAGGTAAAATCAAGCTCAAGCTGGGGTAGACAATTTGGACTTTAGACTGTTCTTATGCTACGTGCATATGACTTATCTACATCGGCAGTTCGAGTGTCTAATAAAGTGGACGTAAGTTCGACGTACGACCATCCTACCTATTATAAACTGCCATCCTTCGTTTAAATAGTCTTCTTTTTCTTCTAGTGGGACACCAAATCGTCCAACGGACCGATGAACCCTGGTGTTAGATTATTTCACCCGCCTACGGCAATTAGCTTTCAAAATACAGTTAATTGTAGGAGACCACTGCAAAAATAAAAAATAAACCTATTCAACATTTAGATGACCCCAAATTTAGAACACACAAAAGTTATGTACGCATTTTATTTAAATATTTAAGTAAATTACCGTAACTTGTCGCACTCCGGCGCATGTCTCGATCTTGCACCGTTGACCAATAGCAATAAAGATAAAATATGTTACAAGTTCGGAACATCGAGACTTACATTCACTGTTATTTGTTTACGCTATTGTTGAGATAGAGTTGTTTCGAAATCGAACATTTGTTTGTAAGATCTGTGCCGTAAATTATTGGAATTTGAATCAAATTAAGTAGATACCATTTTACCGTCAAGTTGTTAGATTTCTTTGACTAAGAGTTTATTGAAATAAAATAACAAGTGTTTTGACACCAAAGTTGATTAAACAGAGGTATTTCCGTCTAGAAACTAGATGTTTCATATAAATATTTTCAATATTCATTAAATAATGACTAGAGTTGTTAAATAATTGAAATTGAAATTGATCTACCAATTAGCCATTGCATCGGCAAATAAAAATGATCAATATACCACACATAAGGGAGTAGATACGAAACGCCTTAGTAGATACGAATCACACGATCATTTTATTAATTAAATATATTTATTTAGGTATTTGAAATAAATTTAACAGCATTACAGGCTTAGCTGTATGTAAAATTATGCACTGTAAAACTAATATCCAGTAACGCCGAATTTTCCCCGCCCTTACTAGAATCCTGCCGCCCGCCTACCCGCTCCCCCCGCCCGCCACCACCGCAGCCCCGCACGCGCTGTATATTAGCACCGCCGCCTGCGCACGCGCCGCGCGCACATACGGGCCGGCTGAGTACTCATTAACGCACTTACCGACGTAAACGAGCTATAAATGACAGTTTGTTTGTCTTAGTTTTATTGCACTGCGCAGGGTGAATGCTGCAAGTTTCAAGTGTTAGTTGGCGGTAGAAATTCGATTACATATAATATGACTTCAGAGTTTTTAGAGGTAATCGCCTCTGAGTCTTTCTGAAAAATTTAAACATTAACTGAAGTTGCGTTTCAATATTTTTAGTCAATCAATTCACAACCAAACACATTTTTTTTATTCGTAAAGCTATTTTAATAACTGCATTGATCAATTTGAAAAAGCTCTATCAGTAAGTCTTTTTTAATGAGCAACAGTAGTCAATAGAGGGGTCGTTAACACCTCCATCGCACTAATTCTCGTCCTACGCGTTTAACTGCATCTCGCACTAGGCGGCAGGCGGCAGGCGGTGGCGGGAGGAATCAAAGCGCGGGCTTACTCCAAAGTATCTCCAAAGTTAGCCATTAGAAGTGTCACTTGGAAGTTAATAGTGATATGGGGCTAGGGTTGCCAGCCAACAGTCCAAATCACTGCAAATAGGGACGATATATTAAATGCTTGCTTGGCTTAATAGGTAGATTTTTAGCAATTTACTGATTCATGCTCAAGATAGACTAGATCGCACTGAGGTAAACAAAGAAAAAATATTTTTATTTAGGTAATTGGGTAATTGTAATTTAGGCATAATTTAAATGGTGTTCAAGTTAGCCAGACATGTTTAGGTATCATAAATGCTAGAGATATGTTTATAAACTGGTAAGGCATATTTTTCGACCTATAAATAATCCCAATTTCTGACAGTTGTCGTAAAAGTTGACTAGGTATGGTTTAAATTCATCCAAGTAATATGCTGCGGACCGTTTTTGGTAAAGACAGCATGTTTTGCATTTGCTAATCGTAGCATTATGGACTGTCGTAAGTAGCTGTAGTAAAGCCCTATGGAATGATAACGCATGGTGACATGAGAGTAAGCCAAGTGAACCACTGCAGCTATTTCTGCGTCCACATGATCGCAGGAACTACTTGTCGTCGTCAGTATGATATGTCGCCTGTAATGCCTGATGTTGAAGCCCTATGCAATGATAGCGCATGGTGACAAGCACATGATCGCAGGAACTACTTGTCGTCGTCAGTATGATATGTCGCCTGTAATGCCTGATGTTGAAGCCCTATGCAATGATAGCGCATGGTGACAAGCACATGATCGCAGGAACTACTTGTCGTCGTCAGTATGATATGTCGCCTGTAATGCCTGATGTTGAAGCCCTATGCAATGATAGCGCATGGTGACAAGCACATGATCGCAGGAACTACTTGTCGTCGTCAGTATGATATGTCGCCTGTAATGCCTGATGTTGAAGCCCTATGCAATGATAGCGCATGGTGACAAGCACATGATCGCAGGAACTACTTGTCGTCGTCAGTATGATATGTCGCCTGTAATGCCTGATGTTGAAGCCCTATGCAATGATAGCGCATGGTGACAAGCACATGATCGCAGGAACTACTTGTCGTCGTCAGTATGATATGTCGCCTGTAATGCCTGATGTTGAAGCCCTATGCAATGATAGCGCATGGTGACAAGCACATGATCGCAGGAACTACTTGTCGTCGTCAGTATGATATGTCGCCTGTAATGCCTGATGTTGAAGCCCTATGCAATGATAGCGCATGGTGACAAGCACATGATCGCAGGAACTACTTGTCGTCGTCAGTATGATATGTCGCCTGTAATGCCTGATGTTGAAGCCCTATGCAATGATAGCGCATGGTGACAAGCACATGATCGCAGGAACTACTTGTCGTCGTCAGTATGATATGTCGCCTGTAATGCCTGATGTTGAAGCCCTATGCAATGATAGCGCATGGTGACAAGCACATGATCGCAGGAACTACTTGTCGTCGTCAGTATGATATGTCGCCTGTAATGCCTGATGTTGAAGCCCTATGCAATGATAGCGCATGGTGACAAGCACATGATCGCAGGAACTACTTGTCGTCGTCAGTATGATATGTCGCCTGTAATGCCTGATGTTGAAGCCCTATGCAATGATAGCGCATGGTGACAAGCACATGATCGCAGGAACTACTTGTCGTCGTCAGTATGATATGTCGCCTGTAATGCCTGATGTTGAAGCCCTATGCAATGATAGCGCATGGTGACAAGCACATGATCGCAGGAACTACTTGTCGTCGTCAGTATGATATGTCGCCTGTAATGCCTGATGTTGAAGCCCTATGCAATGATAGCGCATGGTGACAAGCACATGATCGCAGGAACTACTTGTCGTCGTCAGTATGATATGTCGCCTGTAATGCCTGATGTTGAAGCCCTATGCAATGATAGCGCATGGTGACAAGCACATGATCGCAGGAACTACTTGTCGTCGTCAGTATGATATGTCGCCTGTAATGCCTGATGTTGAAGCCCTATGCAATGATAGCGCATGGTGACATGAGAGCACATGATCGCAGGAGCTACTTGTCGTCGTCAGTATGATATGTCGCCTGTAATGCCTGATGTTGAAGCCCTATGCAATGATAGCGCATGGTGACATGAGAGCACATAGGAACTACTTGTCGTCGTCAGTATGATATGTCGCCTGTAATGCCTGATGTTGAAGCCCTATGCAATGATAGCGCATGGTGACATGAGAGCACATAGGAACTACTTGTCGTCGTCAGTATGATATGTCGCCTGTAATGCCTGATGTTGAAGCCCTATGCAATGATAGCGCATGGTGACATGAGAGCACATAGGAACTACTTGTCGTCGTCAGTATGATATGTCGCCTGTAATGCCTGATGTTGAAGCCCTATGCAATGATAGCGCATGGTGACATGAGAGCACATAGGAACTACTTGTCGTCGTCAGTATGATATGTCGCCTGTAATGCCTGATGTTGAAGCCCTATGCAATGATAGCGCATGGTGACATGAGAGCACATGATCGCAGGAGCTACTTGTCGTCGTCAGTATGATATGTCGCCTGTAATGCCTGATGTTGAAGCCCTATGCAATGATAGCGCATGGTGACAAGCACATGATCGCAGGAGCTACTTGTCGTCGTCAGTATGATATGTCGCCTGTAATGCCTGATGTTGAAGCCCTATGCAATGATAGCGCATGGTGACATGAGAGCACATAGGAACTACTTGTCGTCGTCAGTATGATATGTCGCCTGTAATGCCTGATGTTGAAGCCCTATGCAATGATAGCGCATGGTGACATGAGAGCACATAGGAACTACTTGTCGTCGTCAGTATGATATGTCGCCTGTAATGCCTGATGTTGAAGCCCTATGCAATGATAGCGCATGGTGACAAGCACATGATCGCAGGAACTACTTGTCGTCGTCAGTATGATATGTCGCCTGTAATGCCTGATGTTGAAGCCCTATGCAATGATAGCGCATGGTGACATGAGAGCACATAGGAACTACTTGTCGTCGTCAGTATGATATGTCGCCTGTAATGCCTGATGTTGAAGCCCTATGCAATGATAGCGCATGGTGACATGAGAGCACATAGGAACTACTTGTCGTCGTCAGTATGATATGTCGCCTGTAATGCCTGATGTTGAAGCCCTATGCAATGATAGCGCATGGTGACAAGCACATGATCGCAGGAACTACTTGTCGTCGTCAGTATGATATGTCGCCTGTAATGCCTGATGTTGAAGCCCTATGCAATGATAGCGCATGGTGACATGAGAGCACATAGGAACTACTTGTCGTCGTCAGTATGATATGTCGCCTGTAATGCCTGATGTTGAAGCCCTATGCAATGATAGCGCATGGTGACATGAGAGCACATAGGAACTACTTGTCGTCGTCAGTATGATATGTCGCCTGTAATGCCTGATGTTGAAGCCCTATGCAATGATAGCGCATGGTGACATGAGAGCACATAGGAACTACTTGTCGTCGTCAGTATGATATGTCGCCTGTAATGCCTGATGTTGAAGCCCTATGCAATGATAGCGCATGGTGACATGAGAGCACATGATCGCAGGAACTACTTGTCGTCGTCAGTATGATATGTCGCCTGTAATGCCTGATGTTGAAGCCCTATGCAATGATAGCGCATGGTGACATGAGAGCACATAGGAACTACTTGTCGTCGTCAGTATGATATGTCGCCTGTAATGCCTGATGTTGAAGCCCTATGCAATGATAGCGCATGGTGACATGAGAGCACATAGGAACTACTTGTCGTCGTCAGTATGATATGTCGCCTGTAATGCCTGATGTTGAAGCCCTATGCAATGATAGCGCATGGTGACATGAGAGCACATAGGAACTACTTGTCGTCGTCAGTATGATATGTCGCCTGTAATGCCTGATGTTGAAGCCCTATGCAATGATAGCGCATGGTGACATGAGAGCACATGATCGCAGGAACTACTTGTCGTCGTCAGTATGATATGTCGCCTGTAATGCCTGATGTTGAAGCCCTATGCAATGATAGCGCATGGTGACATGAGAGCACATAGGAACTACTTGTCGTCGTCAGTATGATATGTCGCCTGTAATGCCTGATGTTGAAGCCCTATGCAATGATAGCGCATGGTGACATGAGAGCACATAGGAACTACTTGTCGTCGTCAGTATGATATGTCGCCTGTAATGCCTGATGTTGAAGCCCTATGCAATGATAGCGCATGGTGACATGAGAGCACATAGGAACTACTTGTCGTCGTCAGTATGATATGTCGCCTGTAATGCCTGATGTTGAAGCCCTATGCAATGATAGCGCATGGTGACATGAGAGCACATGATCGCAGGAACTACTTGTCGTCGTCAGTATGATATGTCGCCTGTAATGCCTGATGTTGAAGCCCTATGCAATGATAGCGCATGGTGACATGAGAGCACATAGGAACTACTTGTCGTCGTCAGTATGATATGTCGCCTGTAATGCCTGATGTTGAAGCCCTATGCAATGATAGCGCATGGTGACATGAGAGCACATAGGAACTACTTGTCGTCGTCAGTATGATATGTCGCCTGTAATGCCTGATGTTGAAGCCCTATGCAATGATAGCGCATGGTGACATGAGAGCACATAGGAACTACTTGTCGTCGTCAGTATGATATGTCGCCTGTAATGCCTGATGTTGAAGCCCTATGCAATGATAGCGCATGGTGACAAGCACATGATCGCAGGAACTACTTGTCGTCGTCAGTATGATATGTCGCCTGTAATGCCTGATGTTGAAGCCCTATGCAATGATAGCGCATGGTGACATGAGAGCACATAGGAACTACTTGTCGTCGTCAGTATGATATGTCGCCTGTAATGCCTGATGTTGAAGCCCTATGCAATGATAGCGCATGGTGACATGAGAGCACATAGGAACTACTTGTCGTCGTCAGTATGATATGTCGCCTGTAATGCCTGATGTTGAAGCCCTATGCAATGATAGCGCATGGTGACATGAGAGCACATGATCGCAGGAGCTACTTGTCGTCGTCAGTATGATATGTCGCCTGTAATGCCTGATGTTGAAGCCCTATGCAATGATAGCGCATGGTGACAAGCACATGATCGCAGGAGCTACTTGTCGTCGTCAGTATGATATGTCGCCTGTAATGCCTGATGTTGAAGCCCTATGCAATGATAGCGCATGGTGACATGAGAGCACATGATCGCAGGAGCTACTTGTCGTCGTCAGTATGATATGTCGCCTGTTATGCCTGATGTTGAAGCCCTATGCAATGATAGCGCATGGTGACAAGCACATGATCGCAGGAGCTACTTGTCGTCGTCAGTATGATATGTCGCCTGTAATGCCTGATGTTGAAGCCCTATGCAATGATAGCGCATGGTGACATGAGAGCACATGATCGCAGGAACTACTTGTCGTCGTCAGTATGATATGTCGCCTGTAATGCCTGATGTTGAAGCCCTATGCAATGATAGCGCATGGTGACATGAGAGCACATAGGAACTACTTGTCGTCGTCAGTATGATATGTCGCCTGTAATGCCTGATGTTGAAGCCCTATGCAATGATAGCGCATGGTGACATGAGAGCACATAGGAACTACTTGTCGTCGTCAGTATGATATGTCGCCTGTAATGCCTGATGTTGAAGCCCTATGCAATGATAGCGCATGGTGACATGAGAGCACATAGGAACTACTTGTCGTCGTCAGTATGATATGTCGCCTGTAATGCCTGATGTTGAAGCCCTATGCAATGATAGCGCATGGTGACATGAGAGCACATGATCGCAGGAACTACTTGTCGTCGTCAGTATGATATGTCGCCTGTAATGCCTGATGTTGAAGCCCTATGCAATGATAGCGCATGGTGACATGAGAGCACATAGGAACTACTTGTCGTCGTCAGTATGATATGTCGCCTGTAATGCCTGATGTTGAAGCCCTATGCAATGATAGCGCATGGTGACATGAGAGCACATAGGAACTACTTGTCGTCGTCAGTATGATATGTCGCCTGTAATGCCTGATGTTGAAGCCCTATGCAATGATAGCGCATGGTGACATGAGAGCACATAGGAACTACTTGTCGTCGTCAGTATGATATGTCGCCTGTAATGCCTGATGTTGAAGCCCTATGCAATGATAGCGCATGGTGACAAGCACATGATCGCAGGAACTACTTGTCGTCGTCAGTATGATATGTCGCCTGTAATGCCTGATGTTGAAGCCCTATGCAATGATAGCGCATGGTGACATGAGAGCACATAGGAACTACTTGTCGTCGTCAGTATGATATGTCGCCTGTAATGCCTGATGTTGAAGCCCTATGCAATGATAGCGCATGGTGACATGAGAGCACATAGGAACTACTTGTCGTCGTCAGTATGATATGTCGCCTGTAATGCCTGATGTTGAAGCCCTATGCAATGATAGCGCATGGTGACATGAGAGCACATAGGAACTACTTGTCGTCGTCAGTATGATATGTCGCCTGTAATGCCTGATGTTGAAGCCCTATGCAATGATAGCGCATGGTGACATGAGAGCACATGATCGCAGGAACTACTTGTCGTCGTCAGTATGATATGTCGCCTGTAATGCCTGATGTTGAAGCCCTATGCAATGATAGCGCATGGTGACATGAGAGCACATAGGAACTACTTGTCGTCGTCAGTATGATATGTCGCCTGTAATGCCTGATGTTGAAGCCCTATGCAATGATAGCGCATGGTGACATGAGAGCACATGATCGCAGGAACTACTTGTCGTCGTCAGTATGATATGTCGCCTGTAATGCCTGATGTTGAAGCCCTATGCAATGATAGCGCATGGTGACATGAGAGCACATGATCGCAGGAACTACTTGTCGTCGTCAGTATGATATGTCGCCTGTAATGCCTGATGTTGAAGCCCTATGCAATGATAGCGCATGGTGACATGAGAGCACATGATCGCAGGAACTACTTGTCGTCGTCAGTATGATATGTCGCCTGTAATGCCTGATGTTGAAGCCCTATGCAATGATAGCGCATGGTGACATGAGAGCACATAGGAGCTACTAGTCGTCGTCAGTATGATATGTCGCCTGTAATGCCTGATGTTGAAGCCCTATGCAATGATAGCGCATGGTGACATGAGAGCACATAGGAACTACTTGTCGTCGTCAGTATGATATGTCGCCTGTAATGCCTGATGTTGAAGCCCTATGCAATGATAGCGCATGGTGACATGAGAGCACATGATCGCAGGAACTACTTGTCGTCGTCAGTATGATATGTCGCCTGTAATGCCTGATGTTGAAGCCCTATGCAATGATAGCGCATGGTGACATGAGAGCACATAGGAACTACTTGTCGTCGTCAGTATGATATGTCGCCTGTAATGCCTGATGTTGAAGCCCTATGCAATGATAGCGCATGGTGACAAGCACATGATCGCAGGAACTACTTGTCGTCGTCAGTATGATATGTCGCCTGTAATGCCTGATGTTGAAGCCCTATGCAATGATAGCGCATGGTGACATGAGAGCACATAGGAACTACTTGTCGTCGTCAGTATGATATGTCGCCTGTAATGCCTGATGTTGAAGCCCTATGCAATGATAGCGCATGGTGACATGAGAGCACATTGGAACTACTTGTCGTCGTCAGTATGATATGTCGCCTGTAATGCCTGATGTTGAAGCCCTATGCAATGATAGCGCATGGTGACATGAGAGCACATAGGAACTACTTGTCGTCGTCAGTATGATATGTCGCCTGTAATGCCTGATGTTGAAGCCCTATGCAATGATAGCGCATGGTGACATGAGAGCACATAGGAACTACTTGTCGTCGTCAGTATGATATGTCGCCTGTAATGCCTGATGTTGAAGCCCTATGCAATGATAGCGCATGGTGACATGAGAGCACATGATCGCAGGAACTACTTGTCGTCGTCAGTATGATATGTCGCCTGTAATGCCTGATGTTGAAGCCCTATGCAATGATAGCGCATGGTGACATGAGAGCACATAGGAACTACTTGTCGTCGTCAGTATGATATGTCGCCTGTAATGCCTGATGTTGAAGCCCTATGCAATGATAGCGCATGGTGACATGAGAGCACATAGGAACTACTTGTCGTCGTCAGTATGATATGTCGCCTGTAATGCCTGATGTTGAAGCCCTATGCAATGATAGCGCATGGTGACATGAGAGCACATAGGAACTACTTGTCGTCGTCAGTATGATATGTCGCCTGTAATGCCTGATGTTGAAGCCCTATGCAATGATAGCGCATGGTGACATGAGAGCACATAGGAACTACTTGTCGTCGTCAGTATGATATGTCGCCTGTAATGCCTGATGTTGAAGCCCTATGCAATGATAGCGCATGGTGACATGAGAGCACATAGGAACTACTTGTCGTCGTCAGTATGATATGTCGCCTGTAATGCCTGATGTTGAAGCCCTATGCAATGATAGCGCATGGTGACATGAGAGCACATGATCGCAGGAGCTACTTGTCGTCGTCAGTATGATATGTCGCCTGTAATGCCTGATGTTGAAGCCCTATGCAATGATAGCGCATGGTGACAAGCACATGATCGCAGGAGCTACTTGTCGTCGTCAGTATGATATGTCGCCTGTAATGCCTGATGTTGAAGCCCTATGCAATGATAGCGCATGGTGACATGAGAGCACATAGGAACTACTTGTCGTCGTCAGTATGATATGTCGCCTGTAATGCCTGATGTTGAAGCCCTATGCAATGATAGCGCATGGTGACATGAGAGCACATAGGAACTACTTGTCGTCGTCAGTATGATATGTCGCCTGTAATGCCTGATGTTGAAGCCCTATGCAATGATAGCGCATGGTGACAAGCACATGATCGCAGGAACTACTTGTCGTCGTCAGTATGATATGTCGCCTGTAATGCCTGATGTTGAAGCCCTATGCAATGATAGCGCATGGTGACAAGCACATGATCGCAGGAACTACTTGTCGTCGTCAGTATGATATGTCGCCTGTAATGCCTGATGTTGAAGCCCTATGCAATGATAGCGCATGGTGACATGAGAGCACATAGGAACTACTTGTCGTCGTCAGTATGATATGTCGCCTGTAATGCCTGATGTTGAAGCCCTATGCAATGATAGCGCATGGTGACATGAGAGCACATAGGAACTACTTGTCGTCGTCAGTATGATATGTCGCCTGTAATGCCTGATGTTGAAGCCCTATGCAATGATAGCGCATGGTGACATGAGAGCACATAGGAACTACTTGTCGTCGTCAGTATGATATGTCGCCTGTAATGCCTGATGTTGAAGCCCTATGCAATGATAGCGCATGGTGACATGAGAGCACATGATCGCAGGAACTACTTGTCGTCGTCAGTATGATATGTCGCCTGTAATGCCTGATGTTGAAGCCCTATGCAATGATAGCGCATGGTGACATGAGAGCACATAGGAACTACTTGTCGTCGTCAGTATGATATGTCGCCTGTAATGCCTGATGTTGAAGCCCTATGCAATGATAGCGCATGGTGACATGAGAGCACATAGGAACTACTTGTCGTCGTCAGTATGATATGTCGCCTGTAATGCCTGATGTTGAAGCCCTATGCAATGATAGCGCATGGTGACATGAGAGCACATAGGAACTACTTGTCGTCGTCAGTATGATATGTCGCCTGTAATGCCTGATGTTGAAGCCCTATGCAATGATAGCGCATGGTGACATGAGAGCACATGATCGCAGGAACTACTTGTCGTCGTCAGTATGATATGTCGCCTGTAATGCCTGATGTTGAAGCCCTATGCAATGATAGCGCATGGTGACATGAGAGCACATAGGAACTACTTGTCGTCGTCAGTATGATATGTCGCCTGTAATGCCTGATGTTGAAGCCCTATGCAATGATAGCGCATGGTGACATGAGAGCACATAGGAACTACTTGTCGTCGTCAGTATGATATGTCGCCTGTAATGCCTGATGTTGAAGCCCTATGCAATGATAGCGCATGGTGACATGAGAGCACATAGGAACTACTTGTCGTCGTCAGTATGATATGTCGCCTGTAATGCCTGATGTTGAAGCCCTATGCAATGATAGCGCATGGTGACATGAGAGCACATGATCGCAGGAACTACTTGTCGTCGTCAGTATGATATGTCGCCTGTAATGCCTGATGTTGAAGCCCTATGCAATGATAGCGCATGGTGACATGAGAGCACATAGGAACTACTTGTCGTCGTCAGTATGATATGTCGCCTGTAATGCCTGATGTTGAAGCCCTATGCAATGATAGCGCATGGTGACATGAGAGCACATAGGAACTACTTGTCGTCGTCAGTATGATATGTCGCCTGTAATGCCTGATGTTGAAGCCCTATGCAATGATAGCGCATGGTGACATGAGAGCACATAGGAACTACTTGTCGTCGTCAGTATGATATGTCGCCTGTAATGCCTGATGTTGAAGCCCTATGCAATGATAGCGCATGGTGACAAGCACATGATCGCAGGAACTACTTGTCGTCGTCAGTATGATATGTCGCCTGTAATGCCTGATGTTGAAGCCCTATGCAATGATAGCGCATGGTGACATGAGAGCACATAGGAACTACTTGTCGTCGTCAGTATGATATGTCGCCTGTAATGCCTGATGTTGAAGCCCTATGCAATGATAGCGCATGGTGACATGAGAGCACATAGGAACTACTTGTCGTCGTCAGTATGATATGTCGCCTGTAATGCCTGATGTTGAAGCCCTATGCAATGATAGCGCATGGTGACATGAGAGCACATGATCGCAGGAGCTACTTGTCGTCGTCAGTATGATATGTCGCCTGTAATGCCTGATGTTGAAGCCCTATGCAATGATAGCGCATGGTGACAAGCACATGATCGCAGGAGCTACTTGTCGTCGTCAGTATGATATGTCGCCTGTAATGCCTGATGTTGAAGCCCTATGCAATGATAGCGCATGGTGACATGAGAGCACATGATCGCAGGAGCTACTTGTCGTCGTCAGTATGATATGTCGCCTGTTATGCCTGATGTTGAAGCCCTATGCAATGATAGCGCATGGTGACAAGCACATGATCGCAGGAGCTACTTGTCGTCGTCAGTATGATATGTCGCCTGTAATGCCTGATGTTGAAGCCCTATGCAATGATAGCGCATGGTGACATGAGAGCACATGATCGCAGGAACTACTTGTCGTCGTCAGTATGATATGTCGCCTGTAATGCCTGATGTTGAAGCCCTATGCAATGATAGCGCATGGTGACATGAGAGCACATAGGAACTACTTGTCGTCGTCAGTATGATATGTCGCCTGTAATGCCTGATGTTGAAGCCCTATGCAATGATAGCGCATGGTGACATGAGAGCACATAGGAACTACTTGTCGTCGTCAGTATGATATGTCGCCTGTAATGCCTGATGTTGAAGCCCTATGCAATGATAGCGCATGGTGACATGAGAGCACATAGGAACTACTTGTCGTCGTCAGTATGATATGTCGCCTGTAATGCCTGATGTTGAAGCCCTATGCAATGATAGCGCATGGTGACATGAGAGCACATGATCGCAGGAACTACTTGTCGTCGTCAGTATGATATGTCGCCTGTAATGCCTGATGTTGAAGCCCTATGCAATGATACCGCATGGTGACATGAGAGCACATAGGAACTACTTGTCGTCGTCAGTATGATAAGTCGCCTGTAATGCCTGATGTTGAAGCCCTATGCAATGATAGCGCATGGTGACATGAGAGCACATAGGAACTACTTGTCGTCGTCAGTATGATATGTCGCCTGTAATGCCTGATGTTGAAGCCCTATGCAATGATAGCGCATGGTGACATGAGAGCACATAGGAACTACTTGTCGTCGTCAGTATGATATGTCGCCTGTAATGCCTGATGTTGAAGCCCTATGCAATGATAGCGCATGGTGACAAGCACATGATCGCAGGAACTACTTGTCGTCGTCAGTATGATATGTCGCCTGTAATGCCTGATGTTGAAGCCCTATGCAATGATAGCGCATGGTGACATGAGAGCACATAGGAACTACTTGTCGTCGTCAGTATGATATGTCGCCTGTAATGCCTGATGTTGAAGCCCTATGCAATGATAGCGCATGGTGACATGAGAGCACATAGGAACTACTTGTCGTCGTCAGTATGATATGTCGCCTGTAATGCCTGATGTTGAAGCCCTATGCAATGATAGCGCATGGTGACATGAGAGCACATAGGAACTACTTGTCGTCGTCAGTATGATATGTCGCCTGTAATGCCTGATGTTGAAGCCCTATGCAATGATAGCGCATGGTGACATGAGAGCATGATCGCAGGAACTACTTGTCGTCGTCAGTATGATATGTCGCCTGTAATGCCTGATGTTGAAGCCCTATGCAATGATAGCGCATGGTGACATGAGAGCACATAGGAACTACTTGTCGTCGTCAGTATGATATGTCGCCTGTAATGCCTGATGTTGAAGCCCTATGCAATGATAGCGCATGGTGACATGAGAGCACATGATCGCAGGAACTACTTGTCGTCGTCAGTATGATATGTCGCCTGTAATGCCTGATGTTGAAGCCCTATGCAATGATAGCGCATGGTGACATGAGAGCACATGATCGCAGGAACTACTTGTCGTCGTCAGTATGATATGTCGCCTGTAATGCCTGATGTTGAAGCCCTATGCAATGATAGCGCATGGTGACATGAGAGCACATGATCGCAGGAACTACTTGTCGTCGTCAGTATGATATGTCGCCTGTAATGCCTGATGTTGAAGCCCTATGCAATGATAGCGCATGGTGACATGAGAGCACATAGGAGCTACTAGTCGTCGTCAGTATGATATGTCGCCTGTAATGCCTGATGTTGAAGCCCTATGCAATGATAGCGCATGGTGACATGAGAGCACATAGGAACTACTTGTCGTCGTCAGTATGATATGTCGCCTGTAATGCCTGATGTTGAAGCCCTATGCAATGATAGCGCATGGTGACATGAGAGCACATGATCGCAGGAACTACTTGTCGTCGTCAGTATGATATGTCGCCTGTAATGCCTGATGTTGAAGCCCTATGCAATGATAGCGCATGGTGACATGAGAGCACATAGGAACTACTTGTCGTCGTCAGTATGATATGTCGCCTGTAATGCCTGATGTTGAAGCCCTATGCAATGATAGCGCATGGTGACAAGCACATGATCGCAGGAACTACTTGTCGTCGTCAGTATGATATGTCGCCTGTAATGCCTGATGTTGAAGCCCTATGCAATGATAGCGCATGGTGACATGAGAGCACATAGGAACTACTTGTCGTCGTCAGTATGATATGTCGCCTGTAATGCCTGATGTTGAAGCCCTATGCAATGATAGCGCATGGTGACATGAGAGCACATTGGAACTACTTGTCGTCGTCAGTATGATATGTCGCCTGTAATGCCTGATGTTGAAGCCCTATGCAATGATAGCGCATGGTGACATGAGAGCACATAGGAACTACTTGTCGTCGTCAGTATGATATGTCGCCTGTAATGCCTGATGTTGAAGCCCTATGCAATGATAGCGCATGGTGACATGAGAGCACATAGGAACTACTTGTCGTCGTCAGTATGATATGTCGCCTGTAATGCCTGATGTTGAAGCCCTATGCAATGATAGCGCATGGTGACATGAGAGCACATGATCGCAGGAACTACTTGTCGTCGTCAGTATGATATGTCGCCTGTAATGCCTGATGTTGAAGCCCTATGCAATGATAGCGCATGGTGACATGAGAGCACATAGGAACTACTTGTCGTCGTCAGTATGATATGTCGCCTGTAATGCCTGATGTTGAAGCCCTATGCAATGATAGCGCATGGTGACATGAGAGCACATAGGAACTACTTGTCGTCGTCAGTATGATATGTCGCCTGTAATGCCTGATGTTGAAGCCCTATGCAATGATAGCGCATGGTGACATGAGAGCACATAGGAACTACTTGTCGTCGTCAGTATGATATGTCGCCTGTAATGCCTGATGTTGAAGCCCTATGCAATGATAGCGCATGGTGACAAGCACATGATCGCAGGAACTACTTGTCGTCGTCAGTATGATATGTCGCCTGTAATGCCTGATGTTGAAGCCCTATGCAATGATAGCGCATGGTGACAAGCACATGATCGCAGGAACTACTTGTCGTCGTCAGTATGATATGTCGCCTGTAATGCCTGATGTTGAAGCCCTATGCAATGATAGCGCATGGTGACATGAGAGCACATAGGAACTACTTGTCGTCGTCAGTATGATATGTCGCCTGTAATGCCTGATGTTGAAGCCCTATGCAATGATAGCGCATGGTGACATGAGAGCACATAGGAACTACTTGTCGTCGTCAGTATGATATGTCGCCTGTAATGCCTGATGTTGAAGCCCTATGCAATGATAGCGCATGGTGACAAGCACATGATCGCAGGAACTACTTGTCGTCGTCAGTATGATATGTCGCCTGTAATGCCTGATGTTGAAGCCCTATGCAATGATAGCGCATGGTGACATGAGAGCACATAGGAACTACTTGTCGTCGTCAGTATGATATGTCGCCTGTAATGCCTGATGTTGAAGCCCTATGCAATGATAGCGCATGGTGACATGAGAGCACATAGGAACTACTTGTCGTCGTCAGTATGATATGTCGCCTGTAATGCCTGATGTTGAAGCCCTATGCAATGATAGCGCATGGTGACATGAGAGCACATGATCGCAGGAACTACTTGTCGTCGTCAGTATGATATGTCGCCTGTAATGCCTGATGTTGAAGCCCTATGCAATGATAGCGCATGGTGACATGAGAGCACATAGGAACTACTTGTCGTCGTCAGTATGATATGTCGCCTGTAATGCCTGATGTTGAAGCCCTATGCAATGATAGCGCATGGTGACAAGCACATGATCGCAGGAACTACTTGTCGTCGTCAGTATGATATGTCGCCTGTAATGCCTGATGTTGAAGCCCTATGCAATGATAGCGCATGGTGACATGAGAGCACATAGGAACTACTTGTCGTCGTCAGTATGATATGTCGCCTGTAATGCCTGATGTTGAAGCCCTATGCAATGATAGCGCATGGTGACAAGCACATGATCGCAGGAACTACTTGTCGTCGTCAGTATGATATGTCGCCTGTAATGCCTGATGTTGAAGCCCTATGCAATGATAGCGCATGGTGACATGAGAGCACATAGGAACTACTTGTCGTCGTCAGTATGATATGTCGCCTGTAATGCCTGATGTTGAAGCCCTATGCAATGATAGCGCATGGTGACATGAGAGCACATAGGAACTACTTGTCGTCGTCAGTATGATATGTCGCCTGTAATGCCTGATGTTGAAGCCCTATGCAATGATAGCGCATGGTGACATGAGAGCACATGATCGCAGGAACTACTTGTCGTCGTCAGTATGATATGTCGCCTGTAATGCCTGATGTTGAAGCCCTATGCAATGATAGCGCATGGTGACATGAGAGCACATAGGAACTACTTGTCGTCGTCAGTATGATATGTCGCCTGTAATGCCTGATGTTGAAGCCCTATGCAATGATAGCGCATGGTGACATGAGAGCACATAGGAACTACTTGTCGTCGTCAGTATGATATGTCGCCTGTAATGCCTGATGTTGAAGCCCTATGCAATGATAGCGCATGGTGACATGAGAGCACATAGGAACTACTTGTCGTCGTCAGTATGATATGTCGCCTGTAATGCCTGATGTTGAAGCCCTATGCAATGATAGCGCATGGTGACATGAGAGCACATAGGAACTACTTGTCGTCGTCAGTATGATATGTCGCCTGTAATGCCTGATGTTGAAGCCCTATGCAATGATAGCGCATGGTGACATGAGAGCACATAGGAACTACTTGTCGTCGTCAGTATGATATGTCGCCTGTAATGCCTGATGTTGAAGCCCTATGCAATGATAGCGCATGGTGACATGAGAGCACATAGGAACTACTTGTCGTCGTCAGTATGATATGTCGCCTGTAATGCCTGATGTTGAAGCCCTATGCAATGATAGCGCATGGTGACATGAGAGCACATAGGAACTACTTGTCGTCGTCAGTATGATATGTCGCCTGTAATGCCTGATGTTGAAGCCCTATGCAATGATAGCGCATGGTGACATGAGAGCACATGATCGCAGGAACTACTTGTCGTCGTCAGTATGATATGTCGCCTGTAATGCCTGATGTTGAAGCCCTATGCAATGATAGCGCATGGTGACATGAGAGCACATAGGAACTACTTGTCGTCGTCAGTATGATATGTCGCCTGTAATGCCTGATGTTGAAGCCCTATGCAATGATAGCGCATGGTGACATGAGAGCACATAGGAACTACTTGTCGTCGTCAGTATGATATGTCGCCTGTAATGCCTGATGTTGAAGCCCTATGCAATGATAGCGCATGGTGACATGAGAGCACATAGGAACTACTTGTCGTCGTCAGTATGATATGTCGCCTGTAATGCCTGATGTTGAAGCCCTATGCAATGATAGCGCATGGTGACATGAGAGCACATGATCGCAGGAACTACTTGTCGTCGTCAGTATGATATGTCGCCTGTAATGCCTGATGTTGAAGCCCTATGCAATGATAGCGCATGGTGACAAGCACATGATCGCAGGAACTACTTGTCGTCGTCAGTATGATATGTCGCCTGTAATGCCTGATGTTGAAGCCCTATGCAATGATAGCGCATGGTGACATGAGAGCACATAGGAACTACTTGTCGTCGTCAGTATGATATGTCGCCTGTAATGCCTGATGTTGAAGCCCTATGCAATGATAGCGCATGGTGACATGAGAGCACATAGGAACTACTTGTCGTCGTCAGTATGATATGTCGCCTGTAATGCCTGATGTTGAAGCCCTATGCAATGATAGCGCATGGTGACATGAGAGCACATAGGAACTACTTGTCGTCGTCAGTATGATATGTCGCCTGTAATGCCTGATGTTGAAGCCCTATGCAATGATAGCGCATGGTGACATGAGAGCACATGATCGCAGGAACTACTTGTCGTCGTCAGTATGATATGTCGCCTGTAATGCCTGATGTTGAAGCCCTATGCAATGATAGCGCATGGTGACAAGCACATGATCGCAGGAACTACTTGTCGTCGTCAGTATGATATGTCGCCTGTAATGCCTGATGTTGAAGCCCTATGCAATGATAGCGCATGGTGACATGAGAGCACATAGGAACTACTTGTCGTCGTCAGTATGATATGTCGCCTGTAATGCCTGATGTTGAAGCCCTATGCAATGATAGCGCATGGTGACATGAGAGCACATAGGAACTACTTGTCGTCGTCAGTATGATATGTCGCCTGTAATGCCTGATGTTGAAGCCCTATGCAATGATAGCGCATGGTGACAAGCACATGATCGCAGGAACTACTTGTCGTCGTCAGTATGATATGTCGCCTGTAATGCCTGATGTTGAAGCCCTATGCAATGATAGCGCATGGTGACATGAGAGCACATAGGAACTACTTGTCGTCGTCAGTATGATATGTCGCCTGTAATGCCTGATGTTGAAGCCCTATGCAATGATAGCGCATGGTGACATGAGAGCACATAGGAACTACTTGTCGTCGTCAGTATGATATGTCGCCTGTAATGCCTGATGTTGAAGCCCTATGCAATGATAGCGCATGGTGACAAGCACATGATCGCAGGAACTACTTGTCGTCGTCAGTATGATATGTCGCCTGTAATGCCTGATGTTGAAGCCCTATGCAATGATAGCGCATGGTGACAAGCACATGATCGCAGGAACTACTTGTCGTCGTCAGTATGATATGTCGCCTGTAATGCCTGATGTTGAAGCCCTATGCAATGATAGCGCATGGTGACATGAGAGCACATAGGAACTACTTGTCGTCGTCAGTATGATATGTCGCCTGTAATGCCTGATGTTGAAGCCCTATGCAATGATAGCGCATGGTGACATGAGAGCACATAGGAACTACTTGTCGTCGTCAGTATGATATGTCGCCTGTAATGCCTGATGTTGAAGCCCTATGCAATGATAGCGCATGGTGACATGAGAGCACATAGGAACTACTTGTCGTCGTCAGTATGATATGTCGCCTGTAATGCCTGATGTTGAAGCCCTATGCAATGATAGCGCATGGTGACATGAGAGCACATGATCGCAGGAACTACTTGTCGTCGTCAGTATGATATGTCGCCTGTAATGCCTGATGTTGAAGCCCTATGCAATGATAGCGCATGGTGACAAGCACATGATCGCAGGAACTACTTGTCGTCGTCAGTATGATATGTCGCCTGTAATGCCTGATGTTGAAGCCCTATGCAATGATAGCGCATGGTGACATGAGAGCACATAGGAACTACTTGTCGTCGTCAGTATGATATGTCGCCTGTAATGCCTGATGTTGAAGCCCTATGCAATGATAGCGCATGGTGACATGAGAGCACATAGGAACTACTTGTCGTCGTCAGTATGATATGTCGCCTGTAATGCCTGATGTTGAAGCCCTATGCAATGATAGCGCATGGTGACAAGCACATGATCGCAGGAACTACTTGTCGTCGTCAGTATGATATGTCGCCTGTAATGCCTGATGTTGAAGCCCTATGCAATGATAGCGCATGGTGACATGAGAGCACATAGGAACTACTTGTCGTCGTCAGTATGATATGTCGCCTGTAATGCCTGATGTTGAAGCCCTATGCAATGATAGCGCATGGTGACATGAGAGCACATAGGAACTACTTGTCGTCGTCAGTATGATATGTCGCCTGTAATGCCTGATGTTGAAGCCCTATGCAATGATAGCGCATGGTGACAAGCACATGATCGCAGGAACTACTTGTCGTCGTCAGTATGATATGTCGCCTGTAATGCCTGATGTTGAAGCCCTATGCAATGATAGCGCATGGTGACATGAGAGCACATAGGAACTACTTGTCGTCGTCAGTATGATATGTCGCCTGTAATGCCTGATGTTGAAGCCCTATGCAATGATAGCGCATGGTGACAAGCACATGATCGCAGGAACTACTTGTCGTCGTCAGTATGATATGTCGCCTGTAATGCCTGATGTTGAAGCCCTATGCAATGATAGCGCATGGTGACATGAGAGCACATAGGAACTACTTGTCGTCGTCAGTATGATATGTCGCCTGTAATGCCTGATGTTGAAGCCCTATGCAATGATAGCGCATGGTGACATGAGAGCACATAGGAACTACTTGTCGTCGTCAGTATGATATGTCGCCTGTAATGCCTGATGTTGAAGCCCTATGCAATGATAGCGCATGGTGACATGAGAGCACATGATCGCAGGAACTACTTGTCGTCGTCAGTATGATATGTCGCCTGTAATGCCTGATGTTGAAGCCCTATGCAATGATAGCGCATGGTGACATGAGAGCACATAGGAACTACTTGTCGTCGTCAGTATGATATGTCGCCTGTAATGCCTGATGTTGAAGCCCTATGCAATGATAGCGCATGGTGACATGAGAGCACATAGGAACTACTTGTCGTCGTCAGTATGATATGTCGCCTGTAATGCCTGATGTTGAAGCCCTATGCAATGATAGCGCATGGTGACATGAGAGCACATAGGAACTACTTGTCGTCGTCAGTATGATATGTCGCCTGTAATGCCTGATGTTGAAGCCCTATGCAATGATAGCGCATGGTGACAAGCACATGATCGCAGGAACTACTTGTCGTCGTCAGTATGATATGTCGCCTGTAATGCCTGATGTTGAAGCCCTATGCAATGATAGCGCATGGTGACATGAGAGCACATAGGAACTACTTGTCGTCGTCAGTATGATATGTCGCCTGTAATGCCTGATGTTGAAGCCCTATGCAATGATAGCGCATGGTGACATGAGAGCACATGATCGCAGGAACTACTTGTCGTCGTCAGTATGATATGTCGCCTGTAATGCCTGATGTTGAAGCCCTATGCAATGATAGCGCATGGTGACATGAGAGCACATAGGAACTACTTGTCGTCGTCAGTATGATATGTCGCCTGTAATGCCTGATGTTGAAGCCCTATGCAATGATAGCGCATGGTGACAAGCACATGATCGCAGGAACTACTTGTCGTCGTCAGTATGATATGTCGCCTGTAATGCCTGATGTTGAAGCCCTATGCAATGATAGCGCATGGTGACAAGCACATGATCGCAGGAACTACTTGTCGTCGTCAGTATGATATGTCGCCTGTAATGCCTGATGTTGAAGCCCTATGCAATGATAGCGCATGGTGACATGAGAGCACATAGGAACTACTTGTCGTCGTCAGTATGATATGTCGCCTGTAATGCCTGATGTTGAAGCCCTATGCAATGATAGCGCATGGTGACATGAGAGCACATAGGAACTACTTGTCGTCGTCAGTATGATATGTCGCCTGTAATGCCTGATGTTGAAGCCCTATGCAATGATAGCGCATGGTGACAAGCACATGATCGCAGGAACTACTTGTCGTCGTCAGTATGATATGTCGCCTGTAATGCCTGATGTTGAAGCCCTATGCAATGATAGCGCATGGTGACATGAGAGCACATAGGAACTACTTGTCGTCGTCAGTATGATATGTCGCCTGTAATGCCTGATGTTGAAGCCCTATGCAATGATAGCGCATGGTGACAAGCACATGATCGCAGGAACTACTTGTCGTCGTCAGTATGATATGTCGCCTGTAATGCCTGATGTTGAAGCCCTATGCAATGATAGCGCATGGTGACATGAGAGCACATAGGAACTACTTGTCGTCGTCAGTATGATATGTCGCCTGTAATGCCTGATGTTGAAGCCCTATGCAATGATAGCGCATGGTGACAAGCACATGATCGCAGGAACTACTTGTCGTCGTCAGTATGATATGTCGCCTGTAATGCCTGATGTTGAAGCCCTATGCAATGATAGCGCATGGTGACATGAGAGCACATAGGAACTACTTGTCGTCGTCAGTATGATATGTCGCCTGTAATGCCTGATGTTGAAGCCCTATGCAATGATAGCGCATGGTGACATGAGAGCACATAGGAACTACTTGTCGTCGTCAGTATGATATGTCGCCTGTAATGCCTGATGTTGAAGCCCTATGCAATGATAGCGCATGGTGACATGAGAGCACATGATCGCAGGAACTACTTGTCGTCGTCAGTATGATATGTCGCCTGTAATGCCTGATGTTGAAGCCCTATGCAATGATAGCGCATGGTGACATGAGAGCACATAGGAACTACTTGTCGTCGTCAGTATGATATGTCGCCTGTAATGCCTGATGTTGAAGCCCTATGCAATGATAGCGCATGGTGACATGAGAGCACATAGGAACTACTTGTCGTCGTCAGTATGATATGTCGCCTGTAATGCCTGATGTTGAAGCCCTATGCAATGATAGAACATGGTGACATGAGAGCACATAGGAACTACTTGTCGTCGTCAGTATGATATGTCGCCTGTAATGCCTGATGTTGAAGCCCTATGCAATGATAGCGCATGGTGACATGAGAGCACATAGGAACTACTTGTCGTCGTCAGTATGATATGTCGCCTGTAATGCCTGATGTTGAAGCCCTATGCAATGATAGCGCATGGTGACATGAGAGCACATAGGAACTACTTGTCGTCGTCAGTATGATATGTCGCCTGTAATGCCTGATGTTGAAGCCCTATGCAATGATAGCGCATGGTGACATGAGAGCACATGATCGCAGGAACTACTTGTCGTCGTCAGTATGATATGTCGCCTGTAATGCCTGATGTTGAAGCCCTATGCAATGATAGCGCATGGTGACATGAGAGCACATAGGAACTACTTGTCGTCGTCAGTATGATATGTCGCCTGTAATGCCTGATGTTGAAGCCCTATGCAATGATAGCGCATGGTGACATGAGAGCACATGATCGCAGGAACTACTTGTCGTCGTCAGTATGATATGTCGCCTGTAATGCCTGATGTTGAAGCCCTATGCAATGATAGCGCATGGTGACATGAGAGCACATAGGAACTACTTGTCGTCGTCAGTATGATATGTCGCCTGTAATGCCTGATGTTGAAGCCCTATGCAATGATAGCGCATGGTGACATGAGAGCACATAGGAACTACTTGTCGTCGTCAGTATGATATGTCGCCTGTAATGCCTGATGTTGAAGCCCTATGCAATGATAGCGCATGGTGACAAGCACATGATCGCAGGAACTACTTGTCGTCGTCAGTATGATATGTCGCCTGTAATGCCTGATGTTGAAGCCCTATGCAATGATAGCGCATGGTGACATGAGAGCACATGGGAACTACTTGTCGTCGTCAGTATGATATGTCGCCTGTAATGCCTGATGTTGAAGCCCTATGCAATGATAGCGCATGGTGACAAGCACATGATCGCAGGAACTACTTGTCGTCGTCAGTATGATATGTCGCCTGTAATGCCTGATGTTGAAGCCCTATGCAATGATAGCGCATGGTGACATGAGAGCACATAGGAACTACTTGTCGTCGTCAGTATGATATGTCGCCTGTAATGCCTGATGTTGAAGCCCTATGCAATGATAGCGCATGGTGACATGAGAGCACATAGGAACTACTTGTCGTCGTCAGTATGATATGTCGCCTGTAATGCCTGATGTTGAAGCCCTATGCAATGATAGCGCATGGTGACAAGCACATGATCGCAGGAACTACTTGTCGTCGTCAGTATGATATGTCGCCTGTAATGCCTGATGTTGAAGCCCTATGCAATGATAGCGCATGGTGACATGAGAGCACATAGGAACTACTTGTCGTCGTCAGTATGATATGTCGCCTGTAATGCCTGATGTTGAAGCCCTATGCAATGATAGCGCATGGTGACATGAGAGCACATAGGAACTACTTGTCGTCGTCAGTATGATATGTCGCCTGTAATGCCTGATGTTGAAGCCCTATGCAATGATAGCGCATGGTGACATGAGAGCACATAGGAACTACTTGTCGTCGTCAGTATGATATGTCGCCTGTAATGCCTGATGTTGAAGCCCTATGCAATGATAGCGCATGGTGACAAGCACATGATCGCAGGAACTACTTGTCGTCGTCAGTATGATATGTCGCCTGTAATGCCTGATGTTGAAGCCCTATGCAATGATAGCGCATGGTGACATGAGAGCACATAGGAACTACTTGTCGTCGTCAGTATGATATGTCGCCTGTAATGCCTGATGTTGAAGCCCTATGCAATGATAGCGCATGGTGACAAGCACATGATCGCAGGAACTACTTGTCGTCGTCAGTATGATATGTCGCCTGTAATGCCTGATGTTGAAGCCCTATGCAATGATAGCGCATGGTGACAAGCACATGATCGCAGGAACTACTTGTCGTCGTCAGTATGATATGTCGCCTGTAATGCCTGATGTTGAAGCCCTATGCAATGATAGCGCATGGTGACATGAGAGCACATAGGAACTACTTGTCGTCGTCAGTATGATATGTCGCCTGTAATGCCTGATGTTGAAGCCCTATGCAATGATAGCGCATGGTGACATGAGAGCACATAGGAACTACTTGTCGTCGTCAGTATGATATGTCGCCTGTAATGCCTGATGTTGAAGCCCTATGCAATGATAGCGCATGGTGACATGAGAGCACATAGGAACTACTTGTCGTCGTCAGTATGATATGTCGCCTGTAATGCCTGATGTTGAAGCCCTATGCAATGATAGCGCATGGTGACAAGCACATGATCGCAGGAACTACTTGTCGTCGTCAGTATGATATGTCGCCTGTAATGCCTGATGTTGAAGCCCTATGCAATGATAGCGCATGGTGACATGAGAGCACATAGGAACTACTTGTCGTCGTCAGTATGATATGTCGCCTGTAATGCCTGATGTTGAAGCCCTATGCAATGATAGCGCATGGTGACATGAGAGCACATGTCGCAGGAGCTACTTGTCGTCGTCAGTATGATATGTCGCCTGTAATGCCTGATGTTGAAGCCCTATGCAATGATAGCGCATGGTGACATGAGAGCACATAGGAACTACTTGTCGTCGTCAGTATGATATGTCGCCTGTAATGCCTGATGTTGAAGCCCTATGCAATGATAGCGCATGGTGACATGAGAGCACATGTCGCAGGAGCTACTTGTCGTCGTCAGTATGATATGTCGCCTGTAATGCCTGATGTTGAAGCCCTATGCAATGATAGCGCATGGTGACAAGCACATGATCGCAGGAACTACTTGTCGTCGTCAGTATGATATGTCGCCTGTAATGCCTGATGTTGAAGCCCTATGCAATGATAGCGCATGGTGACATGAGAGCACATAGGAACTACTTGTCGTCGTCAGTATGATATGTCGCCTGTAATGCCTGATGTTGAAGCCCTATGCAATGATAGCGCATGGTGACATGAGAGCACATAGGAACTACTTGTCGTCGTCAGTATGATATGTCGCCTGTAATGCCTGATGTTGAAGCCCTATGCAATGATAGCGCATGGTGACATGAGAGCACATAGGAACTACTTGTCGTCGTCAGTATGATATGTCGCCTGTAATGCCTGATGTTGAAGCCCTATGCAATGATAGCGCATGGTGACATGAGAGCACATGTCGCAGGAGCTACTTGTCGTCGTCAGTATGATATGTCGCCTGTAATGCCTGATGTTGAAGCCCTATGCAATGATAGCGCATGGTGACATGAGAGCACATGATCGCAGGAACTACTTGTCGTCGTCAGTATGATATGTCGCCTGTAATGCCTGATGTTGAAGCCCTATGCAATGATAGCGCATGGTGACATGAGAGCACATAGGAACTACTTGTCGTCGTCAGTATGATATGTCGCCTGTAATGCCTGATGTTGAAGCCCTATGCAATGATAGCGCATGGTGACATGAGAGCACATGATCGCAGGAACTACTTGTCGTCGTCAGTATGATATGTCGCCTGTAATGCCTGATGTTGAAGCCCTATGCAATGATAGCGCATGGTGACATGAGAGCACATAGGAACTACTTGTCGTCGTCAGTATGATATGTCGCCTGTAATGCCTGATGTTGAAGCCCTATGCAATGATAGCGCATGGTGACATGAGAGCACATGTCGCAGGAGCTACTTGTCGTCGTCAGTATGATATGTCGCCTGTAATGCCTGATGTTGAAGCCCTATGCAATGATAGCGCATGGTGACAAGCACATGATCGCAGGAACTACTTGTCGTCGTCAGTATGATATGTCGCCTGTAATGCCTGATGTTGAAGCCCTATGCAATGATAGCGCATGGTGACATGAGAGCACATAGGAACTACTTGTCGTCGTCAGTATGATATGTCGCCTGTAATGCCTGATGTTGAAGCCCTATGCAATGATAGCGCATGGTGACAAGCACATGATCGCAGGAACTACTTGTCGTCGTCAGTATGATATGTCGCCTGTAATGCCTGATGTTGAAGCCCTATGCAATGATAGCGCATGGTGACAAGCACATGATCGCAGGAACTACTTGTCGTCGTCAGTATGATATGTCGCCTGTAATGCCTGATGTTGAAGCCCTATGCAATGATAGCGCATGGTGACATGAGAGCACATAGGAACTACTTGTCGTCGTCAGTATGATATGTCGCCTGTAATGCCTGATGTTGAAGCCCTATGCAATGATAGCGCATGGTGACATGAGAGCACATAGGAACTACTTGTCGTCGTCAGTATGATATGTCGCCTGTAATGCCTGATGTTGAAGCCCTATGCAATGATAGCGCATGGTGACATGAGAGCACATAGGAACTACTTGTCGTCGTCAGTATGATATGTCGCCTGTAATGCCTGATGTTGAAGCCCTATGCAATGATAGCGCATGGTGACATGAGAGCACATAGGAACTACTTGTCGTCGTCAGTATGATATGTCGCCTGTAATGCCTGATGTTGAAGCCCTATGCAATGATAGCGCATGGTGACAAGCACATGATCGCAGGAACTACTTGTCGTCGTCAGTATGATATGTCGCCTGTAATGCCTGATGTTGAAGCCCTATGCAATGATAGCGCATGGTGACATGAGAGCACATAGGAACTACTTGTCGTCGTCAGTATGATATGTCGCCTGTAATGCCTGATGTTGAAGCCCTATGCAATGATAGCGCATGGTGACATGGAGCAAGCCGGGTGAACGACTGCAGCTATTTCTGCGTCCACATGATCGCAGGAACTACTTGTCGTCGGTGCGATAATATGTCGCCGGTAGTTAGACCACGTGGCTTGCTTCCGGATTATGCTACATTTCAGTTTTTTAAATGTAACAGAAAACTTTTTTGATGTAAGTTGTATTACAAACCTAAAAATCGGTAATTGAATTTACTAAAAGGTAGGTAAACTTTTCCTACAGTTAGAAACTAAAGCAATATACCTTCACGATTACCTATATTACAAGGTGACTATCGCTTTACGAATAAAATTTCCTTAAAATGTTTGACTCTAACTTTATAACATTATCTCTGAATCCAAGAAATACTTACAAAATATATACGAACAATAAAACTACACCCAACCACATATTTTTACTATTCGTAATCCTATAAACATCTCAAAATACACTAACACACTTACCTATTCTAATAATATTTTGTTTTAATCAGCTCAATAATACGACAACACCGTCCCACGGGACAGTAGTTTTAATAAAAATAAAAATAAACGCAAATTCTATGTGATTGCGCAAATGTTCCCAACGTTTGAGACAATATCTACTGTTGATATTATAGAATTGGACAGCAGAACTTCAGCTTACATTTCTGGTCATCTTCAGTTTTTACAATTACACCTTTCAACTAACCAGCAATGTATTCTGAATCGAACTGTGTTAGCTGGTTAGCTGTAATACCAACCAATATCTACCAGCTATGTTTTGCTCTCGATATCGTGTGAAGAAGTACCTGCATGATTACTGTTTTCCTGGATCACAGCCAACAGAAATATGGGGTCGAATCGCTGAAAACATTACGAGCTTTTTGAAAATATCGCGCTTTCATGTTCATTGCTGTATTTCTTTTACGTTTTCAACTGAATTTGTCTCAAAACCAGAAATGCATCGTGAATTATTGCGTCCTGTTTTGATACTCGCTGTAACATCGTCAAGTCGTCATCTTCATTCACGAAAATTTACTCACGATTTTTATTATGATTTTAAATTTAAAAATACATATTATATTACATTAGTGCTGTTGTGTTGTCGTGGAAAATAATAGTCGTTCCACCTGTTTTATTGTGATTATGAGTGACTTGACATGGCATGAGCATGAGATGATATAAGTATCGGATGAATTTCGACATCAACACCAAAACTAACATTTTCAATCAAAGTAGTCTAGGATCCGGCTCATAATTCATTTCTAGGATCAGAAGTCGTATTTTTAAATTAAACTATTTTTCTCGTTTTTAGTACACAAAACTTTCGCGTGTGTTTGAAAAGTGATCACATACCTAATAATACTTAGTCATGAAAATTGATCAAAGCCCTACAAAATTGTTTTTTGAACCTGGCAGCACATACGTCTGGTTTGATAAAGCAGGATTGCGAATTTCAATTTACAAGGCTTGCAAAAGTTTCTGTGCCTTGTCCGGCTGCAAAATGCTAACTTTGAAGCTTCTTTTAACTTTGTTACTCTTAGCGCCATCTACAGAACTTTTTCTTTGGGTGAACTAAATAGGAACAGCGACATCTGCCTACGAAGCAAGAACTACCAAGTTACGGAGAGAACCTCGCGTTCAACATGAACCGCCTTGTCTCACCGCCTTAGAGCTTCGTAAGTTCGTGCGCCATTCGGTAGATGCCGCTACTACGCGATCAAATAACTTTAGGAATTTACAAAGTTTGATTCAATAAGTACCTTTGTTTGAGAAAATTAAGTTTTACGATATACTAAAAATACATTAAAAATAAAAAAGAACCGTGTGGCGGCGCCGCCGGCTTAGAATAGCATCACCCCATTTCTACCCGTGGTTGTCGTAAAAGGCGACTAAGGGATGGATCCAGGGAATGGGCCCTGTGAACATCTACAACACCTTGCATTGCGATCGCCAAGCCATCCCGCCTGCCAAGCGTGGTAAGTATGGCAATACCCCCCATTTGGGGGAGACCCATGTCCAGCAGTGGACTGTTGTGGTTGAAATAGTAGATTCTAAAAAATAAGTTTGTAAGTAATTTGACTGACTTCAAATAGATTCCCCTTATTGCCCAACACCATCATGTCAAGCACCTTGAAGTATCATCAGCAATTGGTAATGAAATGATGAGGGAAGACAATGATGCCGCTCCGATGCCAGCGGATAATAGATCAATGCCGCCGACACGGAACTCCTCACCACACTACCAGTTTACACTTGCAGCTTGCTGGAGGACTGTGAACTGTAGTGCCTTGAGATAAGACTTGATCACGTGTGTGTTTAGGAAGATCCAGGTAGTAAGATCTTGGTAGCGTTGATACGGGAACATCGCACATGTTGTGCTACATTGCTGTTTCAAATCATATAAGTTTTAAAATTCTTCTGTTTAAATTCCGTGGACCTATACAACCTGTGTTTTGTAACGGGTTCACGGTTCACGGTTACCACGGATACCACGGGTTAAAAGCTACAAGAAATTAATAAGAACTCGCATTCATAGCCCATCTGGACTATAGCTATCCTAAACTAATAAGAAGTAAAAATAAATAAAAAAAAACAATTACTTTTTTCGTTGTCGGCTCCTGAACTATCAGTGCGTTAATTATGTGGCTGTGATAGATAGGAATATATTATGGAAACTTTGTTTGATAAATTATTTGTCAGCATCTAATTCCAGCCAGCAATAGACATTACACCGATCTCCCGCACCGCTAGCCCTCGCATTATTCACACTGGTGCGAGTCCAGTATTTTTAGCGGCAGCAGTGACCGCGCGCGCCAGCCAGCCACGCGCCCGCGCAACTCCCGCGGTAATATGCTGCGCGAATCTTCCCGCGATCCCACCAGCTAGTAGCTTCCGTGTGTCGTGGACCTAGTGATAAACAGTGAAATGTGCGTGTTATGACAAAGGCTGCGACCCTGACGATGGACCGCCTGCGTAAGCAGCGCCGCTACAAGCTGGGCCGCAGACGGGTACGTCCCGAATTAGGTCGCACTTTTAGGTTATTCCTGTTTATCACCGCGTTATCATCATCATCACAAACATTCATTCGCTATTTGGTGAAGCATCAAGTAGAAACTTTGATAGCCTTTATGACTGAGATTTTGGTGTTAAAAGCATAGACATCTTTGAAATCAGAGATAGTTTAGAGATTGCTAATGTATAGTAAACACTTGCCAGCAGATGGCAGTGCTAAAATATGTACAGCTGTTCCGATTACCCTGAATCATAGTCTAGACACAGAAACGACAATAAATTTGATTCCTAGTTAACGTCTGTCTGTCCATCAGCACGCTTCGTAGTTTGTTTGGAACTTACTACCTACATAAATAGATATATCGCACCTCGCAGTTGTTAATAGGTATGTGTGTGCTACTATTCGAGTACCTATGTGTACCTCTATCAAACATCTTTCATAGTAGTATCAATATCAATATTAGTTACTGCCACCTTATTATCTCGTATCATCTCATCCATCATGGGGAGTAAATTGGTCGTAGATACTCGAGGTAGGTAGTTAGGTTAGATCATCTATAATTCGTTGGGTTAGGTACATTGTGTTGTGTGTGATCCTCGCTCGCATTCGCATCGGAGACCAATTTTGACCACGTTGGTAGGCTTGAAAAGTGCTACCTACTAGTAGCACCTACGAGTAGAAACATTACGTTTTGTATTATTGCGTCGTCTAGCGTCATCCATCATAGGTATCACATCCAACACACCATAAAATTATCTCATCACATCATCAGTATAAACCTGTTTAAAAATATATTTGGTGAACAATCCTTTCGTATCATTTAGGTAAATTTCATAGCCATTATATTATATCTACATACAAAGCAATTGGGATGAATCTTGCAACATAGTTTTCATATTACTTGTCTCCCGCACGATCACTTAAAAACTTTGAATTTCTTTTTGTATTTCTTGTTAATACCTATAAAACAGGAAAATTCCAATTCATGAATGGACTCGAGCACGAGTGCTGAGTCATGCTCGTAGCCTCGTAGTAATGTCCGAGCGCATGGAAATATCATGTTCACACGTGGTATGAAATCAACCAAAATATAATAGGTAATAAGAATAACTAATTGATTTCATTTTGTATCAGTGGCCATTTTTTTTCATACTTCTGCCCTTGTTTCATGGGGAAAGTTGTTCAGTTTTATGAGTACCTTGACCTCCTTTCAACTTTATTGGTTGTTTTGTAACACCCATCAGGTATAGGGTGAAATTTTACTAGTCACCAATAACAAAAACCCAGAACCGGCTGGTGATAAGAACAACAATCCCCAAGAAACATACCTAGGTTGAAATACGAAAAAAGAAATTGGACCACCCATACTAACTGAAATCAGCTGATCGGTAATTTAGTACGGAAGGTGCGTTTTTTTCACATTTCGACCTATGTTCCTTGGGGAAAGTTGTTTCTTATCACCAGCCGGTTTTGGGTTTTTGCTATCGGTCACTAGTAAAATTTCACCCTAAACCTACCTACATAAGCCATATCTTTAGAGACAGCACTAGGATGGATTTCACCTGAATACTGTTGAGTCGCACAAATAGGTCTTGTTTCAATTCGACATTTAGTTTTTCTCGAGCTTATTATTGGTCCATTCTTTTGTCAAGTTCAGGAACGGACGTGGAATATTCAAGTGACTCAGAATACTCAAAGGTTCAAAGAAAGGTTCATAACGAATTTCCCTTTTCGAAACTGCAAAAACATCTATTTATTTTCTGTTCTGTTACGCATTCTTGCAATGTCTTTGACCTTCGTAAGAAAGGTGAAAATGTCAGCATTGACGTCATTAAAATCAGCGCATTACGTGGTTACTAGGTATCGTCAGCAAATCCACTAACCATTTAAATTTTAAAGGATCAACATAGACTGGTTTTTGTTAGTATTTATATGAATAGTAAGAATTTGTTTACTGGTATTTCTCTGTAGATGGACTGGCGACAGTACATGCACATTTTAACTAATGTTTTTTCATGATATGTAATGGAATTCATATTTTTATGTAGGCAAGTACCATTTGCCTAAACTTTGCCAAACTAATGAATTACGTATAAACGCTTGATTACGTCTTGGCTTGTAGTCTTAACTAGGTAGCTGTAATGTAAGCTCTTTATGTTGAGCTCATCCTACTAGAGTGACGTCAAAGAATTTACGAACATCTTTGGCATTCTAGAAGTTACTTGTTGTTCTTATTCATATGTCGCGCCCTATTCATCAATAAGTAGTTATTATTCTTTGCCATTACAAAACAGATGTTCGATTGAGTAGATCACTAATGTGTTTAATCTTATCAACTGGTTTAAGCCCTGTGTTGTCCTGATTAAACTTTTAGTGAGGAATAAATAGGTCAGGTAGATACCTAACCTACCTTATAGTACTTATTTAATAAGTAATAAATAACACCTGACCTACCTGAACCATCTGCATGTTTTGATCTTAAAAAGTTTGAAAGTAGCAGTCACAACATAAATCACTCGATCAACTAGATGAGCTGCGACCAGAATATACAGTACTGCATTGTAAGTAACCCAGCGCCAACTTTAGCCAAATATTGTAAAATCCATACGTTATTGGCCCGTGTTATTTTAGTCGGGTGAAATGGGTCGCAACCCCGTTCTCTGTATTCCCGAGCTCCCCAACATGGAAGCAATCTTCATTTTGCAGCAGCCGGCGCCCGGCGCCACCGGCCAGGCTAGTTTGGCATAGAAACAAGTTTGCCATGCCTATTTGTGTTTTTATACCTATAGTTAGATAGGCAACTTTTAGAGATCTGTTTGTACTACATTAGGCACTATACAATCTTATAACCCGCCTGATAATAATAATAAAAGTTCGCGATGAATTGAGAACCTCCTCGTCTTTTATTTTTTCGTCGGTTAAAAATCAGTTAGGTAACTAGTAACTATATACCTGCATTTAATATTTCGCTGTAGAGACATGCATGACATTATGGGTTACTGACCCCTTCTGAGCTATTTGATCCTACCCTACGTATACCTCTGATTCCTAATATTTTTTTTGGTATACTTTGTACTTCGAGCGTGTTCAGTATGTTTTTTATAAATAGCATACCTACCTAGTACTTAGTTATCGTATAGAAACTTACAATGTCTCGGTGTAAACGACCACGGTGACGAAACCATTACAGTGGGTCATTCCCGTCTTCACCCTTTTACTATTTCAATACCTCACTGATTATAGCAAAGTGGTATTAATGTTTTCCCATGGTATGGTGTACTTAAATAATTTCCCGATTTGTCAAAAGCTGTTCTAAGTTAAAGTACCTAATTAGGCATGAAGAAAATAATTGTGATTCAAATACGACAAATAACTATCAATATACTTTTAGGTACTTATTTCACGAGCAGCATGATAAATACACTTTGTACAAGTTTGTGGTTTTAGTGGTTTTAGTATGTTTTTGTTTAAAAAGGTATTGATAATTAATTATGCTGCAATATTACTTATAACAAAAGGTTAATTTATCTGCAATACATTTCTTAAAGTTTCATTTAATGTTTTCCTTCCTCATTGCGGAGAACTCGAATACGTTTAATAGGAAACTACATGATTGATACGATGTCATAATGGCTTCGGAAGCATTATGACGTTTTTCGCGCGCTCGGAAAAGTGTGAATGAGAGTTTTCCGGAGAAGTAGGTCAGGGCATCGATCGCAGCACCGCGCCTGCGCCGCCGCAGCAACGCAACTCTCGATCTTATCAACGAGGAACAACGTTTATTTTCCCTTGCACACTTTGACAAATTCGTGTACCGCAGACCCATTAGCGAGCAAACACGGTTATCACTTCTATTCAGTTGACGCAAAGTTGGTTTTTCTCCGACACCTGTCACTGTGAGTGTTTTAGGGTTGGTTGAACTCTAGCCCGTAGTTTTAAGGGCGGTTTTTGTGGATGTTTGAAAGGGCCGTCGAAGACTGAATTATTGAGAGTACATGCTTCATTATGCCACTCGTTAAATACATTACCTCATATTTTCTTTGAACGCGAGTTTCATGTTAAATTCTTTTGAATTGTCGCTACCGGGAACTTTCCTTTCGGGGAAATCGTGCAGTAAAAGTTTAATATGACAAGAGGTTGTTTAAAAGTTCATGTTAAATACTGGCCTTACCTGAATTGTTACCTACATTGAACACATTGTCTTGTTACAATGTTCCTAAACAAGTAAGCATGCGTGAACAAAAATGTACAGTGAATACCAAATTTTAAAACAGTTCCTGTGTTAGCTGTACAATTTTTGGAAAACTTTCAAATTCTTCACCGCAGACAGGATTTGAACCTGTGACTTTCGGAATCTGTTCTGCCGCCGCCCCTGGCAACTGGGCTACCATTACCATAGCTCAATCGTAGCCTGCGAAATAGTGCAAATGTATATTGACAAATTACGCTTGGCAGGGCTCCATCTACCGAGTTTTCCTTGAGGAACTTACGATCGTGTATATTATTATTGTTTACTCATACGGAACATTAAGCTCGGCTACAGTGCGATGGCTACGAGACTACGACTGTCGCTCGACTACGCACTGCGGCAAGCGCTACGCTGCTACGACACCGCTACAGTGCGTAGGCTTTTAACACGGTGCGAAAAAATGCAGTTACATATTGGAAATAAATAATCTTCTATTGTATGTGTATTGTTTTTTTACAATTTTATACAGTAAGTTACCTGTCCCACTCGAAGGGAGGAAGAAGAATAATACAGTTTTGTCAATGCTACGATTTTTATGAATTTCATACATGCTTAAATAAATTGTTTGGTAAATAAATTGCAAATACTTAACTTTCTCCTCGTGTGTAAATGTATAGGGTTTATTTCAAGTTGATATCTTTGTGGAGAGGTTGGTATCCTGCTAGACGTCTCACGGTATCGACCCGCGAGTTAAATATTCCACTCGCATACTTATTGTACTCGTGGCTCGACCACTGCAATTCCCAACGTGCTGTCTGCGTTTCTATCACTGAATTATTAATATTTAAAATACACTGTATGCGGCAAATAACCTGTCATTTAATCATTATCACCGCTACACGTGTTGTATATTAAAAATAATGAATTTAATTTTATTTATTTAGAAAACCAATAGCTAATAATAAACGATTACTTGAAACTAATACAAGTCACAAAGCCAATTACAGGTTTCACAATTACAAAGGTGTAAATTCTTTGAAGAAGTCTGATGGAGGGCGTAACTATGTGATATCAGCTATATTAGTAGTAGAATTCTCAGGTCATGCGAAGTCTAGAAAACGATCTGATAAAATGATATAAGGGCTAGCAGTAGACTAAGAGGTAAAAAGACCGAACAACTTACACATAATATTTTCTGGGGTCCTTCCAGTTTACCAATTGCTCCATGGGTACGCTCATACTATCATCTTTCGTAGCTCCTTCGACGCTCTTTTATGCTATGACATCACTGAACGTACACCTTTCGAATGACGAAAGTATGGAACAGACAGCTGACTAGTTTAGAAGTTCTACGAAACTCCTACGAAAGGTGACAGCATGAACGCACTCCAGCACATAGAAACGTGTAAAATAAAACATAATTTGCGATGAACTGTGACATGTTCGTTTAAAACTTGCACTATCCTAAACCATGGCCAAATTAACGCGGCCTTCACGTGCCAAAATTATATCACTTAACGTAATAATCACATTATATCGGACAGTTTGATATCATAGTCTTTGATAGCTTTTCCTTTTTCACTTAAATAATTCAAGAATCCAAAATCCAGGCTTTCAAAGTTCTCATGAAACAACAACTTTCCCCAAGGTACATCAATGTAAATACATACATTTCCCTGGTATTGCATGTATCGTCGTGTTTCAGTCGATAAACTATGCATAGCGGTAGGTAGTTGACGTGGACAATGGCGCCTCGTGCATGGCGTGACCGTTCGTTCTATAATTGGACGCAGTTTAACAACCCTAGCGTAGGGTTAATTAATTCATACATCGGACAATTTCTTTTCTGAGAAATTGACCACTGAAATTGTGGTCATATTTAGTTTGATTCAATGTATAAACTTAAACATTTCTATCCGTGCGGGTATCGTAAAAGGCGACTAAGGGACGAATCCAGGGAATGGACAGCAGCGTTCTCTGTAAATAAATACAACACCTTGCACTGCACTCGCCAATCCGCCTGCCAAGCGTAACGAGTATGGCAAATACCCCTCCTATAGGGGGAGGCCCATGTCCAGCAGTGGACTGTTGTGGCTGTTATAGTATTCCCCAAGTAAGCGATGTCCAGCAGTGAACTCTAGTGGCATTTGAAGAAAAAAGGATAAAAGGTATCTAAACTTAGCAACGAACGAAATTATTGACTTGTTTCTACAGCAACAGAACAGCCGCGCGCCCGAGGTCAAAGACATTCGGAACAGACAAAGAATGTTCATGTACCGCCTGGCTTCCATCATCGGCGCATTGCCTGCGAAAGTTTCGGCGTCCATTAACCAATGTTTGGCAACACGTCGGTCACAACATTTCCATGAAGTCACGTGCCCCGTGTCAATCATGATATCCAGAGGTGAGGTGACCCAATTGTCGGCAATCGCTAATCTCGGAGCGCGATGCAGAGTGCGCGCGCAGCCCATTCACCCGCCGGCGGGTGAGCGGGTTGGGAGGCGGGGGCGGGGGTGAGCAGGACGAGCGTCGCGGACGGCGTCGCGGCGCTCGGCTCTGTTCGGCGCGGGCCGTCGCCGGTCGCGCCGCGCGCGGATCCTCACCACGGACGACCAGGACGCGCTCCCGCTGGTGGTCCAGAGCGGCCACCACCTGCCGCCATGCCGTAGCATCATGGGGTACAGCAGCCAGCAGGGATACAACAAGTTGTTCACGCAGGTGCGCGCGCACTGTGTTGTTGTCACCAAGTGCTGGTTACTCGGCGCATGATCGCGAGTGTAGTGTCGTGAAGGGTGCACGAGTTCTGAAGGTTTTATTCCAGTGGAAAGTTTTCAGTTGCCGGGAAAAGGAGGAAATTGACGTGATATTATTCTTTAGCATCGGTATTGTTTTTTGCTTTTGATGTTTCTCAGGTAGACTCGTTTTGTTACTCCAACTTTAAAGAAGTTTACTACATTAATTAACAATTCCAAGTATTTATTTACAAATTACTACCAGCCTAACATATCTTTCACATACGTTATACCAAAATTCACAAAAAATATTTGAATATAATACCTACATGTTTTAGTTTACAATTCTTATTGAATCTGAGAGTAAACAGGTTAGCAATGTTTATGGAATAAAACATCGAACATATGACTTCAACAACCTCCTGGAGCATTTAGGATCTCGTGTCCAAATAACTCACAAACTCCAAACAGTTTACTTACTCACTCGTTTACCAAAAAAGTTAAATATAAATCTGGTATATATTATTATATTATTTTTGTTATTTATTTATTTTACAATATTGCATTTAATTTGGGGTCACCTCATTTCTACTTGACTCAACTTTTGTTAAGTTAGATCACATTAATGAAATTTTTTATTGAAGAATTCCATTTTTCGTGTCCTGAAAAAGTCCATATAAGTAGTTGGGGAATCCTGGCGAATCTCTTAGTAACTTTTGTAACTATTGTAGGTATCGTATAAAGCTGAAAAAGCATAATTTGGAAAATAGTGAAAGCGAACACCATCTGCACGATAGTTGATTTTGTAAATTGCAATTAGGAAACCTTGAAGCTAGTTTGTTTAGTCACCAGCAGCGCTTTACCTACAGCCATAAATTTTACTGAAATAGCCCAACCGTTACAAATTTCGTAGATTTCCACCTGCTTTACTGGAAATTCAGAGGCATTCTAAACTAAGATATCTCCAGTGTTCACCATCAGTTTGAATAAGCTCCCATTGACAAAGTCTTACCTCATAAGGCTACCAATTAGAAGTATGCTACAGTAATAGATCATGTTTAGGAGGTCATAACCTTGTATGGGTGGCCATCTCAAAACCAGGCAGATTATTTTTTATCCGAATTGAAAAACAAATTTCATTTCCAAAAATTACATTACATGGTTTTACTGTTCGAAACTTATACCCATCTAAAGAGACACCTTTGGCGATGAGAACCCGCTAAGGTTGCCAGCTCCAACACCGGTAGTTTCCCTGGTCAGCCACGTTTTATTTTAATACCTATACGTTATCACATTCATTACATCTTCATTATTTTCAGTGGCTACAATTTCATCACTTTTCTCTGAAACTGTATTTTGGCTGAAAACGTTTCCTAAAAGTGTTGATAGCCGTATAAAACTCCTCTGTCTGTATGTATGTACTGAATGATTCAATCGTATCGCAATTCCAGCAGGCATTCGGTGAACTTGAATGAAAGTCATGTCAGTGGTATGGTTCATGTCTATTCCTGTCCAACAAACCAAACAACGAACTGTGTACAGTACAGAGAATGTAGTTGATAGCGGGTGTTTTCGAGGAAACTCGGGAATAGCCAAATGCACGAATGTACAGTCGACGACAAAATGGTGCTTAAATTAGAATGAAAATAAATAAGAATCAATCTTAAGTTTATTCTCTGTACATGCTTGATTTTAAGGCTTTTGATCAATACACAGACAGTATAAAATAAAGTCGCTTTTTGCGTTTCTCCGTCTTCTGTCTGTCATGGAATTCGCTGACTCCTCCTAAACCACGCAAAGAGCTTTGATGCGGTTTTTTGTAAGAGGTCTAGTGATTTAAGAGGAAGGTTTATATTTATATGTATATTCCTGAAAAAGACTTTCTCCTGCGTGAAAATGAGTTGCAGCGGATAAATCCGCTAACGGGACGCTAGTAACTAATAAACCTTGCAGATCGTGCCAAAATTACAAAATTCGTTGAATGTAATCTTCAAGAATAAGACATTTAATTCAAGAAAATGTACTACATAATTCACTTGTCACTTATTAACTATACATACGGTAAATAACACATAATAGCAGGTACTAGCATAGACACGTATATGTACATACATACATGTATCGTTATCTTTATAAAAGAAACAACGTAAGTAATTGATTAATCCACTTAGTGACCCACTTCTAACTTTCTACACCCTGTGCTAGAATTTCATCTACTACTCGCGTTAAAACGTTTCAAATAGCTTTGTACGTTTCATATCAACATTGTGTTTCTGCTCCCCATCACAACTGACGGCTAAAAATATTACGTGTTTAGATTCAAATGGAATTTGGCTTACTTCTAAGCAGACTCTGATTGATAGCAAATTAGTTAAAAACCCGCTTTTGTTTTCATATTATTCAAGCACTACTGTATCGACCCGTGTTAAATGGCAATAAGAATTTCATCACCGAGTCGACACCGGGTCGTCACTGGTACTATCGCCAGAAAATCCACCTACTACTCATTTAAGGAACCAACCTTAAATACTAGTTTTCCATACAAATTGCTAAGAAAAACTATTACCTTAAATGGGTAGATGGATTTGCTGGCGATAGTATGGATTGTTTAGCGAAAGAAATTTATGAAGTCCATTAAGTTTTAACAATTTTACTCCATGGACTCTCATACTGGATACCATTGCACACGTCACCGCATTTAGTTGCGACTGAGACAAGCTGTAATTTTTGTGGTGGCTGTCATGATCATGAACCACAATATCGTCGATGTAGAGTTCCTTGAGGAATAGCCGTCCACCCACCCGTCGTATGTGGTGAGTGGTGAGTAGGCAAACCACAACATGGGAGATCCATGCCCGGCAGTGAACTGTTGTGGCTGTTAATGGCGATTATTTTATATCGATGCTAGTTATCCTATCTTGGCGTTTATGCATATTTAAAAGCCGACTAGGCTTTTTGAAAACGCGGCATTATTATTTAGCTACGGCGTAGCAACCGTAGCAGTTGCTACGAGGGGCCGTAATATCTCCGTTTTTGGACTTGATTTTCATCTTAATTTCATCAAAACTTAACCACCACAGAAATAAAAACAATCCCACTGAGTTGTTTTGCCACAAAAACTGTCTTCACTAATTTATTCCTTAGCCAGAAAAAAAATTCTACCTCAGCTTCTGACGAACATTGTTTTGTAACAAACATGTGATATTTCATCCGGTCTCCAACCTTGAACGTCGTCTGAACAGAACACTATTACTTATTTGACTAACTATTACTCTACCCTAGTGTGTGATTTGACTTACATTGCTGGTTTATTATGTGAGTTCCTTTGCAATAAACTCACGATACCTGGCAATGTATGCTGAATCGGGCATAGTCGCTAGGGTAGTGTAGTAGTCGTTTTGTTCCTGGCGTCTGCGCCACTGTTACTCGTTTTACGACCATCATAACTGCGGAATGTTTGGTATGCTGTACTAGACAGCAAAGCAATAGGTGAATAAATGTTAATTTAATTATTAAGAATTGGATAACAAGCCGGAAGAAGGTCAAGGTACTCATGAAACTGAACAAATTTCCCCATAGAACATCCGAAATCGAAATATGAAAAAAAAATTCAACCTCTAAGAAAATAGGTCAGCATTGTCTCTGTTGCCGGGGGTAGCCCACCAAGACAAGAAACAGTTGTACCCCAGTGCCAGATTTCTAGTAAATACCTATAACGAGTAGATACTTTAACCTGATTTCTAAAATTATCTATTGTTATTTTTGCGTACGGGGTCGTTGGACAACTCAGTGTCCAACTCAAAAAGAAGTAGTAGAAAAAATCCTTAATATTACATTGACAATAAGTTCATTTCTAAACCGTTTCTAAAGCGTTTCCGAAAGCAAGTAGCCCGAATATGAAACCGAGCCTAGAACCACCCGGCTAATTCGCGATGGTATCAATGCCCAAGGACTCGGCCTTGCGCGGCGCCACCGCTCCGTCGCCGACGTATACGACATGGCTAATAGGCCGCCGTGCCATCAAAGGAGTACGCTCTTTTGTATAACAGGCATCTAGTAGACCGAGTATGAAACCGAGCCTAGAACAACCCGGCTACTTCGCTATGGTATCAATGGCGTTTCCAAAAGCAAGTAGCCCGAGTATGAAACCGAGCCTAGAACAACCCGGCTAATTCGCTATGGTATCAATGCCCAAGGACTCGGCCTTGCGCGGCGCCACCGCTCCGTCGCCGACGATACGACATCGCTAATAGCCTGCCGAGCCATCAAAGGAGTCCGCTCTTTTGTATAACAGGCATCTAGTAGACCGAGCCTAGAACAACCCGGCCAATTCGCTATGGTATCAATGCCCAAGGACTCGGTCGCCCGAATATGAAACCGAGCCTAGAACAACCCGGCTAATTCGCTACGGTATCAACGCTCAAGGACTCGGCCTTGCGCGGCGCCACCGCTCCGTCGCCGACGTATACGACATCGCTAATAGGCCGCCGTGCCATCAAAGGAGTCCGCTCTTTTGTATAACAGGCATCTAGTAGACCGAGTATGAAACCGAGCCTAGAGCAACCCGGCTAGTTCGCTATGGTATCAACGCCCAAGGACTCGGCTTTGCGCGGCGCCACCGCTCCGTCGCCGACGTATACGACATCGCTAATAGGCTGCCGAGCCATCAAAGGAGTCCGCTCTTTTGTATAACAGGCATCTAGTAGACCGAGTATGAAACCGAGCCTAGAACAACCCGGCTAATTCGCTATGGTATCAATGTCGCCGACGTATACGACATCGCTAATAGGCTGCCGTGCCATCAAAGGAGTCCGCTCTTTTGTATAACAGGCAAATTCACAAAATAGAGGGGTTTGTCTTTAATAAGTGTTAATTCCTTGGTATTCGTATCAGTTGCCAAGGACGGCAGTTTTCCGTTGCTGAGTAGAGCGCCGCCATAGTGCCAGAGCTATTCCATATTCTGCAATCATGTGAGTAGGATACATAGTGCTCTGTAGTACGAGGCGATAAGGCGAGATTATGTAGGTATCCTACAAAAGCTCCTGACAATGTAAGCTCATTAATGCCGTACGAAGATAAGAAAGCAAGCGTGTCGTGGTAAAAATGTACCAGGATCAGTCCAGTAACATATCCCGGACACTTTTAACCGACATTGGCCTCGTACGGCGACGCAACTTGCTCAGGCTACCAAGTCCACAGCTTTGCCAGGAAGCTCTCCAAAACATTGGCTTTGTAAGGCGCCACGTCGCAGTTGCCTTGGTTATGCTACCAGGTTCACAGCATTGCCAGGAGATACCTAGAGCTCTGCTAACCAGCCAGTAACCACCGAGAATATTGTCCTTGTGTGGCGCCACGTCTCACATTGCCCTTGTCATGCTACCAGGCACGCAGCAACGCCAGGAGATAGAGCTAACCAGCGAGTAGCCACCAAGAACATTGGTCTTGTAAGGCGCCAAGTCTTAGTTGCCCTGGTTATGCTACCAGGCTCTCAGCAACGCAAAGAGATAGTACTAACCAGTCAGTAACCACCGAGAACATTGTCCTTGTGCGGCGCCACGTCTCACATTGCCCTGACTATGCTACCAGGCTCACAGCAATGCCAGGAGATAGACTTTCCAGCCAGTAGGTAACCGCTCGAGCCAAAACGTGCCGACAGTTTATCAAATAAGTCGAGAGGCTTATTGTGCCATGCGAGGGGTTTTTACTTTGCCGACTACGTGACTGTTGTTCGCTGAGCGGCTGTATTAGAGACTAACGAAGAATAAAAGAAGTTTGATCATAGTTTTCAGTTCGTTCTTTCTACTTTTTAACACGTAGGAAAACTCTGTCTTCAGTAAAATATGCTTTAATTTTATTTCATGGTAGCTAGTTAACTGAAATCGTCGTTAAATTGACATTTTTATTTTCGGTCATGGCTATATCCGGTTCAATTTCGGATTTGTATACGCGGACCACATCAAATATGCAGAAACTGTACATCGAAATGGTATTAAGCCAACCCCGAACGAAATAAAAACCGCATCCACAACTGGCGATGTCCCAAAAACAAGGGCGTAAAATATGCAGGGCGAGGGGTCGTCGGGAGGGGGGCACAGGGGCGGAGGGGGGGGGGGGGTGAGGGGTCGCATGACGTCACGCTTCGACCCGCTGCCGCGCCGCCACCCGTCTGCCGCCGGAGCCTACCGCGGCTGGTTCAGTGCTATTCAGGCCTGCTTCTCAATCACTCGCCCTTCCTCCTTGAATGGGCTGAAAATCTGTTTCAAAAGTTTATATTACAACCACCCGAAAAATTATCTACCGCATCCTTATTTTCAATTCCGATTTGAAGATCTCGGTTCTTCATTAAAAATGAATTCGAAATTACGGTTTTGTTTTTTCTATTTTTGTATTTTTGGAAGCTGTGGCTGAGGTAAGCTGAAGTAGAGCGCTTTCTTTATCTTGTAGAGTAGAGAGTTGACTCTTATATTCATCTTGTTTAGTCTGTCTGAATCTTTTATTATGTTTTCTGCTTTCTGCAGATTGTTTAGTGAATAATCCCGCAAACAAAATATAAGTTTGCCCTCTGCCTAGATTTCATAAAAGATTCTTTAAATATTATCTATTGATTGATTTCATATTATCGTTCCACTTACTTATTGGATAAAAACTATTTTACTCTGTTACATAATTTTGTCCCATTATTATTTTAAACCTAAAATATGTTCACTTGTTTCATTGATATTTTTTTTTAAAAACTTTCCAAAAGTTACGTAACAAAACTTATGATATGAGCTAAAAATACACACGATAATCTCATATGACTTGATGACACAAGTGTACACCTTGAAACTGTTATTTGATTTGTACTTCAATAATATTCTTGCACGTACGTATGTCTGACTGTCTGTGTGTTCCGCGTTGCATGCAGACACCACCACCACCACAGATACTCCTTACTTAGAGTATCTGTGACCACCACTCACCACACCAACCAATGACAAACTACAAGCCCTTGGTAAGGACTATTCCAAATTCACGCAAAAACTACATTGGCTAAAATTCATAACTATTACGATTTACGGTATTCAACAAAGTTGCTTAGCCTTTTTTATGCCACCCTAAAAACCTAGTATCAATGGTTCACATAGGTATAGTTTACCCGCAATCTGATGGCGCTCTGTGTCGTACATTTTCTTTGCTTTCGACCGCCATCAGATCGCGCGCTTATTCTGCATCTGATTTATCATGCCGTTGTATGCTATGGAGGTATAAAGTAACTGGCAACTTTGTTGAGTTTCCTTTTGTCCTTGCAAATTATTGCCTAAACCTACATCCATATTATGCATTACACAGCTAGCACACATCACTATAAACACATCAACAAGCAAATATACACTTTTTCTTCGCTTTTATGTGGCTAGAACAACTTCATAATTACCTATTTACCAGCAAGCTCTACATAAAAATTACCATTGTCATAACTACTTACATATCTGCAACTGCAACTGTATCATTCATTTTCTACAAGGCTAAATAGTTTTGATTTCCATTCTTCAAATCCTGGGGTAATCTGTATCTTAAGGCCTATGCTAATCTGCTTACAGTTCAGTTGCGGTATCAATGAATAGTATAAAATGAAGTTGCTTTTTGTGTTTTTGTGTCTGTCTGTCGTGGAATTTGCTAACTCCTCTTAAATGAAGATGAAGAGTAAGATTTAATATAACACATGACTGGAAAACGTCTTTCCCGTGGGAAATGAGTTGCAGAGGTAACACCAAAATTCCATGACTGAAAATAATACGCAAGTATGTTCCGATCCTTAGAGTTCGATAAGCTGTTGCGGTAACATCGCGGACGTAAGCGGTCACACGTGCAGAGTGCACGGAGGCACGGATTAGCATTTCGCTAGCGTAGCGCAGTCTACAGCTGCATGCTGCATGCGAGTTTTTGTGCCCGCTCCGTCGCTGCATTACGGCTGCAAACCTCTGCGGTGCGGACACCCTGCGCGCGCACTGCTCCCACACAACTTTCCACATTCTCCTACAATCTTTATTATGCTCCGAGCTAAGAATAGACTTTCATCTCTTGTTCCGCGGAATGCCAGTTTTAGATAGGAAAACTTAAGTGAAATTGCGATTCGGCTTCTTTTGTTTATTTTGGTCCGTACAAACAGTTTCTCTTAAATCGTTTTAAAACTTTTACCGCTGCATTCGATGTCAGACTTTAAATTTAGTGAAGCGCTTTCATAAATATTGGTTGTTACTACTTTTGAGCTAGTTACTGCTAAACTATGCTAAACTTTGGTGTCATATACAAATTAGGCATCGAATTACTTGTCTAATAGTTCTTTTTTGTGTTATTTCCAGGGCTCAGCAGATTCGAACTACTCGCAGCCGTCGTCGGACCTGTCGCTGGACGAAGACAAGGAGGCGCTGCGCAGGGAGAAGGAAGCGCAGGCCCTCTCACAGCTCGACAAGGCACGGGTGAGTGACGCTTGTCTCATAGTGTACCCAGGACTCAGCAGAGTTGGACTATCCGCACTCAAACTGTCGCTGGACGAAGACAAGGAGGCGCTGCGCAGGGAGAAGGAAGCGCAGGCCCTCTCACAGCTCGACAAGGCACGGGTGAGTTGCGCTTGTCTCATAGTGTACCCAGGACTCAGCAGAGTCGATCTACCTGCAGTTAGATGTCGCTCGAAGACAAAGAGGCACTGCGCAGGGAGAAGGAAGCGCAGGCCCTCTCACAGCTCGACAAGGCACGGGTGAGTTACGCTTGTCTCATAGTGTACCCAGGACTCAGCAGAGTCGATCTATCCTCAGTTAGAGCTATCGCTCGAAGACAAGGAGGCGCTGCGCAGGGAGAAGGAAGCGCAGGCCCTCTCACAGCTCGACAAGGCACGGGTGAGTTATGCTTGTCTCATAGTGTACCCAGAACTCAGCAGAGTTGGACTACCCGCAGTCAAACTGTCGCTTAACCAAGACAAGGAGGCGCTGCGCAGGGAGAAGGAAGCGCAGGCCCTCTCACAGCTCGACAAGGCACGGGTGAGTTACGCTTGTCTCATAGTGTACCCAGGACTCTGCAGAGTCGATCTACCTGCAATTAGAGGTGTGGCTCGAAGACAAGCGCAGGGAGAAGGAAGGGCAGGCGCTCTCACAGCTCGACGAGGCACGGGTGAGTTACGCTTGCCTCATACTGTATCCAGGACTCAGCAGAGTCGATCTACCTGCAATTAGAGGTGTGGCTCAAAGACAAAGAGGCACTGCGCAGGGAGAAGGAAGCGCAGGCCCTCTCACAGCTCGACAAGGCACGGGTGAGTTACGCTTGTCTCATAGTGTACCCAGGACTCAGCAGAGTCAATCTACCTGCAATTAGAGGTGTGGTTCGAAGACAAGGAGGCGCTGCGCAGGGAGAAGGAAGCGCAGGCCCTCTCACAGCTCGACAAGGCACGGGTGAGTTACGCTTGTCTCATAGTGTACCCAGAACTCGGCAGAGTCAATCTACCCGCAGTTACAGCTGTCGCTAGAAGACAAGGAGGCGCTGCGCAGGGAGAAGGAAGCGCAGGCCCTCTCACAGCTCGACAAGGCACGGGTGAGTTACGCTTGTCTCATAGTGTATCCAGGACTCAGCAGAGTCAGACTACCCGCAGTCAAACTGTCGCTGGACGAAGACAAGGAGGCGCTGCGCAGGGAGAAGGAAGCGCAGGCCCTCTCACAGCTCGACAAGGCACGGGTGAGTTACGCTTGTCTCATAGTGTACCCAGAACTCGGCAGAGTCAATCTACCCGCAGTTAGATGTCGCTCGAAGACAAGGAGGCGCTGCGCAGGGAGAAGGAAGCGCAGGCCCTCTCACAGCTCGACAAGGCACGGGTGAGTTACGCTTGTCTCATAGTGTACCCAGGACTCAGCAGAGTTGGACTACCCGCAGTCAAACTGTCGCTTAACCAAGACAAGGAGGCGCTGCGCAGGGAGAAGGAAGCGCAGGCCCTCTCACAGCTCGACAAGGCACGGGTGAGTTGCGCTTGTCTCATAGTGTACCCAGGACTCAGCAGAGTCAATCTACCTGCAATTAGAAGTGTGGCTCAAGACAAAAAGGTGCTGCGCAGGGAGAAGGAAGCGCAGGCCCTCTCACAGCTCGACAAGGCACGGGTGAGTTACGCTTGTCTCATAGTGTACCCAGGACTCAGCAGAGTTGGACTACCCGCAGTCAAACTGTCGCTTAACCAAGACAAGGAGGCGCTGCGCAGGGAGAAGGAAGCGCAGGCCCTCTCACAGCTCGACAAGGCACGGGTGAGTTGCGCTTGTCTCATAGTGTACCCAGGACTCAGCAGAGTCGATCTACCTGCAGTTAGATGTCGCTCGAAGACAAGGAGGCGCTGCGCAGGGAGAAGGAAGCGCAGGCCCTCTCACAGCTCGACAAGGCACGGGTGAGTTATGCTTGTCTCATAGTGTACCCAGAACTCAGCAGAGTTGGACTACCCGCAGTCAAACTGTCGCTTAACCAAGACAAGGAGGCGCTGCGCAGGGAGAAGGAAGCGCAGGCCCTCTCACAGCTCGACAAGGCACGGGTGAGTTACGCTTGTCTCATAGTGTCCCCAGGACTCAGCAGAGTCAATCTACCTGCAATTAGAAGTGTGGCTCAAGACAAAAAGGTGCTGCGCAGGGAGAAGGAAGCGCAGGCCCTCTCACAGCTCGACAAGGCACGGGTGAGTTACGCTTGTCTCATAGTGTACCCAGAACTCAGCAGAGTTGGACTACCCGCAGTCAAACTGTCGCTTAACCAAGACAAGGAGGCGCTGCGCAGGGAGAAGGAAGCGCAGGCCCTCTCACAGCTCGACAAGGCACGGGTGAGTTACGCTTGTCTCATAGTGTCCCCAGGACTCAGCAGAGTCGATCTATCCTCAGATAGAGCTATCGCTCGAAGACAAGGAGGCGCTGCGCAGGGAGAAGGAAGCGCAGGCCCTCTCACAGCTCGACAAGGCACGGGTGAGTTACGCTTGTCCTTAGTGTACCCAGGACTCAGCCGAGTCAATCTACCTGCAATTAGAAGTGTGGCTCAAGACAAAGAGGCGCTGCACAGGGAGAAGAAAGTGCAGGCTCTCTACAAGCACAGCTCGACAAGGCACGGGTGAGCTACGCTTGTCTCAGTCTGTCCCCAGGACTCGACATAGTCGATCTATCCTCAGTTAGAGCTATCACTCAAAGACAAGGAGGCGCTGCGCAGGGAGTGGGAAGCGCAGGCCCTCTCACAGCTCGACAAGGCACGGGTGAGTTACGCTTGTCTCATAGTGTACCCAGGACTCAGCAGAGTCAATCTACCTGCAATTAGAGGTGTGGCTCGAAGACAAAGAGGCACTGCGCAGGGAGAAGAAAGTGCAGGCTCTCTACAAGAACAGCTCGACAGGGCACGGGTGAGCTACGTTTGTCTCATAGTGTACCCTGGACTCAGCAGAGTCGATGTACCCGCAGTTAGAGCTGTCGCTCGAAGACAAAGAGGCACTGCGCAGGGAGAAGAAAGTGCAGGCTCTCTACAAGCACAGCTCGACAAGGCACGGGTGAGCTACGCTTGTCTCTTGTACCCTGGACTCAGCAGAGTCGATGTACCCGCAGTTAGAGCTGTCGCTCGAAGACAAGGAGGCGCTGCGCAGGGAGAAGAAAACGCAGGCTCTCTCACAACTTGACAAGGCACGGGTGAGTTACGCTTGTCTCATAGTGTACCCTGGACTTAGAAGAGTCGGACTACCCACAGTCTAACTGTTGCTGGACAAAGTCAAGATGGCACTGCGCAGGGGGAACGACGCATAGGCTCTCTCACAGCTTGACAAGGCATGGGTGAGCTACGTTTGTCTCCTAGTGTCCCCAGGGCTCAGCAGAGTCTGACTACCCGCAGTCAAACTATCGCTGGATTAAGACAAGAAAGGGGGCTGCGTAGGGAGAAGGAAGCACAGGCTCTCTTACAGCTTGACAAGGCATGGGTGAGCTACACTTGTCTTTCAAAGCCTCGGTACAGTCGAACTACCCGCAGTTAGAGACTTACAGCAACTCTTGATTCCTGTACATCTGCCACCAGTTCCAGAGTCAAGCTGGCAGGACTTCACTGGACGAGGCTTGCACAGAACTGTGAGGATTGGGTTGAAGAGAAGGAGCATTTATTCCTCAGTGCAGGTGTATTTTGTGGATGACGACGGTGAAGATGATACGATGTTGAAAAATGCTACAATCGTTTCAAAACCAAGCACCTATAACACTGAGTAACAAATAAGGCTTGCAAAGAAAAAGAAACTGTTTTGGATAAACGAGCCATGTTGTGTAGCAAATCTTTATGTGACCTAGTTACGTGGGGAAAGTTTCAGTTTCATAGAACTGATTCAATCCCCTACTGTTTCCACATCTTGTACGTATGTAGGCAATAAACTTATTCTCTTAGTTTTGCTATCAGCTTCTATACAACCATCTTCACAGTAAACTTCCGTGTTATCAGCAATTTCAAGTAGAACATCAATTTCTATCGGCGGCATCAATGTAGTCTATTCTCGTAACTTGTAATTGAAGCCACATAAAGCTATTATTACGATACGCTTATCATATCAGAGCCTACGTCACTAGATATTTAATTGTCCTCATGTTACGTCATCTTCATGAGCACGTATAGGCTTATGGCTATCAGCTATCCTTTTGTGATAGTTTTCTAACTATAACCTAAATTCTTTTTCTCTGTTATTTCACTGGTCTGATCGCCTGTTCTCCGGTGAGTTAGATTTTTGTTTTCTTTATATTTAGTATCAAGTTAGACAAATTGTTTGAATAGTGCACCCCGTTTCTTTCCCATGGTTATCGTATCGTAAGAAATGACTAGAGGTGTGACTTGGTGTAGAGTTTTACCTGTAGCTATAGGTGTTAGGATAGGATTTTCTGAAATTACTTTCAAATATTTGTCAGACTTGCGCCGAAAGCCTCAACCTAAGTATTTAGTTGTAAAAACTACTACCAGATGTCGCTTAATCGTCGCTTCGAGACGAGCATCAAGAGGTTGAAAAATTCGCCAGGGTCCACTAGGCGCCCGTAGCTCAGTTGGCAGAGCGGTGGAACGGTGATCCACAGTCTCGGCGGTCGCTAGTGAATTTTTCAATATTCTCATTTTCAGTTTATGAGCCCATACCTTATCTTGGAAGTATGTTTGTCTAGTTATGTAAGTTGTGCTCAGTGGTGATCGCTACGTTGTTGTGTTCCAGACCAAGCCGGTGGCGTTTGCCGTACGCACCAATGTCGCGTACGATGGAACGCTGGACGACGACTCGCCGGTACACGGCAGCGCCATCTCCTTCGAGGTGCGGGATTTCCTGCACATCAAGGTAATGTTCAACTTGAAACATATCCTGTTATTTGCCAATAATGTTCAGTTTGTCATGTTTATTGTCCAAGAAATGGGATTGCTTTTGACTCTAGGTCACAGAACGGAGATTTAGTCTATAATAGAGAAAGCTCACCCAATAGAAGCCTTCACTATTATTTTGAATAGATTAACCGGTAGCTTTCAGTAGTTTAGTGCTTAACCTAGATATCTTTTGGAAAGCAGCCAGAATCAATTAAGTTGGTTTAATGAAAAATTGTAAAGCTCTGAGCCCATACTTGGTCCCTACTATTGAAGCTTCTTCAGTAAAATGATGCAGGTTCTTATGATTTGGACATCTGCCAAAACCATTCGTCTCCTTCTTAGCGAATCAATAACAAGATAGATACAAAGTGGCTAGAGTCTTATAGCCATCAGATTTCTTTGTATAATAATGGCAGACAAATCTTAACTATGATGGATGATGGTGATGTCGATGACGATGACGATAAGGATGGTGGTGGTGATGCCAATGACGATGACTATGGCGACAGCGGTAACATTGATGATCAAATTACTGAGTAACTCACAGTTCTTGCCGTTGTGTTTCCAGGAGAAGTACGACAACAACTGGTGGATCGGGCGTCTCGTGAAGGAGGGATGCGACATCGGCTTCATCCCGTCGCCGGTGAAGCTCGAGACGGTGCGCGCGGGGCTGCAGGCGCGGGGCAGGTACCCGCGGCCCGCCTCCGCCGCCAACCTCAGCGCACCGCACCAGCAGCAGCCGCTCGCCAGCAGAGGTAGCACACCCCCCACACCCGGTACGTCACGCACCCCACCACACGGTGCAGCGCAGCAGCGCCATGCCTACAATCTTCCTTAATCTTGCTCAAGTTCTATACGTCTTTTAGAACAAATCACTCAATTCACAACCCACTAAAAGAGATAAAAATAACAATGAAAGATAGAATACTCGAAAACAAGTAAAATGGACTTGAGCGAGGTAGGGAAGATCGAAGGCGCCTTTCATTATGCTTCGTTCGTGCATCAGATGAAATGTAAATAACCGAAGATATCAATGAAAGTGATCAGTTTAAAAGTATAATATTCATTAGACTGTCTTGAAAACGTATTGCTAAGGGATTGTATATTACTCCAATAACTAAGAACTTTACCTTTGAAATATGATAGAAACTTTCATCTGGTGCATCTTTGTACAACGCAGTTGTCTTCTTATTAAATCGTCTTACTCTTTCTATTGCCTGAATAAAATGTCCTTTTAACTGCACTAAATAAAATAACCATTGTGTAAATTTCCGAAATAACTGACAAATAACAAACCAGAAGAGAAAGACGATAGTTATGTGTCGTATTGTATTTAGTGTCCGTCTTTATGTGATTGGCTGTTGTCTGTATATAAAACTATCTAAATTATGTTTATATACGAATTGTATAATTGCAAGTGACATTCTTTGATTTTCCTAATAAATATGAATGAGTATTAATTTCTGTAATATCTTTAGTTTATGATTGACTTATTTGGATGATTTGTTTTTTTGTAACAAAAAAAAGGGTTTGACTATGTTTGTATACCCAAAACGAATGAGATTGAGTATCAAAAAACTTTGATAGACTCGAAAAATGCATCTGATTAAATTTTACAAGGAGGTCTTTCTTATTTTTATAAGAATAATTTTGAAGACCAAGTAACTTGCTTGCATGTGCCACAAGGGAGTATACTGGGAACCTATTTTTATAAAATGTATTTTATTTTTTTAAACTTATGTACGACTGTATTTTTGATCTTTATATCAATAGAACTTTTATTTCCTATGAATAAGCAATGTCTCTTGTGATTATTTAGCTTCATACAAAATTTATATATGGAATGTATAAGTAACTGCTTTGTACTGCCATTTCATTTGCCACTCATATCATTTTCCCCATTACTACATGGGTTTCGGTGCGATTTGATGGGATTTCCTGGTGTTGCTCTCTTGCACTCACTCTTGCCATGTTTTCAGATGTCACGTCCTTCGACCGAGGTAAGATTTTTGTCTCACACATTTCGTTGACCAGGAAATGCTGCCAATATCCACCCACAAAATATCTTTTGTTTCTTTTTTCACATTTGTTTCTTGTTGTTGTATTTTGTAAATTTCTAATATTTTTCTACATATTTGTCATGCATTGCATCCCATTGCCCATTAAACCTCCCCTTACGTACTTTTAAATCTTTTGAATACTTACATTGTGAGGAAAAACTAAAATATAATTATGTAATAGAATGCTTTTTACCGTGATTATAAAGGAAATAATAGGTATATTTAGTTTTTCCTTGATTATACATTATACCTAAGTTACTGTGAATTATATTTATGTAATATGTTTTTTTTTTTTTGCAACTTTTCAGCAAAATATTGTGTCCCAGTCTTGAATATGCTTTGCATTGCTGACATGGATGTTGTCCAACAATACCTACATTATTGATGTTGATAGCATAGTGGAATAAAACCAACCCAGATTAAAAAAAATAACCAACCAACTACTTTTATCATAGTTCCTGTTGGTTTTACTCTGCTTTGTTCTTTTCTGTTATTAAAGGCTTTGATATATCCTTTAGGTATCTGTTCTGGTATTCTATTTAACGAATGACTCGTATTGACCTTCAATCCGAAACTTTAAAAGCGAACAAGGCATGCAATTAAGTAGTAGGTAGGTCTACCAAAGCATGTGTACGTCCGTGCTAATGTTGTCCTGCTTATGGATGTTTTTCAAAAATTTTAAAATGGTTAAAGATTGAAAAAAACCTCCAAACTTATTGTGTCAAAGCCCGAAGCTTGTAAAACGTTGCATACCATTCAGACATGCCGAATATTAAAAGAAATCTTTTACCTGATCTGACTAAACTCTAGCAAAGTTCCATATGTACAATTCCAGGCGAAGATTCAGATGGAGGGCGTGGGCGTGGCGGCGGCGCCTTCCCCGCCGGCAAGGAGAAGCGGAAGCCCTTCTTCAAGAAGCAGGAAGCATGCACGCCTTATGACGTGGTGCCCTCCATGCGGCCTGTAGTCCTTGTAGGGCCCTCTCTCAAGGGCTACGAGGTTACCGACATGATGCAGAAGGCCCTGTTCGACTTCCTCAAGAGACGGTTCGAAGGAAGGTAAGGCTAGTAGAGGAGGTTTGGAACTCTAGTGTATAGTTAGAACTCGGGCCGACACTAACAATATTATTGTAAAACGAAGTTTTGCAAAGCAGCAACTGTTGCTATTACTAACCTACCTACAAGTAATTAGATCATTAACAAAAACGGTATTAAAACAGCTTTTATTTGAAGATAGTGTGAACAAGAACAACACGCGCAACACGACACATAGGTCTAAAAACTACACGTAAACAAGCAGCGAGTAGAGGATGGCACACAGCGCTTCAACGTGATGGCTTCGTAGCAAAGTAGACAGTAATTGGGAACAGTGACAGACCGAAATTAAAATTCCAGGATAATAATAACACGCGTGACGGCGGATATATCGCTGGCGAAGCGGTCGCTGTTGAACAACCCGTCGAAGCGAGCCCTGATGGAGCGCTCCAACTCGCGCTCCACGTGCCTCGCGGAGGTGCAGGTAACCCCCCACCGCCCCGCACCCCTCACCCTCACGACTGTTGCAGGATCATCATCACGCGCGTCACGGCCGACATCTCGCTGGCGAAGCGCAATCTGCTCAATAACCAGCCCGCCAAGAAACCGATCATGATGGACAGATCCAATTCCAAAACGAATTGCATCCAAGAGGTCCAGGTGCGCGGTTTACGCTACCCGCTTCAAACCAATATACTAATCGACGTAGTTCCCGTATGGCTGAAGCCGGCTTGGTTGATGCTCGATTGTCGTCATCATACTTAACTTTTGTTTGATCAGTATTTAAGCGTGTGTGACCTAATTTTGCTTGCTCATCGTATAACGTTGGTGTTATGTTGTATCATCATGATTGTATTGACGCATTAGATCGTTTGGAAGTGTGTGGACTAATAGAAGAAGTGTTAGTGTCCCTCGAGACATCAACCTAACACACCTCACACCTAATAGTCACTTAACTTTCATAGAGTGTGACCTTACAATACCTAACTTAGACATCCTATCACAAAACACAAGTTAGACGATAACCCTGTCTCGAGTGATCACTGAAACCCTCTTCATAACCAGCATGTCCTTGTTACTGCGGAAGCTCTAGAGCCCGTGTATAGTGATGTTTCTGGCGCAGGCGGAGATCGAGAGGATATTCGAGCTGGCGCGGACACTCCAGCTAGTGGTACTGGACTGCGACACAATCAACCACCCATCACAGCTCGCCAAGACTTCATTAGCACCCACCATCGTGTATTTGAAGATCTCTAGTCCAAAGGTAAAGTTTCCTTACCAGTTTTGATTTAAGTCATAGGCTAAATTTCTTATTAGAATTTTATCGGAATCGAGGTAAAAAAGGAAACATTCATCAATAAAGAGAAACTCATGACTCTTACCAATAAGTAAGTCAATATACTCTTGGATTCCATAAAATTGGGTATAAATTATGAAATGTCCTCAAGTTTCGTGTGAATTGATATTGGAGAATTAAGGAGACTGATATAAACGAATACTCATAAAGGAAACCAAGCTTGCGTCCTTTGGACTCAACGGCCTGGGTCTGAAGTCTGTAGAAAATAACGAATAAAATTGATCCTGTAAGGATGGATGTGTTACAATTTGGTGCCGTGACCAGGATGACAAGTATTTTAGGTTACTTTGTACCGGACGATTTTCAGTCTATTGATGCGAAAATTTAGAATTTGATAGCATTGGTTCTACTCAAAAATAAATAAACGCAACGACAACGCAAGTCAGATCAGGCATTCTTTATATTTTCAGGTGCTGCAACGGCTGATCAAGTCACGCGGCAAGGGGCAGAGCAAAAACCTGTCCGTGCAGATGGTGGCTGCGGAGAAGCTGGCGCAGTGTCCGCCAGAGATGTTCGACGTGATCCTCGACGAGAACCAGCTGGAGGACGCGTGCGAACACATCGCCGAGTACCTCGAGGTGAGCCTTTTCAAAACTCAGGCAAACTGATAAGCAGACGGCTTTGGCACTGTCAAAGCTGGGACGGGACATCGCAATTTGAATTTGACAGCACCTGTCCCGTATAGCACGACGGTTAAATCTGTCTCTCATCTCATCTCAGCTCATCTAGCCGACATCATCCCAATCTGTAGTTTAAAATAATGTGATGCCTTAAATAGTGGTCTTTAGCTGTAAGACCATTTGTGATCATACAATAACACACAATCAGAAGGTAACCTGGAGTGACAGTCAGCGGGCAAAGAGTTCGCAGAACCGACGATTGGTGTTGTGGAAACCAAGCGTAGGTAAGGTAAATGAACGGGTCAGAGACTGTCTATGAATTTCGAGGAATCACCTAAAAGGTCTACTTCCAATGACATCAATGTATGCTGATGCTGATTGATCGTTATATTTCCAGACATACTGGCGCGCGACGCACCCGCCGGCGGTGGCAGCGCTGGCGCGGCCACTGCCCCACGCGGCACCGCACGCCGCACATCCGCACCATCATCACGCGCAACCTGGTGAGTCCACGCTTGATGTTCAAGAGGACATAATGTCCTATCTTTGTCTCCGATATTACGCAGTGCCTGTCTCTAGTGAGTGAGGCGACTCGTGATAGCCAAGCATTTCTTGTCGTTATGACCTTTCTTGATGCAGTTAAAACATTCCTGGCAAAAACCGTATCTTTTATTTCGAATTTCCTTATCTGATTTTAAAACATATATAGGGTGTATTTTTTTTTAGCGGCGGATCCGTTAAGGGTGCGTTCTGTCAATGAAACTGAACAACTTTCCCCAAGGAACATAGGTCGAAATATGAAAAAAAATTTGGCCCTCCCATACAAATTGACCCGGCCGGCCAACACACTTAGTATGGGAAGACCAAAATTTTTTTTCGTATTTGGACCTATGTTCCTTGGGGAAAGTTGTTCAGTTTCATTGACAGAACACACCCTTAACGGATCCGCCACTAATAAAAATACACCCTATATAAAATATCAGATCAGAAAAAGGCAAATAAACTACTTGATATTATAATAAAATTCTCTTGGTTAGAACAACGCGGATTTTGTAGTAATGGTAATTTATATTTATCACTTCTTTGCTGCAAATATTCTGCTATAATAAATGTACCTTTAACCTGGTACTCAAGATTTTTCGCTTTTAGTGTTATGTAATGCAAAATTCAAAATATTTTACATACAATTTATTTTATTGTGTATATTTACGTTCTAATTTTATTTATCTTTTGCAGTTTTCTTATTATTTACTTTATTTAAGTATATGTATAATTATAACGTTCATTTACTTAATTTTGGATTAATATAAGCTTTTACTAATTGACCTATCATCTTTATATAATTAACTCTAAAACTCTAATCCATTTTTTCTTGTGTTCTAATATTTCATCTACTTAATTAACATGTAAGATATAACTTTACTAACTTGTTATACTGGATATTTCAAAGAGTGCAGTTGGAATCCTAAATGCAGATCATTATGTCCCTCATGTAAAATAATCAAAATTTCACGAAGAACTTTACCTGCACTCTTGTGAGACAATCAGTGTAATGTTGTGTGTGTGTGTGTGTTGATCATGCGCACGACCTGGAGCCGGCGAGCGACCACGAGCATGCGCACGCGCGCGCGCACGGTCACTCGCGCGACGGCGGCCACCGCGACCGCACCGACTCCTACTCCTACGAGAGGGACGGGCGAGGTAACTAACAAACTCCATGCTTCAGTCATCAGTACTAATGATACCAGTATCTAGCTAGTTTGTTATCCTGTAGATGTACTTGTAGCGATCCATTCATACCGACTAGTCACATCTTTATAGATATTGTAGTATGTATTTGTATCCATATAATGTATTGTGAATTCTTCGATATCATCTTTGGACTTCTTAACTCCTCTTTTACCATCGTCTGTCTCTATCTTACTTCGATAAATTATTTCTTTGTGTAGATGGATGACTTTTTTCATCATAATGATCATCTATTGCATCTTGTAGATCTCTACCAATACAACTAATGTCAAACTAACTTCTAACACAATTAACCACAGTAATGTAGATTCTTTATGTTGTAGCAGCACCTCTGTCAACTGTTGTAGATGTTAGACATTGATGTTGTATACCACCCGTGATGCCCTGCTCGTACGGCCCACTGACTTCCCTGTTCATTTCAGTACAAGCCTCAGGACAAGCCCACTAACCGTCGAGCGAAGACCATATATTCCAGTGTAGCCTTTTAGCAGCAGTACAGCGGTTCTACCCCACCCAGGTTCCGACCAGTTTCTAGCGGCTGACGACCGCCACTTACAAACGAGACCAGCAACCACTCGTCCCCATTCCCTTCGACTTTAAGATTCCCAGGAACTTCGGGTCATTGCATGTATTGATGATGTGAATTTTCTGGGCATGACAACTGTTGAAGAGACTAGGGACGATGATTGCTCGTGCCTCCGCTTGTCTGCTGATTGAGGGTGTCGCTTTACTAACTGTCCGTCTTCTAGCAACTAGAATCGAGTGGAGTTGGTGAATTGAAGCTAAATCATAACCAGCTCTCGTGCTTTCAAAAAGCCCGCTTGGCTTGTGTCAAGTGTTAGCCAATCAGCTTGCAACGCAGGGTCACCCCGAACTTAACTATCAAGGAGGTCGTCTACATATGGTTCGATCCACTTCAAAAACATACTTCCTTTTCCCCAATCCTTTCGTTCAGGAATATAATATGAAATGGAAGTAGCTTTTTCCGAGCTGATGTAAAACTGGTCCCTGCAGCGGCAGCGCCCCCGTCGCCGTCTCCGTCCGCGGAGCAGGTGGTGATGCCGGTGTCGGGGCGGGTGGTGCGCCACGGACAAGTCCTCATGCAGATGGGGCTCAACCTGGTCTCGTAGGGCAGTAAGTGCGGGTGCGTGTGAACCCACCACCCCACCCCACTTAGCGGGCTGGCCGACTCGCTCGCCTCGTGTGCTGTTTGCCGTGTGCTCTTTTTTGAGTTTTTGTTCGTTTTGATGCTCTCGTTTTCTACGGAATATGTCAGAATCTTACGGGCCTTGGCGTTCCTTGTTTATACGCCTTCCAAATGAAACGATAGCATCAAAACTCCTTCCTAAATATCAATACTATTTTTGCGGATTATGAAACACTTTGTTTGTGTTCCCAGGGGGCCGCAGCCGCGCGCCGCGGCCGGAGCGGTTGGACGAGGAGTACTACGGGCGGGAGAGGTACCCGCGCTACGGGCGCGAGCCGCCGCGGGAGCGCGACTACTACCACGACGAGTACGGGCACGAGTACCCGCGCGGCGGCGGAGGCGCGGAGCAGCCCTACGAGCGCGACGCCTACGGCCACGACTACACGCGCGACGCGTACGAGCGCGAGGCGTACGGTCGCGATTACACGCGCGACGGGTACGCGCGCGACGAGCGGCCACCGCGCCGCGACCGCGACCCGCCCGACGACTACGCGCCGTCGCGTCGCGCGCTCAACGCGGTCTAGTGGTGTGAGTGAGTGCCGCGCCCGCCTGGTGCTTCTGAGACCTGAGTTTTGCGGTTTCGCGTATCCTTAATGTTTTCGTTGTCGCGCATTCCTTCGGGGCGCATAATGCCCGCCGCGCTGGACGCTGTTTCGATTCGCTGAGCTTTAGTGACACGCTTGGGCGCGACGCCGCGCGACACGACGTCGTGTCGTGTACAGGGAGCTTCGTCGCATTGTTGCAAAATTATTCTGCGTCGATACCCTCTCGTTTAATGTTTGGAAATATTAATATAGGTAACTTAACCATTAGTAAATAATCGCTTGCGCGTCTGCCTTTGTATTATAATTATAGAATCTAAGATAAGAAACTACTTACCTACACAATTTTGCAGATAGTGTGACGGATCTCAAACTTAGAGAAAAATGTGAGAACTGCATACAGAGTTGCAAAAATGATCAAAGTAAAGAAAAGCCTTACGCTATGCAGTCAATATCCTTGTCTTCTGCACCAAAACGATGGTGCTCTCTGATCGTGCGGCGTCCTTTGTTTTGTACGAGAGTGAGTGGGACGGAGAGTGTGTGACGTCACCGCGAGACGTCACCCGGAGAGAGAGTAGGCTAGGCTAGGGTAACCACTTCGCACTCGAGGCCTCGGAGCTCGCGAGAAAATGTATAAAATTTGACTAACATAATTTTAGTACCGTTAGATATTATCCGTTTCCCATTTTTTGAACATACATACTCTGTAATTATATTGCATCGTCTGTACTTCATTGTTGCAATCATTTGTAAATAAAATACTTTATATCGATTACTTTGTGTTTATCTTCATTACCTACGTAATCTTCTTCAAATCTTCATTACATCAATTACATCGTAATGTAGCTAGTGTGGATAACTAGCTATGGTTCAAAAAAGTTTCGGAACAAATGTGACATCCATTGTGTATACTTCTGATCCTTGTAATTAATTTTGGATAGTGTAGGATAGTGCGTAAGCTTTTGACACCTTTATTATTCAAATTCCGCTTGATACACTTACTTGAAAGATGTGAATGTTGACTAAAACTTGAACTTTATAAAATCTTCACCTAATATTACAACCTGGCTTGTTAAAAATTCACAAGTTTCAAACTGAAACGGGACAAGTCAAACTTGGTGTACCTCAAGGCAGCTCTTTAGGACCTTTGCTATTTAATTAATTTATCTATTTAGTCTATTCTTTTATTCTATCTATTTAATTTATCAACATTATTTGTGTATTGTAGAAAACTTGAAATAAAATTACCATTTAGTTATAGAAAACTGCAATTTATTACAGGCATATTTCAGTAAATTCGATGACGTGTAACATCTCGGCGGCTTCTTCGCCTCATAAATAAATTAAAGATTACAACGCGCAACAGATAAATAGATCCACTTCTATACTCTCAGCTCGCCTCTTTGGTTCTACTAGCTAACTTTACAACTAAAAATATATACATTTTCACATCCATTATACACTGTTGCAATTTGGTGTCGATTAACAAAAACCGATTCTGAAACACTGGTAAGACTAGCATAAACTTACAGATAATAGACTGCCATAATATTCCAATTTGTTACAACAATATTAATTTCGTTAGTTTGAAAGTTGTATTGCAACATCTCTTTGGTTTCACATCTCCAGAGATTACTCCCAAGTCTTATATTTACACTTTATACACTGTACAGTTTCACTTCACATAGGTAAGTCGTTTGCGAGTTCGTCTCTTCCTACGAGCCTCGATCGAGCACAACCTGGAGCCGCTGTAGCCGAGCTGGCGACTGAGCCGGGCGAGACGGACGGCTAGTCAGATGTACAAGTAGTCGTTCTTGGTCTCTCGACAGTAGCTGATGCTGGGGAACTTGTACACGGGGCTGTACCTTCTGCCGTCATCGCTGTCTGAGGACTCGAGTGATAGCGCAGATAGTGCTCTGGAAGGTTCGTCTTCTTCTTGGATGTCCGCATGGTGATTGATAGTCGTGATCGTTGGGATAGTGCGGGGTGGTAGAGGGGGTGCGCGAGGGTTGCGGCGCACCCTGAAGTGGCAGTCGGTGTCGGGGGGCCATGCTCGCTGGACCAGCAGCGGTAAGTCGTCAGGGTGGAGCTTGCGTTCGTATTCTTGTGATGGACTGACCTGAAACCGAAAAAAAATAAAATTCGTTAAAATCTGAATGAGTGAAGCTGCTTTGGTGTCAGAGGTTTTAACTCGCGCTACGGTACAGTTTACAAAATTTCCAAACTTCTACAATACTCACCTCATACAAGGAGAACCGCTCCACGCCTTCAGTGGAGTCGTAGCAATGCAGCAGGATGGCCAGAAGCTCGTCAGCTGTCGTCCGCTCGCTGATCAGCAGGCACTTGTACTGCGAGGAGGACATCAGCGCCGAGTCGTAGATCTTCACCAGCCCGCCTGGACGCATTTGCAGGGAAAACCTGGAACCAAGGAAACCGATCCGTTATCGCCTGATAGTTATTGAAATGCAAATGTTGGGAAATGATTGCTATATTGATAAAAACAGGCGTTTTATGAGGTTGTTGTTGTTCGTTTTATAGGAATAACGACGTTAAAACGTAGATGGCTAGTAAAACAGCCCAAACCTAAACAGCGGCTTAATCTAATCGTAAAAGTTCAATTAAAGCTTATAATCTCTGGGTATAATAAATACTTAGGTGCCTTTTCACTTCATTACCCTCTCCAAACTAAATCTGTTTTGAATTACTTAAATCCCAACATATTGGTTGAAGATGGAAATATACTTCTAATAGGCAAGTTAGAAAGAAGGGTTAAAAGTCTTACATAAATCTATTATCATCTAAAGTACACGATTAGAATGAGAAGTGCTCTCATAAACCCACCCCTTGTTGTTGCTCCAACACAATTCTAACTGTCAACATATGGGGTAACACGGCCCATACGGTCAATAAAGCGCTGTCTAAGAGCTTTTTAGCGTTTTTATTGCTCCTAGTTTGTTTTTGGAGTAAAAATAGTGCGCCGGAAGGAGAGTTCTTTTTAGTTCGTCGCGCGTGCCGCGGCGGTGGCCGGTGGTCTTACGGTAGGTGAGAGAAAGAAAGATGCATCGTTATGGAATAGGGTTATTCTGGACAACGGATGGCGAAGACGATTTGGCGACGAACGTTTGTTTACTAACGAGGTAGACTTAAAAAGGCAGACTGTCAACAGGGTCAACAAACTAAAAGTGAACTGTAGCAGATGTAAAGGAATTTTAATTTTAGCGGTCGTGAAAGAATGTTCCAAGTTGAAATATGCTCGTATGTCACTAACACTCTAATGATACTTTAAGAGATTCTGAAGATACCTTTGCTTGTTCATAATTTAATTGATCGCATTGCTTGTCCCATTAAAATACATAACCAGTACTTAACAACGCCATACGCCATACATAAGTAGGTACTTAATCTTCTCCATCTAACTTGACTAAAGTCCAGAAGGCACAAAAAAATCTCAAAGATGCATGATGTCGTCCATATAGGTAGAGGTAATTCGCGGTTTGGCCAAGCAGGTGACGGAGATCTTACTACTGCAGTTCAATAGAGGTTGCGTGAGGCTTCTATAGCAGTGGTAGGTACCACACCTGCGCTTGCGCCGCTCGGTAATGACAGAGGATTGACGCACACCCCGTAATCAAGGACTTGGCATTTACAGTAATGTATAATGAGTGCTTATGAACATTAGTGATGCTAGTTTAGAAGATTCTTAATGGTCAATGCAGTCGGCTGCTACTAGATAAATATAATACAAAACAGTTTATAATTTTAAGTACCTACGCGTTGGTGTTCTTTGTCTACGCAACTTAGAAACGGTGCAAAGGAATTAACCTTAGAAACCCATGATATAATACTCAGCTATGTATTAAAGTTACACCATTTAGCCTTGCGATTGTCTTTGAACAATGCTGCTGTATACCTAATCACAGATCGCGGTAGGTTTTCAAGAGAGCTGTGTAGTTTTAAGTATAAGGTATCTGCAGGTAATACAATGTTTCACTGCGATACGAACAGTTCCAAGAAAATCTGCAATGGATGACACCCAATGAGTAGTGGAGCAGAAGATTAGAGGACTTTTAAAATTCGATAAGAAATCCTTTACGTTAGATCGTAGATCTTGGGAGTGGAGCTGGACCCAGCTCCGCAAATTCCACTCCAAACTCTAACACACAACCTGAACATATCCTAGATATTATTTGCTTTTTTGTGAAGCTGCTACGCTCAGGTAGAACAGCCGAGGGTCTGGAGCCCCATGACTTACTTAGAGTATCCCTTGGGGTGGCAGGCTTGCAGCGCGGCGGGGCGCGCGTCGTCGTCCAGCACGAGCGTGGTGCGCAGCCCCGCGGCCCTCACTCGCACCTCCATGCTCAGGTAGACCAGCCGAGGGTCTTTTTTTTTTTTTTTTTTTTTATTTATGATGGGCTTACTCTTGACCCCAATCTTACCCTAGAGCAGAGATGGGATCTACGGTGGAGCGAGCTTGCCCAGAAGATGCCTATTCACTCTAGACTTAAAGAGATTCAGGTTATATGCACTCGGAAATACAGACGCAGGCAGGGAATTCCATTCTTTAGCCGTGCGCATAATGAAAGATGATTTGAAGCGCTTAGTGCGTAATGTGGGTATATCAACTAAGAACGGATGGTAGCCGGCCGTGCGTCTGGATGTCCGATGGAAGAAAGGAGACGGTGGTATGAGCTCATGCAGCTCACGCGCACACTCTCCGAAGTACAATCTGTAGAAGACCGATAGGCAAGCTACCTTGCGGCGGTGAGCCAGGCTGTGAAACTTGGTCGCCACCAGTTTTTTATCGCCTATTAATCTCTTGGCTCTGCGTTCCACCGAATCCAGTGCAGCAAGTTGGTATTTAGCCGAGCCATCCCAAAGGTGACAGCAGTACTCCATGCAAGATCGGACTTGAGCTTTATAAAGAGTTAGAAGCTGTTCAGGCGTGAAGTACCGCTTGACTTTATTCAGGACGCCCAACTTTCTAGCTGCAATTTGAGCCTTGGACTCGATGGTGGTGCCGAAGTTGAGGTCAGAGGACAACTCCATGCCAAGGAGTTGAAGAGTGTTGGTCACTGGAACAGATGTACCCCGAAAAGTAGGAGAAAAGGTGAAAGGACTCCTTTTGCGGAGAAAAGACACGCCTGCGTTTTGAAGCATTGAAGCTGACGAGATTGTCTTCGCCCCACTGGGAGACGTTACTTAACGTCAGGCTCGTACGCTCAATCATAGCCTTTCTCAATCTTTGGATTTCATCACCACTGGCTCCTGCGCCGGACAGATATTTCTCGGTGACAGTACTGTCATCTGCGTACCCAACAATTCCTGAAGATAGAAGGTCATTGATGTGCAGCAGGAAAAGCGTCGCGGAGAGTACAGACCCCTGAGGAACTCCGGCGTCAATAGCCTTGAGGTCAGAGGAGCAGCCGTCTATGACCACTCGGATCGACCGTTCACTCAGGAAGTCAGCCACCCAGCTACAGAAGCCAGTGGGTATGCCGTACGCTGGAAGCTTGCTCAACAGACTCGCATGCCACACCCTATCGAAGGCCTTTGAAATGTCCAGCGACACTGCTATTGCTTCGCCGTGGTTTTCAATGGCCTCGCCCCAGCAATGCGTTACGTACACTAGAAGATCTCCCGTGGAACGCCCTCGGCGGAAGCCATATTGACAATCACTGAGAAGATCATTGTCTTCGAGGTACGAAAGCAGTTTGCAGTTCAGAACTCTTTCCATAACCTTACAGAGTACGGAAGTGATGGCGATCGGTCGATAGTTGCTAGGGTCGGCACGGCTACCCTTCTTGGGCACAGGTTGCACATTGGCAAGCTTCCAAGATTTTGGTACAATTTTGACACGAGAGAGAGGCGGTACAAGCGTGTCAGTACAGGAGACAACTCAGGCGCACAATACCTCAACAATCTTGCTGGTATGCCATCAGGACCACTGGCCTTGTTCACGTCCAGACTGCGAAGGGCTCTACGGACCTCTTTATTGTGCACTGTGATCTCAGACATCAAAGAATCACAGTGAGGTAAGGTGGGTGGATATTTCGAGCCAGCGTCTATACGAGAGTTGCTCGCAAACAGATCGGCAAATAAATTTGCTTTCTCTGCCGCGGTGTGGGCAAGCGACCCATCAGGTTTCTGCATTGGAGGTAGTGAGGGACGGCAGAAGTTGGATTCGACTGATTTCGAAAGGACCAGAACTGCTTACTACCCGGTGGGTGTGATGCAAGCTTTGCCCCAATACGGCTAATATGGTCGAACCTAGCTTTCGTAGCACCCGTTTGCAATACCTGGCGGCGGCATTATATGCTCTCTTCTTTGCTCGCACTCTTCTCGCTCGCACTTTTCGATCACGAGCTTTTACCCAAGCTTGGTAAGCGGACTGTTTACGAGCCTCAGCTCGAGCACAGTCCGCATTGAACCAAGGTTGGGCTTTATAACCGAGCGGGATATCGGAGAAAGGAATGAAATATTCCATTCCCTGCCGGATTACAGCTGTGATCGCATCAGCGACGTATGAGGGTCTTCCGAAGAGAAACACATTTGCCGCCACGGGTATGAAGCAAAGAAAGCACGCATCTCGTCCCAGTCTGCTGACTCGTATCGCCATACTCTCCTCGTGCCCCTAGGGGTGTAATCCGGAGGAGAGCAGATGGACACGGATTTCACCACACAGTGGTCGGATGATCCCAGCGGAGCCGAGACCGAAACCGAATGTCTGTGCGGATCAGTTGTCAGCAGAAGGTCCAGGCAATTGGGTGTGTGGTCTGTGATATCTGGTATTCGCGTCGCTTGTTCCACCAGCTGGGTGAGATCTAGCGCCAATGCTAGTTTACGCGCCTCTCGCCCAGCATGGTCAGTTTTCTGGTATGGGAACAGCCACTCTTTATGGTGAGCATTGAAGTCCCCCAGAAAAACAAGCTCTGCTGTTGGATATCGCTGAATTGCTGTATCTGCCGTCTCAGAGAGGTACTCCATGAGTCTAGTCGTCTCCTGATCTCCGCTGTGCGAACGATAAACACTGGCGTAGAGTTTTCTCTACTCCAGTGTCAACCAAAAGCCACAGCACGGGAAACCCTGAATTCTCAAAGCCACGGAGACGCTTACAGCAAACGTCATCGCGAACATACACACAGACCCCTGCACGCTTCTTAAACTTGTGCTCAAGAGTGTAACCAGGGTAGTTGAGGTATGCCACGTCCAACGGTGTTGCTATCTGCGTCTCCGTTAAGAAGAATAAGTGCGGCTTCTCGGTCTCCAGGTGGTGATGGACCGGGTCTAGGTTTGTGTGTAGACCTCGGATGTTCGTGAGGTGCACTTTGAGTGGGAGGAAGTGTTGCCGTTGGTCAAACTTTTTCTTCTTTTTTAGCTTTTTCATGTTTTTAAAAGAGTTTTTGTGGGGGAAAGAAAAGATAGTCGAGGCGCTGCTTAGAAACCCTACTCGTACCTTTCGGTTCAACTGATCAGAGAGGAACTCGCTTGGAGACTGCGGGGACGCCCGAGCCCCCCCGATAACACTCCACCGGGTCCTCCCATCCAGCCGCCAACTGGCACGGTGGAGTATACCGGGATTTATCACAGTTGGCGGGGCAGCCTTTGCGCGTGGCTAGCGCGCAAGTCGGGCCCCCTACTGACTGCGGTCGGCCAACGGCTGAGACCGTGCCTCGGATCCCGCTACCCTCCAAAACGAGTTACCGGATACAGCATCACCTAAAGACAAAGACCGGTTCCGGCAACGCAACTGACTACATTGCTACCCCCCAATGGCACTGGCAGTCCCGCACACCGACGGAACACAGCAAGGCTGTTTGGCGCCGGACTCCGGCGGGATGGTGGTCGCGAGCCAGGCGGCCCCTTTCATGGCCTACCACCGCTTTTGGGATCTTCAGCCGTCAACACATATTGTGAGGACGTTGCCCGGGGTGGACCGCTAGGAGGTAGACCCCACCCACCCCAATGTCTGGAGACTTACTTAGAGTATCCCTTGGGGTGGCAGGCTTGCAGCGCGGCGGGGCGCGCGTCGTCGTCCAGCACGAGCGTGGTGCGCAGCCCGGCGGCCCTCACCCGCACCTCCATGCTCAGGTAGAAGAGCCGAGGGTCTGGAGACTTACTTAGAGTATCCCTTGGGGTGGCAGGCTTGCAGCGCGGCGGGGCGCGCGTCGTCGTCCAGCACGAGCGTGGTGCGCAGCCCGGCGGCCCTCACCCGCACCTCCATGCTCAGGTAGAAGAGCCGAGGGTCCCGATGCCGCATCCTGAACTTGCCCAGCAGGGTGCTGACCACCTCGCGGGCGCGGGTGCCCCACGTCACCGACAACGTCTTGTATTCGATGTCCGGTCGGAGGCAGCGGGCGTACACTTTTATTGTCGTCTGTGGACAAAGAGATAGATTTTATCAGATCAAGTTGTCTCTACATAGATCTTAGCTACTTTTGTAATAGGAATAAGAAAATTCTTCAAGATAAAATAAGACATTCAATCCGGGCACTGTTTGCAATTTCCTGCTAACCATAAATATCAAATCAAGAAATGCAAAGTATTGCGCAGCATTCCGCACAGTCAGATTACTCAAGTGAGTTACGATACGCGCAAAGGACACAATATTGTATCGCCGCTACGTAACGGAGATAGGATTGCGGAAAATCAGGTTCCCACAAGCACTACTGCACTAACTATGTAACAAGATAAGTAACTGGACACAGCAGACACAAATAACAAGATAAACCACACAAGAAAATTACTTAAAAATATATAAATCAATTCCTGGCCGTCACTTCCCAAAAACTCAAAAACTCACATGAATATTATGCGGGTGCAGAGCTAGACGCATGCGCGGGGCGGGCACCGGCTTCATAGCGGCCATGACACGTGCGCACGCGACGCTGGCTCCACGGACACTATACGAGACACTCGCTTGCACAGTTGCACCGGGAAGGGCCGGAAACCACCACTCTGCCCTTAGGGCCCTTAGGCCTCTATAGAGACGGGGATATGGTTCGATCACAAAAAAGCATAAATGGGAAATTAAACCCGAAAAGGCAACCGATGTGTTCAAGATCCAAGTAATAAAATAAAGTTACCCGAGTTACAATTTAAAATTGCTATCTTATCAATCGATTTGCAAATATTGGCTCTTGACTACTTTATTTGTCCAATAAATTTGGAGCATGGGCATTAGAAGGTTTATTTGCAAAATCGAATGTAGAGCTTAAATGTCTGATAAGATATTCAGATCGTAGAAAACTTGCAATCATTTAAAAAAATTAAACCTAAGGATTTCGAAATCAGTATTATCGATAGTCTTATCCTCCCTCCGCCCTACCCCACATCGTACCAAATTGCACGATCTGCAACACACCTGACAAAGGGTAAGCCGATATTCGTACACCACAAACCACCTGCCGTCGCAGTGAGTCCCACCCACCCCACAGGAAGCGACGCAATTGTCGGGAATTCGCAACAATGCACACACTTTGCACCCACACCATCCACCGTCCACCATCGCCCAGCAGGTGACAATACGTGACATATCGCTTTTCGATTCGCCAGTAACATTCAATAGTTTTTTGTTGTAAACAGGAAGAGGATATGATATTTTATGAAGTCACGATTAAAGGACCTTTTGTGCACGTTTGGACGCTGTCAATAAAGTAGGCAAGAATGCGATTTATTTATTTGATTCTATTGTAATTGATGCTCGGAGAGCTTTCATAATGTTCGCTTTTATTGATGCAATAAATTTTGTTATGATGGAACGAATTAGTTTGATCGGTAATAGTAGCAACTGTGACGTAGATACCGGATCAGAAATTGTTGGAGAAACCGATAGAGTAAAAGCCAAGGTCTCGGCATGACTTGGACTACAACATAGTTTAAGTAACCGGTGCGTAGGTAATGAAGGAAAGTGCCGGTAAAAGTGGCCATCTTTCGTCATCTGATGCTGGGACGTGCCTTCTCGGAGGAAGCGCAAAAACATCACCGGACGCTGCTGGAATGCGGCGTCCAGATTTACAAACTTACCTTTACAGTTGACCAGCAAGACAACTAACTAGATTTTATACTAAGCGTCTATACAAAGTTGAAAGAAATATAACTGGTAGCATCAAGGCGACGGTAAATGTAAAGTGATTTATACGGCAAGAAGTAGTTAGAAAAGTAGAGACAAAAAGTGCCTGCAGCAATGTTATCATTACAAACTGCGTCCTGTACAGAATAAGAAGTGATTTGTAGTTTATTTTCTCGCACCCTGTAATGTATCTGCGGTAATTAATGATAGATTTCCGAAGCATGTTCATTACATGATTATCTATATGGGCTCAACACCAATCCTTATAAGTTTGCTTTAGATACCTGGATTTAAAAGAGTTTTGAAATGCCAACAACAAACATGCGCTTAAACAGACAACAACTAGGAAGTCGTGATCAAGATAATCATAAACAATGAAAACAAAGAACAACTGAATCACCTATATTGCTATTTGACCATAAGATTAGTAGAGCACATACATATAGGGCGGACCGTGACCACGGGGTGCTTACTCACAATCACAATAGAGCGTAGCGAATGACACAGCGCAGCGTAATTGGAATATATACAGTGCCAGTACGCATGGGTTGGGACTGCTCACGTATAGTTTCAAATTGTAATAGCACATTATTTTTTGGAATGTATACAAGGCCAGTGCGCACAAATCGCGTATATTTTCCAGTGACCTAAGCTTACATAGTCTCTGGAAAATATACTGCAGTAGTTCCATCATCCAAGCGCATACGGTGCGTTGCGTTGTAATCCATCTCATAAACCATAATAGTTATAGAGTTGAAATTTCAAATATGCTGTATTTTTGTTACTACTATTAAATACTCAAAAATTGGAATAAAATTAAAATACAAAAATCCTTAATTTTGGGCCCGATTTTAACTATGATATTTCGGAGGCTGCATCTGATGAACGGTAAAAGTTGGACAGTTGAAATATGTAGGTGTTACTATTGCCAATTTGAAAACAAATACTAAAAGTAGAATAACGTAAATATTAAGGGGGCTTAACATACAACAGACGTGATTTTTATATAAAATCGCATCCCTTTGTGCGCGAGTCCGACTCATACTAGGATGATTTGTTTTTGTTACAGAATTTGATTAATTTATCATAAATAATTGGCATGGTATTGAATTTTCAAATCTAAGGTTCAAATGAATACCAAAGATAACCAACAAACTGAATTTATTAACCGACAAATATTTTGCATTAGAGGCTAATATTATGATGATTATTTTTTCCGACACCTTGATCAACATTCAACGAAATTCAAAAATGTTCAACGACTGGTCAACCCCATTAAGTATTTGATGTTATTTTTTATACTCCTACGATAAGTAAAACAAGAACTTGTACAGTTTACACACACTTGCGTACTAGCCTTGTATATTTTCCAAAGAAATGCACGACATTTTGCATTGGAAAGTATACGCGACCAGTACGCACAAATCGAGTATACTTTCCAACTAATTATTTTGCAATACGATTGGAAACTATACAGTGTAATTACACTATGGATGCGTTCTGGCACTGTATACATTCCAAATACGCCACAGCGCATAATACACCAAGTGACAGCACAGCACGTGCGCGCGCGCCGGTGGTGAAGCGAGCTTACGCAACGCAACGCGCATTGTTGATGTAGTTCCGATCAAATCTAACAGAGAGCGCCACGTGGTAGTAGTTCAGGATATAGCGAGGTTTGTTTACCAACATTGCAGTAATGATATAAGTCAAGCATTTGGAACTTTTATGGTTATGATAAATAAAGCTTGTTTCTCTCGATAGAACATTTCATAATCTTCACATTGCGTTGTCATCAATCCATCATAATTTCTCGCAATCTTCAACGGTTGGCCCTTTTCTGACCTTAATAGATTTAACCGATCACGGGTCAAGACGGAGCGTGCTGGATCGATTATCATCACCATCACGACAATCATCTGCAGCGGCCGATGCGCTGGCGCAACGAGACTATGACCTTACCAGGTCTACCTGATCCTTCCTCGCAACCAAATCCTAGGCGAACGAAGATCATTAAAATCTGGCTGCAACACAAAGACTTTGTGGAGTCAACCAGATCCTTATCCCGAATAGCATTCTTAGGAATGCAGGGTCAATTTAATCTGGTTCGGATGAGCCGACTTTGTAGAGAATGGTATGGGGTTAAGTGTCGGATGACAGCAGTTAGCTACCGTGTAACAAGAATTTAGTTCCAAATGGGCACTTGTACTCTCAATTAGATAAAGGGCTCTCAAGGAGGGTTAATTTGGGGCAAATCCTGTCGTTAGCAGAAAATTTGCAGAGTGACTAGCATTGGTGTGTTCTATCCTCTTGTATTTACAAAGTCAGTACCTACGTGGGTGTTGAACCTACCTATGTAGACTCTTTTGAAGCCGCAATCGTTTTGTCCATAATCGGAAGTGCTTACATGCAGAAACCAACAGCATATTGTTCCTGGTTAACCTACCATGAATATGCAGCGTTTGTGTGGAGGTAGTGATATGTGAAGCCGTAATTTGTGTTTCCGTGCCGGCTAATGTGTATTCCGGTTATGAATTATGATGTGGCTAATTGTTGTAGCCTTGCCAATTCACTTGCCAAGCATGAAGTAGGTAAACAACTCGGTAGAAACATAGAACATTCGCCAATTGCGATTGGAGAAAATATGGCCATGACAATCAAATTTTTGTATGGTATTTACGTGTAATAAAGTCATATTAAAGCTACAGAAATTGTTTTCGCTGGTGATACCGGTTCCGTCCTTGGGAACTTCGACCATTGTTTATGTTCGTTTCAAGTTTAAGGTCATTCGCGGCTTCTCCTCACTCAATGCACCTGTGTAGCGGCCACCTGTCAAGTCCCCATTATGCTTCGTTCGCGGGATGTCCATCATTATGTGGCACCAAAAAGATTAAACTCTTTAAGTGTTGGGTTAAGACCAGGTGGCATGTTGTTTAGTTTGTTTTTCTGGACTGTCGTTCAACTGAACACGGATATGTTCCGCCTTCCACTTCCTCATCATACGCACGCGCGTAACCCTCAAACGCGTTACTAATCAGCCTAATCAGAAATAATTAGCTACAAATCGGAACCCCGGCGGATACACAAATTAAGATCAACTCTTCCACCACCGCGACCACAGATCTATAATAAGCTGGAGAGACAAAAACTCCCGATCGTCCGTCCGTGCTTCCCATTTCCTAATTTCCTGCGCGCGCGCCGTCACACCTCATTCACCCAATTTAGTGGCGTCCTGTCCCACCACCAGCACTACCACTGCCACCGCCACCGCCGCTGGACACGGTTTGGATACGACCCAAGTTGTAAATAATGAAATTTTAAATTATGATGTCATTTACATAGGGGAAGCGTTATTAAAATTTATTTTACGATGCTATGCTTCTGGTTTCATGGTGAAAAATGGTGTTGACAATACGATGGAATGAAAATGGATAGGTTTGTGTAGTTTTGTCAACTATTGGGATGAAAACTGATACAAATGACAATGAAAAGCTAACAAACTAATTTGTAACACCTGCCTATCCTCAATGTTTGTTCAGATGCAAAAGATATGGATATGGGGAGGTAGGAGCAATAAAGATATCACCGGCTCCTTCAGTAAAGCTAATATTAACAGGCTGCGCAGACGCAGATGCGCACACACGTCCATATTGACTGTTGACCCAAACAATGATCAGCGGATATCGCCAGGATGTTGTCTCAACAGAGAAAATGTTTAGAAGCCACCAGCCATTCACTAAGGTAGGTACTATGAAAGAGTTGTCATTGATTATTCCCGCGAAACACTATATTGATAATGCCGCCACTACAATGGGCATCAATAAATCAACACGAAAGCTTAACTTACACATTCAAAACAAGAAAGTTTTGTTTACAAGTCCATTTGGCTAGTCCGAGAAAAGCACTTAATACGAACAAAAGGGAAATAAGAGCTAGCAAAACACTCAGCGAAAGAAAAAAGGAATTTAACGAGTTCCAAAAAGCCCGTCAGCCACCATGCTGGTCGAATGCACCTCAATGTTGATCCAGTTGCCGTCAGTTGTGTAATAAAGTCACTAAAATAGCTGTCTGTCCGTCAGCCGCTGGGTCAGCCTCAAGTGGAAGCACAATGAGAGAAATCATGAGTAGGGTCATGTTGTAATATAAACAGAAACAGATAATGGTGGTGGTCTGCGCAACGTCATGGATGAAACTAGATCATCCCTCTCTTACAAACTTCTAATGCATTTATGGATGACATGGAACACAAGCAAGCACGTTTGCTCAAAGAATTCTCAAACAAAGTAAATGAACCAAAAAGAAAAATCATTGAATATTAAAACAAAACGGGCATCTGCTTCACCTGATCCGTACACCATTATTACTTGCCAGATGCGGGGTGTAAAGGAGGACATAAAGAGTTGGTAAAAAAGCGGCGCAGGCGCAGGCTGCGCGCACGTGCTGCTCGCCACCAGGTGCGCAGGAAGTACCAGCAATCTGGCTGGCGGGGACCTTTTTTCCTAAACCAGATTCAGATTTGATTTATAATGGATTGTGAAATAGAATCTATCTGCCTTTGTTGGTTTAAGGGAATAAATGACAGCGATACGTCTTCATTTTTTAAACTGTTATGAAAAAAGTAATGCATCAATAAAAACTACGAATAATATTCTAAGCCTACCAATGCCCCAAAACAAACAATCAAAATATTATTTGACCATTTGACCCCACTTACGCCCATCACATCACTCTTGCTATCACTGATGGATACGAGACGAGCAGCGGGCATCAAGCGGGCTCAAATATTTATCGACTTTTAATAAAATTTATTTGACAGCTGCTTCGCTGATGATTTTAAAACATTGTTGGCTACCTTGTTGGCTACGATAATGATCATACGGCTTGACGTTTATGTTGGTTAGTTTGGGTCAATTAGTCTCTTTACTTTGAAAATGGTATGAGCGGTGGTAATCTGCGAGTTCTACTTCGATTTTTCCGATTGTTTCATAACCATCGCCTCTTACAAAATGGTAAACACTGAAGCATCAAAGAATTATCACTTGGTAACGAAACAATTCAGCATTTAACCATAAATGCATTAGCACTGAAGCACTAAAGAATCACTTAACACTTAGTGCCTTAAAAGTTTTAGGCTTACATAACAACGCATCAGAAACAAATCGCCAGATCACGAGCAAGGGTAAGTGAGTGCGATCAATCACACGCAATTGCCGAGAATTGAACCGGCCAGTTCAACCGCAGCTGGACTGCAGTGTTTGGCCCCAAGTTAGCAGCTTGCAGTTGAACCAGCAATTGACACCCGGCTGTGAAATTGCTGAGCTCACTCCTACATCTGCCGGAATGCTCATTCATCAATGAAAGTCCTCAGGGGGTAAAGAGCGACCGGTTCCAATTCCAATTTAAGACGTGATTTAGAACAGAAATTAAAAAGTAGAGCAGTAAACTGTATAAATCGGACAATTTAAAAATTAAATCGTACCCGAAATAGGAGAATGTGAGTAGGTAGGTGACAAATTCATTTCGTAAGTAAGCCAAAAGGAGAATATAGAAGACCTCGAAGTGCCAATTTGAAGGTGCCATTTCTAAGAATTTGATACTGCGCACTCTAATTAATAACAGCTGTCAATACATAATTTATAATTACCCAACAATTGGAACACCTTGCATGGAATCGTATTCGCTTTGCTTTCTCTGACCAAAATCGGCTGAAATCACTCTACGCCACCTAACATCAAAGACCGGACGTTGCACAACAAATCTACCAATACACCGAACCGCGTTGCGCTTCCTAAAAAGCCAATGTTTTTCGATATACTCCACCGGTTTCAGCTAAAGGAACATTTGAAGGAGAACTTCTAAAATATCATGTTTCTTTGAAGAGCTTGCGTTCAAGGAATTCTTTGTCTTGAACAGGCTATTGCGTTCGCTCCGAACCGTACTACCCACACTCAAAGACCTAACTGTCAGGTTGTAATGGCATCTTTGTTACCATAAAGATATTCAGTTTATGCACTTGAATTAAGAAGCCTGCAATATTGTTTCAATATCTAAGTCACTGTCGTTAGTTATCGTTTCAGCAGGTCATTAACTAAACTGTTTAGCGTCGTTGCCTCATTTCATCTAAAATGGATTTGTTGTAGGTAACTCTTTTGATGTAGCGTCTATTTTTAACTTTGATAAATTCTGTGTTTTAGGCGTGCTTAATTGCTTTCTTTACAGTTTTAGACGCACCAACATTTAGCTTACCATGGGTGGGTATTAAAATAACTTCAAACTAGCACCATTCACCATTTAGCGGATGCTCACTATCAGCAGTATCAGCTAACCTTCCAGCGAGGCGGCGGCGTTCTGATAGTGACATTTGACCGGCCATAGTGTCCCATTGTGCCGGTAACCAGAACTTGGGCTTTGGCGGCTAAACTTGGTACTAAGGATGTCATTGTTAATCAGATAAACCAATACTGAGGATAGGTACGTATTCATTCTTGGAACTAGAGATAACGTTAAAGATCCTTCGGCATTGTTGATCCGTCTCTAAACCCATTTAGAAGCGTCAGCCGAAAATCTTGATACTCATTACTGACGGTTCTCATATTTATTTGCAGCAACTTTCTGCTAAAATGGCGTCCATAAAAAAGCAGCAATAAATCACACATCAGGCAATTATTTTTAATAGTTCGAGGAATAAGGAAAGGGCGCGGGCCGAAATAAGAACCTTGCAGCACGCCGACGCGCACATGGCTGCAATCTTTGCGGATTTTAGTTACAAGCAGCTTGTTAATTATTTTGCTCCAATTAACTATGAAAAGAGCTTTATCCCACCACATTTAAGATATATATAGGAGTATTCATTTTTTCTTATCACAAAAGACCTAAGTAAAATCTCGTCACATTCTTCAACCGTTTTAACATCTATTTGCTAAACAGAGCTCCTAACTGCGCTTACATAATCTGGTTTTCAGTTTTGAGCATGTCCAGCATACAAGGTCTAGCAGAACAATTTATAATACATACTTCTTAGGTTTTCATTTCAGTAACTCACTACTGTTGCTGTTTTTTAACATAAGTTTCTTAAAAAACCGGTGCCATCTGCGCTTGTGCCTTGACTCTCTCGACGCGCCGCCGCAAAAAACATGGCGACGACCTTTCGCGCCTTTTTCGCATTGTTTATTTACGGAGCCCCCGTTTTGGATCTTTATGCGATTTGCAAATTAAAAAGTTATTGAAATCGAGGCTGTTCGCTTCAGTTGTGACTTTTATGGTATTCTTTATGCACCTTAACGCATTTTTGGCGCTCGATTGTATTTTATATCAACGTTTATGTTTCATTTTGTAAGCAAGTTTATTTCTTGATATTATGGAGAATTCTTAAGGTAACAAATAATGCCTCTACATATCCTACTTAGCTGTGGATCATAAGTTTTCTCCACTTATTAAAAACAGTCCATCTCATCTTCCACAGCAATTACTCATATTGAAGACGGCCTTATCTCACGTCTGTAATAACAACCCTTTTGTGTACAGTACGCAGGCGCAGGCAATTTAGTGGAAAGTTAAGATCTGACTATCTGGCTGGCGGCGCCGGCGGCGGCAAGGCAGTAGGCAGGCGCGGGCGTTGCAAAGACGAGCCATGCGAAACATATGGCGAGGGTCTGCTAAACACACGACTTGTTTATAAAGCTGTTTCGGATTACATTGTATGATGGGATGCGGTTACAGTTTTGGAATATGACGTCACGTCGCATAATTGGATTTGCGAAATTGTTTAAACGAGAAGCCTGAGACTAGACTAAACAATGGAGAAATCAGTGAACTTTTACAAGCTTTCTGCGCTCTCCAGTCAGTCACAGATAACGTCGGAACAAGGTGTCTTTGTCCATTTCTCCGCCACGGTCGGCGTCACCGGCGGTATGCGCGGAGCCTGCCGACGTTGCGCAGGAGACGATCGTCGCTCACTACCGGCGGCGGCTGCGTCTGCGCAGCTCCGGCCGACCGTGGCTCGTCGAGCCTAATGAGCTCCGATGCTCCGAACAAGTCGGCGAGGCTTGTTTCGGCCCTAATTATCGGCAGATGGATGGATATTGCGCTGACCCGTGAGGCCCGCGAGAATTATTGACGGGCCTTTTTAATTAACATGCCCGTCACCAGACATCGTTAAGTTTTTGGTTCATTTGACTTCAATCTTTTTGCTTCCGTAGAACTAAAGCTCTTTCAAATTTTGCCTTTAGGTATTGGTATGTGAGAGAGCTTCAAATTATTATTTGCATTATCTGATACGGGCGCTGATGTAACCACTGCTTCAAAAACATACAATTTTGCAACTAGGCAAGCAGTAAGCACATCGAAGCCCATCAGAGATAATTTTTCAATTACCATCGTCCTTATCAGTCGATCGCGTACGCATAATAACACGATGCTCCTACGCGTCGCCTACGTAACGGCGAACGCAAGGCTGTGACGGTGGCGAGACCACTTCTGAGTATGGAAGCCTGTTGACATACTGAAGAATGTGGCGAACCGGTCCCAGACGTCCTTAGCTTTTTGTGCTGCTAATTATAGCTTCGTTAACATAGCGTTCACAAGAACCTAGGACTTGCAAGAATTTGCAGAACCCTAATCGAGAAATTGCAGCCGAACAAAGCTTACATTGTCTTAGCGATCGTTACTCTAAATCAGTCGAGAATTTCCCAGTCGTTTTGCTCTCACTCAGTAATAATGACTAGAGTAACGACTCTACCGATTTGAGTGAGATAAATGTTAGCCTGGGGCGACGCGCGCATGCCAGCTACTGTGTCGGTACACTCGCCTCGCCTACTGGCATGCTTGTTACTCTCATGTACTGGGCTGTTACTTGTCAAGATGTTATGCTACTGGTTTGTCGACATCTTCATTCGCGTATTAGTGGTGTCGTCTGCAATAGAGACTAATCTTGATGGCTATAATTTATAATTTAAAATTAACGCAGTAAAATTTTGCAAAGTCTGAACGGCATCCTTAGTCAGGCTAGTGTTTTCAAAATTACATATGGGTGTATACCTACTATTTTTTATAATCATTACACCAATTGATTTATATAACTCAATTTGATTACGCGTTAACGACAACAATGTAAATAGACTACGTCGTATAAATCAATTGAACTTACAAAAAGTCAACCTTGAGGGACATACCAACAACATTCGTACAGCGTATCAAGACAACTAGTAGAGCAATACCATTAATTTGGTATTTCCTGTACTGCACAGCGGAGCACTTTCCAGCATGCCACATTCCTCACAAGGCCTCCAAGTGAGAACGAACATTAAAACCATTTCCCCTTTCCCATGCTAAAAAAACTCCCAGAGACATTATTTTAATGGCTGTGACACTTGTAGATTGTAGAGATGATTTCGCTTTAAACTCAAAAATCCAGTTTCAATCAAACATTATTAATTCCAAAGAGGAAATTGACAAAGATAATCGTCATTAACACTAAAATCAGGTTACATGAAGGTTAATATATCTCTCATAACGAGTATTTTGGATAAAATCCAGTTGAGAATGTCGCACTTCCTCTGCAATGTTTGTCAACTTATTGAATCTGGGTCAACTTACTGTTTTTCTAGAATTTTTGTAACTTAACAAGTTTATGGTAAAAGCAATAATAATTCTTGCTAATCTAGTGCAATAATAATTGAGTAACTTGTTCACGGTGTTACAAATGAATACGTGTAACGCCAAAGTTTCTTACATAACATGCAAATTGGTTTGTTAACAGATATTATTAGCAATGAAATTATCGAAGTAAAAAAAATATTTTTCCAGCTCAGTCAAGTAACCACTGATTTCAACCACAAAGATATGGCTTGTAAGAACCACAAGTTCTGTCTATGTTAGGCCGTTGGGCCTTACGAGGATATAATATTTCTAAATCTTAGATCATTGACAAGAAATACCGTTTACATCAATATGTGTATTGTGAATTCTGCGAACACCTCATTGATATGCAGTCGAAACCAATCTCTGCAATAAGTAAAGGTATTTCTCGGAATTCAGGCGACAAGGTAAGGTCATGCGGAAAATCAAAAACGCGCACATTAGGTATGCCACTGTGTAGCAACAAACTGATGATTACAGAAAAGAAAAACCCAGAAAGATATCAATAACATTTACAAAACTTTGTGACTAGTGAGTTGAATACAATTTTTGCGTCTTTGTGACTTCAGAAAATAGTGTAAGTTCACTGGACAGAAGTTACCTAGCTAGAACACACCAAACAAGTTTGATTGTAGTTCGTGATCAGATCACAATCGTGGTTCGCGCGCTTCCAGTCTTCAATTGATCGCAATTTGCTGATCATATGATAGAGATCGATCGTGCTTTAGATAATAAGACTTAATTGGAAAGAATTAGAAACATGGTGCTTCAATTACGCCAATATGCTCAACATCCATCAATTTGTCGATTCCAACTTAAGCATTACTAGCACAGTAATGACTTAATTTTTACAAATTGGTCACGTGAGGCCTATGCATGCATGATTGATGAAGCTCATTAGAATAGGTTAATAAATTAATAAGCAATCTTGCAATCAGTCAAGCATACATCCAGACCACGAAACATAGTTTCAGCCGTTTTTTGCGGTGCAGGATTCGTGACTCTGTCATCATGTCCTCATTAGGCTAATCTTCTCGCGCAGAGGCTTGACGTCACGGCTCTGATTTGGCCAACGTAATGGCGCACAAGGAAGGGCTGCGCAGGCGCCTAGCTAGGTAGATGCACCTACTAGAATGACTCACCTCGTTGCGCTTGTTACGCTCAGATTCCGAGTAATCATTGTCTTTGCTCATCGTTTACTCAACCACTCCTGAGCAGACTTCGAACTTTCGATTAAGTGGAATTTCAAGCAGTTATACAAACAAATTCTGATTCAAAACACCTTTGTTCACTCTTCTTCTTTGTTAGATTTTCGAAATATTGATGAACGAGTGAGAATATTCCGAATGCCATTGCTAAAATAACCGATGGTTCATCAACTTAAATTGATTACATGGTAAAGATCTTTCTAATGTAATTAAATTAAGTATCGTATATGTAACTTAGACATAGGAAGTTAAGACTAAACGCAAAAACAATCAAACATCATCTGCATTTCCCTGAGACGATTCTTCGTATCTTAATCGTAAGAAAAATTACTGTTGTTACGAGTTACGACACGTGATAAGCAAACGTAAACATAATGACGGCATTAGATGAGTCAACCACACATGCTGACGGGACGGACTGAACTGACGCATTCGTCCCCAAGTCGTTAGAACACATTTGATCAACATTTGCAAATAGGTTGCTCATCCAATCTATATTCAGTGATTTCTGAATAAATTACCACCTGCTACTACGATTGGACACGGAACTTTACAATGAGTCAAACTTTTGTTTTGCTTCAGAAGTCAATGTTGCAAATTAGCTGGACATTGCCAACTGCCCAGTTTGAACACAATAAACACTTAAACCAAAAACAGAGGTAAAGTGGAGTGACTAAGTATTCAGTTCACTGTCCGAAATAACCTTCCAAATTGTGGAATTTTACAGTCTTATGAGGAAGTAATTTATTAGTAGTACTTATTCGGTAAATGTGTAATTATAGGTGTAGCCAGGGGACTGAAAAGTTTCAAATACTGTGGCTCAGTAATTTCCAAGAAGTATATTACGAGGTACCTAAGGACTATAAAAACATCGGGTAATTAGTAGTAAGCAAACAGGTAAACAGTACTGATTTACATAATACAAGCTACTTAGAACTGATCTACAAAAAACTGCCGCCTAGTACGGCAAGTAGACGCGTGCGCAAGTCGTTTACGCTCATGTCCGTCCGGCTGCTACGATTTATATTCAGTAATACGTAACAAGTAACAAGCAATAAAGACAATAAATGCGGACGCTGAGGCGGACTGCCGCAAGGCCGTCACTCGGCGCCGCTACCTTTGCTAATTGTTACTTATGATTTATTGTTCAGAATAACTAATAGAGGTACATTAAAGAATTATATATTTCTAGGCATATGGTTGGTTATCGTAATGAACTGATACATAAGGTATATCAGATAAATCTAAACCTATGACTGTGATTGTTGCTCTTCCTAGATTACAAGAATCTTAATGATAGGTGACGTGAGAAAGCCAAAGGAAGCAAACTGTAATTAGATGATAATGATAATCCACGTGTGTATGTAACTTTGTAATGTAGTTGCTAGAGGGCTTCCTAGTTGCACAACGGTGTACTTTTGTTGTTTTTGTATGGAGGGGAAATATAGGTAAGCAGCATGAGTAACTAATAAGGTAAAACACGGTCATATCTTTCTAAAACCTTCTAAACTATCCATTTAGACCATGTCAACGCCGTTTAAGGAGTCGTTACATATTTATATGGCCTGCATAATGTGGGTTTGATTGAGCTTAATTCTTGCTTAATTGTAACTCAGACACCAATGTACACGATGGCTGGCGTCAGGCTATTTGCTGCATAATATACTCGTAAACTTAGTTGAAGATAAAAGTCGCTGGCGACAGTCGAGTCGGGGGCAGTTGGACAGTTGCATGCGCTTGCGACGACGGCGGATTGACATGTCTCAGTGAGAACAATCTCAGTGATAATGACAGGTCGAGCCGTCTTGTGTGGCGCCATTTGTGTTATATTATGGTTATTCTTACATACATAACAGAGCTGTCCAGGCAGTAGTACCTACAAAATCTAGGATAGGATTATAGTGTCGATAAAGTGTATGAACCAAACTGTAGAGACAACGTTTGTTTTAACATCGATCGCAACCCGTATAAAACAACTAAGCATTACACAATTAAAAGAGAAAGCCAGATTTATCAGTGAGAAACCTGTTAGTTCAGTCAGGTGTAGAGCAAATTACAAAATTTCACAATTCTCACAAATCACAATCACAATGCTAGAGAGATATAAGAGACAACTATCGCTTGTTACAATAGTAATGTGGCTTATTTATGTTCCAAAATGTAGCAAATCTAGGAAATATCATAAATTCCTGCACCAGTTTCGTGGTATGTAGTATGTAGCGGTGAAACCCTGATATTGTGCAATAAGGCGGCATGTCTGACACTTCCAAGAACGGCGAGGTCGCGCGCGTGCCACCGCCAGACACGTTCCCTCTTAACATGGTCGGCAACCTTTCAAAACATGCTGGTAGTAAACAGTCAATTATAAAACCATCAATCCCAGAGAAACCAATTCAAAAGGCATCGATCATGCATGAGCAATAATTGTCATTGTGACCATACACACCAAAAACAGACATTGTTCCCCCAAAAATGACAACAACAAACCGGAACTATTAAACGGTAATAATGTGACAGTCACAAAAATAACAGAATGCAACAAAAATAGACAAAAATATCACGGTCGCCGCCTGTGAGCAGCAAGTGCATTTCCGGGTGAGTACAAAGCGAGTTCCGGCGGCGCGATGCGCGGGCGCAGGGCTCATTGGACCAATTGCTGCGGGAGCATAGAGCATGGCCCTTCGTCCGGTATCCGGCACAGGGCATAGAGATGGGAGAGTGGCGATGTTGATGCTTGTATAGGAAGGGGAACTAACAACATCGAAGAATTCTAGAAAATGGAAAACGATGTCGATGATATTGATAGTTATGTTATGATGTTTAAGCTCAAAAAGAGAATATGTTATGTAGTATGTTATACATAAGTGTGGGAAAACTACCAGTCATAACAAATCAGTGCTTACAATAACTATGAATAAGTGTAAACCTATCGATGCAACAACTTATTATGCAGTCAAAAGCGCCGCTGTCGGGGTTATCGCTGCTGACGTCACTCCCATCGGCGCGGGCGCAGTAGCGGCTACTCTACTGCAATTAATTGACTTGACACTTACCTTAACAGCCACAACAGTCCACTGCTGGACATGGGCCTCCCCCGTATTGGGGGGGGTATTGCCATACTCACCACGCTTGGCAGGCGGATTGGCGAGCGCAGTGCAAGATGTTTAATTCACAGGCAACGCTGCTGCCCATTCCCTGGATAATAATTATCCCTTAGTCGCTTTTTACGACACCCACAGGTAGAATTGGGGTGATGCTATTCTAGGCCGGCATCACACGGCACACGACTTGACACTAATAGCCAGTAATTATCGAATGAGCCGCGTAGCTTGTTTTTTATAGGGAAGCCTTGTATGGGAACGTATATTTTTTTGCGTAGAGCAAAGCCCTATAGGTACGGGTATTCTATACATCTACCTGAGCCAAAAACGCTCGGTAGCCGGATTCAACACCGTGCAGGGAGGGGGGGAGGGGGGGTTAAAGTACAGTCCTCCCGGCGCTCAGAAAAAAAAATCTGTTGGATTATTTTGGACCTTTGAGACAAGTTTGGTGTCATTTTCAGGTAACTAGATGATGCCCGATTCAATTCCCATACCAGTTTTTTAGGGTTCCGTAGCAAAATAAGTCGCAATACTTAAAATAATAAATTTTTTGTAGTTACAAAATGTAAACAAACCAGCATATTTTCATATTTTTGTATGCAACTTGCTTAATAAAAAATACTGTCTGAAAGCCCATTTAATGCAGATTATTTGAACATTAACATTATTTATATTTTCAATTATTTTCTGCCTTAAAAAAAATAATCCTACACGTACCTAACTGATTCCTGCGGGCGGGGCGCAGGTTTCGCTCGATTTTCTGTTGGGAAATAGTATAAGATTTTGAAGTAAATCAACACTATTTAGTATGAATGGTTAAAACAGGTCCACTTGAGTCGAAATCGACTGATAGGAAGCTTCAAATCTGCGACAGGTAGCAGTAGGAGGGTTTCAAAGTACCGAGGCCACGGCGCTCAGAAATAAAAATGTGCTGGTATCGTTTTAACCTTTGAGACAAGTTTAGTATCGTTTTCAGGTTACTAGATGACGTCCAATTCATTTCCCATACCAGATTTGTAGGGTTCAGTGAAAAAATATAACGCAATACTAAAAGTATTATACTTTAGTAATATACAAAGCAAAGAAACCCTCATACATTCATACGTTTGTATCAATCGTAGATAAAATTTATTAAATACACTGTCTGACAGCACACATTTTAAAAAATTACAGGAGATATAAATTTGACAATCATTGTAGAATGAAACATTGAAAGTTACAGCAACTGTCGGCAGTGCAGCGTGGGAGTACTGGGAGTAAACAAAAAAACCTGAAAAACAAGTAATATTAACAAAAAAAGACGCCATGAACGAGCGCTCCGTGCGTTTTCTTAGCCCATCCCATTAAGGCCCTATTCAAACCTGAGCGAAACCGGCGCGGTGCGTGGCGCGTATCTACTGAATACGCGGTATTTGGATTAGTACAAATTGTCAGGTGATTGAGTTCCGAAACCGCTGTAGGTTTTAACAGAGTTATACTACAACTGGTAGGGCCCAGTTATGCTAACAGTCACTAATTTTCGCCATCATAATACCTATTAGTGTAATTTTTTATATTTTTTAATTAATAAACGAAAAAAAACATAACACTAAAATTATTGTTTAAAACGGGATTATTACCGTGATTAGGTTTTTGTTTACCTCGATATTTCGGAGCGGTTGCACGCTCCATGGTCACGAGTAGACTGGCTCGGCGAGTGATGTCATCTTTCTAAGGGCAAACATATCTGTCTACCCTCTTTCGGATTCGTCGACTGCGTTCTACTCGGTTACTCGAACCACTACTACCTATTGTCACTCACTATTTCGTACAAATTGTCATTTGATTGCCACTCCATCAATCTGTAGGTAGTATCGACCATAGTACAAAAAGTAGCTCGTGCTACAAAATAGTGAGTAAAAATAGTAGTAGTTCGAGTAACCGAGTAGAACGCAGTCGACGAATCCGAAAGACGGTAGACAGATATGTTTGCCCTACTGTGCGAACTGCGCTACTGTGCGCGCGCAGTAGGGAGGACGGGAAAGTGACCAGTCGGGGTTTTGTTTTGACTTTGTTTTTGCAATGGTTCAATTAGATCGATTAGAAATGGTTCCCAAATCACGTTTTGGTTTTTAGCGGAATCATACCGTATAATCTTGCTTTTGTCTTACTTTTTATAAAGCAGTCACTCATTTTTTGTACGTTTTGTAAATTCCTGTCTAAGTTTAACTAGAACCATTGCGCAAACCTATGGGCATAACTGAGTAAATGCCATTTACTCTGATATGCAAACAACTCAAAGCAAAAAGCTCAAAAGCTTAACTGGCCACTTTAAGACCGGTATGTTAGCCTTCGTTTACAAGAAACCCTACACTTAGAGATATCAACTCCGCTGATTTGAAAACATGGTGTTTCAAATGCGCTAAAAGCAAGTCCATTTACAGAACTCTATTGAAACTGTATTTTGAATAGACCCGTATAAAATTAGAGTCATGTTTCGTATTTCGTAACCATTCAGATAACTCCTTATCAATCGTATTTATTTCTCGGAAATGATATGGTGCAACAAATGCAGTTAACGGCCATTCAACATCCATAAAAGCAATAACATTATTTGAGTGCTACAAATATTAAGTGATCAAAAGCGCCGATCTGCAAGAAGGTATCTGATGCATGTAAGTAAAATGCGGAGGCGATGAGGTTACTCAGGTCACAACTCTGTATGACCCTGCGTCTTTCCGGGACGATGATGATATTGTTTTCAAAACTATTTATAAGGTTTTGCACTAAGCGGACGATAGGTAAGGATTTTTATTTTCCCTATTCCGAGAATCTAAACAATTTATCTCCAATGGCATCCGCTAAGCGTTAGAATTAGTCACTTTGCATTCACGTTGCACCTACACACTGCACGGATGAGTACTACGAATACTACAAGTTACCTACGAGCTGCAACGAACTGGGTGCGAATACGAATGATGTCATTGTTGCGGTTACGCATCCACGATGATCCACGCCTTGAGCAGTAAAGGTTCTGTACTTGCAGTTGCTGAGTCAGTGCCCTTTATTGGCTCAATAAACCAGCCCTAGATTGATCAAGCCAAACATTTCTGGGAATTTTCCTTAATCCTTCATTAGATAAGCAACAGTTTGCTGAGTTAGTATAAGATCAATAAATTTTTGACCATCCTAATCCGCTCCGGATTGTTTTATGACACCCGAAACAATAATTTTCAAAGCACTACGGCACAAAGTTAGGTACTTCTTATAAAGTTATAAGTTCACTACACACTCGGTGCATGCGCAGAATTGAATGACAACGGATCGCGGTCGCGGATGTGGTCGCATGCAGGCACGCAGCAGCCACTGTTTAGTAATCTGTGACGCAGGCGCAAGGAGCAAGGCACGCGGTGGCATTTCTTCGGCAAGGCCGTCCTTTCCAACCTTTCAAATGCGGTAGCACAAATTATACGGCGTCTAGAAGAACTTATAATGCTTATGCATGATCATTTTGTAGATAATGATAGTATTTAAGTAGAAGGGAATGCTCTCTTATAAAAAGGAATTGAAATCATTGTTACGTAAGAGCAAAAAGAAAGGCGTGGTATTCTCAAACAAAAAGGTTTCCCAAGTTCGTTGTGATAATACGGTTGCAAATTGGTATAATGTTAGAAAGTGCAGACGTTACATAAAAAGATCTAGCAAACAATATCATATTGCTGAAGACAGTATCATTACTTGTAGCCATAATGATGAAGATGCGTAACCTGACCCGCACGTAACATGGAACATGGCAAATATTTAATTTAATTATGTTGGAACAGCGTTTTTGATAAACACTGTTATTTGTTTACGACTAGCATTTATTATGACGAAGTTCAACCTTTGAACTCAGCAACAAATTTTTGCTTTGATAGAAAATTGCTTAGAACTCGCTAATTGTAAAACCTATTTGGAATTGAGCAAGCTTATTATATTAATTTAGGGTCATTTATTAGGGACGGACATCATATTATATGATAAATTCTTATCACCCATTCCTACGCAAATGCACCCGCATAAAGATAACGACAACACCTTTCTCAATCTAACCACCATAGTCAAAGGAAATGCCCAAAGATAGAGCGTCCATAATCAAGGCTTCTGTCCACTGATTGGCAAGTTTCCCTGCGCGTGCGACGCCGGCGATCGTCTAGAAAGCCTCATATAGCGCAATAATGGGCGGAAGTGACATCTTGCTTCCGGTACTGGCGCCATAATGAGACCCCATAGAACCGATAGGGGATTAAGAAACTTTTTATTTTGTATGCAAAATTATGTTTTCAGTCTGCAATACATTAGTCAATTCTGGCGTGATCATGAAAGAAAATTAGGTAAATACGAGTAAGTATGTAAGAAAGTTCTTTTAAAATGAAACTTATATTTTACTTACTTGGCAAATTAAAGGTTTAAATTAGTATTTTCTACGTATACCTTCTATATGCCCTACTACGTTACTATCCTACATAGAGTTCAGTGACTGTGTGTTTACATGACTCTGCATTAGTCTGCAATGACAATATTAAGAGCAATTCTGTGGTAAGTAGTTTCCTCCGAGTTTCCCCGGTCAAGTTCGTTACACCCAGTTATAAGTAGCGAGTTCCCGCCAAGCAAATAACACACAATTAGCTTCAAGACATTTTATAATAACCACGTAACATTCTGGCTTAATCTACATCACTGGCTAAAGCATCCACGATATGGTTCCGATAGTCTTTGAAGTTGTAGGTGACAGCGTAGTCGATGCCGAAGCGCTGAGTGTATGTTCTTCGACGAAGTGGTCTTGAAACTTTACTGATGTTCTCTTCTTTGATGGAGCGATATTTGTTGTTTTCAACCCGATTGGTTACAACAGCTGGACGCTGACGTAGATGTTTTATGGTTCTTTGCTCGTTTTGATTGCGGAATGTTCCTGGTTTGTTTACCTTCGGTTCATTAACCTTTTGCATCTCCTGCCGTAGTTGCAGTTCCATGGCTGCCTCCAACGCAACAGCTTTGTTCACCGCTGACGCAAAACTCAATTCTCCTTCGTTGATCAGCATGTGCTTCATCGCCTCACTCTTCAGCCCGAAAATGAACTGATCTCTTAGAAATTCATCCGTTTTGAAATTGCACGTCTTCGATAGTTGTCGCAGGATTGTCACATACTGTATGACGTTCTCATTCTCCCTCTGAATCCGCTTTCGGAACGTGTACCGTTCCTTGAGCACTGGTGGCGTTGGGTGTAAATGAGTCTGTACTATGTTCACTAGTTGCTGGTACGGGTATTCCGCAGGTTTCCTTGGGTAGCAGAGTTGCCGCATTAGCTTGTAGGTGGCGTCGTCGATGCAGGCTATCAAAGTGGCAACTTTCAGCTCCGGCTTCACATCGTTCACCACGAAGTACTGATCCAACCTCTCAGTCCATAAGCTCCATGATCCAGTAGCTAGATCAAAATGCGTCAGTCGCCCGACTTTCATTTTAATAATGTATTAGGTTTTTATTCGTCCAACCCAAGCAGTAGCTAAATGAACAACTGAGCAAACTGTAGTGATACGACACTCACACAGTGTATTTACTTACATCAACAAAATAAGGCTGCTATTGTGCCTACTAAGCACTTTGGCTTATGCAGTGTTATATTTTTTAGAATCATCCAATGGCGAGAGATTATTTTTCCGGCAGATCTAAAATTAGAGTAGGTCTCACACTCTAATTTTCCCTCAAAAGTCAGCAAATGTGCTGTTACACAGCCGCATGGTAGTAAGTTGTGCACATTTACATACCAATATTTACATGAGCTCCTTTCATCAATATCACGGAACGGGACAGTGTTTCTCGAAAATTTCACCGAACCGCATAATCATGCGGCATATTTGAGAACCACCTTACATGAAACGGAAACTCACTTTGATACCTGCCAACTACTGAGAAGCGTTATGTACGGAGCACTTTTCAAAGCACGAACTAAGCACCTTTTTCCGCGTCATCAAAAAAATTGCAGCTCCCAGCGACAATGCACGGTGCGCGCGCGCATGTGTCGCCCGAGCGTGGGAAGGCGGCGCACATTGTGCTTCTAACCTCACTCTCAACACATGTGCAAATTTAAACCTTATATCAAACAGTTAAGGGTTAAGAAGGCGAACAAGTCGATCGCAATGTTTGTTAGTTTGTTTTAATTAATTTGTCCATTGTTGGTGCAGCGGTCTCAAAGTTTCATCATAAAGCACTGAGACTGAGAGCTACAGTTTATTTACTTTTTAACCGAACTTATTGTAAACTTTACTGTTGATAGATATGTGATTTGTGAAAACTTTCGGAAAATTAGATTTCATATTGATTAAGCCACATCTTATAAAATTACAAGGCCTCGTTATACTGCAACATAGTTAAAAATAGGTGGGCAAATTAATCAGATCCGTCCATGACCAATACCGTTGTAAAATCGCAAGGTTTTTTCCAATTAGTCGATATGAGAGAATCGAGTGAATCGGGGGCGGACCACCATTGTTAGCACCGAGGCAGCCGACCGGTGGGACCGAGTTCGAGTCCCGTGTCAAGGCAAAAACCGGGTACGAACATGCAACCACGCTCTCACATTGATTATAAAGAGCTGATGCCTCACACTTCAGGTACAGCTAAGTTTTATGAGAAACTCCTATTGAAATAATAGGCACCTACTAAGACGAGATAAGTAATTAAACATCTTTGAGTGATGAACACGCGAAATATCATTTAGCCCCGAAGAAAAAAGACAAAATTACTTACACACAGTTAAACAAAATGAAGGCTTACAAAACCTGTTACCTATTTGTTATGTTAGAAATGATGAAACATAAACAAAGGAAGATCCAATACTTGCAGCTACAGTTACCAAAACAGTACAAGTGATTATATGTTGGGCAATAGAGAACATAAGAAGTAGCGAAGATTTATTAGCACGGATTAGAGAAGAGCACATGTTGGCTGTAAACATGAAATACTGTAACCAGTTGTGTATAGCTACATCTAAAATAATAATGTGAACGCATCCCATGACTAGGAACATTAAAAGACAAAAAAACTTATAATAATAGATTATGTAAAAATACAAACGAAACTCCTTCATATTTCCAATAGTCTATCTTAGCAGAATGTTAGTTTTAATTTAAGAGACTTATTACGCGAAATTTCAAACAAGCGATCATTTAAATAATGCGAAACAAAAGCTGATTCAAGCGAGCCTATCTGATCTAGCTACTGGGTATACCTCATAAAGCTAAGCTTGACTATCAAAATCAAAAATTTGGAAACTCTCCCACGTGCCAGCACTTTCCACAGCGCGAGTTGAGCGTACAATGCGCAGGCGCAAGCACGAAGGCGAACCATAGCGCGTCATTCTCATCATTGTGGCGGTATCTCACTCGGCCATCGAATGTCAGTGTCGCCTTAATTAGTATACCACTGAAGGCAGCCACGGCAACCCTGCTGAGCACAATGTCGAAACCATCTCATTCATTGTCACTTTATTCTCAGGCAGGGGATAAAACTGACAAATTATGAATGAATTGAATTTTTTGGTGTTCAAAAAATTCAACCCTAACCTACACTACCTGTATACTTAATGATTAATGATAACGCCAATTTCAAATTGATAGTTGGGATATATCAGTTTCCCATTTCTAGAGAACCACTAGGAAAACCAACTTATTATGTGCCAGTGGGAATGGGAATACAATCCAACATTTTGAAACATGCCTAATCCAGAAAGAGCCATAAAATTTCTTGGAAATACTCCGAATTTCCGTTTACTCAGTGCTGTAGGAAATATAAATTCGGTGGTCTAATGTAAATACTGTTTAAATATACATAATTTCGATAAGTTATCATTATCAAACATTAAGTAAACATCAACATCCTGTGTGACCTTCCGGAGACCAATAAAGATTATTATTTATTTTGAATACCTATCTAACATTTAACTGGAGTAGGTAAAGATTAAAATATTGCAGCTATTACATCGTTACAATGCTAATGAATGACGATAAGATCATATTACCAAATCAGTTATTTCTCAAGTTGCAGCGTTACTTTCTTTCTAAGGTATGTATACTTTCTTAGGTTTTATAAAAAAGTCAATAGATTTACGAGATTAATTTTATTATCTTCTTTAAAACCGACTCCTAACTAATATGCTCTAATAATCCCACGATCGGTCAGCAACAAAGGTAACCTATGTGCAATCAAAATGGCACATCACGCTGCGCAAGCGCAACAAACAATATATCTTCGGCGATCATCTCCATTATTATTATAACAAACATTACGCGCTGTTGCCAAATCGATTACGCATGTAATGATGTGCAGATAACGAGCAAGGCACAAACTTACTCAAGTATAACCGCGTCCATCCACAAACAGCACAGGAACCAAGAAAAATACTCACTGAATTTTAAAACGGTGTGTGGTCGTTTTACATTTGTCGCCGAGCTTGTGAAAACGCTAATAGCAGGCGACGAAAGCGATCCCGCGGAAAATGCTAAAACGGACGAAGATAAAGAAATGCATTGCCATGTGATGCCTGCTTAGAATAGCATCACCCCAATTCAACCCGTGGGTGTCGAAAAAAACGACTAAAGGATAATCATCCAGGGAATCGGCAGCAGCGTTCCCTGTAAATGCAACATCTTGCACTGATCTCGCCAATCCGCCTGCCTAGCGTGGCGAGTATGGCTCTCCGACGGGGGAGGCCCAAGTCCAGCGGTGGACTGTTGTGGCTGGTATGGTTGGTATGGTAAAGAAAGGCAAGTAAATGCTTACCGTACGATGTGACAGGTCGGTGACGGAGTCGTGGCGGTGGTCGAGGCTGTCGAGACTGCAGACGCCAGGCTGACGGAGTCGGCGCGCTGACGGTGCGGCGTGTAAATGCTTACCGTACGATGTGACAGGTCGGTGACGGAGTCGTGGCGGTGGTCGAGGCTGCCGAGCCTGCAGCAGGAGGCAGACGACGCCTGGCTGACGGTGCGGCGTGTAGTGTAAATGCTTACCGTACGATGTGACAGGTCGGTGACGGAGTCGTGGCGGTGGTCGAGGCTGCCGAGCCTGCAGCAGGAGGCAGACGACGCCAGGCTGACGGAGCGGCGTGTAAATGCTTACCGTACGATGTGACAGGTCGGTGACGGAGTCGTGGCGGTGGTCGAGGCTGCCGAGGCTGCAGCAGGAGGCAGACGACGCGAGGCTGACGGAGTCGGCGCGCTGCCGGTGCGGGGTGTAAATGCTTACCGTACGATGTGACAGGTCGGTGACGGAGTCGTGGCGGTGGTCGAGGCTGCCGAGACTGCAGCAGGAGGCAGACGACGCGAGGCTGACGGAGTCGGCGCGCTGCCGGTGCGGGGTGTAAATGCTTACCGTACGATGTGACAGGTCGGTGACGGAGTCGTGGCGGTGGTCGAGGCTGCCGAGACTGCAGCAGGAGGCAGACGACGCGAGGCTGACGGAGTCGGCGCGCTGCCGGTGCGGGGTGTAAATGCTTACCGTACGATGTGACAGGTCGGTGACGGAGTCGTGGCGGTGGTCGAGGCTGCCGAGGCTGCAGCAGGAGGCAGACGACGCCAGGCTGACGGAGTCGGCGCGCTGCCGGTGCGGGGTGTAAATGCTTACCGTACGATGTGACAGGTCGGTGACGGAGTCGTGGCGGTGGTCGAGGCTGCCGAGGCTGCAGCAGGAGGCAGACGACGCCAGGCTGACGGAGTCGGCGCGCTGCCGGTGCGGGGACACCGCGACGTGCTTCAGCATTGCTGCAACAATTACAAGCACCTTTAATAATTCGAGTCAGCTAATGACATTAGATAGCACAGGACAGGGATCAGTGGAGAAAGCTGGTTTCGGAAGCCGAGATCCTCTTTGGGTCGCTGAGTCAACGGAGTTAGCGAGTTTTATAATATGAGCCGAGATTAAAAACTTGTAAAGAAGTGAACAATTAAAGAAATAGTGTTGCATTGTAACTTATTGCATATATTGTAATAAGAAATCGTAGTCAGAACAATAAAGATATTGTAAAAAAATTACAGATTTCTTATTATCTACGCAAGTATCAAGCCCTTACATGGTGAAGGTAGCTAGGGCATCCATGTATCACAGATTACTCCACACACCATCCGCCCGATAATTACATAAAATCTATCTCAGGCGTAATTGCAAATGGGATTGTAAAGGTGAAGGCGACACAAGATGCACTCTTGTGGCTATTGAGCCGGATTCTACACAACCTTGAGCATACTCAAGGAATACCAATAGATCTGCAGTGTTGTAACCGGATTTTCCATAGGACTCAGTTGCGTTTAAAATAATTATGAAGAGGAAAACTATTCTATATAAGAATTTATTATCTTAGAATAGATCTTAACAGACATTTGCATCATCATTAAGTTTAAGTAGTTAGGTAAGCATCAACCAAGTTTTTACATAGCTTTATATCATTGTAATAAACTTCGAGTAAACATGTATCGTTCACTATTGATCTTTAAATATTTGGTTGTAAACTAACACGAGATTGGACTATTGGAGCAGTCAAGAGACCGGATGCCGCTTATCATCGATATGCAAAAACGTGCTAAATTTCGCACCAATTTCATGTCTCGAAACTTGATCCATTAGCTAAGTGGTCATAAAGGAGTTTTGAGTAACGAATGCACCATACACACATGTTGTTCACTTGTGGCCTCCAACTTGACGTGGGGCCCCCTATGGCGTTGCTAATACAGCATCCCTTATTATGTTAAGGATCCCGGATGCATCCAGGAGACTTGAGTACCTGATCCTTTTGTGTCTATTGTCGAGCTATGGGACTTCCTGGTCGTAAGAATGGAAGTCGATTGGATCGATAATTGTAATGTGATATGTTGGAAGCTGTTCACTAATTTATTGCTCTAAGTAATATAAGTGCAGAAGTATCTCTATTATTCAATAGTCTTTGTAGGCCTAAAGCAGTGGTCCAGTCAAGATTGATTGCATTATAATGTTTCCGAGACTGACGTTAGTGTTTAACCTACTAAAATAATGACCGAAAATGTTATTAAATGATTATCAAAATAACTTTGACATAAGATTGATGATGTGATGAGATTGACGATAGCTCAAGGATAGCCAAGCTAGCCAATCCTATATGTAGAGGTAAGACAGAGCGAATTCTCGCTTTGGAAAAAGCTGCTGTGATTGCAGTTATACGAGAGTTTAAGGCTGGTGTTCACCGACAGCTGATGATACTACGATTACTTAACGGGTACGTTAACAAATAACCGGTGACTGACGGGGCGGCGATTTTCTTGGTGTTCACAAACGCTTTTAGGACGTCGGTCTACCAACCGAGCGTTTTTGAATGAAACTTTTATGAAAGACCCAAAAGTTTAAAGCGACCACGTAAAATTGACATCCGCTTCCTTGTTGTTACTATTAACAAGAGCAGCGTCCAAACGTGGTAGCGTAACCTTTTTATACTACAAAATTAAAATGTATCCTTTGCCTAAGCATCTGGACATAGAGCAGGTACTTATTATTTTTAGCAGCATGCGAGTCTGCCAAATTCAAAGATTAAAAACAAAAAACTTTACACTCACTCAAGGGTGCAGTAGCCACGGGGGACATCGTAAAAGTTTTTTGTGGACCAAATTTCGGGCGCGCAGTGCAAGACAATAGGGATGAACCATTTTTTGTTAAAGATTTGGGGCTAACCGTAAGATAATGGACGAAATGAGGATGTTTAAGTAAATCGCCAAGTTAAGGCCACTTGACAGTCTTTAAATGGTGGTTAGGGTTTGGTGAACAGTAAAAATTAATTTAAACATGGAATTAGAATATCATCGACCGATTATAAATTTAACAGCTGTCGATGAACACCAGCCTAAGACATTTTATAAATCTTTGAAGCTATGGAATATGACATTATTTTGAATGTGACTCCGTCAATTGAAGGAATGGTTGCCTGCAAGCAGAAAGGCGGCGCACGCGCATCCGGCGGCGCATCTGGACGCTTTCATGTTTTTTTACGGCTATGGGTTTTTCTTCGATGTCATTGTCTTTGGGTTTTTGTACCCGTTCATGTCTGCTTGCTATAGTAGCTATGGATACAAATTAGATAATCCTTGCTTGGATTAGAAAATCATCTACACAGCTGATTCACAAAAGGCTCAAGTCTGATTACACGTATGGATAACGTAGCAGTTGTGCCAATTAGGTACAAATTACAGTTGTAAGTAGGTAAGAGTCGTAATTTTTCAGAATTACGACCGTTGTAAAATACTTAGCATGGATACTCCTACTTGTCTTTATTTATAAGGTAGGCGGCGTTTGACTGCATAATCTTATTAACTTAACGATGACAATATTGCATTGCATTAGCCTGAATGTACTCATTACATTACACATGCAATTCAAATTGTGTAGAATCATTTTAAAGAAAGAAAACATTTTACTGGCAGTAAACCACACCTTAGTAATTATGCAAATCCAAATTCAAGTTCGCTGAGCACAAACGAAGCAAAAAACGTACAATCTTCGCGCATATCGCACATGAATATGTATTTAAGCTTTTAATTAACCGACCATCAGCTGAAATAATTACCAAACCTTATTCTACTTCCCAAGTTTCCAGTAAGTTCCCACGAACCTTACCGGTTTTGATATCTTCCACAAAATATCTAAAAATGTGAACGCAAGATGAAATTGAGGCTTGATGAGCATTGTATTGATGTTCATTGTTTTTAAAGGTATTCCTCTAGGTTGAATTGAATTGAGATTGTCTGGTAGTGCTGCGTGGAGTCCATTCTCTACATCTCGGAATGTAGACCTATTATTTTTTCCAATGGCTTCATTATTCCGTTCGTTCTGATTCAAACTCGACACCAAATTATCAGATCATCCAAATCATTTTACTACGACGTCTCATAAGTTTTCGATTATGATATTTCACACAGGCCCAGTACTTCTAACAATAACAGTGAAGTCTACGATTGCAGCCTCAGTTACACCTACACGAGACTACTTGCTACGGATAAAGACATGGACGGACATAGGTAAGTAGAGAATACTTACGTCATCATCAGCTGATGTTATATTATAACAAAACTGTAGTTACTTTGATAGATGATAGTAAGTAGTCTACTATAGAAGGAAAGTATAGAGGAAGTACAAGTAACGGCAACAGACACTTGATTTATGCAAATATTGTTTATCTATTACAGCTACTTAATTTACATTCAGAATGAATTGGGCCTTACACTAAACTGTTGGATTCAAGTCTTGAGTCATACAGCTAAATCTACTTTAGGTTTGATGGAACAAAGGGAATCTATAAACAACAAAATTTATAGCAAAATATTATGTAAGATTCCTAAATGTGGGAAGTTGTTACACCTACATACTTAACACCAAATAAGAATTAACCAAATACGTTAGCACAGCTGGAAACGATATTGAGCACAATTTACACAAAATTATAGACAGTATCATATTCAATAAGGCAAAAGTAGGCATAAAAATATAAAAATTAACATAAGTAATCTTATAATAACATCATTATTGTGATCGCACTACACTCAAGTACTCAACATCTATATTTATTTTCAAGGACTTAATCTTCATAGTTAGTACAAGTACTACTTATTATGTACCTATTCTGTGGTGCAGTTATATGCAAACAAGTATAACTTACAATACAAAACGAAATGAATTATCCACCTGCTTAAACACGTGCAGAACTGTTCATGCCAGATTGAAATGAAATATAAGAACGCAAATCAAAATCGATATCAAGTAAACATGTCGAATAAATCCATAGCTTTGACGCGTTTTCAAACAAGTCCAGAAATGATGGAAATAAACTCAGGAATGCAAGCTAAGCTGATGTAGGAGAAACAAACATACCACCTACGGGTGATTATTTTCTTTGATGGACGAGTTCTTAGGAAAGAATCGCGTTAAAAATCGATAGACTGAAATAAGACAGATCAATAAAAAAGCCAACTAATCGCCAACAATGCGCAATAAAATATACAATTCAGCAAAGTCAAGGAAGTAGCTAAATCCGTCAGCAAAAGCTTGCTTACCCCTTTTGTTTACAAAAACGAACCTGCGTACAATTTGGGAGGCAATGTCAGCGCAGTGCATTACTGGTCGGATGTTATTGTTGCACAAAGAGAGGAAGTTTGTGTCTCGCCACAAATAGTTAGTGAGTATTTCATCTGAACATTCCGAACTTATCGACCACGCTTCATCGACGATTGCCAGCGCAAGGCTGCAAACTGCAAACACAAATCAGACTGGAACTGATGGCTGTCACGTCGAGGACTTGGCTCGTGGTGAAACCTAAGTAAAAGCCAAAGCTGAATGAAACGACATATCGGATCGAATGATGACTGTTGAAACAACAAATGAAATCGAGGAGAGTGTAGAGATTGTTGCGGATAGTGAAACGTGTGCTACACACGACACTTAATCGATCAACGCACGGATGACTATCATAATCGAGTAAAAACGTTTATAAAACTATCACATCATCATGGTCATCAAACGTAGACTGATCCAATAAAATTTAAGAATTTTTCCCAGAGCAAAACGAGGAAATGTTTAAGGTAGATAGTAAATCATAAGCATAACTTGCGAAACCTCTAAATTTAAATTTTATAACTACACATTTTACGTAGGCAGACGCGGCAGTATGCGCCGTAAGTTCCCTAAACTAAACGAGTTACCGTCGCCGCATCCGACAAGTTTAAAAATTTTACGATCCGTTCAAAGCCGTGCTAAATACGGACTAATTAATAAGAATCTGGAGGAAGCTATTAACACACGGGATGTGCACGGTATGTTACTACACTAATCACGATAAAAGATAATATTTCGTGGGCAGTCGCGAGATTGACGTCCAGCTAACTAATAACATGGTACCACGCAATGACCGAGGATTATACCACGCACAGCTTCCTGTTGGATGGAATGTCATGGCTAGGTTTCTCATTACTAGAAACATATAACTGCTTAAACTCATATCATTCACATCTACACGAATATACCTTGATGATTCTTTATCTAACTTAAATAAGAACAATTGAAACATGCCTTCAACACTGGTGCCTCACTGTCATTGCGCACATCTATTTTCGTCAATCCAGCAAACAATATTCCAGAAATTTGCATACCCTACGCGTGTTGGTCGGAGTCGGCTGCAACCTTGGCAATGCCAGGTCGATAGCTCCTGGTGGCTCGTTGGCATGCGACGCAGCCACTCCGATGTCTGCTGCGGTGACGTGAAACGCCTTATCCGTTTCCGGGACAGAACATCACTCGAATGTTTATTTTGATCAGTAATTTTGATCACCGTATCGTATCACATGGCGTGCTGGAAAGCGTGAAATGAGCCTTGATAAAAATAACGATTAACATATCCAGCTGCAACAGTATTTAGCCATGACCGTAGTCGGCGCAAATTTCTAGAATTTATACATTATCGGAAACGCTTTAACTGGTAAAATAAACAAGTAAATCCATTATTGTCGCCAATTTGACGGCCTACTAACACAGTTAATTAGACAAACTTAGAAATAGATACCTATTTGACCGAACCATCATGAGATAATAAAATTATTGATGCGAGATGTTAAATTGATTAATGAGGATATCGAGCTATCTGAAGCCATTATCTAACTTTATGTTTTAAATATTTGAATGAGATGTTTTCATTAATAAAACCACACGCGATTCTTATCTCACATTCCTATGCTATGATTAAGTATATCAAATATTATTTATTACATGCAAGAAGATTGCGTTTAATGCCACAATCGCTCCAATTTTCTATGCAGTTGATGCGTGCAACCCAGTTTGTAATCAATAATGCAAGGAAAACAAACGCTATTGCCATATTTAATCAATAAACTCTAATTGAAGGTGAATAAAAACAACATCATTGTGACAGCAACAAATTATAGCTGCAGTTAAAAGTCAATATCGTGTTACAGTGTTTCACGCATATCACACTGACCCATTAAATTGAAATATTGGCCGTGGCTTGCCCAATCTGCTTTAGATTTTGTAAAAACAGCCTCATTTAAATAAGAGATTGGATTATAATTTTGATGAAGATGGTGATATCTGAGTCACACGATTATCCAAATTATGATTTATAGTCAGTTTATGGATGATGCAAAGATGTAAAAGATAATCAAACCAAAAAACACTGGAATATTGCCACCGAAGGTCCTAACAAGGCAGGCAACCTCAATCAAAATTCGCGTCACCTAAATCGCATTACAATTTATAAATAACCAAAGGGTCGTCGTCCCGAAACCCGATCCTAAAGCCTTACACAGCTGAGGGCAGTGGGTGCAGAGGGACTGAGGCACTTCACCGCTGGTAATGCAATAGCAGCTATTGAATAGCTGGTGATACTGATAGGGACCCTATAGGGCTTGAAACAACTCGCTCGTTATCAGGAGTATTGGATTACGTTGGATCTGTGGCTTGAGTGTTTTATTTGCTAAAACAAGCATTGAGTAGAGTTTCAATTGAATATGGGATAAGGAACAAGTATAATGTTTACTTATCACTTAAATATTCAAACTAAAAACTGTTTAAACTCATAAGTTTTAAACACCTGCAAAAAAGCTATAATAAGATTACAAAGATGAGATTTTTTGGAATAAACAAAACAAAGGAAGAAAGCAAAGAAAGGAATTGACGCCGAATTAAGAATCCGTGATGAAAAAGTGCTTAAAGCCTTGTAGTCTTGCAAAAAAAGCGTCGGAGTGTCAAAAGAACCATCAAGAAACGAGGTCTGCATGCAAATGGATTAACCAAGCTAAAGAGTTGGCTCTGAATAGCGATTAGATTAGCCACTTACTAGAGCAACAATATCAGATAATTAAACAATAGTGTTTAGAACGGTAACTAACTACTTTAAACAAATCTAGTTCAGAAGGAAAAGGCATTCTTGCACCTAATACAATGATACACGAACTTGTAAATAAAGTGAATCGTTGCACCGTTATCATCGATTTCTATAAATGTGATGACAAATACCTGTCCAAAAATGAAGTGGTATCAGACCGTGACGAAGAACGAGTGAAGAATGTGATATCGAGGGATCGGATTCCTCGGAGACATCGCACATTCTCCTCACACCCGACGACACTCGGACAATTACTCCACGACAGCCTTGCGACGTGGACAGTACAATGTCAACCGACATCGATACCTCGACATCCCATCCACCGAAGAGTTTCTATGCAGCAATGTGCCATAACATTAACGAGAACACGCAACGCACAAGACATATTGGAGATATTCGCTGATCGCATTGTTGCGTGCAAGCATCTTCGATCTCTCTGTTCGGTATTTGAAACTCTACGAAATAATTTCTACCGCATTTTAGACAGTGAAATCCAATTCGTATGGAATTGTAACTGTGTTCCTGATTAGACACATTATTGGCAAAATGAAACGGGTGCTTTTGGTAATGGGATATTATAATCTGTGCTCAACAGAAAGGATTTCTCAGAATAATAGATTAATTCTTCTCGGCAAACAAAAAACACCACGACGACGTGTTCAGAAAGTTAAACGATAAAAGAATCATAATTTGTTATCCTCGAAGATGGTAACAGAAAGAAAGTGATACCTTATAGATAAGTATGACGAAATCCACTCCTAATAGAATTACTGTCTATAGTATAAGACATTGGGAATAGCGACATACGAAATGGAAAGCTACACCGCGGTCGGTAAAGGAAACTAAGAAAACCACAAAAACAATAAGTACCGCTACACATAGTGGCTTTCTCACGGTATTTCTCTTATAAGTATTAATCACACACACCATGTGGTGCTGCAAGTGTTACCTGTTTCTTCTTATAAGGTCTAATAGAGGCATATTTTATTGAAAAGCTCAAGGGCCTTGAAAATTAATAACATTGCTTTGAATTATTTTCCATATTTGTATCTTTTTTGCTTACAAAAGATTTAATACGAATTCTTTGAGTAGATTTCATAACTTACTTTCTAGGTATGGAATTCCTATGTGTGAAATTTGTAAACTTTGTGAGCATAATTTAGGTAGTTAACGTGTATGCCGGTATATTATAACAGTACCTACTTAAAGAATAAAAATGCTTTCATGTAACTGTATTCATTGCCAAATTCTTTTCATTTTGATATCACAATTTGAAACAATGGTGCGTTTGAAAAAAGTTACGACTCTAATTCCATTTAAACTTCAGCCTTGGTTTTAATACGTTGTCTTCTGAACCTAATTGTAACTGTACAAGCCAAATTGTTTGGCAATTACATACATTGTCGTTGTTATTAAGCGTAATTATTGTTTGCCGACCGTAGTTATGTCATGGCTATTTGCTATTTCACTAACTATTCACCGCAACTCTAATAATTTAAACCATTTTGTACACATTTGTGGATCTAGAGATCCACATCACGTGCATGGTTTTAACCTTTAAAAAGATTTCTTGTTCGTTGTACTGTTAACTTGCCTACAGAACCACCTTCTTTCCATAGTCCATATTTTTTGCCTAAATTACACCAAAATGAAATAATGAGACATTGTGCGACCACATCTACAATGGTCACCGAAATCGTAGTTAATCCCAGCGATTAACTTTCTAGCTGCGCTTGCGCACGATTGTCGACCGACGTTCATCACGCGACATTCGAATGGAAATAAACATAATCATATAACATTATAAGCTATTATTTTTTAATCATCTGGGATATCAAAATAATATTATCTTTTGTTTGATCGTATCGTTTGATCATTGTCATTGAAAGAAATAAAGAATCCATGGAAGAAAGGATCTAAATGAGAATCGCGTGTGTCCTTTAAAGGAAACGGAACAGTTAATGATTCGAGTGTGAGTTAAATGGGTAACAGACGTGACGAAAGGATTTCCTCGTTCAGGAATATAAGAACTAAGTAAAATAACATTACTTGCTTACTTTTTTACTACGCCGGCTCGAGGCCCCAAAATAACATTAACCCTGCTATTTTTTAAGAAAACCTTTACTTTAGTTCAACGGCGTTCAGTCCACTCTGAGACATGGTGTTTGCCATCCTCTTAATTATACCTAAATTACTTAGTGTAATCAATATCACCGCCTCAATATTTAGTTTTCCTTACAGGCACATAATGATTTTAGTTTTTTTGCCGGATTCCGATCGCATCAGTAATAAAGATGAGCACGATTACCTTATTAAAGAGTAAGTACTCGTATAATATGGTTATCGTGATGTCGATCGCTTGTTAGAAGGATTACCCACTGAACTGACCAATAACGATCAATCAACTTATGACCTTGAGCTGATGTTGCTAGATTAGTTCTTGCTAGTACTAGGTACTTTAATTCATTGGTTACATCTTGCGTTAAACACCATCTTTCATAAATGCTAATATTTGTCAACAAAAAGTATCACATTTACACTTGCTCAATGGATCAAAACATTTATTTTTATCTCTAAGCTACATCAATTGTATATTCAATGCAATCGTAACGAAAACAAATTGGTCGAGCATTGTATTGTCGATACGAATGTAGCTGATAATGATACGGCGACGCAGGCGCAGGCACTTGCACGTGGTAACCTCAGGTCACTGCCCAATACATACACAAATAGGAAACAGGAATTTGGGACACATTTTATAATAAAAGAACCCAATTTGTATAACGATAACATAGAGACGAAGTAAAGTGAGGAGGAAGTAGTTGATTATGTATGGGAAAACAAAATTGTAGACGAAGCTAACAAAAAATATATTTTAATTCATATTTTTATAGATTTTTTATCATTATAAATAAATCATGTCGTTCATTTCATTACAAAGCGATGCAACAAATCAAATAGGATGCACTGATAAAATAAAACTGTTCATCCGCTGACTACGAAACTGATAAACACAAAGTTTACAGAATAAAACTGAAGCGTGGTCTGGTTAGAAGAAATTCAAAATCCATAAAAATACGCATCTACATTCGATTTCTGAACAGATGGAGAAGGTACCATCACCATCCTCTCTAGAGTTATTAGACTGTAGACAATTCGACGAATGAATGAATCAGAAGTTCGCAGACCTAGTGTCTGCCTGAGTGCAATAACACCTATCTAGGAGCCATTAGACCTATATTGGATAAACGCCACCTCTGACAAACATCCCCAGGACGTCGGCGATCCTAGACGTAGGAAACAACGAGCTAATGGTCGACTGGACGACAATAAATCCTTCATCCGGCGGGTGTCGGAGGGGCGAGGGGAAGGGGGATACAGCTGTGAGCAATTGAGACAAATGAGTGAGGCGCCAGGATGGTGACGGTACCGATCGGAGGGGTCCACTCAACTATAATCGGACCTAGCTTTTCGTCAATTAGAATCTAGAAAAAAAACCGGCCAAGAGCGTGTCAGACACGCCCACAAATAGGGTTTCGTAGTCAACGTTTAAATATCAGGTTTTTCAGCATTACAAACTTAAATTTGTTGCTGGTTTGTTAGCAGCAGTATGATGACCAACCGCAAAAAGAAAAACTTAATTTTTTCTGAAACCTTTAAGGGTACGATATCCGTTATAGTTTTCATTGTAATTGCAAATTGTAACCTATATTCCATATTTATTTCAATTTTGTAGCGTTTATACTTTAGAAGTTACAGCTGGAACAAATAATGGGTCAAAAACGCCCTTTTTAAAAGCAAATATCTCGTGACAGAAATATTTTAGAGAATTTGTTTCAAAGAAACCTCACCTTAGTTTTAAAAGACCTATTCAACGATACCCTACTCAATATTACAGAAGAAAAAATTTTTTTTGCCCCCCTTTCACTTGTATGGGAGGGGCTCCAAAAAACATTTAATATATTTTTTTCTTAACATTTCTATATTTGGGTCAACACGATCTATCTTCTCACCAAATTTCATGTCGATAGCTCTAAAACTGACGAACATATGAGGGCGCGGCATACAGACAGACAGACAGACAGACAGACAGACAGACATGACGAAACTATAAGGGTTTCTAGTAGACTACGAAACCCTAAAAACTATCTTCTTTGCGAAAGTAATAATAATTATCCAAGTTTAAAAAAAGATAAGATCAATATTTGTCTTAAGCCATATTTTATTTTCTCACTTTAGCACCACCATAAAGTACCTAATCAAACAAGGATCGGCAGCTCATAAATTTAGGCAAAACACAGCAAGAAACTGTGGAACATTTAAAAACTAAACACATACGAAATGTTATCTAAACAAACATTGATATCAAAGCCACGAAGGGTTTAGCTGCAAGCGTGGTTTAACCTAGTTCGACTATTTGACCAAGCGTTATCGAAGCTCATAGCGAAGTGCTGAGCTAATAATAAAGGCAAACTTATCGTGCGTTTGTTCAGCCTTGAGTTGAGCGGATGCTGGCGGACTATTGTGAGCAAATAACGAAAAATGTGTATCAGAGCTTAACAAGAATAAAAACACCCCAATTCTAAAACATACCACAGCTATTAAAGTTGTGGATATTGCGCCCTGATTGGTAACAATGGATACTCGGTTAGAAAACGAACAATATAAATCGATAAATGGTGGGAAAATATCCCTCAAAAGTTAACCAGATTCTGAGACATTAACAATTAACGGAGGAATTTCTCAAGGCATAACTAACTTAAGAGCTAACAGGTCTCACTGCTTTTTTAATTGGAAGTTAAATGCGTGCTCATGAGTTACCGCGGCGTGAACGACGGGTCCAAACGCTGGGCGAGAAACATCACAAGTAGGGTAAGTAAAATCGGAAAGTCTTCAAAACCGGTTTTTAGTTCCGACGTTGGAGGCCAAAACCGGAATTCCGGTTTTGAAAACCGAAATCGGAATAATATAAAAAAAAGCCTGTTTTATAATTCGATTAATCTGAGTTCTACGCATAAAAATAGTTTTTTTTGTGAATGTTATTATTGGTCCTTTATGTCCAGATTTTCCCTTAATTCTTTAATTTACTTATTTATTCATTTTATTTATTAGGTACAATAACAGATAACAGAATAGAAAATTACAATATCATCAAATATTAGAGTAGGACAGTTTTAAGACTTAATTCCTATAAAAATTGTACACATCTTACATTATGTACTAGACCTAAATACAAGATGAACAATAACTTGAGCATACATGTGGTAACTATTGCTTGGGCAGAGCACACTGCCAGCGTATGCAGCTCCTAAGAGTGCACGTCATCATGCACGTACCGGTGTTAACGCATGGAACTGTATGATATACACGTACCTTACGCAACGCAAGCAGTGTGCCGTCTTTATGTATGCTGAAATGATTATTGATCTATTATTTGGTAAGTGTAAGTAAGTACATTTTGGAAGTGAATTAAAGGCCTGATTTAACAACAGTTACCATTTGTATGCTCGAATAAATGGTTCTTGATATTTTATTAGTTGTAGCACATAATGTAAGTGGAATAAGTGCACAGCACTGTGCATGCGTATTTAGCTCGTATGCGTGCAAGTTATCACGCGCGTACCGGATGTAATTAATGCATGGGACTAAATTAGATACAGCATATTGCTTGCGTTGCGTTGGGTACGTCCCACCGATAATTCAAAAAGCGATTGAAATAAGAAAGCGCAATATTTTAAACCGATAGGATGATTAAAATGATTAACATCATAAAACCTAGTGATATCACTTATTAAATCTCGTGTTTTATTGTTGGACCTATCCCCGGATATCGCAAGTGTGATATGTGCCTAGGGTGGTGGGTAAATAAGTGTAGGTAGATATCATTTTCAAAGATTTGTCCAAAAACAAAAACAAAAAATTAAAAGTATTGTTTTTTTCTAAAACCGGTTTTAACGATTTTTCGAGTCTGAAAACCGGAGTTGAAACATCGGAAGAATTGGTCTGATATTCCGGTTTTACGATATTCCGGAATTCCGGTTTCCGTCCCCTAATCACAAGAAGAAATTATTTTATTCTTATTGTATCGTTTTTTTGCCTGGATTCCTCAATTCCCGTGGGGGCAATGTCCGTCCATTCGGTAAGTGCAACAAAAGATCGGAATTTTCTCGTTGGCGCCGCCTCTGCTTTTAAGCCTCTCAGTGGATTAGATGTAAAAAATTTATCTATCATTGTTGTATTTAATATACGAGGGATTGAGTTCGTTCCAAAGTGACGCTCAAGAATGTGCCGTTCAGTGTTAACAATGACGACCGTGATACAAACCTACATAGACATGAATTTCATAAAGTTATTCCCACGCAAATTCACCACAGCAATAATAAAGTCCTCATAGTTATCGAGGATGTAGACAATAAAGAAAACAAAGCTAATGCCAATAATAAACAAATAAACTTTACAGCCTTGCACAGAAGCACAAAGAGTGAAACTGACGTAACTAACAATAGAGTCATAGAGTTACTTACCTGATAAGAATCCGTAAGTAATTTCTTACAAGCTTATGGCAATGAGGAAAGCGTCGGGGAGAAAGAATTAACAAGAAAGGAGAAACTAGATGTGGAACGGAATTTGACCGAGATTTTTACACGACTGAAGCTGAGATATATCATATATCAATCAGTGACAACTGTGGAGCATCGAACGCACGAACATCGCAATTTGCGCATTCCGGAATATATCGAGCGACATACGCGCACGCCATGCGCCAATGCACCACCTCGCGTGCCTAGAACTGCTGAAGGAATTTCATTAGCGGCTAAACACTGGATTATCACTGCACTTTCACTTGTCACTTACCAATAGTTTTTGTTTGTGTATAAGTGGTGTATTGTGCTATCTGAAAGTAGGTTCGTTCGTGCTTAACTTATTATTCATTAATTCATCATCTCGCTAAATTACAGGCGCTTTTTGCGACTAACAAGATCGCGCGATGACAAATTTTACTAGTTTTTTTCTGATGAATCATCGTCATTGGAGATTGATTTTTGTGATTTGAGAGGTTCTTAGAAACTTTTGGAGAGGGTTTGTCTGACCACAATTCTCCCTTAATGATTTAGTACTATCATTTAAAAGCATGGCGGTGAAAAATTATTATTACATGAGACAAACAAGCCGCAACAGATTTACCGCAAGGGTTTACGAACTAAAGTGTTATAATCTTTTGCAGCTTACTTATTGTGAGTAATCGGTCTATAAATCTTCACAAAATTAGTGATTCACTTTTTAATCTCCTGTTCTTTTGTAGGTGGTCTAGACTAGTCTCAGTGAATGGCAAAACATGGTATATTCTCAAACACGGACAATAGACATATTGACCATAACGCTCAGTCTGTCAGCAACAATAGACCATCCATCTAAATTATCCTGTGATTGATATCTCAACGTCTCGATTTCAATCCAGTTAAGGACAATGTAGGCAAGAGTGGCAACGAGCTGAATGTCGCAAGAACCACCCACGAGAGCGTGAGACTCCAGACCATTGTGTCCCAACTTGTTCTCACACAAAAATGTATGCAAGAGCCATCTGTAATAGTGGGCCAGCACTCAGCAGCAGCAGAAACCGCGAGAATTGTTCACCTTTGCACAATGACAGCTCCCGATAGAAAATTAACAGCTCCATTGAGAATTTTCCTTAATGATCAGTAAATCTTGGAACAATTTGTTGTTTAAAAAAGCCACGGCGTCAATGTCAAAGCTAAGACAATATACCCGAGATTACTAATTCTCAAAAGGGTTACCGAAGGAGCCTCTAAAGAAGCCTTAGCCACCCTTAGCCCAGAATTCTAAGTATTCAAAAAAGTTGATGTGTTTGGATTTACCTAAGCAAACAGATTCTTTAACATCCAAATTGAATATTTTTAGGCCGAGTTTTTCTTGCTATCCTAAACAAATATGAAATGTGTGATGGAATTTCTTATATCGTTGATTGCAGCGACAAATTCAGAATGAACAGTTAATTGAAAGTCACACGAGTAAATGAAACAAGAGTTTTTACTGCAACACTTAGCTGTATAGAAAATGGATCAATGAACTTAATCATTGTCTTTTGTGATACTTTTTTATCGATTGTCTGATCAAGCCGGCGGTTCTGTTAATTGAAGTCTCGTTCACATATTCTGAGACTTGTCAAAGTGTAGCGTGTTCCTGTAGTAGTGTACATGCAATAGCATTTGATCTTAATACCGCAATAGTAGGTATGCAGTAAACGAGAACTTCACGAAAGAATCTAAATTACATGTCGTAACATCAGCATTTGCAGTAAAATTCAATTTAAACTAGATAGCACATTACCCTCAAGCTCACATACTTAGCAATGGAGGTAATACGTTCTTTCCTGCAATGGTACTAAAAGATCTACAATCAATTAGTAAAATAGACCAGCAAATCAGATCACTGCGTTTACTTCGTTTGCAGTAGAAACTAGAGCTTTGGCTGGAGGCTAAATCTAATTGAAAATGTTAGGTTATAAAACTTTCATGACTCTACTTAAATTTTATATCCTAAAGCAGCCTATTCCTAAGAATATTATGGGGTTGCTCAGCATTTTTATATGTGAACTCTGAATAGACACACCGTGATAGCAAATACTAATCAAAGAGACACTTTTGGATTTCATATAGTTGGACGAGTGGTTTTAAAACCAACAAGGTTTTTAAGAGACCTCAAACGATTTCTGATAAGCTGTTAAACAAAAAAACACAAAAGGCGACGTGCTAAGGGATAAATGATGTATCCCACAGCCTTCGTTCGCGCCAGCTCCTCTACTATTATTTTCTCGGACGATAATTGTATATTTATTTGAAGTTCTCATAAACAATCTGTTGTGCACCGACAAAGGGACCGTAAGCGTTTCTTACCCAGGACCGCTATCGTATTGTAACACCCATGAAGCGCGTGGGTATTTTAATGGAAGGTTGTGTCTCTAGGAGAATCTACAGGCGATGATGAAAGGTAAGAGGTTGATTTGGATGCACCTCTGTAGGTATTCTGCCGATGCGGAATGTCTAATTGCTGGAATGTTACATGTCATTTTTCGTCCAAGTTGCCGTATCTCATACATCCGTGACTGAATTATACACTACTAAAGGAACCGTGAAATTTAAGTCTTTGTCTACGATTAGCAACGTTATAGAAAGAAAGCTCAGCTAGTAGCTGGTGAATCACACCAAAAGCAGTTCCAATTTTCCATGGCTTGAGGTGAGTCAGATACCTAACACGATTCATTTGGAATCTAGATCACAAGCAAGGTATCGTTGCCGTAACAACGAAAGTAATTTTCTAGGGTCTTGATGCGGAAAACAAGTCAATTACCACGAGGAAGAAGACTTGAAGTAAATTAAGCGTAATAATAACAGAAATGAGAGACAAGTGCGTTTTGAAGAATTCTAGGAAAATTTAAAACATTTGTAAAGGTAACAAATTAGAAAAAGATGAAAAGAAACATGTCACGCCCCCGCAGCAATCTATCTTACATCTGAAATATTTTACAAACTCTACATCACATGTTTTAATTTAAACAGTAGTTGCAGAACATTCATTGTAGACAATAATAGAAGCACCTACCTACCTGCTATTGTAAGTTTATGTAAACAAACGAGGACACGTTCCAGTCAGGGTTCCTATGAAGTTTTTGTAATTCGAATGAGGCTGTCCGACCATGAGCACATTACTGACCTATTTATAGTACCACAGAAGGGCGAGATTCTTCAACCTATTCTACTCCAGACACTTCAGATCTAATTAAAATTTTGACTGGCAAACCAACTTCAAAACAAACGTGAACCTAACAAGATTGTTCTAAAGGAAATAGTTAATAACGGTAGCTATAAAAATGCGTGTGGCCTCATAATAACATTGCTATGAAATCGTTCACAATGGACGATAAACTTGACGCAATTTTATATTGTCCGTATTCCGTGGGCGCCAACTGCAGCAAAGGATAAAGTAACTGTAATGTTGACTTACCTGAAGATTACAATCCAGTTACAAAGATAACAGAAATTGTCACTGATAATTCAATCGGAGCCCTTGAGGGCGATCACAGAACAAACAGCATAGCACATTGCACAGTTGAATAATCCTTAGAGTTCGCTCGTTCGCACGGGATGCGCGGTCGCGTTCGGAGTCGTGCGCGCGCGGCACTGCAGGCGTCGCGACAGGCACTCGGGCGTCGCGCGCGGAGGTTCGGCGCGGAGTGACTACACTACACTACTCACCAGACCAGCCAACTCCGGCCAGCCTGCAGATGCTGCGCCCGCGCAAAGCGGTATTTGTTTTGTGGCTTTGTTGACAGACCCTTCTGTTCTAAGAAAGTCCACATGTGCTTAGGTATCGGATTTGCCATTAGCATTGTTGCTTCTTCATTTTGGTTTTTGATATCATTGACTGACGGACTTTACATTCCAGTTTTCAAGAGTTTTACATTACAATTTGTCATGAAACCGTTTCATTCATTTGTTCAATCAAAATCCAATTAAACATGTATAATATGAATGAAGAATTGTACTCTTGCATAACCAATTAAAAAAATGTGTACCTAGAGTCAACTTGAATGCATACATCATGTTGGTCAATAAACATGAACAGCCATCGATCAATTTTACAGCCCATTTCTCCGTTTTATCGACAACATGCTGTTTATCTATTACATGTATTACTTTGACAGGTTTATTACTATTCTGTCTTCTTATTTGAATCTCGACAAACTCGTTCCTGATACCGATGCTCTCGATTCACTTCTCACGTTAATCGATGTCGTATCGATTTTGTCTCAGCACGATGATAATCCACCTGCTTTCGAGCTACTTGATATTCTTGTGGTTAGCACGTGGTCATTTTGTAGTCGCTTAAGGCTTCAAATTCCTTTAAAATTGCTCTATCAGGTTTAGTAGGTCCTGGTTGAGTGAGTTGCATATCGATTTCAAGATATTTTAGCGCTTATCTGTTACTACTAAGGGACATTTCGTTTTCAAAAATGTTTACTGTGGTATGGGAGAATGAGCAAAAACCTCAATAGGTATGAAATATTTGTAAAGTCATCAATTATAAGCTAAGATGATACAAAATTAATAAAACAATGGGCAAAGTTAACATAGCATGGATATGTTCTGTTTTAACCTGTTTTATTTTATTTTATAGGTTTCACGGAAATCCAGCGCTCTACATAATGTTAGTTTTTATGAAAACCTCTGTTGTAAAATTTGGTAACAATAAGTTAGTAAAATATTACTATTCTATTATATTCTATAAGTAAATGACATGATCAAGAACAGATCAAGAAGATACCTATTCGGACGTTTTCTTCGACGTTTTGGTGATTAATTAAATTAGCTACATACCTGAAATATCAGTGCAGCTGTCCCAAAAAGATGCACTTCAGTTTTAAGTTAGGATCAATATTTTTATTTATTTTTAACTCAGGTTGAATCGCTAAGTTTTTATGAACGAACTAGGTGTGCAGGTGCCCAAACCCTTTCTGTATTGCGTACCTAGTTTGCCTGAGTCACCAGCACAAAAATAACAATCAATTTGCTTTATTACTCACGTGTTGAATAAAAACTGTACTTTTATCGCAGCAGCACATGTTCTCGAGAGTTTGTATTATAGGAGTAACGGTAACGGTACAGGAGGGTATTTTCTTATGGCAATCACTCCACGAGGCTCCAGCGGCGAGGGTTCTTATCACCGCCGCCAGGGTGGGTCGTGTTATGGCGCTGGCGTCTCGTGCCTGGTTGCTCAACTTCAACCTTCGAGTTCCACGTGTAAGATTGTAACGTTACAAAATGAAGTGTCTTTTCAGGATCTAAATCATACGTTGTACGTTAAATATAATACAACATACGTTACATTACAAGTAACTTTAAAACTCGCGGAAAACGAAAGCTCCTTCAGAGAGGTTTTTCAAAACGAAAGCTCCTTCAGAGGGTTTTTTTTTAAATAGATAATATTATATTTTCCACGTTGGTTTTCTAATTATGTACCTACGTGATATGTACTCCTACGTCGCAATTACTCACATCATCGCTTGCGTTTCCTCCCAGCGCCTTCCTTGGTCAGCCTTTATCAGCTTCGTCATGTCTGCGCACGCGAGGAACGACGCCGCCATTCTTATCGCGGCAGGAGTCTCGTACGAGGAATTGCTCCATGCATGCAGCCTTGATCCACGTGTAATGTGTTGATGACTAGGTAAACTGCAAGTCTTGTCTTTGTAAACTGTTTTACGGCTAAAACCATTATTTCAGCCGAATCTGAATTGCTAATATATAAAAGGTACTCTTTGTCTGAATTCAGCGCCCAGATCACAGATGAACCTAAATATGTAGACTAGCTACAGATAAGACAGTCATTGAAACCACAAACCAAACGAGGACCACCGTGTCGCTAGCGTCGCACAGTAACCATCGATGTTAACTATAGATCACGCAAAAAGCATAGATGGTAAATATAAACAATAAGGAGATAGTACATCCAAATAGGTATTATGTTTATTGATAGTGCTGTCCATCGAAACATGTATCGCTATCGATTATTAGTGCTGTGCGGTTGTTATCGATAAAACTGCGATTCTACTGTAGGGTATACTGTATTGATTTTGATTAAATTAATAAAAAAAATGTGAATAAAACTTCAGAAAACGGAATTAAATTGTCAGTTTATTAAATTTTCAAAATACATTTATTCAAAGTAGTTCAACAAACTTAGGTACCACATTACCACTTACAAAGAGTTTTATCGGAAATTTCCATTGCGATGTTTGATATGTAATTATTAATTCAACGTATGTACATGATAAAGTCGTCCTGGCATTTTAGGTAGATGTAGAAGCTTGTACAGTGTTCACAAGAAGGGGCGAAGGTTGCAAATGTAGATCTGAAATTTGATTATTTTAATAAGCATTAAAATTAGATAGAGGTTAGGCAGCTAATTTTAAGGAAAATATACCTTTCTAGTAAAAGATTTTTTTTTTCACCTCCCATACAAAATATACGTCAGATTATAATGGAAGGTCAAAAAATATTTCGTTTACTACCATATGTTCCATGGGAGTTTTATGGTCTGAGCACGTCTACAAAGTTTTCGTTACAGCGTCCTTTATACATACTCTCGAAAAACATAACCCTCCTCCTGAGGCAGTCGGGTAAAAATAAGTATTAAAATAGGTAGGTATACATTTTCGTCATCAATATTCTGTTTCATCTGTGTTGGAAATGTTTGAATGGAGAATGTAGAAAGTACTTTAAATTTGTGCTGAACATAAGTACAAAGTGCACAACACTATTTTAAATACATTACATACCTGCTTTTCCCACAAATAAGGTGAGGTCAGAATCATCATCATCATTATCATCAGATTGGATCTTGAAGTAAGTACGTAAATTATGGTCACTCAAAGCATTTTGATCTGAAAGGAAAACCCTTCATGTTAAATAAATAATTACAAGGAACCACACACAAGGAAACACGAGCAGGCATATCCAAATGTAGAATCGTCATATTTAGGGAATTAGCTCGTAATCTAAAAAGGGTACAGCTTACCACGTCTCAGGACATGGACCACGCTTCAGGTCCACGCATCCGAAGACTTTGCGAAGGAAGCCTCCCTTATCAACAACTTGAGAAATAAATGATGCGCGGATAAATCAAGATAATGTGAGGATGAATCAACTCAAGAATTCACTCAAGAAATTCTGCAAATTTCACCAAAAATGAAAAAATAATCAACAACCAACGCCACGTCGAAATTTGAAAAGTCTTGTCACAAGAGTGTCATTGTCACCGATCAATTAATTCCGACAATATTGTTTATCATTCCAAATTTAAATTCCGCCGCCACAGCCAAATGAAGTGATAGCAGCGACACCAAGGACTATTCGGAGCAACGGCTGACACCCCCCTGGCCCAGATCATAGAGTAACTTATTATGCCCAGATCACTTATATATCTATTCAGCGTGAATCAATTCAATTAAATTTTTTTTAAATGGCTTCTGTCCATAAGGACAATTCTGCCAGTGTCAGGGTTTGGAAGATTATACGGGTTTCAAGAATAGCCAGATGATCGGTCTCTCTAAATAATTACAATACAAAAGAAGTCACCCAAAATAAAAGGGGATATCTAAGAACCTTGGAATGAGTAGAATGAAAGATATTAGGAGTTGTAAACTAGCGAGGGGCTATAGCTTAATTTTAAATCTTTGAATGAACTTTAAGAGAGTAAGAAAGATAGGGGGATCCAGGGAGGAGAGAATGAAGCTCATGTTGACTGGGCGAGGGACAGAGAGAGGGAGAACGTCGTAGAGTGAGGAGGAGTAGCGGGGGCAGTCGAAGAAGATATGGTCGGCTATGCCTTCTGCCAGACCACATTCGCAGAGAGAGTGGTCCCGAACCCTTATCTTAGCTAAAAAGGAGGGAGTGCAGTTATGGCCAAGTCTCAAGCGGATTGCAGTCGAGGTCGAAAATTTTGAAAAGTCGCGATATTTAAAAAACCAGGGTTTGGTGGGAATATAAGGCTGTAGACCACCGTAATGCTTGAACTTCTCACGACACACATCAGTCCACTCTTCAGACCATTTCACTTTCAAATCGTTATTAGCTATAAAACTGAGATCTCTCGAAAAACTGTTATAATAAACCTCCGTGCCATTATGGACAGACCATTTAGCAAATGAATCTGCCTGTTCATTTCCAGAAATACCCGAATGGCCTGGGATCCAAGCGAGAACGACTTCTATGTCAGATAAAAGGTCTCTGGATTTCAGGTTGAATAAAAGGTCTCTGGATTTCAGGTTGATAGGGTGTACAGGTTTTGATCGGAGGGGAAATTTCTGTAGGTCCTCCAGGCAGCTGCGACAGTCAGTGAGTATAATAGTTTTGTTTAGTTTGTGGGACTCAACTAGTGAAATGGCTTCAAAGATGGCAATGGCTTCACCCGAGAATACCGAGGATTTAGGGGGGCACTTGAAGCTCAAAACAAGATTCATCCGGGGGACCCAGACGGCAGAGCCCACCGGGTCATCAGGGGAATTTTTGGAAGAGTCTGTAAACATGGTTAGCCAGTCAGGAAACTTTTCGGCGATGATTCGGTTGAAATGGGAATTAGCGCCAGGGTCGTCTTTTTCGACGCCTAAAAAGGTTAGGATTCGAGGGCGGTACACTAGAGCCTTGAATGGGATTGAAAATAGGGGGTTACCGGGGCATTGGAATACAGGGGAGGAATCCAAGAACTTTTGGTAGCTCTTGTATAGGCAGGGGGAAGCTTTATGGGTCCAGTATTGTGAGGAAGGAATCAGGTTTGACAGTTGGCAGATAGAGGTTAGCAATGGATGGGAAGAGTCCTGCGCAATTTTAAAGAAGAAGCGGTCACAGAGTAGTTGGCGCCGAAGAAAGAGAGGGGGATCAAGGCACTCAACTTGGAGTGCCTTGGAGGGAGAAGATTTCATTGCGCCACAGACAATACGAAGACATTTTGCCTGGATTTTGTCCCAGCACGATAGGGCTGCCTTGTTACAGGGCTCGAGAAGGAATGACCCGTAGTCGAAAAGGCTGCGAATTAAGGCGTTGTAGAGAAGTTTTTGGGTGAAAGGGTGAGCGCCCCACCATACTCCTGAGAGGGCTCTCAGTACGTTAATGCCTTTCTCGCATTTATCTACATCTACATCTACACTAATATAATAAAGAGGAAAACTTTGTTTGTTTTTTTGTTTGTTTGTTTGTTTTTTTGTATGTATGTAATCGATAAACTCCGAAACTACTGGACCAATTTCGAAAATTCTTTCACCATTAGAAAGCTACAACATTCCTGAGAAACATAGGCTACTTTTTACCACGGGAAAATTCCTCATTTCCACGGGAAAACGGTAAGCAGCAGGAAAAGCGGGAAATACAGCGGATATTACCCAAATAAGCCAAACCGCATTACCGATCTTCGCGAAATTTGGCACTGATATTACTAGCATAGTAAAGTTGGCCATGGACTACTTTTTGTCAGCCCTCGAGGATCTGGAGTACCTGATGAAGACCACCATCATCCCATCTAAACTATAAAAGATACGGTCATGGCTTCATGGAAAAAGTTGTTCACCATGACGGGCCGCTTCTGCTGGCACATGGTCATCGAGGATCTGGAGTACCTGATGAAGACCACCAGCATCCCATCTAAACTATAAGAGATACGGCCATGGCTTTATAGACAAAGTTGTGCATCATGACGGGCCGCTTCTGCTGGCACATGGGCATCGAGGATCTGGAGTACCTGATAAAGATCACCAGCATCCCATCTAAACTATAAGAGATACGGTAATGATTTTTAAGTAAAGTTACTCAGCATGGCACGCTGCTTCTGCTGGCACATGGGCATCGAGGATCTGGAGTACCTGATAAAGATCACCAGCATCCCATCTAAACTATAAGAGATACGGTAATGGCTTCAAATTAAAGTTATTCAGCATGACAGGCCGCTTCTGCTGGCAAATGGTCACGAGGGTCTGGAGTACCTGAAGTAGACCACCAGCATCCCATATAAGCTATAAGAGATACGGCAATGGCTTCATAGACAAAGTTGTTCACCATGACGGGCCGCTTCTGCTGACACATGGTCATCGAGGATCTGGAGCACCTGATGAAGACCACCAGCATCCAATATAAACTATAAGAGATACGGTAATGGCTTCAAAGTAAAAGTTATTCAGCATGACGGGCCGCTTCTGCTGGCAAATGGTCACGAGGGTCTGGAGTAGGTACTTGATGTAGACCACCAGCATCTCATATAAACTATAAGAGATACGGCAATGGCTTCATAGACAAAGTTGTTCACCATGACGGGCCGCTTCTGCTGACACATGGTCATCGAGGATCTGGAGCACCTGATGAAGACCACCAGCATCCCAGTTGTTCACCATGACGGGCCGCTTCTGCTGGCACATGGTCATCGAGGATCTGGAGTACCTGATGAAGACCACCAGCATCCCATCTAAACTATAAGAGATACGGCCATGGCTTCAAAGTAACAGTTATTCAGCATGACGGGCCGCTTCTGCTCGCACATTTACCTCTGCTGGATCGGAGTAATGGACTTTTTACTACGGGCAAAGATCCAATTTCTACGGGAAAACAGGTAAGTAGCAGCGGGTGAAACCGCTGGGCGGGCTGCTAGTCCCTTATATAATTGAGGTGGGTAGTGCCTGAAAGACGAGAATCCAGAAACATGCCCAGGAATTTGACATTATCTTGTACTTCAATAATTTCACTATTTATTACAATATTAACGTCAGGAATTATCTTTTTACGTCTGAAGACCACTACAGAGCTTTTGGGGGCGGATAGGGAAAGACCATGATCAGATAGCCAGAAGTTGAGATTATCTAGGGCACAGTTCAGGCGAATGGCGCATTCAGAGCTGGAGTGGAAAGAGACGTATAAGTCTATGTCGTCAGCATACTGAAGGATGTTACAGTACGAGGAACATGCGGCTTCCAGCTCGGAAGTATATAGACTGTAAAGAATGGGGCTTAGTACAGAGCCTTGAGGTAAACCTTTCCAAATGGTTCTAGGAGGCAGTAAAGCGCCCTGGAAGCGAACAGAGATGCACCGATCCATCAATAGGTTACATATAACATTCACTATCCTCGCTGGGAGGTTGAGCTGAAGCATTTTCAACTTGAGTATTGACAGTATGACATTGTCATATGCCGACGTAATGTCGAGGAAGACTCCTACTAAATAGTGGCCTCTTGAAAAGGCAAGACGGATGTCAGATGTCAGAATACTCAGGCTGTCCATGGTTCCCATACCTCTCCTAAACCCAAACTGAAATCTAGATAGGATGCCTCTGCTTTCCAAAATCCACTCTAGGCGGTTTTTAATGAGATGTTCCATGATTTTAGCGAGAACCGACGATAGAGCGATGGACCTGTATGAAAAAGGGTCCGCAGGGTCTTTTTGGGGTTTTAAAATAGGGATAACAATTTGTTGCTTCCAGGAGTCTGGAATAACACCAGTTTCGTAAATTATATTCAGAATATGTAGAAGGACACTTTTTGAAGATTCGGAGCATTTTTTTATGAATGAGTAGGGGATTCCATCAATGCCTAGGGGTAGAGTCCTGGAGGTGTGATAGGACAGATGCGAGTTCATTGAAGGAGAAAGGCTCATCCATAACGTCATAGGAGAGGGGTGGGGGGGACGAGGAGGGGAGGCAACTTTCGGGAGGGACAAAAGGGGGGGCCAGTCTGTCCAGGAAACCTTCTAACCAGGAGGGAGGGACATTAGAGGTAGGGTTGTTGTCCCTCAATGACCCTCGGAATCTATTTATGTTTTTCCAGACGAGCGAAGGAGGGAAACGGGGAGAAAGGCTTTCACAAAATTTAAGCCAGCCGCTGCGCTTTTTCTGTGACAGTTCCTTTTTTGATTTGGCACAGGTTTTTTTTAAATTAATATAGTTTTCCGTGGAAGGGTTGGCTAAAAATATCTCTTCTTGTTCATCACGGCTGCGGACGGCATCGGTACAATCTGAATCCCACCATGGCGGGGAGGGGATAAAGTCTTTAGGGGACTTTTTGAGGGGAATAAACTTGTTGGCGGATGAGATTAGGATAGAAACGAAGTCGAGGTAGAGTTGGATAAAATTATCCTGTGTGATTGCTGGAAATTGATCTGTTTCGGCTGTAACAGATAGTCTGAAGTCGTCCCATTTAGCTTTGGACAAGCGGAACTTTAGAAGAGGAGGGACAGAAACAGGGGTAGGGGAGACACATTGGGTGAAGGTTACGAGGATGGGGAGATGGTCGCTACCATGAGAGTGAGTTAGAACTCTCCAGGATGTTTGGGAGACCAAGTTAGGGGAGATTAAGGACAAGTCCACGCAACTTGGGTTCTGAGTGGGGGAAGTTCTCCTGGTGGGGCTGCCATCGTTCAGTATGCAGAGGTTATTATTGTCCATAAGGTCGATGAGAGAGGAAGATGGGGAATCGCAGTGAACCGATCCCCACATAGAGTGATGGCAGTTGAAGTCACCAACAACAACTAAGGGGGCAGGAAGAGATGTAAGAATGGAGTCCAGTTCAGACAGAATGGAGGCATTAGGGGAAGGGATATAAACAGAAACAAAAGTCATATTCAGAGTTCTTACAGCAACCACATTTAAGGATGGAGAATGGGGAGGAAGGGGAATTAAGGAAAATATTAACGATCTTTTTATCAGGAGGGCGCAACCGTCCCATCCACCATCATGATCATCCCGAAGGCATGAAAATCCAGGCACCCGAAAGCGAGAGCCCGGACGTAGCCATGTCTCCGAGATGGCCAAGACGGAGGGATGATAGGTATTTATTAGGTTGAAAATTTCTGTTTTTTTATGCCGAATACTCTTACAGTTCCATTGGAGCAGAACCGTGGCCATTGTAGAGGGGTAAAGGTGTAAGAGTTTTCAGTGTTTCTGTGACGTTGTTCGGTATTGCGATTTTGTTTTCAGATAGGAGTTGTAAAAGAGAGCTCAGAACTTCGAGGATTTTGGCTAGGGATGCATCAATTGGAGGACTGTGGAGAGCACATCCATTAGGTTGGACGGATTTAGGAGAGTTGACAATGGAGTAGTGGGCCTCATTGTCATATCCTTTGCCGAGAGGGGGCGAGGGTCTGCGGGGTTTGTAAATAGTCTTCCAATGTGAGACTGGTGATGAGGAGGGGGAAGAGTTAGCAATATAGCGAGGAGTCAAAGGACTCATTGGGGGACGAGGTGGGGAGCCCGAAGTAGACCCGCATTCAGCTAGTTCGAATTCATCATCCACAGAGTTAGCGCGGATGGTGTCGGCGAAGTTCCGACGGACAGGTCGGAAGCGGAGTGATGCCTCAGAGTAAGGAATGTTTTCCTCGGACATGACAATTTTTATGGATTTTTGTCTCATATGTTCTGGACAGTTAGGGCTTGTAGCATAGTGAGAGCCGGAGCAGTAAAGACACGAGGCATCCTTGTCTCTAATAGAACAAGAATCACCTGTATGAGGTTGACAGCATTTAAAGCAGCGGGGTTTCGAGCGACATTTGTCCTGGACGTGTCCAAAGCGGCAGCAACGATTGCACTGGATGGTTGGAAGAGTGTATATGCCAACTGGGAGCGACGTATAGCAGCAGAAAACCCTTTCAGGTAATTTTTGGCCCAGGAAAGCTACGACAACTGTCTGGGTGGGAAGCCATTCCGCCTTGCCATCCTTATAGTTCTTTCTGTTAAGACGCCTGGCTTTGATGGGTCGGGAGGAGTTGGAGCACTCCAGGGAGGTAAGGAATTCCTCCATGGTCCACTCAACAGGGATATTTCTGACTATGCCCATTCGAGTTAAGTGATAATTTGGGATTACCGCTTTGTAGTTATTTTGCATCAAAAGAGGATGGTCCAGAAATGAATTGGCATAATTTGCATTTTCGAATTCCACTACAACCCGGTTGCGGCCTGCCGGCTTAATGCCGTCCTTTTTAACGATACCTGGGACATTGTTTTTGTAGATGGTTTGCGCAAATCTGAGTAGTCTGATTGAAAGGCCGGCAGAAGGGTCCGGCTCCGTTCTCGAGACATGAATGATAAAAGGGGCTACGTCGTTCTCACCATAATTTAATTTTGAATTTTCGTATTCGGGAAGGGAGAAGGTATGTTGGATGGATGCAGAAGGGGGGGAGTTATTAATTCGCTTGGTATTCGTTTCATACGGGGACTCCTCTGGTAGGCTACGTTTTGAGGAGGTTTTTGGGGATCCATCCATTTCGTCGTCAAATAAAAGAGGGGAACCTCCGCCCCCATCCGGGGGCTCACCCAGGTCTACGACCATTTATTTGTTGACCTAGTGAATCAGATGATGAGCTACTAACTGTAAAGATTTAGAGAGACAAATTGTTTGATAAACACACTTTTTTTAAAGAGGAAAGATAAATTGATTAATTATCACCGCGTATAATAAGCCGGCACCCCAACGAGCAGTTTTTTAGCAGTTAGAACGGCTATTTGTTGGGTTTTTTAGCATCAAAAGCTAGAAGACGATTCTAGTTTGAACAGCGCCGCCATTTTTTTTTTTCGTAGCGTGAATCCAATGATCCAATCCAGCTTTCAATTCATTTTTCTTACTTTTTGGTTTTGGCGTTTTCGTTGTGATTTCGCCAGTATCAAGTTGGTATTAATTATTTTATGGCGTTTATCACGTTATTGTGATTTTGCTAGACGTGTCGAGTTTACTGCAATTAACTTTGTTTGACCAATCTTTTACTGTGAAACTACTGAAGCTATTTCATGTCAAAATGACAAATCTATAAATGTCACCAGGGACAATTCTGCCAATATCAAGTTTGAAGTTTGAACAAGAGTTTGAAGAAAGACTCAAGCTTGGACTCAAGTCATTACCATAAACTTACCTATCATCTAAACTATCACCATAGTCCCTGTGATTTACCCAACCTTTTTATAGAGCTTAACCTCTAAATATTACAATTAACATATTTCACAAGTGAAAATAAGAAATAGAAAAAATGTCATACATCGACCGGGAATCGAACCCGGGCCGCATGGGTAAACGCCCCACCGCTCTGCCACTGAGCTATCGATGCACCGGCTGATGAATGGCAAACTATCTCTTGATGCTCGTCTCCAAGCGACGATCCAGCGACATCTGTAGAAAGTGTTTAGAACTTACTACATGGTTAGTCCACATTATTAGTGGAATTCAAACCATATGATGAAGCTTGCTTCATCAATCTATTGGGATTGTAATGCACTCACAGTGCTATGTTATTCTCACAAGTGAAAATAAGAAATAGAAAAAATGTCATACATCGACCGGGAATCGAACCCGGGCCGCATGGGTAAACGCCCCACCGCTCTGCCACTGAGCTATCGATGCACCGGCTGATGAATGGCAAATTTTCTATCTCTTGATGCTCGTCTCAAAGCGACGATCCAGCGACATCTGTAGAAAGTATTTAGAACTTACTACATGGTTAGTCCACATTATGAGTGGAGTTCAAACCATATGATGAAGCTTGCTTTATCAATCTATTGGGATTGTAATGCACTCACAGTGCTATTATTATTCTCACAAGTGAAAATAAGAAATAGAAAAAATTTCATACATCGACCGGGAATCGAACCCGGGCCGCATGGGTAAACGCATTACTGTGAGTGCATTACAATCCCAATAGATTAACATATTTATAAACATTTAAAGCCCCCTTATCCTCTAAAGCACAGCACTAAACGCCCCTGACGAACGTGAAATATGGCATCGCTCAGCGTTTCCCTGCGCCGGAGTTCCGCGTCACACACGGCTGCACGCGCACAAAAAACAATGCTTTTCGTACTGCGCCCGCGCAGGCGGGGCCGCTGCTGCTTACGAGAACCCATGCACGGTGTTCCTTCCTTGGTGGCGCAGTGGCACGCCTCCGATTCGTTTTAAAAGACTGATGCGCTCCAATTGCTTCCCTCTTAATAGATCTTGTGATTGATGCAAAGGCATTTTTAGGTACTGGACTAGTTAGTTAGATATCTGCTGCTACATGAATTGGATACCATGGGCCATGGGTGCCGTCGCGTCCATTCAAAAAGTTTGTGTGAGCTTACTTCAAAGAAACAAGTAATTTTACTGTAGGTACATATTTATATTGAACTAGCAGCCCGCCCAGCGGTTTCACCCGCTGCTACTTACCTGTTTTCCCGTAGAAATTGGATCTTTGCCCGTAGTAAAAAGTCCATTACTCCGATCCAGCAGAGGTAAATATGCAAGCAGAAGCGGCCCGTCATGCTGAATAACTTTTACTTTGAAGCCATTACCGTATCTCTTACTGTTTATATGGGATGCTGGTGGTCTACATCAGGTACTCCAGCCCCTGGTGATCATGTGCCAGCAGAAGCGGCCCGTCATGCTCAATAACTTTTACTTTGAGGCTTTTACCGTATCTCTTATAGTTTATATGGGATGCTGGTGGTCTACATCAGGTACTCCAGACCCTCGTGACCATTTGCCAGCAGAAGCGGCCCGTCATGCTGAATAACTTTTACTTTGAAGCCATTATCGTATCTCTTATAGTTTATATGGGATGCTGGTGGTCTACATCGGGTACTCCAGATCCTCGATGACCATGTGCCAGCAGAAGCGGCCTGCCATTCTGAGTAACTTTTACTTAAAAACCATTACCGTATCTCTTATAGTTTAGATGGGATGCTGGTGATGTTCATCAGGTACTCAGATCCTCGATGACCATGTGCCAGCAGAAGCGGCCCGTCATGATGCACAACTTTTCTATGAAGCCATGGCCGTATCTCTTATAGTTTAGATGGGATGCTGGTGGTCTTCATCAGGTACTCAGATCCTCGATGACCATGTGCCAGCAGAAGCGGCCCGTCGTGGTGAACAACTTTTCTATGAAGCCATGACCGTATCTTTTATAGTTTAGATGGGATGCTGGTGGTCTTCATCAGGTACTCGTATTCCAGATCCTCGAGGGCTGACAAAAAGTAGTCCATGTCCATCTTTACTATGCTATTAATATCAGTGCCAAATTTCGCGAAGATCGGTAAAGCGGTTTGGCTTATTTGGGTAATATCCGCTGTATTTCCCGCTTTTCCTGCTGCTAACCGTTTTCCCGTGGAAATGAGGAATTTTCCCGTGGTAAAAAGTAGCCTATGTTACTCAGGAATGTTGTAGCTTTCTAATGGTGAAAGAATTTTCGAAATCGGTCCAGTAGTTTCGGAGTTTATCGATTACATACATACAAAAAAACAAACAAACAAACAAAAAAACAAACAAAGTTTTCCTCTTTATTATATTAGTGTAGATAATGACTCACTTTTTACGATTTTATATCATTGGATAGAATCAAATGTGTCCGTAACCGTGACTGATTTATTCAAGGATAGTTTATTCTTGTTCCACTGAAAAATCTCTACATTTCTTGGTTAGTACGTAAGTAAGAAAATGAAACACCATCACACTACTAAAGTAACCTAAAGGGTTAATAGCTAGTATAAAAACCGTTGTTTCGTGACCTAGATAGAACTGAATAAGTTTATTTTTATGCCATCTGATATTTTGCCAATCATAATTTTTATTAAATTTTTTGGCGATGCCGATTTTACGGTTTCATGCCCTGTCAATCGCAATTTCTTGCCAATACCGCAATAATTTTTGTGAGCTAAGTAATAAAGTTTTTCCAACAGTTTTTGTGTTTCATCTTCGTCCGCTATGAAACTGTATCATAATCATAAAAAGTATCAATGTGTTTGAAAACGAAACCATTCAGCAGATCAAGCGGTACTTTTTATATGATAGAGGCATTCATGCAAAAAGTCGTCAATATAAAGTACACCAAGACTAGGGCAAGCTTGTTAAGGTTGGTAGACTTGAATAAACAAAAGGCAGTCGAACTCGCAGGCAGAGGTGTATTAGATATACTGCGAAAATTTGAAGTCAAAATAAATATTTTAGATGATGGATTGGCCAGTTGTAATCTTCGTATAAACTACTGTAAACCACCGGCGGTGTTACGGCGCGTGACCGCTGACTCACCCGAGGTGAGATGATGACGACGGCAGCGCAAGCGCAGCCTCAAGGAAATAATTGGAGAAAAACGGTAAAAATGTTTTATGTGTTGTTTTAATTGTTTATTATAAAAGGTTATGAAAACTGTTATTCCTTGCTCGACGTTACCGAAAAAGATCAATGCCTAATCAAACCTGCTATATGGGTACAATTTCTTACAAGGACTTTTGTATAACACTAGGTACATTTTAAAAGTATTATTAGATATTTATTTAAATACAGCTGTTTGTTGTTTTATATTACCACATGATTCACTTAAATAAATAGTCTAGTTACATATAAATAAGTAGGTAGCACATTTTCTGTATTTACTTTATTACAAATTCTGACTTACATAATGTACCAACTTGTCTTTAATCCATTCATATTCCATGAATCACATTTGAACACTTGTAAGTATGTGTACCACTTACTTACATAGGCTAATTTTAGTTACTTAACAATAAATTGAGGATTGAGGAAAACACATTTACATTCAAGCACATTATCATCACTAGCACAGCATATATTATCTGAGTCCACTGCTGGAAATAGGCCTCGCTATATGCGCACAATCCTTGTTAAGTTTATTCCTATTCCATTCTGCGAAAATCAACGTACAACATACTGGTAAAACTTACACTAACCAACGATACTAACGACTTAATTAGGTAGCTTGAAAAACCCCTAATAATATAGTTTCTCACACATACCTATCTTATGTCTACCTTTATCAGTGCCTCCTCGTATCAGTAGCTATTGGAACATTAAAAATCGAATGTAATATTAATGCCCCATTACTCGTGTGTTTTATCGCAGCGACTTCCCGTGCTGAGCCTGGGACCTGGGACCGCGGCTTCGGAAGGGGAAATGCCCATACCGCACCATACGTGGACAGACTGCTGAAGTCTTAGTCCCTAGTTGATGTAATGGTCAGTGGCCGGGTTGGGTGGACGTAGAAATGGGCAGGCATATTTGTTTTGTAGTGCTCTTGATTGATGGGATCCAGATAAAGAGGAACAAGACATGTAGGTTCTAGAATTTATGCTCTGTCTAAAAAATATCAATGTCCATCGTTGCATAATATCGTAATCCTAAAAGTTTATGGGATTCTACGACGATTTTCACTAAATCGATCGCGAGTCTCGAGAAAGTTAATATTGGGGTGGGATCCCCAAAACAGCTAGAATTTGGTTGAATGCCATTCCAAGTAAGAAAGTACCAGTAAGTGTACCTGCCGAATAATCCGTACCCCTTAATCAAGCTTCGTTGATTAGAATTCAGAAGGTATTGTATAAATCCACTTCACACGGAAGCAATATTAGTATTCACCGAATCATTGTTCCGATACTTAACAACTGACAGACAGACTACCTGATTACAAACTGATTATATGTAATGTTAAGTAACTTCATTCATTAGGTACAGGAAATCTAAGTTTTTTGGACATCTGCAATTATTTTACAAACAACAGATAGATGTTTATCGATGCATAACAAATACGATGGAAATTATTAATTAAGCAATCATTTGCAATATTTACAAACTATAATAAAAAAGTTTAAAAGAAGAACTGAAACTGTGTAGAGACGAAGAAAATAATTGGATAGGAAGAAATTATACTAAAATAATGAGATAAGACTTCATTGACACTGCGCAAGGCATTCGAGGCGTCTTCTACCGTTTGGTGCGCAGTGAGGACATGGTGAAATCTCCTCAAAAGTTGTCAATTACTGCGTTTCGGAAAAAAAAACCTGCTGAAATATCATAACCCTCCTCTCCTATAACTAGTAAGTAAGTAGATAAGTATAAATGGTAAACTGTTCTATTTCTAGCCCCATGTTAACATTCTGACTCCAACACCTCGGAATGTCCTGTACAACTGCGCAGTAGACGCAATCATCGCAGTGCAAATGATGGTCATTATTCTATCCACTTCATCAAGATGGCTGATGGCTGATGGTAATAAGACAAGGACCGAGCTCTTGAACTTCAGACCAGGCAGCCGAGCGAAACAATACTACGCATTTTGGACTAGAACTGCTGTGGTACCATTTGTAAGTATTCAAGCAAAAATAGTAAGGCGAAAATCTCCTACAGACAAGCTGCGAAATTTTGTATGAAATGGAAATCAAGCAAAATAGGGCTATGTTCTGTTGTGGTGTGGGGTGGACTATTGTGACTGTTGACGAAGTAGAATAAAATGTTTTAGTACTTTTGAAGATAAATAAAAGGCTATATACTACATATGGATAGGGAGGATAGTCAAAGTAAAGATTTTCATTAAAAAAAACGCAAAATTTTCAAAATCTTCTGATTTTCGTTGCGCACCAGAGCGATTGTTTTCTGAATAAACCGATGGTACCGCTTGGAGGCAGACACGACGCGGCGCGTGCGCACAGATTATCGCGCTCAGCGTGCCGGAACCACGCAGGAGTGCCAGAGTATGTAAAGAAGGGATTCATATTGTCAATAATTTTGTGGCGTACCTATTCTACCTTAATATTTTCGCCTTGTTCATCCACCTTGGTCTACCTTCTCTCTCTCGTGCAGTAGATCCCTTTTCTTAGCTGCGTTGTCTCAGGTGGTGCTAAAAACCGCCATCATGTCGTCAACCCATCTAGTTACAGGACGATCTACCGCTTTTTCGCCCTTCTTTTTGCCCGTCACTTGGTCAAGACTTTAGTACCTTCAGTCACTAAGATACCTTTGTATCCTTGTGATTCATGTTGACCTTGTGTTTTGGGTTTATTTCCATTCCAGTGTCACCTTGTTAATTTGTAAACTCGCCGCATCCTCATTAGGTATCGTTTGCACTTGGGAACGCTGCAATTGACAAAATTGTACCAATTTTGTGATGCATGAAAACATCATAATTATAATTTATTATACTATATCTATATATCATTTTGTTATTCACCCGTGAGTCTGTTTAACATTACATTACAATCCATCTACTCTATAATCATACCTAGGTAATAATGAATTGTATTTATTTCTCAAACAAATTCTTACGTTGCGAATTCTGTATGATGCGAACGAACAACCATATTATCTATGAACGGCAGAGTTGGCGTGTATTGTTGGATATCTTGTAATAATTAAGTACTTACTTTAATTAATTTGATCATCATCAGATAAATTTGCAATGACTAATATCAATTTAATTGGCATCTCGCACAATTTTTCCAGGATTCACGTGTTTAATCTTAATCTGCCACGCAAGTCTTATCGGATAAGTTTCTTCTTACGGTTCTTTTACCTACGTCTTGTCTATGTCGTATCAATTTCTACTTTTGACACTGATAGTCAGATTGGCAATAGATAAGCAATTAATACGATATGAATAAAAAATCAAAAATTCTTTTTTTTGCGCATGTGATTTGAGCTTTAATTGTAAAATTACTGCACGTTCTCATAAGCAAGTGCGTACCTAGGTGGGTAGGTACAGAAAATCTTTGACGTCATGTGCAAACAATGTGAAAGTCTTGCCCCCCAAGGATATATTTTTTAATTGACTCAATCAAAGTCATAAAATTTTCTTCTCGGGGGAGCCTGACCCCTAGAGAACGCGTCCCCGGGCGGCGGATAGGGGAATTCCCGGCAGATATGCAGGGTAGGAGGGAAATAAAATACCTCCCGCGGACCAACAGGCACCTCCGTCGGGCCGCTCGGACGTATTCTGACCCCGGGCCGGCGGAGGACAGTGTCATCAGGCAGGGTGGCATGTAGAGGATGGCGGCGGAAGAGCCCAAAGCCAACGGCGGCATTCTAAGCCCCCCCCAGTAAGCAGGAGGGGTTACTGCCTTAGCGTCAGGTGGCAACCGGCTGTAAAACTCAAAGCCAAAAAAAAAAATTCTCCCAATCATGAAAGTAACAGATAAGAGGAAAACGATAAACATTAGGGCGTCCCCCGCAAGCGACGTGAGGACTGAAATACGAGCAAGGAATATTAGGGCATACCCCCGAAGCGATGAACCAAATGCTGAGCAACCACCAAAATTCCCCAAAGTGCGCATAGCAAGCTGGAACGTGGGCTCAATGACTGGACGCAGTTTGGAACTGAGCAACGCCCTCACCAGGAGACGCGTTAACGTCTGCTGTGTGCAGGAGACGAAATGGGGCGGGGCTAAAGCTAGAAACATTGGAAATGACTTCAAGCTCATATATAATGGCACAAAATCAAAACAGAACGGAGTAGGTATAGCAGTAGACAAAGAATTTCAAGACCGTATTGTAGAAGTGAAAAGAGTCAGTGACCGTATAATATCTATAAAATTTGCTTTAGACGACCAGCCATGCATGAATATTATTTCGGCCTATGCCCCACAGGTGGGCCTGTCGCCGACAGAGAAGCAATCATTTTGGGATGATCTGCATGATCTTCTTCAGTCTATACCCCTCACAGAATCCAAGTATATAGGAGCCGACCTAAATGGTCATGTCGGGGAAACAACTACTGCCTATGGCGACATACATGGAAACCGTGGCTTTGGCACTAAAAACGCGCAAGGAGAGGACATACTACACTTGGCATCAGCATTTAATATGGCAATTGTCAATACATTCTTTTCCAAACCGAAAGAGCACCTAATAACCTATAAAAGTGGTGGTAGAAGCACTCAAATTGATTACATCCTTGCTGACCGAAAACTGCTAAAGTCATTTAAAAACTGCAAAGTGATTCCTGGCGAGCCTTTAACCTCTCAACACCGCCTATTAGTTGCAGATTTTGTTATGCCTAAACCAATAACAGTTCAGCGGGAAAAATCTACGAAAATCCGTTGGCACAAGCTGGACAGAGAGACTGGCAAAATGATGTACACTGATCTGATTGAATATATAAATAAAGATCATTCAAACCAGACAGCTAACTGTATGTGGAACGAGTTTCATCAGTTGTGCACTCAAAAAGCTAAGGAACATCTGGGAATATCTACAGGTATCCCAAGAAAAAACAAAGATCCCAAATGGTGGAAAGGCGGCGTACAAAACAAACTGCACGAAAAGAAAAACAATTTCAAGATCTGGCAAGCATCGAATAGCGCTGAAGACGAACTGGCGTATCGAACTGCAAAAAAAGAGGCTAAACGTGCGGTAGCACAGGCGAGAGCGAGAGATAGAGACCATTTCTACACTCAGCTTGAACCTGCCACGGATGACAAACAACTTTTCAAAATTGCAAAACAGAGACATCGCGACACACAAGATATCAGAAACGTCAAATATATCAAGGATTTACAGGGAACACTCCTTACATCAAACGAGGATATAACCAAGAGGTGGAAAGAATACTACTCAGAACTCCTGAACGAGACCTACCCTAGTGAACCTTATTCAGAATTACAAGCCACTCCAGGTCAATGGCCGGAAATCACCTCTTTAGAGGTTAGAAAGGCAATTCGTAGAATGGCCAATAATAAGGCTACAGGGCCAGACGACATACCAGCTGAGCTCTGGAAAATTCTTGGAGAGCCAGGAGAACTATTTCTGACCAACCTGTTTAACAAAATTCCCCTGTATGGAATACCATCTGCTTGGAGGGAGAGTTACTTGATCCCATTTTATAAAAACAAGGGAGATGTCAGACTCTGTGGAAATTATAGAGCTATAAAATTGATTTCACATACATTTAAAATTTGGGAAAGAATAATGAATGACAGAGTACTAAATTTAACTAAAATTACGGAAAACCAATGTGGATTTGTAGGGGGCAAATCTACCACTGATGCCATTCACACCATCCGCATCCTAATGGAGAAGTACCGAGAACTCGAAAAGGATCTACACATGGTATTTATTGACCTCGAAAAAGCGTTCGACCGGGTACCGAGACCACTAATTTGGCACTCGCTAAGATCTCAGAATGTCCCAGAATCCTACATTAGCTTAATCAAGGACATGTATACGGATGTGACCACAAAAGTGCGATGCCCCGCAGGAACCAGTGAAGAATTCGAGGTCAAAGTTGGAGTTCACCAAGGTTCAGCCCTCAGCCCACTACTTTTCAATATTGTCATGGACTATGTAACAAAACAGGTTCAGCAGCCGACACCCTGGAATATTCTGTACGCGGATGACGTTGTCCTCATTAACGAGAGCCCAGTATCTCTGCAAGACCAATTGGAAAGTTGGAGATCAGCGCTGGAAGTGGCAGGCTTGCGAGTCAGCAGACAGAAAACCGAACATATGCATTGCAGATTCTCTAGTAGACAATCCCAGCATAAAATGCACCTACAAAATGTCGAGCTGCGGTCTGTAAATAACTTTAAATACCTGGGTAGCACTCTCTCAAGCGACGGAAACATCGACACAGACGTCACTAGTCGCGTAAATACGGGATGGCTGAAATGGAGAAGCCTAACCGGTGTGCTGTGCGACGCTAGAATGCCTGTACGCGTCAAAGGCAAGGTATATAAGACTGCCGTACGCCCCGCCATGACCTACGGAGCTGAATGCTGGCCACTCAAAAAACAGCACTCGCAACAGTTACATGTAGCTGAAATGAGAATACTGCGCTGGTCAGCTGGTGTCACCCTTATGGATAAAGTGCCAAATAACTACATAAGAGGGAGCTTAAAAGTACGACCCATACCTGAAAAACTCCAGGAAACTAGGCTTCGATGGTACGGCCATGTAATGAGAAAACCAGAAGACCACATGACCAAACAAATATTGAGCTTGGAGTCGGGCCCTAGACGACGCGGTAGGCCCCGACTCTCATGGATGTCCTTAGTAAATAGAGACCTCAAAGAGCTAGATTTAGACCCTCTGACGACCCAGGATAGAACATCCTGGCGAAAGGCGATTGGGAGAGCCGACCCCAATTAAACATGGGAACAGGCCGGAGAAAGAAGAATCAAAGTCATAAAATTTTCTTTGACGCCAATCAACCATTTGTTCAAGTGCTAGTTAAAACTAACTGTTTCATAAACTAGCGATAACTCAATGAGGTTACCCATTCAAACCTAACGCGTTATCAATCAAACGATCATAAGGGCTTTCTAACGCCTACAGCATTATGAAACTGTACATTTATTTCACTTACAACGCTTCTTTACTAGGGCTCTGTTATTATCATACTTTAGAATAAAGGGTAATGTATAAAGTGATTTTATTTAGGGTATCTCCCACGCGTAATTTTAATTAAATATGGCGCCACAATCGCCTACGTCCGGTGTGTAAAATAAAACAAAGAGAATGTTTCTAAATTACATTTCGATTATTGAAGTAGGTACCTATGTAGGTGCTGTACAATAACTAGCATGAACGGAGTGCCGGAATGGTAGCGAAGAGTCTGCCTGCTACACGAATGTCTAGGGGGTTCCCGGAAATTATTTTTGTCTCTGCGCATAGCATATCCAGAACCCAGGAAATCCTACCACAGACTAAGCTGGTGATCAAGTGGCCAATATTAAAGTCAGAGTCAAAACTCATCTTCCAAATTATTGTTCAGTTTAAGTTTAATGTCACAATGAGCCAACAAAAACAATAATTGAACCTCAACCTCACTTGCACAGTTAGTAAGTAACGGATCTTTGTACACAATACTGCTATCATTATCATTAATGCCATTTGTCTCATCTTGTCACATGAGATGAGACCCCGAAAATTTGAAGGCCAGATTGTAGGTACTTAGTAAATTATTTGATACGGGCATGAGCCGATAACAGGTCTTTCAGGGTTCCTATTGTACTCTTTAAAACATACTCATCAAGTCAAATACCTACGGGTCAAACGTGAATCAAATACATACAGCTTTTTAGAAGTCTTAAAACTAAGTACGTCATAGGTCATAGAAAAATTTAACGCTTGTTTTATTTTTTCGTTATTTGATTTTTTGTTTGACATGCAACACAGTTTTCATACTCGTATCATTTTAACGCTCCTGTGACTGTGAATTCTCGTGTCTCGTGTGGTTTATGTATGAATGGCATAACACAACTTCAAATGTTTACAAAATTCTTAGAAACTGTGGTAGCCAATGTACCTAATCCAAATACCATTTCTGGGACATCAAAGCAACGCAATAAAATAAACTTATAGGCAACGGGAAATGTAACCAAAACAATTGGCGAAGTATAAAAGCTAGCTACGAGAATGCCAAAGACGTTTGTTTACGAAGACACCGCTACTGATGTCGCTAAAAGAGGGTTCATTGGGTCGATTGTACACTCTGTGTTCTACAAGATACCTAGAAGAAACTTAATGGATAAGCGTGATAAACATGTAGATCTACTTGAGATTTCTACGCCATAGTAGACATTAAAGATGGCGCATAATACTCATGTCATGTAATACTAGTATTAGTATGGCATTTCCAGCTGTCAAATAAAACCTTCCCATAGTGAATTGCAGAATTTTGGTTTGTTTGAATATGACATCAAACTTATACATCTAAAATACCGCAACTGCAGTTCAATTCCAATCCAAAGCAAAGTCTTCAGCTGGCAAGCTGTCGTAACAACAGTTAGTAGGGCATTACTTCCCCAGCAGGTAAGCGTGAGTTGGTATTTTGAGAGTGTTGCGAATGGTTTCCTGGCCGAGGTGTTTACAATGCACCTGATGTTTTCATTTGGCGGAAAATAGGTACGTTTGCACCTATTGCTAACGTTTATGTAATGCTTCCTGTAACACTATAATGTATTGTGAAATAGTTCCTTCCTGGGATTTCTAGCTGTTTTACGGACTAAAGATGAAGGTGCAAACAAGGTCCAAATAGCAGTCGAAGACACGACGCAGCAGCAGACACAACTGTCGTTGTTGTAGTAGGGGTTGACGATACAGCGCGATGACACGTTTAATAAACAGTTCCCTCTTTGGATTTTGAGCTGAATGGACTTAAGATGAAGGTCCAAATAGAAGTCGAAGACACGACGCAGCAGCAGACACAACTGTCGTTGTTATGGTAGGTCTTGACAATAGGTACAACACGTTGCGTTGACTGGTGATGTCGTAAATCAATACTCAACTTCACCAGCCAACAGCAGAGATCAAGCCTCGCCACGCCATGGTAGAGTTTATGATATTGAGACTCGCAGGCGCTAACTCCACAGGCGAGATGTAATTCATGATATGGAGACGTGAGACGTGCGACATTGCGATGCTTGAAACTGTTTCTATATAAAATGTACGATACAGAAGAGAAGCCGAAGTTCACACGTGAAAAGCGAGTCATATCGATGATGGCTGACGATCACAAACTTGTCTGACAGATGTCATCTGTCTGACTGATCACTTGCCATCTTACATTTCGCATCGCGCGTCTCATCTTGAAAATAGCCCTGTACTTGCAGCTCTTTATTAAAAGTAAATCAATCGCTATATCACAGAAAAATTATGTAACGTTTTTAGATTAAAGCAAGAATAAAGTATACAACACAATCCATGAATAAATTAGACCACCAAAGAAATAGAGCAAACGTTTGCAAATCTAAACCTGCAACAGCCTTGAAGTGATGTTATCCAGAAACTGCAACCGCGCAGAAACAAACTCCTTGATTTATAAGTTTATAATCAAAAACCACAGGTGCTCGTCTGCGCATATCATAAATCAGAGAAAATCTAAACAATGGGAGAGAAAAGATAGATTTTGTTTACATCTGAAGATGAGTCTTTGGTCTACATTTGCGTATCCATCCATCCGAGAAAACCAGGGCATTCAATAGACATAAATTAACCAGGTCATTTGATGAAAAAAAGGTGGAAGTCGCATTTTCCTAAAGCATGCGATCGTGATGCATAACAAAAACGCACAATCGGAAGTTACGTGTGCTTCTCGTCCAATACTTATATGTGTCAGTGAATAGATACCATGATAAAGGCGACTGGGCGAACTTGGGCTATGGCCATAATTTGAATTCCTTTGATTCAATACAAACGTGGTCACTGTAGTTATGTTATGTAACCTCGTCGTAAAAAATATTAAGAATTAAGAAAAAAATCCGTCCCGGGAGAGTCTAGAAAAAAAAATTTTTTTTTAGTCCTCGGTTTTTTACAAACATGGTCACCCTAATTCTGACGTGTTACTTCTCCTTTATACATAATTACGATAAAATAAAAATCTGCCGTGGCAATTTCGAGAAAAAGCTCAATAACATTTTTAATTGGGATATGGCCTAACTTTTTTTTCTTTGATTCAATACGAACGTGGTCACCCTAGTTCAGATAGGTGATTTATTAGCTATACATGTTTGAGAGAAAACAACATTCTAACCCGGCAGTTCCGAGAAAAAAAATAAAAATATTTTTTCTTTGACTCAATACAAACGTGGTCACCCTAGTTAAAATAGGTTACCTATCTGCTATACATGTGTAAGAGAAAATAAAAATCCTACCCGGCAGTTTTGAGAAAAATAATAAAAATATTTTTTCTTCCGTTCAATACAAGCGTGGTTACCCTAGTTAAAATAGGTTACCTATGTGCTATACTTGTGTAAGAGAAAATAAAAATCCAACCCGGCAGTTTTGAGAAAAAAAATAAAAATATTTTTTCTTCCATTCAATACAAACGTGGTCACCCTAGTTAAAATAGGTTACCTATGTGCTATACATGTGTAAGAGAAAATAAAAATCCAATACGGCAGTTTTGAGAAAAAATTTTTTTTTCTCCGATTCAATACAAACGTGGTCACCCTAGTTAAAATAGGTTACCTTTGTGCTATACATGTGTAAGAGAAAATAAAAATCTAACCCGGCAGTTATGAGAAAAAAATATAAAATATTTTTTCTTTTATTCAATACAAACGTGGTCACCCTAGTTATGATAGGTGATCTATTAGCTAAGTTTAAAAGAAAATAAAAATTAAAACTGGCAGTTCTGAGAAAAGATTTTTATTTTCTGATTTAATACAGACGTGGTCACCCTCAAAAGGATAGGTAACCTCTTAACTATACACGCTTCAAAAAAAATAAAAATCTGACCCTTCAGTAATCCAGAAAAAGGTAAAAATATATTTTCTTTCATTCAATACAAATGTGGTCACCTTAGAAAAAATAGGTGACTTCTTATCTATAAATGCTTAAGAGAAAATAAAAATCCGACCCGGTGGTTCCGAGTTTTTTTTTTTGTTTTTTCCTTGATTCAATAGAAATGTGATCACCTAGTTACGATATGTAACCTCTAATCTATACATGCTCAAGAGGAAATATAAATAAAAACTGGCAGTTTTGAGAATAAAAATATGTATTCCTTGATGTTGCTTGTAACGTGGTCACCCTAGTTAGGTTATGTCGCTATTTCATTACACAATATGTTGAGAAAATAAAAACCAGCCATGATAGTTCAAAAAATTATAGCTCATTATCCCTTGATAACTAGCTATGCACCAAATATCCATGAAGAAAACAAAAGTTCACAAGTGATTTTCTCAATACTCACTGAACTGATTTTGATGCGGTTTTACACGAAAGCATAGATAAAATATCGAAATCTAAATAACGTAACATTATCGATATATCGTCATAGCCCAAGTCCCATACTACCGCCGCCCTGTCTCCTTTGCAATTTTCGCAAATTCTTATTCTATCGCAAGTTCTCATATAAATATTTTTTGACAGATAGGTACCCACTTGCGATGTGTGGGAGTCCGAATAAGAAAATTATGTGTGGGAGTCAGAAACACTAAATTTTTTACTAGTTAGTATTGTGCTACCTAATACTACCTATTATTTATTCTGTAATTGTACTTTGGTACCTATTTGTTTGTGGTAACAATGCATCGGCTATTTAAGAATATCGTGACAAAGTCTCGTCACTTGTCTATTTCAATAACTGTCTTCAGAAACTATTTTTATGTTCAGCGAGCCACGTCAAGGCTGAGAACTGAGGACCAGACGCCGACAGGGTTGTTGTTCACCATGTACCGGGGTTAGTCATGAATCATGAACACGTGAGTATTTTACAACATCCTAAACTACAGTGTAGGCGATTTACACAGGAAGTTCAATACCAATTGTCGCTTCTGTTTCTGATTATAAATAAGACTTGTAGCTGGTGCTATCTACACCTACATAGCTACTAAGGTAGTGTCAAAATTTTACTATATTCTGTCCTTTTTAAACTGTCCTTTCTAGGTATAGGAATTTACCATAAAATAACTCGTCTATTTACTGAAATGTTGCATTAAATGTAGGACACAAAACAAAAAATTCCAAATTTTTCACTTATTTTTTCTTTCGATTTTTACTGTCAAAGAATAAAAATGCCAGCGATGTGTCGAATAGTTTTACGTTCGATTCCTGTCCGCGGCACTCGTTTGAAATCGGAATCGCTTGCTTTCCTAATTGCGCTGGAAATAGCTGCGCGTGCGCCGAACGGCCGAACATTACGCGCCAACCACCTGGTTGCGGCGACCACGCTTCGGGCAGAAACTGGGACAAGCGTTTGTTGGATCTGTGTTTATGATTTAGCTAACGCTTCCTTATGTGAAGATAAAAAATTAGGTCACTTGTTCATTGATCGCTAAAATTACTAATTAAAGCAAATTTTTCATAAAGTTTGGACATTGTAATCTAGGTCCAGCGTTTTTTTGTATGAAGTTTTATTTTAAACAAGCGTTCAACACTTGGTCTAACTTTTTTGTGGTAATGCCATAGAAATCTGACTTACACAGATTGAAAATTACATTTTCAGAAATGTTCACCTAGTATTCAATTAAATACTTATTCATTCATGCATTCGCGACCAACATCTTCCTGTTCCAAAAATACAAGAAGAATTGGTCACCGCAACCGGAAGCTGCTGAAACTACCCTTACAGCGTGCGCCCGCGCATCCCCTCTAGCAAACGTCACGTTCGATCGCATTATTGACTGCAGCGTTTAATGTGATATACTACTCACTTAAATAACGCTCGCACTTATTTTCAGCTATGACATTTGACACGCCGAACGCACTTATTTCCAGCTATTTCTACACGACATTTGACACGACGTAACATATTTAACGGTAATTGACATTTTATGACAGTATTTTATATTTATTTGACAGTTTGCTCGTATTACAAAAGCAACTATAAGTTTTACTACCTAGCTACTTATTTCAGACATAAGGTTTATTCTGGAATGATAGGTGTGCATCTCTACAATTTTTAATTCTTATATTACTGCGTTTCTTGTAAATAGCTACGCCAAGTAAAGATTTGTATTGTCTCGCTATCGATTTTATAAAAAGCAGATCACACATAATGCACCTGCACTGTAACTTTTCTCAGTCAGTTCTCGTAGCTTATTGTATAGTACGTAAAACATGATTGTTATTCTAAGCCAGTATTTACAATGCCGTTATAGAGTCACATAACGAGCGGCTTCCGATATTCCGCCGCTTCACGGCTGAGAAGCTCTCTTCCTACTTTACTAATTGCCTTATTAGAAACCAACTTGTATAAACGACGTACTTACAAGTGATTTGTTGCACTATTTGTCGAATAAATTGAGCTATCAACGCTTCCTTCTAGGCATAAAATGAATTTGTAATCCATCGTTGCATTTGCAAGAGGATGAGCATAATCACTATATTTTCTTATCCTAACCAATGAGAAACTTTACTAAGATAGACCAGTAAAATATGCCTTTTCAGAGAGAGCACGCTCCGTCTCAATCTCTTTCTAAATCAAGACTTTTTACTTCAGCAATTACCTATTCCTATTCCCAGTTGTTAGCTACCTGTGCACTTTACTATAAACTCAGCCCACCATCACACCAGTTTTCCGGAACATGGCTCATATTCCGCGATCGATGGTATCAAATGCGCGATTTTGGGAATCATCACAATTGATTCCATACACCTGTGTATCCCAACATTCTCAACACAGAGCACTAAAAATCTTTTAGACTTCCACTCTCTCCCTTTGTGCTAAAGTTGAGTTTTGGTGCAACTGGACGAGAGCTTGATCGTATGCGCCGGCGCATGGTACGGTGTGACAATAGAGTGTGGGAACTTCAATAACTAGTGTGGAGTACGGCTTCTTGCGTTGCGGTTAGCGGTTGCCTTTTGATTTTGTTACACTTAGGTGCTCGTTTTTTGTACAAATTAGGTGGGAACATGTCAAATAGAGACCTGAAATTAAGAAAATTTGAAAAGTTTTCTACTTATTACCCAGTGAGTAGGATTTGAAAATCTTTCGAATCGATTGAAATACAAAAATACTAAGTATGAGATAAGTTTGAGGTAGAGATGAAATATTTGATAGAGCTAATATAGTTGTATGTGGCGATAAATCAATTGTAACAATGATAATTTAACCAACACAATCCTCAGATTTTCCAAAAAGAGGTGTGACGGTTTTTTTGTGATTTTATCTGTTTTGTATTAGAAGATAGAGTGGCTTTTGACATTTTTGTCAATAACCTACTTAGTAACAATACTTAACGTTATGAGTAGCTACAATTGAACTATTAGTTTCAGTTATTCAAAGAAATACCGTTAATTTAGCCAAGATCTACCACTTTATTACTATGAGGAAAAAATTGTCATTAAGTAAAAATTTCTTTCATGATTTGCGAAAAGTATCGCACGTAGAGTGTCTGTATAAGACAATGGGTGTCAATTTCACACGCTTGTTGCTTGTTTGCTTTCACGCCTAAGTGAGCGGCTGATTGTCTCCTTTCTTAGTAAATGAGACGTGTGGCATGTAGGCTAAGTGTTTTGTCGCGGTCTGAACTGAGAAATTGCCTGATTTGTTTCATAATTCGCTATTACGAACAACTAGCTGAAATGAAATTTTCCGCGACCCTTGGAAACGCCACATGTTCATGACATTTTCCTGTTTTGGCAGCACTTTGTAAATTTTATTATACATCTTGATTCTTTTCTTGTTGTATCAAATACACTTCTTCTACTAAACTTGAGGGCACTTCTACAGCTATGGTGAAATATTCTCAACTCCGTGACCAATTTTTTTTATCACCTTTTCTGGTGTAAACTAGAATGAAAAATTGCCAAAAAATGTGTTTGATGAAATGGTGCTAATTTGCCACTAATTGCTTTACGAGAATCAGATTTAGAATTTGTATGGTCACGGAGTTGAGAAAATTGGTCACGGAGTTGAGAATTTTCGATATTTGTTAATTTTGTCAGGGTTTTCACAGAAAAAGCAAGTAAAAAAAATACTGAAAGTAAAGAAAAGGAACCAAAAAATCAAGCCAAGGTACAAATAGCACATTTGCAAACACTTGGTTAATTGTTTTTGCTGTTTTGATAATTAAAAGTAGATTATGTAAAATCGTGAAGTTAACTATCAGGAAACGGCGAAGATATATTCCAGTGCATTATTATACTATATAAACCGTTGTTAGAATATCAAGTGCTAAAAAAACTTTAATTAAGTTTTAAAGTCTCAACTCCGTGTGCAATTTTCTCAACTCCGAATACAAAATGTACACGGAGTTGAGGTTCCGGAGTTGACAAAATGTTGTACTACCAGGAAAATCTCATTTTCTTTTTAACTTGAGACAAACGTATTAAGACCTCTGTACTTATATTCAGGCGAACTATATTTAGACAAAGAATAAACTCATAAACATAAATAGTTTAGAAAATATTGACGATCCGGAGTTGAGAAAACACCCTGCACCAAAAATCGGCACCATATTCAAACTATTGTAAATCGTAAAAATCTGCTAAATTTACGCAATTTTACTCAATTAAACCTCATGGGAACAATGCCTAGTTTACGTGAATCTATTGACAACATGCAAATTGTAAATATTTCATGAAATATTCAAAGTAATATTAGAAACACTGAAAAAAGCTAACGCGTGGGACAAATTTTTGAATATCTGAAAGGATATCCAAATATACATTTAATGAAATTTTCATGAGCTACACCTCTTCACTATATTTCTCTCCATAAGTGAACAGTAAAACATTAAAGAAAACTGGGCGATTTATTATTTTACAAAACAAAATTCATTCAATTTCGGCAACGGGACAGGGCTAAACTAACAAAATTTCACCAATTTCTTGAAATCAAAAATTATTTTTGTAAAAACGAATAAAACTACGGAAAAAATTGTATGTTCTCCAACAAGTATATACATATGGGAGTATGTGTATTTTTTTTGGAATTTTTATATGGTCTTGCAAGGCGATTTATGAAGCCAGACAAAAAAAATACTGTTTCTGTAGAAATGCCCATAACTTGACTTTAATGTCAAAGACCTTTGACAGAGAATGTTGTCAAACAAAATTAATGCGTTTCTCTGTGTGTGTCTGCCTGTTGTGGAATTTGCTGACTCCTAAACCACGCAACCTCGGAACGGATTTTGATGCGTTTTTTTGTAATAGTTAGAGTGATTCAAGAAGAAGGTTTATGTTATTATGTATAACACGTGCCGAGAAAAAAGCGGAAAAATATCAAAAATGTGTTGCAGCGGGTGAAACCGCTAACGGGCCGCTAGTTACTCTAAGTCACATATTCACAATAATAGGTTCCTAGAGTTTGTAGATATACCTACCCAGTACCATGATAGTTAAATCTTAACCCACACGTGTCCACTTGTAATGATGGATGGCAATATGTGAAAGCGATCAAAATTAGATTACCCCAGACCCCGTGGGAATTCCAGGACTACGGTAAGGAAATAGTGGTGTGAGGATAGCAAGCTGACCACAAACTGCCTTCAGGCTGTTCCCGTGAAGTGGTGGGTTCCAGTTGGCTCCATATCAGAGGCCTGCTACTTGCAGTAGGCGGTTGAAAATCTCTGACACCAGGGTTCATCGGGTCGGTGAACGACTCAGTGTCCCACACGAAGAGAGAGAGAAAGGCTCCACTGACCTTTGCAGGAATAAATTCTTTTCTAATCTATTAAAGACTCATAGATGAAGTTTAAACGTGAAGTACATCGCACAACGAACTTGTAGAAAATAAGAATTACTTGCTGGGTTTTACTTCCCTGCCTTTCAACACAACCAGCTACCTTTTTACTGAGCTAAGAATCGGTACCTACAAAACGTATACGCGTGCCAATAAATCGGTACCGTAATTGGATTCTTTTTATTTTTCAGAGTCAACTCAAAAGGCCCAAGCAGAATCCACGGTCTCGGTCGACCGACCCCGCAGAATGAGCAAAGAGTACAAGATATACAAAGTATGAGACCGTCGGCGATGGGAGCTTATAATCACCAGCCTCCACATGAAATGATAGCTGTGACACGAATTGCTGGCTACGGGGCCGTGACGGCGACACTTGACACCATGGTGCACCGTGGAGTAACCTACTACCGAGCTCTTACGTTAGGGAAATAAGAGCATGGTACTGATAGAGGATGCTAAAAAGATGATAGGACACGCGTTGTTTTATACAGATTTGTTTAGTTGACAAAAAAGAAGATTAAATATCTACATACATCACGTTTTTCTTGCGGGGTAGGCAGACTGTAAAAACAGCCATTTACACGACGTCTGACAAAAATTTGAGAGTCATTCAGAAGACTGTCACCATGGTGACACATAGGCCGGTAAAACACCTCAAATAAAATGTACGATACAAAGCAACGATCATTTTTGAAAAGCAGTTCACACAATACCTATTCTGTTGTTTTTTCATATCACGACCTCTATAGTGTCTACCGGATATGCAAAAATATACCTAGTAGGTACGTAGGTTTGTATTTACTTACATAAAGCTTGAAACAATAAACTTTCAAATGAGCTTTTATTCTGAATGTGACATTGAATACTGAGAAAAATTTGAACTTTCTCTATGAATTAGAAATCGTAAAGTTCGTTAAATGTCTTAAAGTCTGAAATATTAAACCATAGTTTATCTATCTGCTGCACTACACCAACAGAAGTGGCACGCGAAAGAAATGGCATGAAACGTTAAATGATATTGTTGTACGTAGAAATTGCACCCAAATCCAAAACTGTCATTTAAATCGGAAGGGACAGAATCAAATACAAATTAATCTCACAATCCTTTGTTTTGAAGATGCCATATAATGTAAGATACATTTTAAGAATTTTACGAAGGCGCGCTACCTAGTTATTGGCGTGGGCTACCAAACAAAAAATTCTGGTATCATCTGTCAACAGCAAAATAACCGTAGCTGCTATTTTTCTCTACGGTGCGTAAGCAACGGAAAATATGGTTGTGCTGCTAAACTTTTATATACCTAAACTGCTTTTTCACAAGCTGTCGTCAGTAAATGCCATTTCTATTATCATTTTATGTAGTTTAGCCCTCAGTGTTCCCAGTGTGATGGATGGACAGACAATAGGACACGGGTAATGAGTGTGCAAGGCCAGGCAACTAATGCACAGATTATTTAAAGTATACACGGTCGTACTAAACAATGGTTATTCAAATGGACAAAAAGGTATCACACAAACCAGTACAGAAAAATAAACTAGGTGCCTTAGGGCCGCAGCTGTTTTGCAGCCCAGAAATCAGCCTGTTGGGCAGTAGGGCACCCTGGTCAGTAGATGGTCAGAGGAAGGAGGATTTTAGTCTAAAACTGATGTTACAGTAATTTAGATACTTCTGAATGTTTTCTTGAATGAATAAAAGTTACCTACTAATTTATAGTAACTTTTTTCATGTCTCTACTCCGATCTCTGGACGAATAAATAAATACTTAGACTCTACTGTAAGTAATTAGCGATTTTTCTTTTCCTTCGGCCAATGTTTCTTAGGAAGATTTTTGTAATATTAACAGACAGATAGGTACGTACTACGTACTCCATAGCCACTATTATTTTCTTTAAACAACACTACTGTGTATAGAACAGTACATTGATAGTGTGAAGAATGGCAAATATTTAACACGGCAACTGAAATACTTTTAAGGCAACTTTCTATTAAGTCACAAAAAAACTAACTTGGCAGTGATTAAATATCTTAGCAACTATTAAACTATACAAGCAACAAAATGCTAGGATCAAAAAAACTAAAAACCGGCTGCTACTGTAAGGTATCAAATATATCAAGCAGGGTCAGCGTAAAACTGGTTAGGGTACTAAAAAACCTAATGTGGCGACTAATTTTTCCAAAGGGATATCAAACATTCTTAACTGGCAACTACTGGCTTTCATTGAAAAAATCCACATCCTGCAGTGATTTTTAGGTAGCTATAAAACTGAAAATGGGTATTATAATTGTCGTAGCGAGCGACAATTTAAGCGACAGCGACTATCGTTTCGATATCATAGTACCGGCAACTCGGAATAATTGTAGTGGGATTTGAAGCTCTATGATTGGTCGATTGTAAAAGTGCAATAAACGTCCGTGTGGTGGCGCTAAAATCAGTTCCGCCCATGTGGATCGGGTCGGCTGGTGCATTCTCTCTCTAGACCGCCGAGCGGTCCACACGTCGGACCGATCACGTTCACTGCACTTGCTAGATGCACTTTGGTGCATACTTATCCTGTAAAGTGCATTCCTTGAGAAGCTGAATAAAATCTGAGTTCGTGACCATTTCCTGACTTTACTTGGATTTGCCTGAGGACCCACTACGTGCCCACAAACATGAAACAGAAGGGGAGCTCTCCTGCCACACCAGAAACCAGAAGACACACCAACACACCACACCACACCCCCTTCTAGACGACATAATAATGTTTTTGGATATTAGAATATTGCTTACTGATTCGTAAATTCTTGAAAATGGCGGCAAATGAGCTCGTGTGGCGGGGCATTGAGCGCATTTCTAGCCAATAGCAAGCGGTGGATGAAAGATTTTTTTATATTTGTGTAAATAGTAATCGTTTTTGTGACTACAAAGTAAATATCATATTTTGTGTATTCAAGGAAAATGAATAATAAAACACAGTGAATCAAATTGTAGGCATTTTATTGCACGCTGTTTAAATTATTAAAAAATGAGTTTAAAGCTGAAATAAATGAACCTACCTACATAAGAGTCTACCTAGATTTAACAACAACAATACTTATGTATGCAACAATACTTATGTATGAGTACCTACAGTTACCTACAAAACTTACGTGAGTATCGTAGGCAACTCTCGTTTCTCAAAGTCAGTAGGTTTATTTAAAGTTTTTTTAATAGGGGGAATGTTAATAATAAATAATATAGTCTAGAAAAAAAATAGACCGAGAATAGTTTTTTAGCATGTCACAATTTGGTTTATTTAGATCTCTACAAACATAACCAAAAGTTTTTTTTTTAAATCTTGTTTGTATTTATTTCAGACCTTGGTCAAGTTTAAAGACAACCCCATTTGAGAATTTATGAAAGCCTATTTGTACTTTTTTATCCGCCAACAATTTGTCGCCTTAGAAGAAATTCAATTGCCACAAAAGAAAATCACTGCCAGATAAAATTTAAATAAGACCTCAAAACTCATTAAAAAGCTGTCGCTTTCTAGTTAAGATGCTACCTCAAATTAGTCGCCAAAGTAGTTTATATACTACCCATTTTCAGTTTTTTTAAGACCCGGAATGGTATCAATTTGTCGCCGCGTTAAATACATGCCGTGAAGAATCAACAATGATCCTATGCACACGACCCCTGCCCTCCTTGGTTGATTTGAATCGCTATTGCAATATGAATAGAAGCGTATAGAAGCTGCAGATCACTTGTAGAGATACCAAGCTAATTAGCAATGGTTGTTATGTTATGATTGTGTATTGCTTGAGTGTGGATAATGAATGAATGAGTGACCTCCAAGCGTGGCATCTAGATTGCTCGAGCCAGATTAGGTGCCAAAGTACCTAATTGCAATGTTATAAATAAGATTTATATTCTAGATCTTAAAAAATAATACGATTGTGCTTTTAATGATTTGTTTGATACGAATGTCAACAATGCCAGAGGTCTAAATCTCTAACACTGATTCTGTGCGTGTCTTTCGTCGACTCGGCGCGGCATAACGACATTACAAATGATGTCTTACAACTCTATATAAATATTCAAGGGCTAATTGTTTTGATGATAGATAGCGTGCTGACATATTTTTTATCATAGCAAACACTCAAAGTAACACCACCATACTGTTTGTCAACAATGTAACGCATTCTGGGAACTCTGCGCACACGCACCGCCCGACCTGCGCCCGCGCCGGATGCGGCAGGAATCGAACCCGCACTATAATTAGGTGTCCGACTGTTGGGAATGTTCCTACGAACTAGCGCAATACGCGCTTGCGCACCCACCGCTTCCTTTCCTGCTGAAACATTACGCCATGGGAAATGTATCTTCTACCAATCAATTCTACCCCAGAATTTAACATCTAGGTTCCTATTAGTCACTACTATAGGTAGTGTATAAAAATAACGTTTGAATTGATAACTAGAGAAAGATTACTTATTTGAAAGCATGTAACGGATGGAGAAAAAAGTTTGTAGCTTTTGATAAGCAAACCACCTAGTATAGATACCTTCCTACACATTATGCTTCTTGAATCAAGCCTCTACAGCATCATTTGCAGAACCAAAAGTAGGTACCTACTTAAATTTTCCATCACAGTGTAGGTACCAACCACAAAAATGCAATCCGACTTTTTTCATCGACAACCTTTCGTAATCTTAAATCTACGAATACAAAATCAAAACCTATAGTTCGAGAGCCCAGGGGGTAAGTGGCTATCTCATAAGGTACCACGATAGGCTAGGTTTGGATCGTTAACCAAGACTTAAACAAGTCGTATGACCCAGGTCTGCCAGAGCCAATCCTGCCGAAACATAAAAATAATCGATATTTTTCAGAGTCATTTTTTCGTAAAAAATATGTCATAAGGTACCACAATGAAAGTGCTGGCATCAGTTAACCATTGAAAAATTATGTAAAAAAAGCTTGGTCTGCCACTGCGCACCCTGCCGGAAGTGCTTGCCAGACCTCTCCAAAGATGCCCTTCCGACACCCCTAAACTATCTCATCGGGTACCACGACGCGACCACCACAACATAATAGCCAAGACCACTCTGACAATAGATCACAAGGTCTGCCAGGCCTAAACTTGCCGCATCCTAGTGTTTCAGACATTTGAAGTTGTAGGTCCAGTGTATGAAAAATGACCTATATCTTTTTCCCCCCGTGTTTGATTTTGATGGTGCCTTAATACGAAATGCTCTACATAATAAGGAGCTTCGAGTCATATAGGACAGTTGGGTGGAGGGTTTCAGTATTGAACGCAATCCTGTCAAAAAGTTTGAAATGGAGGTTTGGTCTATGAAAACTGGCCTATATCTTATTCCCCCCGGGTTTGATTTTGATAGCGCCTTAATATGAAATGCTCTCCATAACTAGGAGCTTTGAGTCATATAGGTCTGTGAGGAGGAGGGTCTCTGTATTGTACACAATCCTGTCAAAAAGTGTGAAATTGTAGGTAAAGTGTATGAAAACTGGCCTATATCTTTTCCCCCAGTGGTTTGATTTTGATGGTGCCTTGGTATGAAATGCTCGTAATGATTAGGAGATTTGATTTGTATAGGTCAATTGGATAGAAGGTCTCTGTTCTGTGCACAATTCTCCTAAATATGAAAATATTCGATAACTGCTGCAGATTTTATCAGTTAAAATTGTCATATCATAAGGAACTCGAATAAAAGTGCTTGCATCAGCTTACCATTGACAAATTATGTTAAAAAAACTTGGTCTGCCACTGCGCACTCAGCCGGAAGTCCTTAGATGAGATAGGTTAGGGGTGTCGGAAGGGTATATTTGGAGGGGTCTCCCAAGGACTTCTGGCAGAGTGCGCAATGGCAGACCAAGTTTACTTAACTCATTTTATCAATGGTAAGCTGATGCCGGCACTTTTATTCGGGTACCTTATGATATGACAATATTAACGGCAAAAATCTGCAGAACATATCGAATATTTTCATGTTTAGCAGGATTGAGATTTTTTCCGTTAACTTTGTCATTTCATAAGGTACCCGAATGACAGAGCCAGCATCAGTTTACCATTTATAAATTGAGTTAAGAAAACTTGGTCTGCCATTGCACACTCTGCCAGAAGTCCTTGGGAGACCCCTCCAAATATACCCTTCCGACACCCCTAACCTATCTCATCTAAGGACTTCCGGCAGAGTGCGCAGTGGCAGACCAAGTTTTTTTAACATAATTTGTCAATGGTAAGCTGATGCAAGCACTTTTATTCGAGTTCCTTATGATATGACAATTTTAACTGATAAAATCTGCAGCAGTTATCGAATATTTTCATATTTAGGAGGATTGTGCACAGAACAGAGACCTTCTATCCAATTGACCTATACAAATCGAATCTCCCAATCATTACGAGCATTTCATACCAAGGCACCATCAAAATCAAACCACTGGGGGAAAAGATATAGGCCAGTTTTCATACACTTTACCTACAATTTCACACTTTTTGACAGGATTGTGTACAATACAGAGACCCTCCTCCTCACAGACCTATATGACTCAAAGCTCCTAGTTATGGAGAGCATTTCATATTAAGGCGCCATCAAAATCAAACCCGGGGGGAATAAGATATAGGCCAGTTTTCATAGACCAAACCTCTATTTCAAACTTTTTGACAGGATTGCGTTCAATACTGAAACCCTCCACCCAACTGTCCTATATGACTCGAAGCTCCTCATTATGGAGAGCATTTCGTATTAAGGCACCATCAAAATCAAACACGGGGGGAAAAAGATATAGGTCATTTTTCATACACTGGACCTACAACTTCAAATGTCTGAAACACTAGGATGCGGCAAGTTTAGGCCTGGCAGACCTTGTGATCTATTGTCAGAGTGATCTTGGCTATTGTGTTGTGGTGGTCGCGTCGTGGTACCCGATGAGATAGTTTAGGGGTGTCGGAAGGGCATCTTTGGAGAGGTCTGGCAAGCACTTCCGGCAGGGTGCGCAGTGGCAGACCAAGCTTTTTTTACATAATTTTTCAATGGTTAACTGATGCCAGCACTTTCATTGTGGTACCTTATGACATATTTTTTACGAAAAAATGACTCTGAAAAATATCGATTATTTTTATGTTTCGGCAGGATTGGCTCTGGCAGACCTGAGTTATACGACTTGTTTAAGTCTTGGTTAACGATCCAAACCTAGCCTATCGTGGTACCTTATGAGATAGCCACTTACCCCCTGGGCTCCCGAACTACTACAAAAAACGCGACCGCTATCCCAAGAAATGCGACAATAAAAACTCACATACAAAAACCGGTCCGTATAAGAAATGAGATAATTCTAATCTTCTGCTTGAGGACGCTATGTATAGTGTAGGTAGTGTATGCAATAAGGTGAATGATTTCGTTATTCGGACACCGGATGTGCGGCCTTGCGAGGTCGTGGACTCTCAACGTCTTTACGGAGTTTTTGGAAGTTGAGTTGAGGCGTTTTATATATTGCTATGTAGAAATTTGACAACTAGCACGATCTTAGTTGTCATATTTAAATGAAATTTCCCTCGACTAAAATGAACGCGCGCAGGTACGTTTCAGCGATGTACAAAACAACAAGAAAAACCGGCCAAGAGCGTGTCAGACACGCCCACAAATAGGGTTTCGTAGCCAACGTTTAAATATCAGGTTTTTCAGCATTACAAACTTAATTGGTTGCTGGTTTGTTAGCAGCAGTATGATGACCAACCGCAAATAGAAAATCTCAATTTTTTCTGAAACCTTTAAGGGTACAATATCCGTTATAGTTTTCATTGTAACTTCAGATTGCAAGCTATATTCCATATTTATTTAAAATTTTTAGCGTTTATACTTAAGAAGTTACAGCTGGAACAAATTATGGGTCAAAAACGCCCTTTTTAAAAGCAAATAATTCGTGACAGAAACATTTTAGTGACTTTGTTTCAAAGATACCTCACCTTAATTTTAAAAGACCTATTCAACGATACCCTACTCAATATTAGAGAAGAAAAAAAAAATTTTGCCCCCCTTTCACTTGTATGGGAGGGGGTCCAAAAAACATTTAAAATAATTTTTTCTTAATATTTCTATATTTGGGTCAACACGATCTATCTTCTCACTAAATTTCATGTCGATAGCTCTAAAACTGACGAAGATATGAGGGCGCGGCATACAGACAGACAGACAGACAGACAGACAGACAGACAGACAGACATGACGAAACTATAAGGGTTTCTAGTAGACTACGAAACCCTAAAAAGTGCAGGCACCCTTACCTACTTACTTGCTTACTTTACTTACCCTTCTTTATTGCTTTTTAGTGTGGGACACCAAGTCGTCCAACGACCCGATGTACCATGGTTTTTCCACCGAGGTATAGATAGGTACCTACTTATGAACCTATTATGGTATTAAATAGATAATACTCTACATTACATAGTCTACCGATTTTTATTTAATTTCGAACTCAGATTGACGAAGGATTTCATTTATAAGTATCTGTATTCGTTATCTATCTCTTGAATAACCATTTTATTCATTCGGGAGCTTAAACTTTATCGAAATCGGTTAATTTATTAGCACTTCTCATATTGAAATTAATTGATCGATAATGCTAATTGAATCGACGTTTTCTAGGAGAGAAAATAACATAGCAGAGCAGTATAAATATTCATACAAACATTTAGATGGTGATTAAATGACACGAATCCCATCATAAATTTTGTATGGCTGACTGATACGCTCCAATAACCATAGTAATAGGAATGCCCATCAATCGGAGATCGATAATATTGAAGGTTGGGTGAGGACAGGAAGCGGCGTCAGTCTTAAGGATATCGAACAGATCACTGATGTTGATATTCAAAATTTCGGATTCAAAGACATAAAGATTTTTGTCTTATATGCACATCCTGTGAGTGACTATACTGGTTAACAATTCTTACAAATACCTACATTACTGATAAGTCTGATTTTGATGTTAAGAAATCAAATCCTTTGTTTCATCATTTTGTTGAACAATTACAAAACAGTGATAGAGCTCAAAAATCTTAATAGGTACCTAGGTACTGCAACAAATAAAGTTAGCACTACAATTATATAGGTACACTCGAGATGATGATGATGATATGACGAATAAGTATCCTTAATTAGGTAACCTAACGTAACTACCTACCTAATGATTTGCAAAATAGCATACGGACGTAGACAGCATAACAAATGCAAAAAACAACAAAAAGTCTTGTAAGTATGGGCAAATCTGATACAAAAACAGAGCTAGAAAACGGACTTGCCTTACTATAATTATTAATCAATCAATATAATAAGGTATAATTTGTGGTTTTGACCAACTAAACTACATTACGGTTTAATTTGTAATCAATAACGAGAAATATTATAGTTACCTTTAGCAATATCAAACCTATATAGTTTGAGGTATGCATTATACATGTCTATGATATAAGTTCGTAGCAATTGGCACGCCTAGTTTAAGTCCAATTTTTGTTAGGTAAATCGCTCAGCAATATCAGTAACGTAACCCATTTAAAAGCTGGAGGTGCTGTTAATAGTATCTAAACCACAATTTTTGGCGCGGCGCATATACTTACCTACATTTCTTTTAAATTCTATGAATTTTATGAATATGATAGATAGATAACTGAAAAGTAGAAATGACATATTATGTTTGACAGAATATAAGAACCTAGGTAGCTACCGACGTTTTATCCTAAACGAATTAAATAAACATATGACATGACTTGACTCCTATTTCTACAGCAGCTAAGTTGAATTCGAAGTGGATGTAATCGTAATATCCGTTCTAGATGTCAAAGATATAATTTTGTATCGTGTTGAAACTGTTGCTGTCTCCAAGTCGTCTAGGAGGGAAGTTTGTAACATGTCAATATACCTAAGTAGGTATTATTATCTATGTTTAGTTTGTGTAATTTCCATATTTTTCACAATCACATATACCTTTTAGAGTGGCATGGGTATATTCTTCAATAATTACGTCGGAAAGAGTGTCTTCTTTATAAAACATCCTCGATTTATATCACACATTTTGTTGAAAATGAGGTCCAGCATCTTTTCTCGAACCTTACGAATTCGTAGTCGTCCATTGACTTATCTAATGTATCACACGATATTATGACGGTGGGCGATAATGAAGGTAATCCATCTTCTTCATGTCACCTGCGAAATTAAAATAGGTCAACTGCAATATCTAAAAAATAAAAATTGTTTGCGTCTTGTTGTTCCGAGAACAAAACATAGCACAAGATCTCGTCTCGTATCACATTATCGTTCTTATCTTGGCCACCACCCGTCAAGTTTACAATAAACCTCGTCAGTCTAACATTACAGTCGTAGCTGTGGTCGTAGAGACATCGGCTGTCTGCGCAAGCGCACCCGACACCGCTCCCACACTCTTCTTGTTAGGTACTCGTTATGGAGGCTTTAGTAATCCGAATCAGAGATAAGAATGTGGAATATGAACTGCTTGCTTAGATTGCGGAAGGGTCTACTGTTGCCTAACTTTCAGGGCAAGGAGGTTATGTTAAAAGAGCATAGTAAGAAAACGAACTCAGGAAAAACCTATAACAAAGTGTACCTGTCTTCTTACTACATGGACCTACAGAGATCTAGTCAATAATTATCCCACCCAAAACATAAATGTGAAAGGCGGCCAAGTTCGATAATATTGGAATGCTTCGCCTATAAAAGAAGTGAGATCTAAATAAGTACCAAGTTCCATACACAGACCTCAGTTAAAAATAGTTACAGGAATGCACACTTGATTTTCCGCAGTTTGGAAAGTAGATTTTGAATAAATATCATATTAAATACCTAAAATTCTAATACTTACAAAAACGCAAACCTGTTTTTTCAGCATTTTCCTTATAACATTTTTTTTCTGTACTTTTTAATGATATAACTTGGCAAGTTTTCATACACTTTGTTATAAACCTACTAAACGCAATGAGTCAAGTATATAATTTTCTATTAAAACTTGCCAAGTTATATCATTAAAAAGTACAGAAAAAAAAATGTTATAAGGAAACTGCTGAAAAAACAGGTTTGCGTTTTTGTAAGTATTAGAATTTTAGGTATTTAATATGATATTTATTCAAAATCTACTTTCCAAACTGCGGAAAATCAAGTGTGCATTCCTGTAACTATTTTTAACTGAGGTCTGTGTATGGAACTTGGTACTTATTTAGATCTCACTTCTTTTATAGGCGAAGCATTCCAATATTATCGAACTTGGCCGCCTTTCACATTTATGTTTTGGGTGGGATTTCATTTATTTTTGTAAGGTTTATTTTCTTTTTTTCTTATTATTAAGTTAATTAAGAAAATGTCTCATTTATACTAATTTTCAGATTTTTGAATATGGACTATGCTTCTTACAAAGAAATGGACTAGTTTTTTTTATTAAATTTTTCTACGTTTGCGAAGGAAATTTTTTGTTATGTCATTTTGTATGCTGTCTTGTACGACTGACACGCTAGAGCGCATTGCCCATTCAATATCTTGGATTTTTTTACACGTTTTCTATTTACTGATAAGCTTGCCAAGTCAGGGCGGTATAATGTTCGTTTTTTTTTTATCTATGATGGGCTTACTACGTAGCCGGTTATATTAAATTTTTACTTTACTTTGGCTAAATTACAAACCTTCGTAACGAATTTTAAGTCGGTACGACCATTGGAAGATATAGATAATTTTTTTGTTTTAGTTCCTTAGGGGTATGAATTTACACCTTCATTATTTTTAAAACCGACTCACACTTGGCCATTTTCAGATTTTTTCCTTTATCTTGACCTAAAGACCTACCTCCATGCCAAATTTCAAGTCAATACGACCTTTGGAAGTGGTCTAGGTTTTTGATGAGTGAGTGAGTGAGTCAGTCAGTGAGTGTATAGTAAAAATGGCGATTTTCTGACGTCAATATCTCAAGACCTACAATAGGTACATTAATGAAATTTTGTATTTTAGATAAGTAAGTAGATCTCAACAGATACTAGAAATTTCATATGCGTAGATAAAATAGATTTTGAGTTATAGGTGGGTCGAACTTGGCCCGAAATGGTTCGTGTAATATAACCCACGGCCGGTGTGTCGGTTCTTTGCTCGAACTTGGCGGACAGACTGCCGTGTGTCTAGATTTCTTTACTTTGAAATACAAAAATATGTTAATTAGTTACTTTATAGTAGGTAGGTACAAGTACAACGCAGAAAAATGGCTATTTAAACTGTGACTTTACATATTTCACATTTTTGTAATTTATTTATTTTTTGCAAATAAGTACCTACCTACAGCTATAAAAAGCCTTTTTTAACTGCGTAGTTCTAAATTTTTTGTAAGAACAAAACAAGACAATAAGCAGCAAATGCGCAATTCATGTTTACAGCTACATTTTTTGTCAATTTCCTCCATTACCGGTGAGACATCTAACAACTTAATTTACTCCGAATTTGTGAGATTACCCTACTTTGGCACTGCCAAATAATGGGTAAATTGGTACAGAGGTGTTCTACACATAATTTTCAGGCTGTACGGCAAAAAAATCAGTGGTTAACGTGATCACTGACCGTAGGTAGTGCCGAATAACCAAACGATTTCTAAAATTGTCTTAAGATGAACTCGTCTTTTAGTGCCACATAGCCTGAAGTAGCTAGCTTTCGTTTCCTGTCGTTCTTAGTAAAAGAGTAGATGCAAGTACCTATTCTTTCCATTGATTAGCATGTCAGACAGCCGATGTGGCGCAGTGGTAGGTTCCGGGTTCTATTATCGCTGGGGCACTCACAAAGTTATCAGTTTGTGAATTTGTTTTGATCCCAGCCTGGTAAAAAGATTGCAGTCTGAACCAGCTCAATGTTTAAAAAGAAAGATGTTTCCGTGCTTCGGAGGACACGTTAAGCTGTCGGTACCAGTTGCTTTGCTGTCTATTATTATGATTACATACTTAGGTGGTGGTTATTGCACAACCATATCAGAGGCCTGCTATTTATAGTAAACGGTTGAATAACTCTGACACAAGAGTTTCATCGAGTCATTGGACGACTCGGTGCACCCTCGAAAAGAAGAAGAAAAATAAGCATTTCAGATAAATGCTGCCAGCAAGAATCAAACGTTTAAGAAATTAATAGGTAATTTGGATGTTTCCTCTCAAAATCGAGAGCAATATATTATTAACGAGGCAGGCAATCATAAATACTAACTAAATACTCTTGATAAGCATCTTACGTGTTAATTAACTCATGCTCACTCGAAGCGAGTTATTAAATCTAAATTGATGCTTAATAATCTCATTACCATGTTGATGAGAGACCAGGAAGTGATAAAAAGGACTTATTTACCAGAAGCTAGCATAAAGCTAAGCAAGATAGAGATCTGGGAAATGAAATATGTCCTGCCTTGGTCATCGCTGATATCCAAAGAGCATATATTAGCGCGTTCCTTTAGTGTTCTTCTTTTCAAGTGGGAACCTGAACCCTGGTTTGAGTTTGAACCGCTTGCAACTATCCCAGTTTATTTGGGGTCAACGCAACAAGTTTTTCTCTTTTAAATCTACTAACAAAGTAGCAGGCCTCTGACGCAGTTGTGTAACGACCGTCATCTATGTAAGCATTGGCAGCAACCCGGACCGACAGCTAAACGTGCCCTCCGAAGCACGAAACCGTCTTGCTTTTCGAACAATCAGCTGGTTCAACCTGCATTGTCCTAACCAGTCTGGGAACAAATTCAAATACCTAGTGATAAATATCAACTTTGTGAGTGACCCACTGAGCATCCAACCCGTAACCTTTTGCGTCGAACTCTGTCGTAAGTACTATCTGCCTTTATTTTGATATTTTCGTGTTCCTTCTTTCGTGGCGCAGGCTCTATCAAATTGCGAGTCAAGCAAATTTTTCAACGTTTACAAAGTCGCGGAAGCTCGTTAGGTTAGGTTCCCACGCGCTGTGGCCAACAGTGGGACTGACAGACGACCTCCATGCTCAAACAATGCGCTGATGGTGGCTGATGTATGCTGCTGTCAACGGACTGAATTACTGACCGATATACTACACTACGTACGTCAGATGGAAGGGGACGAAAATACCTACGTTGAAATAATTATGGCAACGCCGGTTCAGGCCCGCATACCTGATTACCTGAAAGCCGGACAAACCTACGAGTTTGGCCTTACTTTTGGGTAAAAAGCCGGACACCTCATATTTTTAACAATAAGCAATCTAGGTAGGTACCTACATAATGTAAAAAAGTCCAATAAGCAAGCTTTTTTACCGTAAATTTTGGGTTACATTGCCCGACATCTTGCTGCTAGGTACATTATTCAGTCAGATATCGTGCCCACTTATGTGTGCGTTGTTTTTGCGTCAATGTACGTTTTTAGTACGGAAAAACCCAATTTTTTTTGCATGTGAATGTGACAGACGCATGCATTATGGATTCGTTAAAATAGGCAGCAACAAGGGCAGCAAGGATTTTAAACCAAGTAATATTCCCGCCTAGGGTCCTTGTAAAACAACTCTACATTTTATCGCCCAATAAATCTCAAAAAAATATTGTCTGTAATTTAATTATAATTACACATAAACCACGTTAATAATATGTACTTATGCAACACCTGTCCCTACAATTAAACAAGTGGTGACCAAAGGGCAGACATGAAGGCCACTGCGGGGGCGGCAGACTTGTAATAATGTCTTGTAATATACAAGTAATATGTCCCACCAAATATGGGCGCATTACTTGTATGGAGGTGTGAAGGTACATGCTACATTCATTCAGTTGATTTATGTCATTTTGTTTTCATGCTACATTCATTTAGTTGATTTATGTCATTTTAATAAAGTAATGTGTGTAATTTGAAATGGTATTCAATTGTAGTGGTATTGTTGAGGTATAAAGGCATTATGATTTCGGACCCCCCAATAAGCATATTACTCCATTTAAGAGTACACATTTAGTGTACAGGTGTACTTGAAGCAGTATTTCAGTTCACTCGCAATCTATAAGCTGCATTATTGGAATTGATTACACCTTTACCTATATAAGGGACTTATAGGAGTGTAGATTTGTACTTATATACGACAATCGGTGTTATAATAGTCTTAGAACGATCCCTTAGTCAGTCGTCTGACTAAGAGCATTATAGGGGGGTAGAGTTACGGCAACAGCTGTTTAACGGGCTACTTGTGGGATTTTATAGAGCTAGCATATGACAGTTGGTGTTATAATAGTCTAAAAACGATCCCTTAGTCAGCCACCTGACTAAGAGCATTATAGGGGGGTAGAGTTACGGCAACAGCTGTTTAACGGGCTACTTGTGGGATGTTATAGAGCTAGCATTTAATAGAACACATGTGGACTGTTATACAGCTAAAGGCTGTTATGTTAACCCATTTCGGACTGTTATACTGCTATTACTTGTAGTAGGAAGTGTTTGTGTACATTAAAATAACCTTTTTTTGACTTCTGCATAGAAGTGTACAATTGACCCTGAAGTACATCTTAAAGCTGTACAAAGGTTCACATCAGAATTAATGTATAGACCTTGGCTCTGTAGTGGTACAGATGTGGGACTACACACAGACAACGGCATTCTAACGGAACACATGTGAACCCTTATACAGCTCAATGCGTTATATCGGAATTACAACAGTTCACTTAGCCGTATTTCATTTCCACCATTTTGTTCTACTAACCTAAAATATTTACCAAAGAAATTTCCAAAATTATCATGTAGATTTAACGCAAAAAACGCAAATTGACTGGTTGAGTTTTGATTTTATGTTATTACTAATTGCCATGGCATGAATTTAAAGCCCAATATATCAAAAACGTAAAATAATAGTTTTCCCCTCAGTGATTTAAATAGGTACTTTAAATTAAATATCGCGTTTTTACCGAGGCGCGTGAATATTTTAGCTATAAATATGTATGTATTTCACAGTAAATTTGCATTTCCTTAGCATTTAACACTATTTATTACCTTAAACAGGTACACCAGTAATAGCAATGAATTTTATCCAATTTAATGTCCGCCGGAGATATTTATATTGTGTTTCCTGTGGCGCTGACAATTCAAACTAATAATAATGAGGGAATAAAATAAAATTAGCAATATAAAAGACACACCGTGGTTCTTAGGAAGCCTAGGGGTACATTTGTAGGATTTTATAACTGTGAAGGCTGTGTAATTGGCCACTTGTTACTATTTATTACACTCATGGAGTTTGTATGGTTCACACTGGGTCCACTATAGTACCGTAAGTCAGCCTTAAGTTCGGCGTTACCGCTTAAACTACTATTATAATGCTATTGTACTGCTATTGTACAGCCATAGTGGAACCTAAAGCTGTCTAATTTGTGCCCAAACGGGTTCTATAAGGGAGTTATAGCAAGCTATACAGCCCTTGTACAGCTTACTTATACAGCTTGAGGAGTACATGTGAACCACTATACATCTTTTATAGAACCCCGGATGCCACTTGGGCCGTTGTGGGAATTATCCAAATAGGGGAAAGTTAAATGATGTTTGAAGTCATGGAAATATTTACAAACTATTTATCCTCATTCATTATAGATATTATAACCTCTAGATTTTATACAAAAAAATATGTGCAACAGTTTAAATAGTTACTAAATAAGTCGAATGATATGAATGACTCTACATTTCTGTTAAGTTAAGTTTTCCGAGCTGCATCCAACGGTAGTTTATTAAATTAGGTTAAGGTTGAAAGACATCATTATATATCGGTAAACACACTTCATTTTAACATAATTCTTGGACTATTATGTTATTAAAGCTCCCACGTACATATTCTATCAAGAATTTCGGAGAGCTTCGACAACACTTAAGCAAAAAAGCTGTCGTTTGCAATACATTGCGCCGTTACTACAAGCATCTTTACGATCTTGTCTTACAGACATGGGCAATGCATTTCAAACAGCTTTGCCTGTCTGTTCATTTGAATGTATATGTGCCAGATGGCCGTAGTTGGTAATTTTTCCATGCTTGGTTTATGAGGGCGCACTTTCCGCCTACAGCCCCGGTCAGAAGCCCAAAGGGAAAGGTGATAATAGAATCATTTGCATAATAAACACACGAGTAGATGAAGTATTAGAACCACCCACCGGATGTGCTCATTTGGAAATATTGTTGCGATAAAGCAATTGTTTAAAATATACACTGTTAATAAGATTTCAAAGATAACCTTGTACCTTATTGTATCTACCTACTTTTGTGGAACATTTCATATAAATATTACGACGGTATTCATTTATTTTTGATTCGTATAAAATAATGGATGTCGAATGGGAGTGAGCGTGGCGGAAATATGATCAACGAAAAATAAATCTACTGCAAAAGGGAAACAAGAATCCATGACGTTGGTACCACGACGTGTGCTGTCTTTCTGATTTGTATTAGTACTAAAATTGGTACCAACAACTTGCTTAGGTAGGTACTAAAATTTTTGAAAGAGAGAACCTCAACTCTTCTTTCTTCCAAACATAGCTAAGCACCTACTGAGATAGGAGCAAGGATCGCACACATGAAATGGAAACGTACTAAGTGCCTAACAAATTCTCGAAACTACATATTTCATACTTGAATGCCTTGGGCCTTTGTCATAGTATCTGTGTCTTTGGCCCATATAAACAATGTGGGCGAATTTATCGATGGTACAGCTATCGACATTGATTAAAAGCCCTAAAGGGCCTTTGAACATATGGCCACATATGGCCTTAGTGAAACCTTCCGCCGCCCACGGCGGTGTGGGCGGGCGGCGTTTGTTAATAACCAATTTTGGGTTTATTGTGCCGAGTTCATAATAATGGTACTTCGGCTAGTTTGGAGTGAATAGAATAACAAATATTTCTTAATTGAATATTGTTATTCATTATCTACCAATCAGAGCATCAAAATAAAAACTTCATAAATGTAAAAGGTAAGTAAGTATAGCAACGTAATTATGCCCACAGTCTCAATCTAAACTCTATCGGATTTCAAAGCTTTTTTCCTCTATAAGTAGCTACATATTTGAAAAAATAAGCTTTTCAGGCTGGCGAAACAACAATATAGCCATTAAACAACTGTACCGTGCTATAACCATACTTAACATGAGAGAAGCAACTCATCTACACCTACAGCTACGGTCGCACCTATCTGTCCTTGCTTGTGATTGGCTGCTCCCACCTCCCCGCTCCTCACTCCGACAGGCAGGGCGGGGCGAGTCGGCCCGCTTGGCTTCATTGGCGATTTATCAACGCCGGCGCGCGGTCGCTTCAGAAGATAATTTTTTGAATTTCGCCGAAGTTTTATAATTCAAAAATTATAAACTTTAATAAATTATTTTAATTTAACTATTTCATTTTTGTGTTATATGGCGTTTTCAAAAAATTATTTTCTTTTAATTTTTTTAATTAATAACGGTTTTACATCGTTCGTTTTTTAAATATTATATTTGTAATGTCTTTTTTTTTTTTTTTTTTTATTGAACAATCAATCTTACAAAACATTTATATTTCCTAGATAAACTAATGCCGCTAAACGAAAGTTGTTTATCGCGACACGAGAGAAAAACAATTTACAAACTAAATTACTTACAAGCTAATACCAAATTACAATTGCAGTCCGTAAATAAATCAACAGTACATTTGTCCACACTTCGCCCGCAATTATAATTTTGTAATAATTTTGTCTGTCCTTTTTAAATTGTAAATTCAGTGAGTTTGCAAGATGGGTAAGTCCTTTCTATTTTATTGAGCATGCACTTGGAAAATCAAATTTCTGAAGGCGGTTTTCCGTCGAACACTACTTTGCAATTTCATACCACTGTTCATAATTTAGACCAAGCTCAGTCTAAAGTCCGTTTACGAGTAAATAAATGGTTCAGAAAGGGCGCCGAGCCCGTGATCTAAATAGATAACTATTTCAGGAATTATTTATCAAGAGTAAGATCCCAATTAAATAAGCAAAGTGTGTTAAAGAAATTTGGTTGTTATCGAAGTAATAAATTAGTTCTCTTCTTTTGAGGACGATCAAATGAAAATCCAGTAATCATAGTGCCTTTCATAAGCCTTGAGTGACATGATTTAAACATTTTCAACACAAAATGTTGATCCGTTGTAGGCTGCTAGTTATCTGTAAGTGATGATACATTTTGCCTCAGGGTAATATATTTTTAGTTATAAGTATTATTCGGTCGAAATATTTGAAGATGTCGTCCGTGTACGCCACGGAGTGAAGTAAGGTCACTGATTGATTTATGGATTTTCATCAACAAATTTATTATTTAATTAAAACTTCTGTCTGTAATCAGACACGTGGTTTTTAAGTTTGTGTTTTGTTTGACACGTCGCAACTTGTTCGACGCTGTAAACACGTGGTCCTCACTTTTAAAAAATGTTGACTTATATATTTAATTTCTACCTCCAAAGTTCTTTTTCTTTGAGGTGTTTCTTTAAAATTAAAGGATTTCATTAAAAAGGGTGTCGCTGTGACCCCGAATAATGCAATGAGAGTTTACGGCACACCTAGTCCGTAGAACGTCTTACAAAAAAGAACAATCAAATCTCTGCAAGGATATTTTGTAAGGTATATATACCTAATTTTATTCTATTGCAATGACAATTGATATTATATGGCTTCGCGAACTAGGTCATGTTCCCTTGTTTTTATATGTTACCTCTGCGCAATGCAAGGTATACCCTATTTTAAAACATCATTAGGAGTACGTTGGCCGCCAGCGCATGGTGAGCCCTTTGACTCCTATCTACATCCCCGCGCAGGGGTTGTGCCTTTTGATGTCATGTAGATTGCTCTCGCCTGCATTTGCAGGAGGGCCTTAATTTTCGTCCTAGTGCCTTTCGTATACGTGACGAACTGATATTTTGTCATGCGAGACAAATATCGCAAAATATAGTGATAAGTATATGGTTGCGTTTCGGTACTACATACTCCTCAAAGGACGGGGTCATCGTGGACCCAAAAGTTTCGAAACGTACCTACATATTATTTTAATACCTCGCGCAGAGAGAGTCGGCCAGCGAATTTCATAAAACTGTGTGGCTTAAGATATAAACTGTACTGTATTAAGTATTACTCTTATACCTATCCCATATCAAACAGCCGAAAGTTCAGTGACATTCAGCGCAGGCACGATATGTCTTACCTACAAAATAAAGGGTTCTCCCTTTTACTAATTTCGAAGTATTCTATAAAAACAAATATGTAGTACATCGTCAGGGCCTTGCCTCAGACGAAATTAACGAGTGTAACGAAGGGTAGTATGTGTGCTAGTGAATCTCGCAGGTTCGAATCCTGCATGTGACATTTTATTTAGATAAAGAATTCTTATTGAATACCTACCCGACACGTTTTTGTTTACAAAGTCCATAATCCGATGGCCGCATCTGAGATAATTATTTTCAATGAAATTTGCTTTGTAATGGCTGTTACAATTTCTAGTAAAAGAAGTTTACATCTTAGCGTATGTAGAGGCATTCCAAGAAAATGTTTTGAGACTTCTAATATTTCCGTGTAAAAGATTTGATATCAACATAAAAGCTTTAAAAAATTTCACATACAGTAGCTTTGTATCATTCATAAGCATAACATAAGCGTAAAGTAGATGCTAAACGTCACGTAAGCGACAAGAAGTTGATGTTTTCATGGAATGCCACTGCGTAGCTTTGAGCTAGTTAGAAACACCTTCGCAAGGAGATTGTCAATAAAAACATTACCATAACCTCAGGGCTGAAGTTCTTGCAGGTTAATGTCTTAAACAGTTTCACTTTGTGATCATTACCTACAGTGGCTCACTGGGCCATGCAATAAAAAATAAGTTACAACATTGTTCTTGTAATGGAACGACCATTTATGCATTTCCCTTGCTCACTGTCATAAGTAGCAAGAAATCACTTCTATTAAATAGTTATCTCTTACCTACTACAGTGTCAACTGTGTCCCCTAAAAATATAATACGATAGTACTAATGTCATGCTAAGGGATATCCCTTACGCTTGTCATTCGTTTACTTCTTTGAACTATGGTCAAAGAGTGCCATGAAAGTACCTACTTCAAATAGGTACGTGCTGTATTTTTCGCAGCAAGTAACCCCGGAGGGAAATACCTATGTACAATCTAAGCTCTCTGAAGAGTTAAGTTAAAGTTTTCTTGTGTTAGTGAGATTTTAAGCAACATGAAAACAAACAAAAGTGGGGAGAGAAGGAGGCCGTATTGTAATGGCCTCATCTCAAAACGGATAAGTAAATAACTACCTACCTGTTCAATAAATGTCACACCTAAACTATGAAAAGTTTTTGCTTTTTCAATTAAGAGCGCATTCAATTTTTTCTAGCAAATTTGCAAATATTGGCTTTATAAACATGCGAGTTTCTCGAAAACCGTTATGTAAAATTAATATGTTACTTGTACATTTAATCAAGCATATCTTCATCTAAAAAATGTACAATGTAAATATTAACATTTTGGTATTAAACATGTTAGAAACAGCGATATCTAAAGCGACAAAACCAAAATTCAGGAAAAGACCTCAAATCAAGCGTGAGTTTTAGAGTTTTGGTTCACTGTAAAAAAATATCAATGATACAAAAAAATAGAGTATTTATTTGAGAACAAAGTTTACAGTGAACATTTTACAATTTTATTCAGAAATATAGAATAATACCACGTTTTTATATACGAATTTTTGCAAAATAATGCGCCATTATAACAGCTTCTGTATGAATAAATAACAGTAGTAAAGATTTAAAAAAAATATATGTTATTTAAGAAGATGTACTTAATCTAATTGCAGAAAAATATATTTATTTTTGTTCATAATATCACTATAAAAAATATTCAAACATACCCATGTTTTTCGCAAAACGACGCTCCGAGCGGTCTGGCAGGGAAAATTGTATGGGCTTCGTGAAAACCTCTATAGCGGCCTTAATTGAGAGAAAAGTGTGTGTTTGGGATACAGATTTATGTAATGAACCTAGGTAATTTACTTAATCCATCATGTTGCTATAGCTACATTCTGTTGTAGATTCACAAGCTATGAAACATCAAAACTGGTGGTAAATTGTCTTAACTAGTCTAGCTACTTAAAACTAGTACCTAATGTCTACATGTCATATCATAACATAAGGTAGGTATACTTGAAGTACCTACCTCCTCGGTTGCCATGACCTTGGACATGACATAAGTAATGTTACTTTAGAAAGTTTGCCTACCCCGTAAAGGTTTAGGCGTGATATATACGTATATGTATGTATCTAGGATGTTTTTATACTTACTACCATAGGTACCTACTCAAAGTGTTATGGTATGAATGACATGCTTATTACGTAATGTGTCTAACCATCTGCACTAGAGATAAAAAGTTGTAAAACGATATCAAAATAATCATACCGTCTCGATCGGTATGAGTTTTTATTTTCCTCATGTGTGGTCATCTCGCTACCTACTCTATTAACCTTCCTATACCCGCGCTTTGGTCTGTGAGACCGACAGAATATTTTTAGGAATTTATCTTATAATACAAAAACGATACCGAGTCGAGACTTTTGCTAGCTGCCAGATTTGTGGATAGTTTTATGTCAGTGGTCACCACGCGCTTGTGGGGAACTTATGTGTGCGCATACTAGGCGCCAATCGGTCCGTGAGACCGACGCGGGTAAAGGTGTAACTTTTTGGGTACGTATAAACTTTTTATTTACATTGTTTACTCGTTTTTTCTTTGAGTTATTTATTGTGTATATATATCTTAACCTATATTATTATTTTACAGTTTATATTCTACGCCGGAATAGAAGAATTTGTTGGAAGAATACAGCTCTGAGTGCCCCCGACCCCCAGGACGTGGAAACACCAGCTACGCGAAGAGCCACCCGTGGGTGGCCAGCTACGCGAAGAGCCACCCACGGGTCCGTTGGATGTGGTCGGCACCACTTAGGGTTCACCTCACCTCATGGGGAGAAGCCGGAGCACCAACGGGCTCCAAGACAAGAGAGCGCACGAGCAGCCGTCCTAGAAGAGGACAGAAAGGTCCTGAACAGCGCAATCAGGACCCTTACTGAGGTCCAGGTCGTGCTCCGCATGGGGGCGGACGCGACCTCAATCGTCGAAAAGAGCCTCCAGCGCCTGATCTCTTCATACGGCGGGGTCATGGCCGCCAGGGGCGAACTGGAGGCTCTGGGACCCAGATAGGGTGGTGCTGCCTAGCACAGCCTGACGTAGCCAATAGTGGCCATCACCTGACCACATCTACTACTCCACGTCGAGTAGTTAGGATCGTGGGCACAATCCCAGAAACGCCCGGCTACCACCGCTTACTCGATATGACCGCTACCTCGGGACCGCCTCGCGAAGAGGATGAGGCAGCCAACTACCGAACACGACTCTCCAGATGTAACGAGCCGCCGCTGGCTGACGGACACTAGCTGGGCCTCCCCCAAAGGGGAATCACCCGGCTGGTTCGACCTCGCCGCAGCATGAAGTTTTTCCTGGACTACTGAACCAGACAACCATGTCACTCACCAGAGTGACCACCCATCGCCCCACCTGTTGTCGCAGGTGGCATCCGACACCACGTTAGAGAGGCCATTGCCACGTGAACGTCTCCAACGTCGCAAACGGCCGTCGAGAACTCCATGACGACGAAAAACACGGTATAACTGTGCCAATTGCAAAAAATACTTTTGTTGGGAACATGCTATTATGGTATGTCCTGACTGTTATGGTGAGACTGAAAACTGTGTCAGTCTGTGATTTTGTATTGGTACTTTAAGTGTTTTATGAAATTTAGAGGTTTATTTATCTTTTTTAGATGAAAGAAACGTTTTGGATCTGTTTTTGTAGTACATACGAAAAAACTCTGAGCATTTTGTATAAAACGGATAGTCTAATAAATAATTAAAAACAAAGTGATTATATGATAAATATTTTTTCATTATATCCTTTACTTTTAATGTCCAACTTTATTTATATTGGCTTTCTTAGAAAAGTCGTATGAATCGAGGTTTTAAACTTTCGGTCTGTGAGACCGTGCGCGGGTATAGGTGTCACAAATATTGGCGCGGGTATACGAAGGTTAATTATGAATGAAAGCTTATGCGAAAATAAACAAAAAACTACCTACAGTCTATGCGGGTACTTTTATGGAATAAACAATACTACAACACGTTTCAAAACTAATGATGTCAAATAGAGGTAGGGTTGCCAACCCTACTATATAATATAGTATTCTACTATATTTCAGCTGTAACTACTATATACTGTTGGACAAATATATAGTAGCTAAATCTACTATATTTTGGCCAATTTTAAAAGCAATGCCTCGTCGCCTGTTTACAGCGTAAAAAGTCGAGCTCGCTTCCCTCGCAATACGTTTACCTAACGGTCTGCCAGCTTTAAACTCGTGACTATTGTTAAGATTCGTCGCTCGTTTACAGCGTGAAAAGTCAAGCTCGCTTTGCTCGCGATATGAGTACTGTTCAGCCTGCTACACATTCGCTGCTTGTGTTTAGACTCGTCTCGCCAGTTTATGGCATGAAACGAACCTCGAGACGTGCGTGTCATTTTAAGCTTTTTTTCCAAAAGCGGCTATTTTAGCTTCTACGCCCGTTTGTAGCTTGAAAAGTCAAGCTCGCTTCGCTCGCGACACAAGCGGATTGTTGTGGCCTATCATTAGTAGACAAATTAATGGCATGGCCTGTGATGCTGCTGGATCTAGACAATACTTTTTGTAAAGATAAATTCTTACTATATATTTTGTAAAGCTACTATGTTTAGTTTTCGTATAAAATGGGCGCGCGGTGCTGGCAACACTGCTCTGTCATCTTGTCACGTCCTCTGCCGTCGCCCGCATCGTGGATGCGAAGTTTAATTATAAATAAGTAATTTAGTGTGCTTTCGGTTTTCTCGTGTGGTTTTCCCTGTTCGGTGGGGAAGTGAACCAAGTGATTTTTGGTTCCGGCTTTTTGATTGAGGCCAACGTGGTCGCCGGTAACATAACCTCACTTTGAGTCGTCGCTCGCGTCGCGGCTGCCGATAGCCATATATTTTTTGATTGTTTTCTTGATTGGGGGCCAACGGGGCCGATTCCTCATTCGGAGAGGAATCTTTAGTTGTTTTTGTGTTGAAAACATTGTTGATGTCGAACTGTGAACTGGTGAATGGTGGAGTGATGAACTGAGGTGAAGCCAAAACTGTCGGAGGGACGGAGTGCCACACGAGCTGGTGCCCGGGTGCAGTAAGTCTAGTACCTAAGTCCCAATCCAAAAGTCTTCCTCAAACCTGATACCTATTTTTCCTGTCAAAAACTAGACTTACAAGGAAACGACGGCGTCATCGTTCGCTCGGTAAGCAATTCGTTGCTGGGCCCTGTTTAAGTAGATTTTGGAAACAAGAATTTCTCGGCCGGAAACTTTCCGGAGCAGAATTCTCTCATTAAATTTATTTTATTTAGCTATAGTAAAGAGCACTACGAATCGTAGTCAAATGTTGTTCCGAGGCTGATCGACCATTTAGTTTTAGATTTTAAGATAACTTTAATTTGCTTCCACTGCGCTAAGATCAGCTTCGGAATCAAACATTTTTTGGTAGCAGAGCGTGGTTGCTTTATTGCAACATAGTTAGCCGTAATTTAGTATTAAGCGTGTTTTTTATATTACCCACATATTTTATTAATTTTGGAAAATATTGTTTCGGTTTTTGTGACTGTATTGTTTGCCTAGTGAACGGTACCTTATCGGTAAGGTCTAGGCCAGTCAACTAACATTTATTTTGTGGTATTTGTTTATTGGTTTTTCGTTTTATTAAGTCGAGTGTGTAAAAGTTGGTACCATGGCTCCTCGATCGCCAGGTATAAGGCTGCTATAAAGACAGAATTAAGGTGGTTTACTACCACAGCGGCAATGATCGGCCGCGAGGACCGGGAGGACGCGCTCTTGAAAAGTGCACTACAGGCAGATGAACGGGTTCGGGTTGTGTCGGAACACCTCACAGAGTGCCTCATGCTCCTTGAGGAAGCTCCTAACCCTGAAGATAAGGAGCTGGTTGAGGGCGATGTAAGCCAGTGCTTGGAGCTGGCACAGGACATTGCGCAGGCAGCTGCGGACATATCTAGGCGACGTGACGGAAAGGAAAAGCCATTCCGTGGTAAAGTGGGACAAGGATTACAGGTGCCACTTCCGCCTGTTACGGTTCCAGTCTTTGCAGGCGATTACGCCGACTGGCCGGCGTTTGAGGACCTGTATAGCAGTGTGGTCCACACACGGACGGACATAACGCCGGCGTACAAGATGGCTCAGCTGATGTCCAGGCTACATGGAGAGCCTCATGAATTGCTGACGCATTTGGCTGTCTCGGATAGCAATTATGAGGTGGCGTGGAAGATCCTTACCGACCGGTATCGAAACAAGCGCCTGATTGTAGACAGGCTGTTAGACCAGTGGCTGTCAATACCAACCATAACGCGAGGTACGGACCTCCGCGAGAAAATCTTCCACCCAGTCAGTGTCGCGGTCAGCGCACTAGAGCGACAGGGTTTGCCAGTGGCGGGCTACGGTTATATCTTGGTCCACACAGTGCTTCGCCGCCTGCCGAGCGAAATGGTCGCTCGATTCGAGCAGCTCCATGGGGCAAGTCCTCGGACCACCTCCCGACCTACGAGGATCTGAAGTCGTTCCTCGAGGCCGAAAGCAGGCGAGTGGACGTCCAGGCTGGTGAAGCCCTCGCAAGGAGACCTCTGCCCCTCGCCACCCGGAACGGCCGGGTGCACCGGCGCGAGGAGGCAACAGTGGGCAACCCAGGCGGTACAACACCGCATTGGAATCAGGGTGTGCCTACTGCAGGAGACAGGCCACGGGGTGGCAGCGTGTCAGGAGTTTGCTGCGCAGCGGGTTCAGAGGAGACGGGGTGTGGCACAGCAGAGGCGTTGGTGTTTTCGGTGCCTGGGGCCGCATCAGGTGCGAGTGCCCTTCAAGCACCAACTGTAGGTACTGCCAGGGTGCACACCATCCGCTGCTCTGCATGAATCGCTCCGGAGGCGCCGGGGCAGCGCTGGATCGGATCAGCGAAGGAGCCTGCCCACCAAGGGAGGAGCAACGCTCCCCACCCCACCAAGGAGGAGCCCACCTCCGCATCGGTCACAGGGACAGGCAGGGGAACGTCAACAGACGGAGCCCACTTACCCAAGGACGTGGGGACGATCTCCACCACGGCAGCAGGTGCCGGATTGGGGAAGAGCGGCACAGGAACGTGGCCAGGACACCCATCCCAGGTACGGGATTCAACGGGCGGGTGTCAGGGGAGCACTAGGCAGCCACCAGGGTACATGCAGTATTCTGCGGGCTTGAGCCACCTGGTTGGGTCTCAAGACCCACGCATGCCTCCGCCTATGCCTGAGTACCCGCGGCTACAGGCGCAACCTCGGTACGGACGTTTGCCGTCGGGGTACTATAGAACTCCAGCCATGGCCTTTATGGGCAGACCTCCCTACCAGCAGGAGTGGGACCCATACACAGGTTTGGGTAGTGAGGATACCCCGCGGGACGCGGCCTCACCGCGTTTAGATTCCCGCTAGGTAATCGCCGCCTACTCATCAGCTTCGGCTCCCCGTCCAATCACGGTACTTTTGCCAATGGCTAAGATTTGGGTATGGGGATACGGTGGCCGGACCATTCAAGTAAGAGCCCTACTGGATACAGGGGCTCAGGGATGTATTGTATCGAGTAAGCTGGTGAGTAGGCTAGGCCTAAATGTACGGCCAAGTGAGGATGAAGCTGTAGGCATCGGGGCCTAAATGTGCCTGACATTCGGGGTCAGACGAACTTTGAGTTCGCATTAGGTAGCACATGTACAGGGGTCAGCTATCAAGTCTCAGCCGTGGTGCTGGATGAAGTGGTTGGGAAACTCCCTCAAGTTAGGTTACCACCAACGGTACGAGGGTTAACCACAGGGTTGGAGTTAGCTGATCCTGATTTTGATACTCCTGGTACGGTGGACGTACTTCTCGGGTCAGACGTCCTCGGGAGATTATGGTGCGGTAGGAAGAAGGTACTCCAGGAAACTGGTTTGGTGGCCGTAGATACCACATGTTGTTTTCGGCCCAGTTTGGAGACCTCAGGACCTACCAGAAGGGATCCGGTCCTCTATGGTAGTGTGCTGTCAGAGGTGCTGCAGAGGTTTTGGGAGTCTGAAGAGCCGCCCACGGCGGACAGACGGAAGCCAGAGGATGACGAGTGCGAGTTGTTCTATCAATACAACACTGCGAGATGCCCGTCAGGCAGATTCGTGACCAGGCTACCTTTTCTCCCAAACCGCCCCGCTTTAGGTAGTTCGCGACAGCTCGCGGAACGGAGACTACTCGGAATGGAGCGGAAGATGAGGCGAGACCCAGCACTTCGGCAGAAGTATATAAATTCATGCGGGAATATATTCAATTGGGCCACATGTCGGTGTCCAGCCTGAATTGGAGGTGTGTCGAGCATTATTACATTCCACACCTGGCTGTCTTGAAGTCACCTGAGGCGAAAATACGGGTGGTGTTTGACGGTTCTGCTCCTACCTCGAATGGTGTGTCTGTGAACCAATGTTTGCACGCGGGTCCTAAATTGAACCGGGACATTGTGGACATTCTCACAGACTTTCGGTTACACCAGGTAGCGTTCGTCGCAGACGTCAAAATGATGTTTCGCCAAACCGTGATACATCCGGATGACCGTCGGTATCAGCTGATTTTGTGGCGTGAGAGCCCAGATGAGCCGATGGTCACATACGAACTTAACACGGTGACGTATGGACTTAAGCCAAGTCCGTATTTGGCAGTACGTACGCTGCGAGAGTTGGCCGCACAGGAAAGGGTAAGATATCCTCGAGCCGCAGCAGTACTGGATCGCGACGTCTACGTGGACGATATCTGCACGGGTGCTGATAGCGTGGAGCAGGCGCTAATTCTACGAGACGAGTTGATCGCGATCATGGGTTCAGGAGGTTACGAGTTGCGGAAATGGTTGTCCAGTTGCCCAGAGCTCCTGGCCGGTTTGCCAGGCGAGTTCCATCAGGACCCGCACCTCTTTGAGAACCCGGACAATCCAAACACGTTGGGCATCCTCGGGGTGCAATATAGGCCAACGCATGACGTATTCACGTACAAGATCGAGCCCGACCTTTGGAGAAAACTTGGACTAAGCGGTCGGTACTGTCGACAATCGCTAGAACGTTCGATCCTAGCGGATGGATCGCCCCGGTTACGTTCATGGCGAAGTGCTTTTACAAAGGTTGTGGCTAGCCAACTTAGGATGGGACGACCAACTCTCCGGAGAGTTGTTGAAGGATTGGCTCAAGTTTGTGACCACCTTACCAGGGATTGTGCACATCGCGATACCCCGCAAGTTAGTCCCATCGGTGGGATGTAAGGCTACCCTACATGGGTTTTGTGACGCCTCGGAGCGAGGGTACGCGGCAGCTGTATACCTTCGGACAGCAAGTTCAACGGGAACTGTGCACGTGCGTCTGGTTATGGCCAAAAGTAAGGTGGCACCAGTCAGAACTAGATGGACCATCCCCAAATTGGAATTGGCAGGGGCAGCTCTTCTAGCGCGCTTGCTAAATCATGTAACCTGCAATCTGCGTGGTACCATCAACTTGGATGAAACGGTGTACGCGTGGACTGACAGTCGGATAGTTCTGTGCTGGTTGCAGACGTCGGTACATACACTTGAGGTTTTCGTGGCAAATCGGGTGTCACAGATTACGGGGTCGGAAACTCCGTTAGTGTGGAGGCACGTACCGGGAGAATGGAACCCAGCGGACTGCGCTTCGCGCGGGTGCAGGGCACCTGATTTGGTGAGTCACCCACTGTGGTGGGGACCTCAATGGCTGACAGAGTCGCCGCAGGAATGGCCATTCAACGAGTGCAGGGCGCCGCTTGGGCCACCTGATCGAGGTTTGCGAGTGAACGTGGGGCAACTCGTACCGAAGCCTAACCCAGCTTTCTTGCTGGAACGGTATAGCTCCTCGACAAACTTCTTGGGGTGACAGGTTGGATCAAACGGTTCGTGAACAACTGCAGGAAGCCTCAAGCAGAACGGAACTTTACACCTGTCCTCTCGCCTGCGGAACGGAATGCGGCTCTATGCTCATTGGTTAGAGTCGTCCAGGCGGAACATTTTGAAGAGGAGGTCAGGCTGCTCAGGGATGGACGTGGAAAGCTGAAGGGAGGAATTGTGCGCCTCAACCCATTCCTGGATGAGCAAGGTATGCTCAGGGTTGGAGGCAGACTTCGGAACGCTAGCCTGCCCTTTTCGGCTCGGCATCCACTGTTACTTCCAAAAGGGACCCTTAGTTGAGCTCTTAGTCAGGGATCGTCATGAGAAAAACTCGCACGCGGGCTGTAATGCGCTATTGGCCATCCTACAGCGCGAGTTCTGGATCTTATCGGGACGACGAACGGTACGTAGCGTTGTGTTTAGGTGCTTGCCTTGTTACCGCTTGAAGGCAGCCACAATGCAGCCACAGATGGGAGATCTCCCACCGGACCGGGTGACGGAGGCCTGGACGTTTGCAGGTGTGGGAACGGATTTTGCAGGCCCTTTCATGGTAAAGGCATCACGCCTACGGAACGCAAAGTCTATCAAGGCGTACTTGTGCGTGTTCGTGTGCCTAGCCACCAAGGCCGTCCACTTGGAGCTCGTGGCCGACCTAACTACGGAGGCCTTTTTGGCAGCGCTGGAGAGATTTACGTCGCGACGAGGGCGACCAGAGCTGATCAGGTCGGATTGTGGTACCAACTTTAAGGGTGCTGATCGATGTATGAAGGAAATTGTAACGTTCTTAAGGGAGAACGAAGAAGCCATCAGCACGGGCCTCTCCCGTCAGGGCATTACCTGGGTGTTCGATCCACCAGCGTGCCCTCACTGGGGTGGTATTTTTGAAGCGGTTGTAAAGTCCGCTAAGACGCATTTGTTGCGCGTTGTAGGGTTAACAATTTTGACTTTCGAGGAGCTGGCGACCGTGTTTTGTAAAATTGAGGCTGTACTCAATTCGCGTCCTTTGTGTCCGCTCAGCTCAGACCCAAATGATTTAGAGGCCCTGACGCCAGGGCATTTCTTAATTGGCCGCCCACTTAACGCCTTGCCGGAATATCCCTATACGGAGGTGAATAGCAATCGTTTGTCGCGTTATCAGTTGTTGCAGCAAATGACTCAAAACTTTTGGAAGCGTTGGTCGCTTGAGTACTTGCACATTCTGCAGCAACGCCTTAAGTGGACGGACAGGACTGAACCCCCCTGCATTGGGGATCTCGTTCTGGTTAAGGATGCCAACCTACCGCCACTGCGTTGGCGCCGGGGGCGCATTCTCAACCTGTTTCCGGGTAGTGATGGCACTCCTCGAGTTGCAGAAGTTCAGGTGGGGGATTCAGTCCTTAAGCGAGCAGTAGCTACATTATCACGCCTGCCATGCATAGAGCGGACCGATGGGTCGGTCCGGGGCGGGTGAATGTTTAGTTTTCGTATAAAATGGGCGCGCGGTGCTGGCAACACTGCTCTGTCATCTTGTCACGTCCTCTGCCGTCGCCCGCATCGTGGATGCGAAGTTTAATTATAAATAAGTAATTTAGTGTGCTTTCGGTTTTCTCGTGTGGTTTTCCTGTTCGGTGGGGAAGTGAACCAAGTGATTTTGGTTCCGGCTTTTGATTGAGGCCAACGTGGTCGCCGGTAACATAACCTCACTTTGAGTCGTCGCTCGCGTCGCGGCTGCCGATAGCCATATATTTTTGATTGTTTTCTTGATTGGGGCCAACGGGCCGATTCCTCATTCGGAGAGGAATCTTTAGTTGTTTTGTGTTGAAAACATTGTTGATGTCGAACTGTGAACTGGTGAATGGTGGAGTGATGAACTGAGGTGAAGCCAAAACTGTCGGAGGGACGGAGTGCCACACGAGCTGGTGCCCGGGTGCAGTAAGTCTAGTACCTAAGTCCCAATCCAAAAGTCTTCCTCAAACCTGATACCTATTTTTCCTGTCAAAACTAGACTTACAAGGAAACGACGGCGTCATCGTTCGCTCGGTAAGCAATTCGTTGCTGGGCCCTGTTTAAGTAGATTTTGGAAACAAGAATTTCTCGGCCGGAAACTTTCCGGAGCAGAATTCTCTCATTAAATTTATTTTATTTAGCTATAGTAAAGAGCACTACGAATCGTAGTCAAATGTTGTTCCGAGGCTGATCGACCATTTAGTTTTAGATTTTAAGATAACTTTAATTTGCTTCCACTGCGCTAAGATCAGCTTCGGAATCAAACATACTATTTTTTTTTTACCTCTGACTTGGTTAAATACTATATTTGGAACAAAAATAGTTGGCAACCCTAAATAGAGGGTACTTTCGCAAATTGACATGTTTTAAGTCGCGAGTGAAAGACTCCTGACTGTCGTACATAAGGTGTTTTGAAACGTAAAGTGGTGAATAAATCTGTCTATTTTTAGACGTACGTAACTCAAAAGATGATACCGTCTGTTCCAATATACCTACTTATTTGCTCTGAATGTCAGGCATTCGTGAAAGTACCTAACTTTTAGGTTATATATCTATCAATTATATTATTTTGCAAAACAGATAGCGGAAATGTTATTTCGATCTGCCCACGAAGGTACGATGGTAGTTTATAATCGTACAGATACATTGTGAACTAACGGTGACTGTTGCACTATGCGTACACAGGTGCACATTGAGTCGGATATCAATCTATTACCAATTAAGAGATTTACAATGGGTTGTTTGTGCTGACTACTTAATAGACGTTAACGTCGTTCTACAGGCAGATACTTACATTTTTGTTTTCCTCGGTAAGTGGGCTATCTTATATGTACGTTATACAGACAAGTTCATGCGCTTTTAATAAATTTTAACGGTTACTTGGGCTTTTCAAGGGACGGTCAGAGGTATTCACCTCTTTATTTGTACTTACAAGATTATACCAATAGATTCATACAATGAAGTTTCTGTGACAGCCAGAGTGATTGTGTTTTTATGAAGCTTGACCGTTACTCCGACAGACTAAATAAGGTTAGTTTTGATAATTATTTGCTAACCACATAATATGGCAAGCCCATACGTATTAGGAAGTCATACGAAGATATGATTTTACAATTATTATTATATTAAGAAAGTTTATTTCATTGGAATTAAGGTATTTGATGGCCAGGTTTTCTATCTGCCACTGCCTAGTTAGGACAATACATACCTTTAGATTTACCGTTGACCTTTTATTAAGGGATTCAGGCTACCCTATTACATTACCTACAGCTTGAGCAATCAAGCACAATTGAAATGTATCAGCTTTGTTTTTCTGTGTGCAACGGTTGCTGATTTACTTACTATCTTAGTAGATAGGTAGTTAGAATGGAAGATTATATAAATATTACCTATTTTGCGTATCCTACCGCTAGCTAACGGTGGTTACCTTCCTCTTTTCTTTATTATTGGGTTTTAAGAAAATGGTACCTATTATATTTTTGTTGATTGGTTCAAAAAACTGCAATTGTGTTTCCGTGTATTCACTATTTATTCACAACGGATTAGGTAATGTAAGTCTGTAATTTGTGCATTTAATTTCAGATACGAGGAAAATTTTGGAAAGGCATTATGTCATGTATTAAATACTCTAGTATTTATCATTATTTTAATATGCTTGACTAGATTGCCATAATACAGTAAATGAGATTTGTAATGAGATTTATAATATTTTAATAATTTACGCTTATTAATCGTCATTTAAGAGTGAGCTTCTGGTATGACGGAATTTTGCATTTTATATATCCTTAGATGATTGTTTAATTCATTAATATAGTGGTTCAATATCATTGAATTCAACAGATTATATATTATAAAATTTAAACAATATTTGAATTTTTTATAGTTAATCAACCACATTGGCGATAGCTCCCACTCCTCCAGGCGATAGGAAACATGTCTCATGTTAAGTATGGTTATAGCACGGTACAGTTGTTTAATGACAGCATTTTACCTACCAATAAAATGCTTATTAAACTACTTACCTGCTATAACCATACATTTTTAATTCTGCCTGGGATATTTGGTAAAAAATTGAAAATATTTTCTACAAAATAATTATAATATTCTAATTAGAATCCCACCCAAAACATAAATGTGAAAGGCTGCCAAGTTCGATAATGTTGGAATGCTTCGCCTATAAAAGAAGTGAGATCTAAATAAGTACCAAGTTCCATACACAGACCTCAGTTAAAAATAGTTACAGGAATGCACACTTGATTTTCCGCAGTTTGGAAAGTAGATTCTGAATAAATATCATATTCAATACCTAAAATTCTAATACTTACAAAAACGCAAACCTGTTTTTTCAGCAGTTTCCTTATGACATTTTTTTTTCTGTACTTTGTAATGATATAACTTGGCAAGTTTTCACACACTTTGTTATAAACCTACTAAACGCAATGAGTCAAGTATATAATTTTCTATAAAAACTTGCCAAGTTATATCATTACAAAGTACAGAAAAAAAGAAATGTCATAAGGATATTGCTGAAAAAACAGGTTTGCGTTTTTGTAAGTATTAGAATTTTAGGTATTGAATATGATATTTATTCAGAATCTACTTTCCAAACTGCGGAAAATCAAGTGTGCATTCCTGTAACTATTTTTAACTGAGGTCTGTGTATGGAACTTGGTACTTATTTAGATCTCACTTCTTTTATAGGCGAAGCATTCCAACATTATCGAACTTGGCAGCCTTTCACATTTATGTTTTGGGTGGGATTTCATTTATTTTTGTAAGGTTTATTTTCTTTTTCCTTATGATTAAGTTAGTTAAGGAAATGTCTCATTTGTATTAATTTTCAGATTTTTGAATATGGACTATATGGACTATGCTTCTTACAAAGAAATGGACTAGTTTTTTTTATTAAATTTTTCTACGTTTGCGTGGCAAAGGAAACTTTTTTGTTTTGTCATTTTGTATGCTGTCTTGTACGACTGACACGCTAGAGCGCATTGCCCATTCAATATCTTGGTTTTTTTTTACACGTTTTCTATTTACTGATAAGCTTGCCAAGTCAGGGCGGTATAATGTGCGTAGCCGGATATATTCAATTTTTACTTAACATAACCTAACAGCTACAACAGTCCACTGCTCGACATGGGCCTCCCCCTATCGGGGGGTATTGCCATACTCACCACGCTTGGCAGGCGGATTGGCGAGGATTCCCTGGATGAGTATCCCTTAGTCGCTTTTTACGACACCCACGGGTAGAATTGGGGTGATGCTATTCTAAGCCGGCATCACACGGCATAGCAATTACAGCAATTTTTACTTCACTTTGACTAAATTACAAACCTTCGTAACGAATTTTAGGTCGGTACGACCATTGGAAGATATAGATAAATTTTTTGTTTTAGTTCCTTAGGGGTATGAATTTACACCTTCATTATTTTTAAAACCGACTCACACTTGGCCATTTTCAGATTTTTTCCTTTACCTTGACCTAAAGACCTACCTCCATGCCAAATTTCAAGTCAATACGACCATTGGAAGTGGTCTAGGTTTTTGATGAGTGAGTCAGTCAGTCAGTCAGTCAGTCAGTCAGTCAGTCAGTCAGTCAGTGAGTGTATAGTAAAAATAGCGATTTTCTGACGTCAATATCTCAAGACCGACAATAGGTACATTAATGAAATTTTGTATTTTAGTTAAGTAAGTAGATCTCGACAGATACTAGAAATTTCATATGCGTAGATAAAATAGATTTTGAGTTATAGGTAGGTCGAACTTGGCCCGAAATGGTTCGTGTAATATAACCCACGGCCGGTGTGTCGGTTCTTTGCTCGAACTTGGCGGACACACTGCCGTGTGTCTAGATACTATTGTGAGACGCAATGAAGCCAAGCGGGCCGACTCGCCCCGCCCTGCCTGTCGGAGTGAGGAGCGGGGAGGTGGGAGCAGCCAATCACAAGCAAGGACAGATAGGTGCGACCGTAGCTGTAGGTGTAGATGAGTTGCTTCTCTCATGTTAAGTATGGTTATAGCAGGTAAGTAGTTTAATAAGCATTTTATTGGTAGGTAAAATGCTGTCATTATTAGCCATGGGCTTGAGCTTCAAAGGACCAGCTAGAAACGTAGATAGTACAGACGAGGTAGGTACATGATTTACAGCATAATACTTATTTTTGAACGCGAAAAATGTGCGCCTTCCTTGCCTGCATAAAACTACACCCTGTGTCATTTTATAGCCACTTAAATCGTTTTATAGATAAACCGGAATTCTTTATCGTCAACCTTCTACAAAGTTTGGAATGTCAATAAAACGCCAATAACCTAGATGACGAGAACGCGAATGCTTCACTGTAACTGTAAGCCCCTGAAATAGCCGGCTCCGGATCCAGCCGCCCGCGCCCGGTTCTGTGTCGGAAGGTGTAATTGCAGCCGGATGGTGGCTGCGACAAACGGATGCACTGAAAACTACAAATATAGTTCCGTTTGAGAGGGCCTAAACAATCGCGGACAAAATAAATGCAACTTTAAGTAGCTTTATGGATGAAGTTTTGAGAAATGTATGTAGGTCAGTAAGTCATCTCTCTGACTCTGTCTAAGTTATTCAATTCAAGTTTAGGTATGTCTATTTCTCAATATTTGTACAGGGCATCATCGAAATAGTTGTTGAACGCACTTGGTGTCTCTACCTAACAATCACTTCCCTTGTCCCGAAAAGAAGAAGTTGATCATTTAGTAAGAAAGCAGCCATTTTGTTTGAGATAACCTGCATGACGAAAACGCGAATGCTATTCTGTAACTGTAAGCTCCTGGAATAGCCGGCTCCGGATCCAGCCGCCCGCGCCCGGTTCTGTGTCGGAAGGTGTAATTGCTGCCGGATGGTGGCTGCGACAAACGGATGTACTGAAAACTACAAATATACTTCCGTTTGAGAGAGCCGAAACAATCGCGAAGCAATTGTTTCGGCCTTTAAAAGCTTTAAAAAGCTATATGGATAAAGATGTGAGGTATGTTATGTATTACTAGTATGTAGGACAATAAGATGTGATCTCTCTGACTCTACCAAAGTTACTAAGTCAAGTTTCTGTATATATACCGGGAGTAACGGAAAGGGTATAACAAGCCGAAAGGAGGTCAAGGTACTCATGAAACTGAACAACTTTCCCCATGGAACATGGGTCGAAATATGAAAAAAAAATTTGGACCTCCCATAGTGAATCAATTAGCTGATCGGCGAGTTTGTATGGGAGCTCCAAATTTTTTTTTTTCGTATTTTGACCCATGTTCCATGGGGAAAGTTGTTTAGTTTCATGAGTACCTTGACCTCCTTTCGGCTTGTTATACCCTTTCTGTTACTCCCTGTATATATTTCTTAATATTTCTGCCGGACATCATCTAAATAGCTGTTAAACGCACTTGGTGTCTCTACATAACAATCACTTCCCTTGTCCCGAAAAGAAGAAGTTGGTCAAGAATAATTTTACAGTGTCCGCCAGTGCACCGTCACTGACTGTATTTATTTATTTACCTGCATTTACGCGCGCACATGTTCGCGCCGCGAACTTGACATTGTAGCGAGCGGTGCTGCGCGCGCAGTCACCGGAAGCGGCGCGTGCGCACACCGGAAACGACGCAAGGGTTACATACAGCTACAGCGCCACCCGACGGTGATAGTGTTGCTGTGTTCCCAGAAGGGGTAATGTGACTAGTTTGGAATTTAGAGGTGGAAATGGGTGAATGTTTGTATGTTTAACGGGATGCTCCTTTGTTCTGGCTCGTGTTAAAGATGAATAAACAAACCCGCTCATCACTAATAGACTTTTGTCTTAGTACTCAATTCGTTTCCTATGTATTCTTTCCGAAGATAAAAAATCACTTGTTTGCGCTAAAAATTGTTTGTTTATGTGTATTGTGGTCAAGCCAACCGGAGCTTGTAATTTGCTATGATTGGTGTGCAATATCGCTTTATAATATGTAGGTAATTAACCACCTATAGATAGGTAATTCATGTTTGTGAGATCAGAATCTAATGTGCGTCATCAAAAAATCCCATCCATACAATAGGTACCTACACTTACGTACCTATCTGAGGAATCAAGTTTTACCTATTACCTATGTATCTACCTAGGTACCTAGGTAAGAATCAAAACGATGACCGAAACGAACGAAAAACCCTTTAACAAACCATCAAAACAGCGCCAGATGATAATAATTATCCGTCACCTCCCACATAAGTAATAACTCTCTATTATGCTCTCTCGTTGGTTTCCACGGTCGGCCCGGAATCGAACCCAGATGCCGGAGATCCGCTGCCCTGCGCCTGCGCATCTGCCCGCGATTCCCACACCCTCGCCAACTGGGTTTTTCAACAATCGGATATAGGATTTTTTCAAAGCTTTTATTGTTTCATTAAGGGAGAAGATGGAGTTTTTTGAGTAAGTGAGGGATGATTACTTCCGTATGGTGTCGGAAGATGTTCTTTAGTATTTTAGGTTGGCCCCGTTTTGATCAACCTCTTTTTTTACAACAGACTCTAGTTCAAACACAATTTCATCGAGTCGTTGGACGACTCAGTCGTACTCGTAATGAAGAAGAAGAAGAACTGCGAAATAGGCAGTACCTACCTACATGTGCTAATATTGCATAATCTCTACATCTGTTTCTGTACCGATAGCAAGCTATGCAATATTTAGTCACCTTAGTTTCGAAACGATCGAAAACACAAAAGGTGTAGCCATAAATAAATGTTATGTTTAAGTAGTAGGTAAGTATATTGCCAAAAATGTTTCAAATGTGCAAACCACAACACGCATTCGAAATAAATTACGAGTGTTGTCAAAACCACAAAATCGCTATGTAGGCGTGACCCGTCAGTTTTTTGGCAATACTCATCTGGTATCTTACACATTGCTGCACTTCAAACAAGTTCTCCTTAAGGTAATGCTTTAGAGCCATCAAAGGACACAAAATAAGGCGCAAATCTGTGCTCATCAAGTTCCGCTACAAACGACAGGTGGCAGCGACTAGCATGCCAGTTCCCACACCTCACAATGCCTTTTTTTCAGTGGAACATGCACAAGTGGCATCTCTCACAGGCATGTCGAAAAAAATAATGAGCCCCTCGATGGGATTTGTGGCGTGATTTTTATCGATTAGTTGAACACGGTCCACTGGAAGTTTTTGTGAGTTACCTAGTCTTAAGATAGTAAAAAAATAATTTGACCCTCAAACTCTAGGTATTGCCTAACGAGGTACCTCAATTTCTTCTGCAAACCTAATGCAATCGTAGACGGCTCTTTTAAATGTGTGCGTAAAAAGAAAACTATTCTACGTCTAATCTTTCTGCCACGGTAGAGTAAAATCTAGTCTATTAGCTCCTTTCCTACCAGGATGATGCCCTCTACAAGTGAGTTTATCTCGTGGATGGATTAATTTTTAGGTCTCTGTCGGTACAATCCGTAGTCAAATGCAAAGATCTGACAGATTCTTTCCTTCTCTTCAGCTGAAGAAAATGATTCTCAAAAAGAAAAACAGTTTCCTCTGGCTTTCCTATCGACAAGCACTCCTCACTAGAGCTAACACTGTCTTCCGCACTCACATGCATTATGGTATGGCAGCGACTGTAGCGACAGCAAACGAGGACACGTTTATGAAGACAATACACGGAAAACAATATAACAACCCGATTACTAGATAGACTAATGGATCAGGGAAACGGTGTTGATGGCGGGAAAAGCAGGCGGCGCTTGCGCAACGGTCTAGGAAGGTTTTTCATTTGCTCTGCGGAAGGGAGTGAAACGGTAGCACTGTTGTGCGTAATATCTGCGTAAGACTTAGCAAGATGTGATTCACTTTGTATGAGTACTTGGGTACGCGCGTGATCTCCAAAATAAGAAAATGTGAACTCTACTACAAACGCAATAATGAGGATATAGAGACCGTAGCATCTTTAGAGCTTCAAATTCTTCCCGGCGTTCCAGGCAGTTGCATTATAGTAGAATTTAATGTAGGTAGGTACCTACCTCTACCTATATTTGGTATTTAACAAAGCAAGCCTTTTTATTTTTGTAAGCCCAGTAAACTTTGATCCTATCAGTCATGGCGACATCGCGCTTCTGCTTTGTCATAAATTGTAATGTGCTTCTGTTTCAATGAATCACATACAGTGGCTCGCAATTTGCAACCACGGTGTCGGTTACATGTTACGTTGTTGCTTGTTGCGGCTTTCATTGTCGATTGTCCGTTCATTGATGCAACCAGCTACCAGACACCAGATACCCGATACTGTTGCAAATGCGTTCTCATGCATCGCTCTCATCAAATGATCGGGATCTCTTTATGTCTCTCTATCTAACTACATGTAGCACAAGAAGGATGATAAGATAAAGCAAACAAGATGATGTATTAAAACACAAAAACCCGACTGCTGTAGTTTCAAAGTTGTATTTTGCGATAAAAATCCGCCATCTTGAACTTGTGAATTTTTAGTATAGCCAGCCAGTGTCACTCGCGCTGCCGAGACAAATCTAACGACACCTTTTAAGTCAAAATCCAACTATATACGGGGTGTTAGGGACGGTGTAACGAAAACTTTGCAGGCGTGCTCAGACCATCAAACTGAACAACTTTTACTATGGAGCCAATGGTGGGAAACGAAAAAAATTTTTTGACCTCCCATACGAAGTCAGTCAGCTGATCGTGAATTTTGTATGGGAGGTCGGAAATTTTTTTTCGTTTCCCACCATCGGCTCCATAGTAAAAGTTGTTCAGTTTGAAGGTCTGAGCACGCCTGCAAAGTTTTCGTTACACCGTCCCTAACACCCTGTATATAAATAAATTATAAGTAAAAAACATTTTAAAACAAGCTTTTATTTGGGTGCGCTAAAAAGTATAAAATAATCTATTTACTAAAACTTTAACTTGTAACTTTTAATAGCATTAAATCTACGTCTTCACAATTTATACGACATAAAAGCTTGTCGCGAGATTTGAGTAGGTACTCGTGTGGCGTGACTTAGTTTAAAAGTTTATTCAAGATCATTTACACTGGTTTTCTAATTTATTTATTGATTTAGACACAGGTCAAATCTCGCGACAAGCTTTTATATCGTATAAATTGTGAAGACGTAGATTTAATGCTATTAAAAGTTACAAGTTAAAGTTTTAGTAAATAGATTATTTTATACTTTTTAGCGCACCCAAATAAAAGCTTGTTTTAAAATGTTTTTTACTTAGAATTTATTTTTTGCTTTTTAGTAATCTCTGAAAAAAAAAATTACAAAATTCTTCATTGACTTTGAAACTGCGTCCATACGGACTACTGGTGTGAATCTGCGAGGCATCGGTCTCATGAGTGTCTTACGACAACTCGGCATGAGTTTCGTCCTCTACGATAAGCTTCTTGTACCCAAGCGGGGCAATCGCTAAACTTTATGTAGCTTCCTCATTGACAGTGCCATGAACAGAAGACTAAAAACCCCAACAAATCTGTGCAAAGCGACGTCATTTACCTCACACTATTATTTATCTTTCATTTGTCTATGTTTTTCACCCATTTAGTAAGAAAACATAGCAAACTTAATACGTCATCTAACCTTTAGTCCGTCATATCTGGTTTTGTTTTGAGTGACGTAAACGTCACTTTATTTTTCGAGTTATTCTGAAAAAATCCTTTCATTTGACATCCATATTGTAAAAAAGCATAAAAATGTTATTCTGCCATCTTAAGAAGTCCACCATAGTTAAATAAGAATGACGTCAACTTGTAATTCGAATAGGTAATTCTCAGCAAGCCCTTTCATTTGACACTCATATTGTAAATTATCATAGGTGGCCATCTTTAGATGTCTGCCATATTATTGTCTGAATTGTACTCAGCAAACCCTTTCATTTGACACCCATATTGTAGGATTGCGTCAAAAATTACTTATCGGCCATCTTGGATATTCCGCCATTTTGGATTTAGAATAACCACACACAATCTAACATGCATTGTCATCTAAATTAAACGTGTTTACAAAATTTCAGCTCAATCGGTTGAGGATATCTGCTTCAAAATTGAGTTGCAAGATTTGCCCCGAACAAACATTTTTACTTACATACACTGCAAGTTAAATAAAAGCTTTTAAAAGAATTTTTTGTCCACATACATACATACTCTTGAAAAACATAACCCTCCTTCTGAGGCAGTTGGGTAAAAACGAAGAATAAGAGAGCCAGAAAATCAGTCAACTATAGGGTAGCACAAATAAAAGTATAATTATTTACTTGGCATTTGCTTGGCATAAATTATGATACTATGCATCTTGGCATTAGGTGCTTAGTGCTTACTTACTTCTTGTGTGCAGGACACCAAGTGGAGTCGACGTCGGGCGACTCGAGGAATGCCGGTGCTGCACTCTTGTCGTCTCAGTAGCGCCACCTGTTGACGGCGCGACGAAAGTGGCACAAGCATCGATCGAGATTGAACAAGAGGATGGATGGTGCCTGGCTTGCTGTTGTTGAGGCTTTCAAGGTTCATTTATGAAGAAACATAAGATGTCGCTGATACAAATTAATCAATAACACTAAAATTATTGTTTAAAACAGGATTATTACCGTGATAATATTTTTGTTGATCCTTTAGCGATACTGTGCTAAGGTGACTAGCAGGGAGTACCGCTAACTAGGTAGGTAAGACTGGAGCTCTTGAGGTAAAGAAACACTCTTCAGGATCAGATTTTGGAATGAATTTATTTACAAAATATGCCTATCTACCTATATTTACACCAAAAGGTTCTCAACTAGGTATATACAAAAAGAGCTTACATGCTAATTAAAATTACACGCACACATACGCACACGCGCGCTCACATACGCGATTCCGCGGGGCGCGCGGGGGCGGGGACTCGCGGCCGCGGCTCGCGGTCCGCGAAACTATAAATACGGGGTCATGACCTCGCGCTTTCTTTTTCGTCGCCGCTCGCCGAGGAAGATGGACGTCCGCGCAGCTCCGTATCGCGCCGCGCCAAAGCAATCAAGACGTGAAGATGAAGGTGCTGGATGCTGTGCTGATGAAGATCTTCGACGAGTGGAGTGCTGAACTGGATCGCCGTGTCTTCTGATAGGCTGTGCGCTGATGCACTTTAAACAGCTCTTTTCAGAGCTCCATCTTAGTTTCAACTCACTAACGTCTATATTCAGCTGCTCCCACCATGGACAGCTATAAGTTTCTGGCTAACGTCTGATCTGCTGTTCCCTCGTGGAATGGCGCGAAGTTTCAGTTGAACTAACGTCTTCCCAGTTGTGTATGCGTAGGTAGTGCTGCTTGTAGATTAGTAGCTGTAGCTGTAGATAAGCTTCATAGTGCGCATTATTGAATGTAGGCATTGATGATCGATCGCCGCTTGCCGCTTGCTTGATATCACGCCTGGCAGTAGAGTAGGTATTCAGCTGCTTGTATGTATGTGACGTCACACGCGTAGGTTCCGACTTAGTATGTGCACGGCGAAATGCTTGTAGGTAACGCTGTATCGCCTTGCCTATGCGCTCATGTAGGTATTCGCGCTCGCAGTCGATGTACATGTAGGTATGTATGTTGTAGCGTGACGTAGGTAGCTACAATCCCGATATTAACAATAATTTTAGTGTTGTGAACAACCGTGAAAACCTAAAAACTTATAATCAATAACATTTATTAAATTAATAAAAATCAAAACAATTATTATAATTATTGTACTGAAGTAAAATAACAAGCATAGCTTACCTATGCACTATGATAAGTTCCTATGTGTGTGGTACTGAGCAGAATAAATCATTGTCAACAAAAATGTGATTACAATCATGATTAAACACTATTATCTTATCTCACCCTTATTATAACCTTAGTCTAATTTTTCATCTAAGATTATCACAAACTCCTTTGGAATCCTTATTTTCTATTAGAGTCCTACTTTTCCTTAAACATTTTATAGATAACTTCACACAGTCGATACAGGGGTAGTCCCACCACGGTGAAATAGTCCCCTTCCACCCTCTCAACGAATGTGCCCCCCACTCCTTGGATACCATAGCCTCCTGCTTTGTCCCTGAAAATAATTACACACAATTTTAAACAATTCTATTCATATGACTACTACTTCAGCTACAACAGCTCTCTGATGGGCCACTCCAAATTGGGGGTATTGCCACACTCGCTACCTTTGGCAGTTAGGAATTGGGTTATGCTATTTAAAACCAGCATCACAAGGTCATAAGTGACTCAGTTTTCTCCAGCCCAGAATGTAAGCAAAACTTGTCAAAATCAAAGTAAAAATTTGTTTAGTGTGAGACAGAGTTGATTAATGACCCAATGAAATAGCAATAGAGTAATTCAACCAACCAACCAATCCAACCATATTAAAGTAAATTTTGTGTAAAAACATCTTAACAATAAATCCATACTTAATAAAATGTTCTTACATAGGTTCTCCGGTAGCAATGTATCCTCGAATTTGCTCATCATCCAGCTTCCCAAAGATAACATTAGTTTTCTCTGTAAATTTGACTACCTTCTCAGCCGCTTTCACTACTACTCCTGTGTAGACTGTATGCCCTCTGCCGGATAAACTGAAAATAAGTAAATACTGTGTTGAAGTTACCGCTACGCCAACAGACAATTTAACTCAGTAGTTTGGTTTATTACCTGGATAGCATCTCAAAGGCTTCAGTTTCTGATTTGGGCTTTCCAAACATTTCTCTGCCTAACGTGACCATGGTGTCAGCTCCTATGACCACGTCAGGAGTCTGACCTTCACTCTTCAGCCTGTTTTCCACCTCCAGCACCTTCTGCAGTGCCGTCTCTTCGACAAACTCCGAAAAGTCACTGTAGTCCTTCGGGTTGAGGTCTTCTTCAAAAAGCGAAGGGCACAGTTTGACCTTCAGGCCCTGGAAATTCAGATAACATTCAGATAAACATAACCTCTTTTGTTTTTTTTTTTTTTTTTTTTTTTTTTTTTTTTTTTATTTATGATGGGCTTACTCTTGACCCCAATCTCACCCTACAGCAGAGATGGGATCTACGGTGGAGCGAGCTTGCCCAGAAGATGCCTATTCACTCTAGACTTAAAGAGATTCAGGTTATATGCACTCGGAAATACAGACGCAGGCAGGGAATTCCATTCTTTAGCCGTGCGCATAATGAAAGATGATTTGAAGCGCTTAGTGCGTAATGTGGGTATATCAACTAAGAACGGATGGTAGCCGGCCGTGCGTCTGGATGTCCGATAGAAGAAAGGAGACGGTGGTATGAGCTCATGCAGCTCACGCGCACACTCTCCGAAGTACAATCTGTAGAAGACCGATAGGCAAGCAACCTTGCGGCGGTGAGCCAGGCTGTGAAGCTTGGTCGCCACCAGTTTTTTATCGCCTATTAATCTCTTGGCTCTGCGTTCCACCGAATCCAGTGCAGCAAGTTGGTATTTAGCCGAGCCATCCCAAAGGTGACAGCAGTACTCCATGCAAGATCGGACTTGAGCTTTATAAAGAGTTAGAAGCTGTTCAGGCGTGAAGTACCGCTTGACTTTATTCAGGACGCCCAACTTTCTAGCTGCAATTTGAGCCTTGGACTCGATGGTGGTGCCGAAGTTGAGGTCAGAGGACAACTCCATGCCAAGGAGTTGAAGAGTGTTGGTCACTGGAACAGATGTACCCCGAAAAGTAGGAGAAAAGGTGAAAGGACTCCTTTTGCGGAGAAAAGACACGCCTGCGTTTTTGAAGCATTAAAGCTGACGAGATTGTCTTCGCCCCACTGGGAGACGTTACTTAACGTCAGGCTCGTACGCTCAATCATAGCCTTTCTCAATCTTTGGATTTCATCACCACTGGCTCCTGCGCCGGACAGATATTTCTCGGTGACAGTACTGTCATCTGCGTACCCAACAATTCCTGAAGATAGAAGGTCATTGATGTGCAGCAGGAAAAGCGTCGCGGAGAGTACAGACCCTGAGGAACTCCGGCGTCAATAGCCTTGAGGTCAGAGGAGCAGCCGTCTATGACCACTCGGATCGACCGTTCACTCAGAAAGTCAGCCACCCAGCTACAGAAGCCAGTGGGTATGCCGTACGCTGGAAGCTTGCTCAACAGACTCGCATGCCACACCCTATCGAAGGCCTTTGAAATGTCCAGCGAAACTGCTATTGCTTCGCCGTGGTTTTCAATGGCCTCGCCCCAGCAATGCGTTACGTACACTAGAAGATCTCCCGTGGAACGCCCTCGGCGGAAGCCATATTGACAATCACTGAGAAGATCATTGTCTTCGAGGTACGAAAGCAGTTTGCAGTTCAGAACTCTTTCCATAACCTTACAGAGTACGGAAGTGATGGCGATCGGTCGATAGTTGCTAGGGTCGGCACGGCTACCCTTCTTGGGCACAGGTTGCACATTGGCAAGCTTCCAAGATTTTGGTACAATTTTTGACACGAGAGAGGCGGTACAAGCGTGTCAGTACAGGAGACAACTCAGGCGCACAATACCTCAACAATCTTGCTGGTATGCCATCAGGACCACTGGCCTTGTTCACGTCCAGACTGCGAAGGGCTCTACGGACCTCTTTATTGTGCACTGTGATCTCAGACATCAAAGAATCGCAGTGAGGTAAGGTGGGTGGATATTTCGAGCCAGCGTCTATACGAGAGTTGCTCGCAAACAGATCGGCAAATAAATTTGCTTTCTCTGCCGCGGTGTGGGCAAGCGACCCATCAGGTTTCTGCATTGGAGGTAGTGTGGACGGCAGAAGTAGGATTCGACTGATTTCGAAAGGGACCAGAACTGCTTACTACCCGGTGGGTGTGATGCAAGCTTTGCCCCAATACGGCTAATATGGTCGAACCTAGCTTTTCGTAGCACCCGTTTGCAATACCTGGCGGCGGCATTATATCTCTTCTTTGCTCGCACTCTTCTCGCTCGCACTTTTCGATCACGAGCTTTTACCCAAGCAGTAAGCGGACTGTTTACGAGCCTCAGCTCGAGCACAGTCCGCATTGAACCAAGGTTGGGCTTTATAACCGAGCGGGATATCGGAGAAAGGAATGAAATATTCCATTCCCTGCCGGATTACAGCTGTGATCGCATCAGCGACGTATGAGGGTCTTCCGAAGAGAAACACATTTGCCGCCACGGGTATGAAGCAAAGAAAGCACGCATCTCGTCCCAGTCTGCTGACTCGTATCGCCATACTCTCCTCGTGCCCCTAGGGTGTAATCCGGAGGAGAGCAGATGGACACGGATTTCACCACACAGTGGTCGGATGATCCCAGCGGAGCCGAGACCGAAACCGAATGTCTGTGCGGATCAGTTGTCAGCAGAAGGTCCAGGCAATTGGGTGTGTGGTCTGTGATATCTGGTATACGCGTCGCTTGTTCCACCAGCTGGGTGAGATCTAGCGCCAATGCTAGTTTACGCGCCTCTCGCCCAGCATGGTCAGTTTTCTGGTATGGGAACAGCCACTCTTTATGGTGAGCATTGAAGTCCCCCAGAAAAACAAGCTCTGCTGTTGGATATCGCTGAATTGCTGTATCTGCCGTCTCAGAGAGGTACTCCATGAGTCTAGTCGTCTCCTGATCTCCGCTGTGCGAACGATAAACACTGGCGTAGAGAGTTTTCTACTCCAGTGTCAACCAAAAGCCACAGCACGGGAAACCCTGAATTCTCAAAGCCACGGAGACGCTTACAGCAAACGTCATCGCGAACATACACACAGACCCCTGCACGCTTCTTAAACTTGTGCTCAAGAGTGTAACCAGGGTAGTTGAGGTATGCCACGTCCAACGGTGTTGCTATCTGCGTCTCCGTTAAGAAGAATAAGTGCGGCTTCTCGGTCTCCAGGTGGTGATGGACCGGGTCTAGGTTTGTGTGTAGACCTCGGATGTTCGTGAGGTGCACTTTGAGTGGGAGGAAGTGTTGCCGTTGGTCAAACTTTTCTTCTTTTTAGCTTTTTCATGTTTTTAAAAGAGTTTTGTGGGGAAAGAAAAGATAGTCGAGGCGCTGCTTAGAAACCCTACTCGTACCTTTCGGTTCAACTGATCAGAGAGGGAACTCGCTTGGAGACTGCGGGGACGCCCGAGCCCCCCCGATAACACTCCACCGGGTCCTCCCATCCAGCCGCCAACTGGCACGGTGGAGTATACCGGGATTTTTCACAGTTGGCGGGGCAGCCTTTGCGCGTGGCTAGCGCGCAAGTCGGGCCCCCTACTGACTGCGGTCGGCCAACGGCTAAGACCGTGCCTCGGATCCCGCTACCCTCCAAAACGAGTTACCGGATACAGCATCACCTAAAGACAAAGACCGGTTCCGGCAGCGCAACTGACTACATTGCTACCCCCCAATGGCACTGGCAGTCCCGCACACCGACGGAACACAGCAAGGCTGTTTGGCGCCGGACTCCGGCGGGATGGTGGTCGCGAGCCAGGCGGCCCCTTTCATGGCCTACCACCGCTTTTGGGATCTTCAGCCGCCAACACGTATTGTGAGGACGTTGCCCGGGGTGGACCGCTAGGAGGTAGACCCCACCCACCCCAACATTTAAAGTAAGAAAAGAAATAGGATAGTCTGTTTACATTATACTATAGTTTAATATTATTTTCTGTTATAAATGCTGTTAATATGTTACAATACAATAGAGGATACATTAGCAGACAAGATAATCGGGTAGGAAAAGGTACTTTAAGAGACAGGAGGGAATTAATCAATATAGTGCGGTCGTAAAGAGAACATGCAAAGAAAATGTGATCTAAATCACCCACATCAGCTCCACATTCACACAAATTACTATTTACTATGTTAAGTTTTGCTAAATGGCAAGGAGTACAAACATGACCCAAACGCATTCTTATAATAGTGGATGATACAATTTTACTACATTTAACTTTAAAAAACCAGGGCTTTGAAGGTATAGATGGTTGAAGGAGTGAATAAGATCTCCCCTTTAACTGGCTACTTTCTGCCCAAAGACTATTCCAAGAATCTTGGAGATAGACCCTTGGCACAGCAGCCAAATCATGACAATAGGTTTTATATGGGAACATGTCCCCATCCTGCACAGCTTCCTTAGCGAGTTGATCAGCTTTTTCATTTCCTCTAATGCCACAGTGGCTAGGGATCCAAGAAAAGATGACTGAAAAACCCCTGGATATGCATAATTCAAGAAGTTTGCGGATTTCAAAAACAATGGGGTAGAAAGGTTTCATTTTAAACGGAAATTTATCTAAAGTTTGTAAAGCACTTTTTGAGTCCGAAAAAATTACAGTACTTTTAAGTTTCATTAATAACACCAATTCTAAAGCCTTAAAAATAGCAAAACATTCACCGGTAAAAACAGATGTTTCCGGAGGCAATTTTACTTTTTCGAGTAATTTAAACTGAGCCAAATAGATACCTACGCCAACACATTCTGTTAAAGATGTTTTGGAAGCATCAGTATATATATGATTATAATTTTGCCAATTTGCATTATCTATACAATTTAAAAAGCTATAGTTTGCATTTACGTCGTCTCTACTTAGATCTAGGTCATATTGTATTACAGGCTTCAAAATTAAGGCGTCATATTCACACTCAAATAAGGGCAATGTGGGAGAGTGATGTATAGGAGATTGTATTGACAAAAAATTTCTGTAACTTTGAATCAGACAAGGTACTGTTTTATGCCGCCAATATCGAGAAGAAACAATGCAATCATTCAAAGCTTCAAGCTTTGTTCTAAGGGGGTGGCTAGAAAACTGAAAACATTTATACAAGAATCGATCACTCAGAAATTGCCGTCTCAACTTTAATGGAGCCTCACAACACTCAACTTGTAAGGCATTGATAGGACTTGAACGCATTGCTCCCGTGATTATTCGCAGTGCTTTAGATTGAATGGAATCCAACTTTTTAAGAGCTAAAACACTACCACCCGCCAAAAGAAAAGTTCCATAATCCAAAACAGATCGTATAAGGGCATTATACAAAAGTTTCATTGAAAAAGGGTGTGCTCCCCACCAAACACCAGAAAGACATCTTACAATATTAAGTAATCGTTCACATTTATTCACTACATATTCAATGTGGTCAACCCCAGTTAGTTTATTATCCAATATAACCCCTAAAAATTTGGCATTACGTTCAACAGGCAATGGATGATTGTCATAAGTAACCAGTATGGGCGGAATTACCCTCATTCTAGAGAAAGCTACTACTGAACTTTTGGATATTGAAAGATCTAATCCATTGCGATCTAACCAGCCTTTTAATAATTCTAAAGAAGACGATAACGAGCTACTCGCGCTTTCAATAGAATCATCGACCGCATATAAAAGTAAATCATCAGCGTATTGTAAAACATTTATAGAACTATCTAACGAAAGTTCTAAATCATAAGTATAAATATTGTATAAAAGTGGACTTAAAACAGATCCCTGAGGTAAACCCTTAAAAACATTTCGAGTGAATTTTGTGTCATCATCGAGGATTAAAGTTATTGATCTATTTCTTCTTCTTCTTCAATTGCCATGCCCTAACGGACGTCGGCGACCACCTTTGCATATTCGAGTCTATTCTTTGCCAGTCTTGCGAGCGTGGCTGCGTCTTTGATATTAGTCCACTTTTTGATGTTGTCAAGCCAGTTGATTCTCCTTCTTCCCCTTCCCCTCTTCCCATCAATTTTTCCCTCAATTATTAATTTAAGTATATTATATTTGTCATTTCTGTATAAATGTCCAAAGTAGGCTATTTTTCTTTTCTTTACTGTGACTAATACTTCCAGCTTCTTATTCATTCTCCTTAGTACTTCTACATTCGTAGTCCTGTCTGTCCAAGATATTTTTAACATTCTCCTGTATAGCCACATTTCAAACGCTTCTAATTTGTTTTCCATTGCCTGATTTAATGTCCATGTCTCGGCCCCATATAAAAGTATTGACAGTACATAACATTTTACCATTCTCCATCTAAGTTTTAGGTTGATATCTTTGTTGGTGTACAGAGAACGCATTTTCATAAAAGCACTGCGTGCTACTTCAATTCTCACTCTTATCTCCTGTTCCGCGTCCCATTTGTTATTTAGCCAACTACCTAGGTATCTGAACTTTGGCACTTCCTCCACAATAGAATTATCTAGAACTAATGTGTTCGTACTTATATCAGATTTGCTGACAACCATTAGTTTGGTTTTTGTGGTGTTGATCTTCAGATTATAATGCTGGATTTTGGCGTTCAGGAGATTCAGAAGCTGCTGTAGTTCTTCCAAACTGTTAGCTAACAGCACAGTGTCGTCGGCGTATCTCAAGTTATTTATGTATTTACCGTTGCATTTTATCCCCATTTCAATACCATCAAAAGCTTCTGTAAATATACGCTCGGAATAGAGGTTAAAGAGGCTAGGTGAAAGTATACAGCCTTGGCGGACACCCTTCAGTATTTTCAGGTCTTGGGTAGATTTTTGACCGATTTTGATGTGGGCTGTTTGATTCCAGTATAAATTCCCAAGTATTCTCGCATCCTTGCCATCTATTTCAGTGTGCTTTATTATTTCCAACAGATGTTCGTGGTTGACGGTGTCAAAAGCCTTCTCGAAGTCTATGAAGCACATGAAAACGTTCCTCTGGTGCTCAAGACAGTTTTGTATTAAGACTTGAATTGCCAGAAGGGCCTCTCTAGTTCCCAAGCCATTTCTAAACCCGAACTGAGATTCGTCTATAATGTCATCGACTTTTTTGTATATCCTGTAGTTAATTACTTTAAGGAAAACCTTTAGTACATAGCTCATCAAACTGATAAGTCGGTATTCATTGCATGTTTTGGCACTGGGCTTTTTGGGGATTGGTAAGAAGGAAGACTTAAGCCAGTCGTTAGGAATTTTACCGGAGCTGTAAATTTTTTTAAACAATTTTTCTAAGATATTAATTCCATACTCGTCCAGTAGCTTAAGAAGTTCGCCGTGTATACCATCTGGGCCGACAGCTTTCCCATTTTTCATATTTCGAATGGCTTTTTTATTTCCCCTGTTACAATTGACGGACCATCATCGTTATTGAGCTCTGGCATAACTTCCTTTCTGGTATCGTCGAAGAGTTTTTCTATGTAATTAGCCCATTCCGTTATCTGATCGTCTATGTCTATCAGTAGCTTGTTGTCACTGTTAGATAATTTGCCAGTGGTTTTCTTGCGGTTGGTATTAGTAAAGTCCTTAACTTTTTTATGTAGGTTAAAGTGGTCATGTTTACGTTCCAAATCTTCTATTTCTGAACATTTCCTCTAGGTACAAATCTCTTTCTCTGCGAATTTGAGCTCTAATTAAATTGTCGACTTTTGCATATTGGGTACTATCTGTATGTTTGTATTGCCTTCTTTCCTCCATTAGGTCCAAGATTTCTCTGGTTACCCATGGAACTTTGGCCTCTTTCACTAGGTATCCCAGTACTTCTTTACTAACTGTTGTGGTAGTTTCTTTAAAATAATTCCAAATATCTTCTGTATCCATTTTGTCTAAATCAAGAGAATCATAGTTTTTTCGAAGATCGTTATTATACGTTGCTAATGTTTTTGTTCTAATATCTGATTCCTTAAGTTTACCTATTGCAATTTTTCTCTGCTGGTTGTTGGGATCCTTTTTTGGAATTTTAAGTTTTAAGTTCAGATTGGCGACTAGTGGGTTATGGTCTGAACCAATATCTGCGCCGGGAAATGTTTTGACATTAAGTATGGAGTTACGAAATCGGGATGGTATCAGTATATAGTCGATCTGATTACGAATTATATTTTCTGGGGTATGTTTTGGAGAGGTCCAAGTATATAATCGTCTAGGTGGATGTTGATACCACGTGTTAGCTGCGACTAAGTCTCTTTCCATACAGAATTGTAACAGCCGGTCTCCAGTCCAATTTCTTTCTCCCAATCCGTAATTACCAACGTATTTATCAACCCTTCCTTTCCCGATTTTAGCATTTAGATCACCTAGAATGAGCGTGAATTGTTGAGATTTTAATGAGTCCAAGACCGAATTAACCTCGCTATAGAACCGCTCTAGGAGATCTGGATCTTTTTCTGCTTTCTCAGTTGTGGGCGCGTAAATTTGAATTATATTGACGTCGAATGGTTGAGAATACAACGCTCCGATACGGGTACAAAGTTGGTTACGTAGCGGGTGAGCTCCTTCTTGATAAGAATACCAACACCGTGGTAATGGTGTTCCTCTGAAGAGGGCTGCCCTGAGTAGTATAGTACAGCATCCTCTGTATCGTATCTGCCGTTGTCCTTCCAGCGTACTTCACTGAGACCGATTATGTCTAATTGTAGGCGTTTCATTTCCGAAATGAGATTATCAATTTTTCCGGGCTTCACTAAGCTTCTAACATTCCATGTTGCCATATTCAGGCATTGTCTTTTTCCTCTTATTAGTTTTATTCCTGTTGTAGGTATCTTCTTCGGGTTGTTTTCTTCTTCTTCTGTTTCTTCTTCTTCGGTAACATATTTCTCATCACAAGTCCCGGCTAACTTGTGACGCCGGGATGGGGCCGGATCGCAACCTTCTCTAATATTTGACTGGCTCATTGCATTGGTGGTTTTCTTGGGGCAAACATAGGTGTAGTGGGGCCCCGGGTCCTTCTACACCGGCTGTAGCTTCTTCCAAAGCTTGGATGCCGCCGTTGGCCAAAATAGGCTCCTCCGCCGCCAATCCTTCTGCCTGGCCCAGCTCCAGCAGGCAGCAACCCACAACCTCTTCTTCAAGTACTTCAAAGGAGCCTGCAGGCGGGTTTGTTAACGGAGTGTCCTTCTCCGGCCTTGTGGTCCGCGGGAGGTATTTTATTTCCCTCCTACCCGGCATATCTGCCGAGCATTCCCCTATCCGCCACCTGGGGACGCGGTCTCTAGGGAATGAGGCTACCCCGAGACAATCTATCTATTTGATAACAGATTAATCACAAACCGAACTAATAACGTGGGCACTTTGAGATCAATCAGTTTTTGTTTTAACAAAGCTATTAAAACATTGTCGTAAGCAGAAGTGATGTCTAAGAAGGCTGCTACTACATGATTGTTAGATGAAAATGCTAATTGGATATCTGTAACAAAGATGCTTAAATTATCTAATGTACTTTTTGCTTTCCGAAAACCAAATTGGTTTTTAGATAAAATATCATTATGTTCTACAAACCATTCCAATCGGTTTTTGACAAGGTGTTCAGCAATTTTAGAAAATACTGATGATAATGCAATCGGTCTGAAAGATGAGGCGTCATTTGAAGGCTTGTTAGGTTTTTTAATTGGAATAACTTCCTGGGATTTCCAGGAAGGTGGAATGTTTCCTGAGAGCATCACGGAATTAACTAAGCTTAAAAAATAATTTAGACTATTATCACTAAGATGTGTTAAAAACGAGTATGGAATCCCATCCTCTCCCGGAGCTGAGTCCTTAACGCTTGAAAGAACACCTTTTAGTTCGTATAATGTAAAAGGGGCATCTAGAATAGAAGGAGTATCAGAAACTACAAAATTTGAAACTGACACAATGTTGATATTTTCTGGGACAGTCGGAGGTGCTAATTTATCAAGAAAATCATTTACAAGAGATGGAGCCAATGTAGTTGATGAGGATGATTGATGAAAGGCTGACCTGAAACGTTTAATTTTACGCCAAACTTCTGTTGGACAAGTAGTAGGAGAGAGAGAAGCACAAAACGCTCTCCATCCCTCCTGCTTCTTATCCCTTAGGAACTGCTGAGTGGCTCTCATGATCTCGTTAAGGTTATCCAAATTTTCTTCTGACATATTTGACGCATACTCTGTTCAGCCTCCTTTCTTTTTGCACAGCTTCTGAACACTGACTATCCCACCATGGTGGGAAAGGAACTTTACCAGAAAATTCCCCTTTAATTTGGAAAACTTGATCAGCTGCTTCCACGATGCATTTGGCTATAGCATTAGAAGAGTCGGTTTCACCACCCTGCACTAATTCAGGTATATCCAAAATTTTTGCTTCAACAAGGTCTTTAAATTTTGCCCAATCGGCATTACCTAATTTATATTTCAGGCGAGGCCTACGTTTACGTGTAGATGGACATCTTATTGGAGATGTTATAATTATTGGAAAATGATCGCTACCCAATGTTGAAGAAAGAGGTGTCCAATCTAGAGAAGAAGCTAAACTAGGAGAGCAAATGGATAAATCTACTGCACTAACATTTTCATTGGGCTTCGTACGTCGAGTAGGGATGCCTGTATTTAAGATGCATAAATTGTTTTCATCAAGAATTTCAACCAATTTCTCTCCCTCACTATTCGTTATTCCACATCCCCAAGACCTATGATGACAATTTAAATCACCCAAAATTATAACTGGACATGGTATAATATTGAATAAATTATTAACTTCATTAAGGATCTCGGAAGAAGAGCGCGACATATAAATAGATACAACCGAAATGTTATCAAATTGCAAGCCAACTACATTAATTATATCACTGAAATCGTAATTTGGGAAAATTATTTCAGTAAAAGGAATTGATTTTTTTATAAGTATGGCAGAACCGCCATACCCATCGGGACGATCATTACGAAGACAGGTATATCCAGGTATATTAAAAATATACCCAGGTTTTAACCATGTCTCGACTAATGCTATAATAATTGGGTTATATTTATTAATTAAATAAATTAGGTCAGATTTCTTAGGAATTACGCTCCTGCAGTTCCATTGAATCAGTTTGGAATCCATTGGAGTTGTTACACAAGTTATCAAGGAGGTCTAAAATAGGGGCAACGTGGGACGGTTTTGATAGTTTTTTCTTAAGGATGATGTTTAAAATGGTCAAGATTAAACTCATGTCAAAATCCTCAGATTCCGAATCTTTAGGAGCATAAGCACATCCATTTTCTGATGGTGGAGCCTCAAATTCTTTTAAAAGAGCGGAATGGGCAGCCCTATCATATCCACCCTGGGTTTTTGGCGGCGAACGAGGCTTTTTGAATACAGTCTTTTTATATGAAATACGGCTGGGGGAATTTTTCTCTTCATTGATAGATTCATTCGGCTCAGAAGCTACAACGTCTGCAAAAGACCTTGAAACAGGGGGAAATAGTTTACTAGCCTCTAGGTAAGAGATACAACTGTGGGCCATAGTATGCTTGATTTCTTTTTGTCGAATATTTTCGGGACAAGCCTTATCCGTAGCAAAGTGACGGCCTCCACACATAACGCATGATGCGGAACCTTCTTCTTTTGCATGTTTCCCAAGATGGTCTTTGCTACATTTGAAACATTTCGGTGATTTGGATCGACACTGCATTTTAGTGTGTCCATATTTGCAGCATCTAAAACATTGGATTGTCGGGTAAACATAAACCTCTACAGGCAGAGCATTGTAACACATGAACAACCTCTTGGGCAAGACCTGACCATCAAACGTCACTACGACAGACTGCGATGGTTTCCATGAAGTATTTCCGTCAATATTAACTTTGTAATTAAGCCGTCTCACTTTTATTATGTTTCCGCATCCTATAGGTGTGGTAATGTTGTCTTTAATTTCCTCCTCATCCCACTCTATCGGAATACCTCGGACTAGTCCCATTCTAGTTACATGAAATGTAGGTATAAAGGCCTTCAGTTTGTTCAGTTCCAGAAGGGAACTAGACAGAAAATCGTTTGCATCACTATATTTAGAAAATGCCACTGCACAGCGATTTCTACCTATTCTCTTGACACTGCCTGGGATAACGTTTTGGCAATTCATTTTTCTGAGGAGATTACCAAAAGTAATGGGATGCAAAATTGTGCCATCGTTCGGTGAGGATTCTATACGTTGGACGTGAATAAGATATGGAGCGACATCCGTACGTAAATATTCGGTCCGACTGTTTTGACGACCTTGATGGGCATTATTTTGTGAATTGTCCGGCTGAGATTTTGTTTGGGTCACGTGTTGTGGAATTTGCTTAGAATGCCCATCTACAGGCTGAACATTGTGCGGTGACTTTTGTTTCTGAGGTAATGTGGGTGACTCGATCACAGGTGTAACTTTTTTTAATACAATCGTGTTTTCGTTAGAAGAACTAGCGATGTTCTCACATTGACAAATATCGCCAGAAATCGGCTGACCATTATTAGTCTTCTTCCTACGCTTTGAACATACGCGGCAAATTCGGATATAACGTGTACGCTTCCGTCCTGTCTGTTCAGTATCCCCGGCTCTAGAAGATACCGAGCCATCAGTGTCCATCTTACTGAGCTCATCATTTGTTACGACGCTAATAGTCGAGCCTACAGGAGATTCAGGCCAGGCCAAAGCCCGCCTAAACCTCCCCGATCTTTATCGGGAGGCTGAGGCTCGCCCATAGAGCGAGCCTAGACCCTAGATTATTTACAAAATATTTACAAAACTTACCAGAAAAGCAGCAAATTAACACAAAAAAAGAAATATATACACTAAATACAAAAGATAATTACACTACCAGACTATCCTAATCGGATTATCCTATTTTAAATTAAATTTTATTTTCCAAATCACAGAAAACACCAAGAAAACACCCAACCACTACGAAGTTTCCCGCGCTTTCTAAAAAAAATATTGGAAGTGTCTATATAGCGGGGCGCCCCGCTGGATAGTCATTTAGGCTATTCACCGGGGCGCCCTGCTGAATAGCGCTTTGTCTATGGATAGGCTATTGAGCGGGGCGCCCTGCTAAATAGCGCTTTGTCTGTAGTTTGGCTATTGACCGGGGCGCCGCTCCGCCGTTATTTCGACTCGTATGTAAGTATCATGACAGCCGATGTGGCGCAGTGGTTAGTATGCCTGCCTGCCACGCAAAGGTTTCGGGTTCAATTCCCGGTGGGTTCACTCACAAAGTTGATATTTACCACTTTGTGAATTTGTTCCCAGTCTGGTAAGACATTGCAGGCTGAACCACCTGATTGTCCGCAAGTAAGATGGTTCCGTGCTTCGGATGGGCACGTTAAGCCGTCGGTCTCAGTTGCTGTGATGCTATGATGGCGGTCGTTACACAACCATCTCAGAGGCCTGCTATTTGCAGTAGGCGGTTGAAAAACTCATGACACCAGGGTTCATCGGGTCGTTGAACGACTCGGCGTCCCACACGAAAAGAAGAAGAAGAAGGTAGGTATAAGTACAGGGCAAGTGAACCCACATTGATTGAATTTAGTAAATCTATGTTTGTTTGACCTCGCCAATACCTACTGTCGACAGTAGGTATTGTCTAACTAGAAAAAACAGACGCCAGTAGTCCACACTAATCCTTTCTCACCCATCCCCATCACTTAATCATCACATCCTCACCCATCTTCATCACATCATCACCCAACCTCATCACTGCTCCGTACTTATACCTACCATGATACCTACATACGAGTCGAAATAACGGCGGAGCGGCGCCCCGGTCTATAACCAAACCACAGACAAAGCGCTATTTAGCAGGGCGCCCCGCTCAATAGCCTATACATAGACAAAGCGCTATTCAGCAGGGCGCCCCGGTGAATAGCCTAAATGACTATCCAGCGGGGCGCCCCGCTATATAGACACTTCCAAAAATATTCCAAAATCAAAAATCCGCGCTGCGCCCAAACTTTTTTCTTGAGTTTGTTAGTACAGGATACTAGTCTTTTGGCCAAGTCACAATAAATTGCTTTTAGAGGTGTGTACAAAAGAAACAGATAGTGTCAAATTTGTAAAGCACTGTCTCTGTCTAAAAATTTTCAAACGCCGTTTTTTCTATAAAAAAGCATAATGTCGTTAGGGTTCCCCGAACCGGTAATATCGGTTTATAGAAAGAGATATTCGGATTATTTTAAAGATAATAATCCGCTAGATGGCGTTGCACGTCGCTAGATAATTCGATCGCCTATTGCTTCGAAAAATTTATCTTGCTTGCGAATCAGTTTCTTTACAAAACCTCACTACTTTCGAAAAAGATAACATTGAGGTTTAATCAAAATAAAAGCCAGATACCCTTTTTTCTGACAGATATCCTTGATATCCGCATTCCCACTCCCACACGCTACACTACAGTACGAATATTTAAATTTTGCTGTGCACTGTTATATGTATCTGCTTTTCGTCATCATCATTAATAGCACACGTCACACATTTTTTAAGAAACCCTTACACGTAAAAGAGGTTAGCGTAGCCGTAGCGTATACTGGGTGCATGCAGCATTAATATGTTACAAATAAGGTGGACGTCCGTATACAATAGCCGCACCGCAATCACCGCTCACATTCAGTTTTAGCTAATGTACGCCTAATAATCTACACTCTCATATTATTTTATCAGATGCTGCGCATTCTTGCACAGAACACAATACCCACTCGTCATTATAATATGAGTAGCGCCATCTAGTGGTTTCAAAAGCGTCATGTTTATTGATGTTTAAAAAAAATATTACTTTACCGATATTTCCGGTTTTTGTACATCACTAATGAATGGCATCGCACGTTTGTGATTTCTTGATTTTAGCGTTTTCCAGCAAAAATACTCGTTGAAAAGGTGATGGAAAATTAATTTACTGAAAATGAAGTCCATAGTGGCTTACGTGCGAAATCTACTAGGTTGGTGTGACGACGAACCTGTGGTCAGGACAAGCTTCAAACGCGACAGGTATGACATTACTTGTTTACAACATATCGGTTAGTTATGGCGGCAAATACAGCTGAAAAACCATTGTAAAAGAGAGATTACTGTACGGGAAAATGTTTAAAATACCCCTGAAGGCCGCTGCCAAGTTTTGGAAGTGGGTATTCAAAGTTACAATGCCCAAACATCGCCCCTCGACAACGTGTACATGATATCCTTATTTTTCAGAACTGACGACGATTTCTCGTGCGAGGATGACTTCCCGGCACTCAAGAGGCTCAAGCAGCTAAAACGGACTAGTTTCCCTGAAATTATGTCTTCGAAAGGTAGAATCTAACAGACAATTTGACCTACCAGTGTTATTGTTTGGAGCTTCTAATTTGATGATTTGTCCATTGTTGTAGATCCTTGGGACAGAGAAGAGAGCGCAAGTAAAGTGCGCTATGTGCCAATACAGGTGGAAGCTGGTCACCCCAGCACTTCAACCCCTAATGATGCAGGAAAGATTGGCAGCCGAGGACGCTCGGTGCCAATCAAGCTAGTTGGTGTATCAGAGAATGGGCCAGGGACTCCTGCTAGGAAACCAAGAATGCATACCCCTGTGAGACCTGTCATACATGCTGTGATTGATGATGATGATGATGAACAAGAGGTATGAACAAGCTTTTCTGATTGTGATTCCCTTCTGGTTCTAAATATCTGACCTACTTTACACAAAACTTAAAATGGCATTTGCCTTTATTGGTCTGAAGCTTAAAACTTATCTTATATCCCATTACCTTTTATAATATTTACCATTTACTTTTACATTCATCTACCAAACTGTTTTTATCATATTTATTTATTGTAATTTAGTTCAGTCTTAAACATTTCTACTTTACTTTCAGGTCACATTAGTAGAACATAAACCAGAACCTTCAAAGAAACCTTCAAAAGTATACATCAACCTTGATGATTATGAGAATCAGGATGATCCTACCAATGATGATGTTATCTTTGTAAAGAAAGTTACAACTCCCCCTCCAGTGAAACCTTACAAATACTTCATAACACAAGACAATGATGTGACTGATGGAGAAGAGCCCGTATATTACAAACTGAGCCGAAAAAATGAAAGAAGTTCAATCCTATCTCCAAAAAATTACAGTAAATTCAAAGCCCCTCCAGGAATAACTAAAGCCTACAAAAAAGCTCCCACACCAGTAGCAAGATGGATGCAGCCACAGAAAAGCACAAACTTCTCACAAGCAAGAAATAGATATTTAAACCTCAATGGTACTGCTAAGTCTGCTATATCAGAAGTATTTAATTTAGATGAGAAAAGAAATTATCAAGAACTAATAAGAAGAGTAGCAGGAACAACCAAACCTGTGTCTTTATCCAAAACTACAGAAATTATAAATTTAGCTGAAGATGCTGCATCATTCCGTAGTACACAGCGGTCTCAAAAGAGTGCTTTGAATGAGATCAAGCTGTTAGAAAAAGGCCTATTAGCTGAAAAAGAAAATGAATCCTCTAAGGAGTATGACCCAATCACAGTCGCCTCAATCAACTCTTCAGACTCAGAAGTAGAAGTAGTTCCATCAGAATCTTCACATTCTTCATCTGTAAGAATTGACCCTATCAACACATTAAAAGATTCTTTGAAAGACAAAGCAGTCACATCTAATGATTGGCTGCAAAAACTAGATTCTAAGTATAGAAAGAAGCGTTACGAAACCCAGGAGAAAGTGAAAGACGTGCGTCGCGAATCTGATATTATTTCTAAAGTAAACTATGAGCAAAAACTCAAGCATTTGGAACATAAGCTGAAGTATGAGTTGAGTATACCAGAGAGCTTGATTGAGGAGCCGCAGCCTACTGTGGAACTGCCCAAACTCACGCCGGAGCAGGAGAAATTAGTTAGCAGAGCTATAGGACCCGGCCCTGCTAACCAATTGCTTGTAGAGAAATTTAATTTAAGGATACATAGGTGAGTAGAATATTTATAGTCCGACAAGTTCGTGCGTGACCGCGTCGTAGCGGGAGGTGTAGCGGGGAAGGGAGACGCGCGCATCCGCGCCGCACGTCATATTAAAATGACATGCTTCCTCGCCCCCGACCGTCTGTACCCCACAGGGAGGTCGCGCATGAACTTGTCGGACTATAGTGAAAAATCCAGACATGGCGACAACGCCCGTATTTTTACAGGCGTTAACGCTCTGCCTACCCTGCAAGGGATAAAGGCGTAAGAAAAGTATGTATGTTTAAATCCAAAGATAATCATAATAGACAGGTTACTGAAGAGCTTTACCACAAAATAAAAACTAAGATTTGCATTTGATGAATGCACACTTAAAAATATCTCCATACAAAAGGAAGGTAGACATGAGATCAATGTACATCTAATTTTTTTGTGGCTTTGTCTTAAAATTCTTGTTTAAATCCAACAGGATTATCATTGTCACGAAACCAATCAACCAGATATTGTTGCGTGGGTAAGCCGCCGCTGCCGGCACGCTTACGATGAGAAATTATTTTGTAAAATTCATGGCATATGGGTGTGTGGCGAGGCTGCAAGTAATCATAACCTGCCTTTCATTCCAGACGTGATCTGCAGACCCTAGCAGGGCTGAACTGGCTGAACGACGAGGTGATCAACTTCTACATGAACCTGCTGATGCAGCGCAGCGAGGAGCGCAAAGACCTGCCAAAGGTGTACGCCACCAACACCTTCTTCTACCCCAAGCTCATGCAGGGCGGACAGGCGGGGCTGCGCCGCTGGACCAGGAAGGTAGGATCAACTACGCTGCCATCACTGCACGTATTGCGAACGAAGTGAGCTACATTCTGCACGCATTGCTAGCGGAACAAGCTACGCTATGCAACGCCGCCTCCATCACTACACGTATTGCGAGCGAAGCGAGCCTCATTCTGCCCCATTGACTTGCAATCCTACACGTATTACTAGCGAAACGAGCCACGCTATACAACGAAGCGGGCCATACTGCTTCACATTTTACTTTGTAAATCGGTGTTGTACCTCAATCCCACGAAATATCAACCTATTCTGGATTGCATCTATTTTGGGTTGATCGGTAATTAACTATCGATTGATATGAAACATGGTAAACCTTGATTTGTCACTCAGGTGGACATATTCGCGCACGACCTGCTGATAGTCCCTGTACATCTCGGCGTGCACTGGTGCCTCAGCATCGTGGACTTCCGCCACAAGAAGATCAACTACTACGACAGCATGGGCGGGCCCAACATGCGCTGCTGCGACGCGCTCCTGCAGTACCTGCGGGACGAGCACCAGGACAAGAAGCAGGCGCCCTTCGACGACAGCGGCTGGACCAAGGAGTGCCTCAAGGTAACAGATCCACTACAGCAGCATGGAGCACCAGGACAAGAAGCAGGCGCCCTTCGACGACAGCGGCTGGACCAAGGAGTGCCTCAAGGTAACAGATCCACTACAGCAGCATGGAGCACCAGGACAAGAAGCAGGCGCCAGCAGACGACAGCGGCTGGACCAAGGAGTGCCTCAAGGTAACAGATCCACTACAGCAGCATGGAGCACCAGGACAAGAAGCAGGCGCCAGCAGACGACAGCGGCTGGACCAAGGAGTGCCTCAAGGTAACAGATCCACTACAGCAGCATGGAGCACCAGGACAAGAAGCAGGCGCCAGCAGACGACAGCGGCTGGACCAAGGAGTGCCTCAAGGTAACAGATCCACTACAGCAGCATGGAGCACCAGGACAAGAAGCAGGCGCCAGCAGACGACAGCGGCTGGACCAAGGAGTGCCTCAAGGTAACAGATCCACTACAGCAGCATGGAGCACCAGGACAAGAAGCAGGCGCCAGCAGACGACAGCGGCTGGACCAAGGAGTGCCTCAAGGTAACAGATCCACTCCTGCAGCATGGAGCACCAGGACAAGAAGCAGGCGCCCTTCGACGACAGCGGCTGGACCAAGGAGTGCCTCAAGGTAACAGATCCACTACAGCAGCATGGAGCACCAGGACAAGAAGCAGGCGCCAGCAGACGACAGCGGCTGGACCAAGGAGTGCCTCAAGGTAACAGATCCACTCCTGCAGCATGGAGCACCAGGACAAGAAGCAGGCGCCCATAGACGACAGCGGCTGGACCAAGGAGTGTCTCAAGGTAATGAGCTGATCCACTCCTGACAAGTACGAATAAACTTAATTTGCTTTCAAGCTGATCTAAGGTTATAAAAATGATATTAGAATTCTGTAGGATAAATAGGATTCTGGGGGATATTAAAAGGTGTCGAAGTTCGAGGTTCGAAGTTCGAGTCTTCGCCGGTGTACTGTGATGTGCCTGTAGCACCCACTATACTATAAACTATGAGCCAAGATTGCTACACCCACTAGATGCCGGCCTGGGTAACTTGCGTCGAGAATGCTACGCATACTATTATGTTGACGTAGCCGGCCTGGGGTTGCCATCGCGCTCCAGAGGAATTTAGAAGAGTCAAATACTCTAATAATAGTAGACTCGAATTTACTTGACATTAGGGATTTAACGGTTTTAGGGTAGACTAATCGAATAAAGATTACGATAGTAGAGCCACTGAATGAAGTGGTTTTTACACCCGTGTTTCTCTGTTCGCAGGACATCCCGCAGCAGATGAACGGCAGCGACTGTGGCATGTTCGCGTGCACGTTCGCGGAGTTCGCGGCACGCAACGCGCCCTTCAGCTTCACGCAGACGCACATGCCCTACCTGCGGCGCAAGGCCGCGCTAGAGATACTCACCGGGAAACTGCTGCTCTAGAGTACGAGTGTAGGAGGTAAAGTAGGAGTTTTAGAAACGGGCTATAACTTAAAATAAAGCCAGGTATTCAATAGGTGCGTCCCCACCAAGCGTGGCTACTCGCTGCCTCATTGCCTCGCGCGGCATACGCTCATGCGCAGGCAAGCTAAGTTGGACCCTTTTTGGACGCCAAAATAAACTAATAGGCAAACGTCTGAGGCGCGTTGATTTTGGCTCGGCCGCGTGCGTTCGCCCTAGCGTAATTTTTCGGTCGTTTGCCGCGCGAGGCAGCGAGGCTGCTCGCTTGGTGTGGACACGCCTATTGGGGACGATATCCCAGAAACTTATAATTCCGAAACAATGTTCCCGAAAAGTTCCCAAGGATGTCGCTTTTCGTTGGGAACGTTCTTTCTAAACAGTTTTTAAAATGCGTACTCATTGGAAACATTTATGGGGAACTTTTGTTTTATGCAATGTTTCGGAATTTAGTCTCAGAAATGTTCCCTACCCGGTTTGAGGACATACAGGTGAAATTAAACTTCGAGCGCTGTATGCGGCGTAGTGCGCCGTCAACGTTACTCTGTTATCTGATACAAGCCCATACAAACCAGTCATTTTCCCCAATCTTTTATCCCAGATACGTTGTATATTAAGGCGGATATTCATTGGAAACAAAATCCCAGGAACTTTGTATAAGACACAAAGTTCCCAACAAATGTTCCCATGAAATTTTCAGATACAAAGTCCCAGATGCCGTGACACACGCGTGAAGTTGTTGATATACAAAGTATCTAGGATTTTGTCCCCAATGAATACCAGTCTTTATTATACAATGTTTCTGGAGGATAGTATTGCGTGTAAAGCCGGCTAAAAAGCTCTGTGATGTGAAAAATAGCAGAAAATATTATTCAGGGTGACCCAACGCATGAAACTATTCCTAATTAAAAATTAAAGCAGTGGCGGATCCAGGGGTCATGGGTGTCATGACCCCTGAGCCGGGCCCAGGACCTTGACTAAGTGGTTATATTATTGTTTGCATATTGACAATGTCTTTTTTTGTCAATGTAAAACACGAGATTCCATTCAATTACAAGCAAAAACCGGCATATGGCAAAATCGTCGACTTCATTCGGCCGTCGTCCTAAGCTGATCCAGGTTTTTGGCAAAAAACCTAAGATTTTGCCCGAAATCCTTACGGGAACGAGGAGTAGTTAGGTACGTTATGCACCTCCCACTGATTGTTAAGGGTAGAGTTGGACACCTGAGGCATCGGACGCCCTGAAGGATGGGGTAACGTTACACAGCCTGAACAGCAGGATTGCCTTGGTTGACCTGGAGACAGACGCCATAAGAGCAGGATGTAGCGTCAGACGCCCTGGACGGCAGGGAGTATCGTCGGACGCCCAGGAAATCCAACGCCCGCCATCTTTTATCCTCCAGAGTGTCCGACGCTACCCACGCCCGCCAAGGCGTCCGACGCTACTTCCTACCCTCCAGAACGTCCAAAGCTATCTCCTGCCTCTTAGGGTGTATTCCGCTACCTTCAACCCTCCAGGGATGCCCTTTACGGCAAGGAAGCCCAGGAAAACCAACGCCCGCCACTTTTTATCCACTAGAGTGTCCGACGCCACCCACGTCCTCCATGGCGTCCGACGCTACTTTGTAACACAATAGTAGATCCGACGCTACCCCTTCCCGACTACGGAGTCCCTGGCGGTTGGAGGTAGCGTCAGTCACCCTGATAGGCAGGAGGTAGCGTTGCACGTGCTGTAGGGTGGGAGGTAGCGTCAGTCGCCCTGGAGGGCGTGGGTAGCGTCGGACACACTGGAGGATGAAAGATGACGGTGGTTAAATTTTCTAGGACGCAACTCCCTGTCCTCTAGGACGTCCGACGCTACCTCCGATCCTTCAGAGCGCCCGAGGCAATCCTGCTATTCAGGCTGTCTGATGTTACCCCCTGCCTCAGGGTGTCCTGTCCAACTCTATCCTTAACAGATATGCATAACATCACTCCTCGCTCCTCCGAAATGCAAAAAAAGCCATAACACTAAACAAATCTAGTATTTGGGCCAAAATCCTAGGTTTTTGGCCAAAAACCTCGATCCCCGAATGGCCGAAGGAAGTCTACGATTTTGCCATATGCCGACTTTTGCCCAAGAACATGGATTTAAAAAAACCTAATTAAAAACCTAATTCTGCATTATACTGCGACACATACAAACATACAGGCGCTCGAAAAACATAACCCTCCTGAGGCATTCCAGTCAAAAATTACCTATAGTACCTATAAAATTGTCTATGTGACCCCCCCCCTGAGCCAAGGCTGGATCCGCCGGTGAATTAAAGACCGTATAATATGGACAATTCAAAATATAATAAATAGTTTTAAATCGATATTTTATGACTTTAAAGAAAAGTTGTTCAGTTTTATGAGCTGGTCAACTCTTTGAACATTTTCAACGTTGTTATTACTCCATAATAAACTTATTATGCAATTCTTTTTTACAAACAAAAGTCAATATAATACAGATTGATTAAATGACCTTAGAATTTCAGGCGCAAAAAAGTTAAGACTTATTGATGGCAAGTTGATGGCGTTTTAAAAAATACCATCGTACAAAAAACGCCAGACGTTTATGTAGTAAGTTTCTAGTTTTCCCCAAGTTTCTATAAATAGCAAACATCATAAATAGCGAACATGGAAAATACGCAAGCATAGCTTAAAGCTGTAACTGTGAACATTAAAGGGACACCGAGGTTCATATTAGGTTTATAATTATATCACCTCCTCGCCTATTGTTTACCTAATACTATGACATTGAATGTGAGAGATCTTGATACTAGCCCTGTAAAAAGAGTTAGATAGAAGTCCGGAAAAGGCTGACCAATGTACGTTTTCTTTTATTTAATAGTTTATTTTTGAATTAATAATAAGGCATTAGGCGCGTCCATACCAAGCGAGGCTGCTCGCTGCCTCACTGCCTCGCGAGGCAAACGACTAAAAAATTACGTTGCTTACCCGAGGCAACACATGCAAAATCAACGCGCCTCATTGGGCCGAACTTGGCTCGCGTATGCCGCTCAAGACGGCGAGCACCCTCGGGCAAATTGAAATTCTAGGCTTATTTTAGAACTAGTAGAAGTTTGTTTTTACATACGCCACTGCGACGTGCGATCTAACCGCTTGGTATCATATGTTTTACTAGATGAATTCGTTTACACACACCCTTGACAGAAACAGGTTCAAGTAAAAAGTGCGTGCACAGCGTCGTAGCCAGGTGTATTCTGTATTGGATTTCTACTGATTCAAAAATGCGCCACTTAATTGAGTGAGCAAGAATTTTATATTCCATCAGTTTTTCTTTAATAAACGGCGATACTTAAACGCAGTATTTATGTTCTGTCTACTGAGTGGCTGTTTTTTTTAATTAATTTAATTTCAATACTAAAGTTAGTGATAGCAAGCACTTAACATTATTTGAAAATATTGTCAGTAACTCCTGAATTCCACTTTTCTATAGTTATTTAGTGTTATTATTAGATTTACTTGTTTTTGTCATCGTATCTATCTAACAAAAGTGTAAATATAAATACTTAGTATAATAAATAATCTTTAATTCTAACGGCTGAATAAAAAGTTTTTCTTGAGTTGTAGTTTTCAGCAACATTATTTTTTTTCTATTTAAAGTGCATGAATTAGACAAAAATATGTCGGTTTCTTTTCGTGATTTTAATAACGACGTGTATAATACAAACCTTAGGTATTATAAACTAGTGAATAGTGGATATGGTTTTATAAAAATACGTAGGTATGTCAAACTAGATCTGCCCAGCAGCTAGATTAAAATCTGAAAACAAAACGTTAGATTAGTTTTCTTTAATTTTTGCTGGGCGCCAATGTTAATGTTTAATATTTAAACTGTTCAATTCAATCTATTCTATTATTAATTTTTAGGTACTACTGTGTCAAAAATCTAATATCTTCAATCATTTTACACATACTCGGACAAGTTTTTATTTTATCAGCATTAATTTATTGTTGGAAATAGTTGGCATATTTTGTTTTTCAAAATCTAATGTAACATGACGTCATCCTAAATCTGTAATACTAATTTAACTTAAATATCTATTTTAATGTTAGCCGACTACGGCAATAAGATGTAGGCTTCGAATTAGTGATATAAATCTCTAAATTAGTTGCTGATTTTTATATAATTTACCAAAAACAAAAAAGGTGTCGTTTATAGATATAATTTGTGAATGTGTGAGTTTGTGATAGTTGGTTACCAAAATGATCTTTTATAGATCCCAGGGATTTGATTAGAAAAAAACATAATAGAAAGATTGGGAAAGTATTGTTCTATAACAGATGTAATGTTTGGCATAATTGTACTATCAGTAGCACTTTGAGTTATCCTTTTGTCTCTCATGGCCCTCATGGCTTTTCAGCCATGTATTAGCACTGTGATATTTATTATACTTCAAACTGTTAGAAGACTACGTAACTACTAAACAAAACCATCCAACTGACATGCTATTGAGCATGCCATCGACACACAACTGAATCGATTTCAATTTAATGATTCATAGAAGAAAGGGACCATAAATGACAACATTATTGTTTGCGTCTTTTAAAGATGTCCACAATAATGTTGCCATTTCGGGTCCCCTTCTTGTATGAATCAGGTAGTAGCAGCCTTCGGCCACAGTTAAAAATATTGGTTTAAATTTAATACATTTGATCCGATAAGTGAATACATTGGCGAAATCATTATATGGAAACGCCATAAACAAGAAATTGATTGATAAGTGAATAAACGTGCTGCTGATAGTTCAAGTTATGCATTTAAGGCGGTTATCTTCATTCTATTGCCGTAGTCTATATTAATTAGCCTAGAGTATTGTAAAAATTTATAGATAAGTTCGGCTAAATATAAGCAACACTAATTTATACGAATGAAGCACACAATATTTGTTTCGTTCACACTATGATCGGTTTTATAAGCGATGGATTAATAAATGCAGGAGTATGAAAATAACACTGTCTTTATTTTAAAGTAAATATGTACAAAAATATATAATTCCACACTTTCGTAAAAGGTTACCAAAAACAATAACGTACAAAAGTTACATACAATATTGATTGAAATTTTCCAACCAATAGATAGCTAAAACTCAGAACCGGCTGGTGACGATAAGGAACAATTTTCCCCAAGGAAAATAGGTCGAAATATTGAAAAAGTATTTGGACCTCACAAAATTGTCGATTAGCTGATTTGAGTTACGAATTACGATGCAAATTTTTATGCCATGTTCCTTAGGAAATGTAGTCTTTATCACCAGCCGGTTCTGAGTTTAGGCTATCGGTCACTTGTAAAATTTTATCCTTTATATCACGCCTATGACAAACAACGAATGACAAAAGTTTCAGAATCATTCACAAGACTGTATCACCATAGTGACAGGTTGTCAGCCTGTCGCCTAAAATTGCAATACTCATCTACCCTCAAATCCCTTAGTCGCTTCTGACGACACCCACGGGAAACACATGAAGTGGTGCCATTCTAAGCCGGCATCACACGGTAAAGTACAAAAGTTGCTGATGTGATGTTTTAAAGCCGCAAAACGTCATCAAAGTAATCTATTGGGATTTATATGCACTCACAGTGTTATAATCTTCTCATACCTAAATGAAGACAAGGAATTGAAAAAAATTTCATGCATCGACCGAGGCATGTGATTCAAGATTCATATAATACATTACTTTGATGACGTTTTGCGGATTTAAAACACGACAAGAAATTGATAAAACTTCATGCATCGGCCTAGGCATGTGCATGCCATTTTTTCAATTGCTTGTCTTCATTTAGGTATGAGAGTAATATGGTACTATGTTTCAATTTCTTATGTTCAGTCATCAAAGCAAATTGCAAAGAATTACAAATGCTGTCAAGGGTCGGAGCTGACTCGTATGAGCCTCAGCTTGCTGCCCTCGAGCAGCGCGACGCCGATGTCGTTGGTGCCGCCGCAGTAATGCGACGATGAGAATACGGATATCACGCGACCTCGGAGTTGCACCTGCGAAACAAATACTCAAATTTTAAAACACTTCCCGTGTTTCTAAACTGAGGGCGCCTATTCATGTCAGCCAATACCTACTCCTACGGGCACAGAAGTTTCTCGCATACCTGCTAATGACGGCAATAATGTGCCAGTAAGTAGATATTTTATTTCGAAAACGAATTTATTTCCTTAACAAATCGTATTTTTATTTCTAGTCATTGAATTTTGGAAGGGCAGTTGGGTCCGGTGGTAGAGCATCATAATATTTAAGGGTAGCAAATTGCGCAAAAAAATAATTTTCACTGGTAAAATGACTGAAACTGCAAAGGAACCCAATACAACTCTGAGGCCCTCTTGAAACAAGTCCTTTAACACGGCAAGCTGTCGAGCTCATTGCGTTCGCAATCGCAATAAGTTTTATGTCAGTATGACCACGCTGTCTTTTAGTGCTGCTACCACTTGGTGCTACCACCACGAGATTTAGCGTGAAAAGTCTGGCTCGCTTCGCTCGCAATACGTTACATGGCAGATTGGCGCCTAGTCGGGCTCGCTTCGCTCGCAATACGTTACATAGCGGATTGGCGCCTAGTCGGGCTCGCTTCGCTCGCAATACGTTACATAGCAGACTGACGCCCAGTCGGGCTCGCTTCGCTCGCAATACGTTACATAGCAGACTGACGCCCAGTCGGGCTCGCTTCGCTCGCAATACGTTACATAGCAGACTGACGCCCAGTCGGACTCGCTTCGCTCGCAATACGTTACATAGCAGACTGACGCCCAGTCGGGCTCGCTTCGCTCGCAATACGTTACATAGCAGACTGACGACCAGTCGGACTCGCTTCGCTCGCAATACGTTACATAGCAGACTGACGACCAGTCGGACTCGCTTCGCTCGCAATACGTTACATAGCAGACTGACGACCAGTCGGGCTCGCTTCGCTCGCAATACGTTACATGGCAGACTGACGCCCAGTCGGGCTCGCTTCGCTCGCAATACGTTACATGACAGACTGACGCCCAGTCGGGCTCGCTTCGTTCGCAATACGTTACATGACAGACTGACGCCCAGTCGGGCTCGCTTCGTTCGCAATACGTTACATGACAGACTGACGCCCAGTCGGGCTCGCTTCGTTCGCAATACGTTACATGACAGACTGACGCCCAGTCGGGCTCGCTTCGTTCGCAATACGTTACATGACAGACTGACGCCCAGTCGGGCTCGCTTCGTTCGCAATACGTTACATGACAGACTGGCGCCTAGTCGGGCTCGCTTCGCTCGCAATACGTTACATGGCAGACTGACGCCCAGTCGGGCTCGCTTCGCTCGCAATACGTTACATGACAGACTGACGCCCAGTCGGGCATGCTTCACTCGCAATACGTTACATGACAGACTGACGCCCAGTCGGGCTCGCTTCGCTCGCAATACGTTACATGACAGACTGACGCCCAGTCGGGCTCGCTTCGCTCGCAATACGTTACATGACAGACTGACGCCCAGTCGGGCTTGCTTCACTCGCAATACGTTACATGACAGACTGACGCCCAGTCGGCTCGCTTCGCTCGCAATACGTTACATGACAGACTGACGCCCAGTCGGGCTTGCTTCACTCGCAATACGTTACATGACAGACTGACGCCCAGTCGGGCTCGCTTCGCTCGCAATACGTTACATGACAGACTGACGCCCAGTCGGGCTTGCTTCACTCGCAATACGTTACATGACAGACTGACGCCCAGTCGGGCTCGCTTCACTCGCAATACGTTACATGACAGACTGACGCCCAGTCGGGCTCGCTTCGCTCGCAATACGTTACATGACAAACTGACGCCCAGTCGGGCTTGCTTCACTCGCAATACGTTACATGACAGACTGACGCCCAGTCGGGCTCGCTTCACTCGCAATACGTTGTTACATGGCAGACTGGCGCCTAGTCGGCTCGCTTCGCTCGCAATACGTTACATGGCAGACTGGCGCCTAGTCGGGCTCGCTTCGCTCGCAATACGTTACATGGCAGACTGACGCCCAGTCTGGCTCGCTTCGCTCGCAATACGTTACATGGCAGACTGACGCCAATAACTTAGATCTGTTCAAGACCTACAACTTTTTCAAAGGCATTAATTGCAATATTTACCATGAATCCGTTCTGGTGCAGCTCATGCGCTCGCACCACATGTGACAGTTGATTCGCGAGCAGGAAGCGGTCCACTGCTGTCTGGTCAAACACATGACCGGTACCCCTCTTGACGTTCGCAGCAAAACCTTCGTTGGTAGTCAGTTCTGCGGCCGTGGATGCCGTTAGCTTGTTCGCCCTGGAATTCGGTTTCATCAACAGCAAGAAGTGATTTAACAGCAAAGTGTTTCAACAACAAAAAGTTATTCAACTGTAAAAAGTGTTTCAACAGTAGAAAGTGGTACGACAGCAAGCCTCGTCCTGTCTAAAGTCGTGATTCCCCCTTGATACTTGTATCATCTTCTATATCATTATATTTCGCCATCTTCTTCTATCTTTGGCTACGTGAAGCGCATCATGGAAATCGCTTTCGAGAAAAGAACTAATCTAATCCGACCATCTTACGGGACTACGGCCGACAGCAAGCAGAACTGTTCTAAATATTATGATAGCTTGTTGTGGCAGAAAATACGAGCGCTTTTAATACTTTCGCTTTGACTTACTTGACGGGATCGTTCCAGAGCAGTTCCCAAGCGATGGTGCTTTGCTCCGAAGGCCTGGTGAGGGGCACCGGCACTTTGTCAATAGCCGTGATCAGGGGACACACCCACGGCGGCGGGATTCCGCCGTGGCAGCAAAATACCTGGTGAACCACATTTCATTTTACTCATTCATCATATTACGTGTAACGTCATTGAGGTGTAATTTTTCTGGTCTATTGCGAACAATAACTGGCTGTCGAGATTACGGAATAACCAAGCAACTTGATTGTAAGTTATCATTCCATAATATTTCCTCCATTCCATGACGTTGAATTGTAGTATCTTAGTTTTGAAGTGAAGTGTCCCCTACCATACCTTGTCGTCAATGACTGCAGCTAAAGGTAGCACATCGAAGACGTTATTGATAGCGTTCCAGATTTTACTGCCTTCCGCATCGCCATACTTCTGTACGCATTCTCTGAAACAAGACAGCTGTTCTGTTCAAAAAGCCTGCGCTGCCGCACCAGTTTACGCATCATCATATACCTACCTTCACTTTCTTCAGGGCATAGGTCTCTTCTTCATGATTATATCCTCCTCATGGGCGTTTGACAATATCAAAGATCTGTGCCAGTTGAAGATTTCGCCAGACCATCGACCAGGGTGCCTTGCCTATTTTAAGAACAGGGCTTTTCGCCTGTTTGTGTCCTTCCCAAGTATGGAAAGGTACTTGAAAGCCGCCAGCGAAATGACTATACTTACGTATGGAACGTGAACATTCTCTGAATGTCCCTGGTCTCGTGGTTGCCGCGTATCATCAGCACACCCTTAGGCCTCTGCAGCTTGGCAGCCAGCAGGTACGCCATCAGCTCGGTGCCGTGAGGTCCGCGGTCCACGAAGTCCCCGAGGAACAGGAGCTTCGCTGGTGATATCGACGCCCCGGACGGCCACAATGCTGTTTCCACGGCCAGTAGCGCCGATAAGTTGCCGTGGAGATCGCCTTCAAAATGTTAAGTATGGTTTATGGTTGTGTTGTGGCACCCATATTTTCCCGACATTCCATGATATAAACAGTGGCGTATACAGCTTCAGTTTATGGGAAAGGTCCAAGAAGGGACACAATCACAACTCTATTGGGCGAAAGGAGCAGCGCTAAAATGCGCCCCATTCCATTGCACGAAATATGCATTGCAAGCGAAGCAAACGATTACAAGTTGTTATTGTGACCCTCCCCATCTATGAACTGAAGATGAATAGCCTCTGAGTAAAGATGCTCTTTCTAACCAATACAATAGACGGGCGAAGTGAGTCGCAGCAGCCTCGGCTCAGCCTGGCAGATCGGCGCGACGGCATTAGCCAGCTTTAGCAGCAGCGCGCCCATCGCCTGCTCCTCCGCCGGCGCTGCCCACGAGAACGCCGATTTGTTCGCCACTAGAGAACTGTTCGTGGCCACTGATATTCGTCTCTGTGGAAATGGAATAGGTAAATTGTCATAAAAATTACTTCACTGCTCAAGCAAGGTTGGGTGACGAAGTGACAACCGCCAGGTACCTAGAAAAATGACTATATTTTTTATTTAGCCTCTGTGTCCCACTGCTGAGCAAAGGCCTCCCCTCGTTTGCGCCACTCTCCTCAATCTCCGGCTTCTGTCTGCCAGTCACTACTAAATGCGACCAAGTTATCTTGCTATCTTCTTCGAGGCCAGCCTTTACGTTAAAAATGTCTTCGGTAAGAGGTTTGCTTCAGTAATTCGAAGAACTTTTGTTGATTACTGAATACATACACCTGGGAGCTTCTCGACCGGCGTAGCGAAGTAGTGGACGGCCGCCATCGCTTCCACGGGCATAGTGCCCGGTCCGAGGACGTCCAGCGAAGCCTGTGTTGGCATGTCCACTGTTATCAGCCTGGCAGTTGACGGACTCACTGCTTCTTCTGCGGGACAATCATTGACAAATTACGTGCAAAACCAATTTTTGGGTAGGGGTAGTACCTACTTGCGCGATCTCCAAGTCAACAACTGGGAGGAGATCGCGCAGGACATTGATCAGTTGCGATGGCTCGTTTCGGAGGCCAAGATCATTTCGGGTCACTGAGCCAGCGTAGTTAGTTGGTAGTAAGTACCTAAACGTTCAAGGGAACAATATAGTAGGTACCAGATGAAACGTAATTTATTAGGCCGTAAAAGCTCCTGTAACAGCAGTTGCTCCAAAGGCCAAGTTCCTGAATCCAGAGGATGCGGCACTCTTTGCACCCATCCTGTTGCTTCGGTGATGTACTCGCAACGCAAATCGTAGATCATTCTTACCGTCGAAGTGTTTGAGTTCGATCATCTCGTTCATGGCGTCCTTGCGCACGCGCACCGTGTAGGTGGCCACGTTGTAGTCGGGGCTGACTGCGCCGGCCCCGCGCCGCTCGGACGCTGTCGACGCTACGGAACCGTCGGCGAGCTGCGTCTGTGCTCCATGACCTGATGCTGCATACAGAAAACTCTTCGTGAACAGCGTCTCGTAATCCATTTTGGCTTCGCTTACACTACCAGTTCTTTTGTCGTTCAGCTGTGGGCTGACTCGTAAATGGGATCTATAGCGTCCTCCTGATAGACGCTAAGATGATGAAACTTGACTGAAGTCTGAAGTGGCTCGTCGACGCGCCATCACACAGCCGCTCGGGGCTACGGTCGGGCATAGACTGAATCCCTACCCTACCGTCCGTGGTGACGTACGTGCTCGAGACACTGACAGTCAATACACTTACTCTTTATACTACGATAGTCATTACACTAACTCAATACACTACAGGATCGAATTGCCAGGCTTGGGCTCGGGCTTTGTCTGGCCTCACAAAGATATTTCATATTCCACAAGTCTTCAGACATTTAACTGACAGCAAATATTATCAAGGCTTACAAGGCTTGGCTGGCTGCTTGGCGACGCTAGCGGACGAGCTGCCGTTAGTTATCTGCAGGTCGGCGAGGTACGCGGAGACGCTGCGCGGCGTGCGCAGCATGGAGCTGGTCCCGCGCAGGCGCATCTCGCTCACGCTGCGCAGGAACTCCGACACCGGCAGCTGGGAGTTCGGCTGCAGCCCTATTTGCCTAGAACATCAACCATAGTGTGATCCTCGTTCGATGGAAACGTTTATGGACCGATAAATGCTCCGCTCCTGATAAAGCCGTGTGGTAGCGGCTAAGAATACTGCCCCTAGTCCACTCAGGGTGTTTCGTAAAAGGCGACGTAGAGTTTCTGACCTCAGCTGAATATCTGTTGACTGTGGTCAACCGGATGGTGGTGGTGATAGTACCTACAAAAACATTTTTAAAAACGTCAGGCAACCCCAACTGATTTGGGATGAGGGCAGGAAGATGATGAGGTGTATATGCTCTCGATTTCAAGAATATGTACTGTTACGATTTTAGACTACAATTATAGATAATTTCCTTACATTGCTACGCTACTTGCCTCAGAATCACGTCGGCATCCCTCGAGACGCTGAGCGCGTCAATCGGCAGCTGACGCGCGAGCCTCGCAGCCGCCACCAGCTCTTTGAATTCCACGTATTCTAGCTTCTGGTCGCGATTGCAGTCGAAGTACCTTCCATCACAACCACAAGCAAATTTAAAACCGTGTAAGAATCCTAAGTTTAAGGTGGCAGTGGCCAGGACACTTGGAAAGGAAGCCAGACGGATGGTTGGTTGCCAAAGCAGTCACAAAGTGGTGGCCAAGGAGAGCAAAACGGTCAGTGGGCAGACCATCAGCCCGGTGGTCTGAGGACATTACCAAGTCGAGAGAATCTCTATGGATGAGAGCCACCAACACAGGGCTGTAAGGATTGACGCAATTGAGAAGAGACCAGTGACCAGTGGATAATGGTGATGATGACGATAGAAGCAGGTTGCGAAACGTAGGATAAAACGAAAGTATGAATGCCTATGGTGAAGCCAGCTTACCGAAATATGTATCGGCAGCGTATCTCGGCAGGTATACCTCCATGTTGCGTGCCTGGCTCCGTGGCTGCGCACCAAAGCAACATTTCTTGGAATGATAGCCCTCCGCGACCTTCCAAATCTGCTGCTCTGTGTATCGCAAGTTTGAAGATTTATTTTTAGCATTTTATGAAACACATTGAATGACTATCCAACCAAAAAACTTCGTAAAGTAACGAATACTCCAACCTTATAGACATTACTCACCTGAAAAGGTTGTTGCACTGCACGCGCTGCCAGCCCATGTCCACCATAAAGTTGGTGAACACTTGGAAACTCAGGTAGAGCGCAGGGTACGACTGCGTCATGAACTCGGAGAATAGCCGTATCTGATCTGCAAGATGAATACGGATAGTACCACCCGCTCCTAGTCTGAGTTCCTACTATGCTTATTTTGATTGAAAATTTGAGTATGAAAGCTGTGCCGTGTGTCGTGCCTGCTCAGTATAGCTAGCTCAGATAGGTGTCGTAAAAGGCGACTAAGATAAAGAGATGAAACTAGGAGATGGGCAGCAGCGTTCTCTGAGAATTCAACATCCTGGACTGGTCTCGGCAATTTGCCTACCAAACGTGATGAACAAATGAGTGAAGTGGATATGACAAATGCCCCTCCCATCTCTAGCAGTGGACTGTCGTGGCTGTTAATGTGAAGGGAAGAATGAAAATAACCGTCTCTAGTATAGTTGGCAGCCACCAGCAGCTGGGCGTTGGGTGATGAGACGGCGACCGCTCCAGCGCCGGTCTCTGCACTTATGAGCACGTCCTCTTCGCAGATCTCGATCAGCAGTTCTGAGTCGAACTCTTGCCACAACTGTGTAAACGAAATAAGACAAAAGTAAACAAACAGGCACTGGTTTTAGGCTTGGCTATTTCAGCTCACAACCTGAGTGTTCCAGTGAACGCTGTTCCTACACCCATTTCCCGACGGACGGGGTTGCAGCTACGGGCGGGCGGGTAAATGTGACCTGTTGGCAACCCTACACCCGCTTGGTGAAGATATTCGTATACGTAGGTAAGGTACTGAGTCTTATGAAATGGCTGAACAGGCTGAGGGCAGTGTTGCACTGTTATACACAGGTCCCCTTTCAACTCCGTAGTCCACCAGGGATCAGATTGGAAACAGTTACTATCTATTTTTATTGTGCAGGCAGCTAGGGAAGATACAACTTGCCTCTACATTTTATAAAATAGGTACTCTGCTAAGTTCCAAGGGTGTGTCCTACCGGGTCCTCCTTGTTCTGGTCTCCGAACGCCATCTGGCAGAACATGGCCAGCTCCGGGCTCTTGAGGGTCGCGTGGGCTCGTTGAAGCTCCATGATGCTGACGATATTCTAGTAAGTTAAGCTGTATAGCACTACTCCAAACAAAGGTATACTACCGGGTCCTCCTCGTTCTGGTCTCCGAACGCCATCTGGCAGAACATGACCAGCTCCGGGCTCTTGAGGGTCGCATGGGCTCGCTGACGCTCCATGGTGCTGATATTTTAGTAATCCAAGCTGTATAGCAGTACTCCAAACAAAGGTATACTACCGGGTCCTCCTTGTTCTGGTCTCCGAACGCCATCTGGCAGAACATGGCCAGCTCCGGGCTCTTGAGGGTCGCATGGGCTCGTTGAAGCTCCATGATGCTGATTTTCTACTAAGCTAAGATCCAAAATACTAGTCTAACAAAGGTACTACCGGGTCCTCCTTGTTCTGGTCTCCGAACGCCATCTGGCAGAACATGGCCAGCTCCGGGCTCTTGAGGTTCGCGTGGGCTCGTTGGCGCTCCACCTCCATCGTGCTGAACCAGTTCAGGCGACCACGGATGTTTTGCTGAAATATAATAATGGAAGATAGGTATCCAAGGCTTGTGTTCAAGACACTTGTGCAGCTGATAGAAGATTCATATTAGATAATAGTCTGGTACGCATTGGATGGCAAAACGGGAGAAAGAGCGTTAGGTATGGCGTAGGTTCAGTCCAGCAGTGGGCTGCAATAACTGGCAATCGCTGATGTGATATGCATTATACCTAAGCTTTATTGCACCTTAATATCCATTCCTTACATAAGTCTAGGATCTAGTCAATGGTTCTAAGTAGTTGTAATACAAACCAATTTAATTTTAGTTTTCTTCTTGACATCAGCTTTGATAGGAACTTTGTAGACGACATGATACACTGACGCCAAATGGTGATAGGGAAGCCAGATCTTGTAGACCCGGAGTGGGGCGCATTGAGTTTGTGATACCGTATCCAGCCCGAATAACTGAAACATTTAGTTAAATTATTATAAAGTACAAGTGGATATTTATAGAATAGACCTTTCTCAAAATACTGAACCTACGAAATGTATGGAGGCGTTCGCTCCGAGGATGATGCCTTATGTCCGGCGGTCGCTGACTAATGTAATGCTAGTCAAGTCAATAATTTTACAGAATTATTGAGTCCTCGAAATAATACGGAGTTTCTACTGTTGCTAAACGTCTTCTAAACCCAAAAACTTTCAACCTGGTTCTTAGCGCCTACTCGTTTGTGCACACTTTGCTGCTATGGGTAACTAAATTGCTCAAAAACAAATTTCAGGCGTTTCATATTAGACTCAAAAAAACGTAGAGGAAGCTAAGAATTAGAACCTACATCGAAGTATATTTTGTGGGCAGTCGATTTCCAGCAATGTTTCTCGGTTTTACTGGAAGGTATCCAAAACTCTCCAGTTGCTTCTTTAGTGAGCAAAACGGTTTTGTCATTCGGACAATACACCACAAGGGAAACGACATCGCATATATCTTTGTAATGCTTAAACATTTGGAAATCTGGGTAATTTATTAAGAAGTAGTAATAAATTGATTTAATCTAGATAAAAACCAAATAAAAACTGTGCGTAAATAAAGATAAAGCCGCTAACCAGTGGCTAACCACAGATCAGATGGATTATATGTCAATGCTCCTTGACAAAACGAAAAATGACAAATAAAATAATTGTCCAAAAAGTTTCCAAATTATTAGGAAGCATCGGGCACTCGTGAGGAAGCGAGAAGTCTTGATGCAGCAGTTGCAGTTGCATACATTTGTTCGAATGATTCCCTCTTCCAAATTTTTTGCTCTAGTTTTTGAGTTATATAAAAAACATGTTTGCGGCTATCGAGCAATGATGATTGATGAGCCTACTATCGTAACGGGAGTTAACGGGACGGAAAATCCGCGGTACTCTAAGCTTGCGGCGGAAGTTAGCTTGTAGGTAATGTAGCCGATACGACAAGAAGAGCTTAGTTTAAACCTAATCGCTCAAATCGGGCGTACTATAGTGGCTCAGCTGTAGTGTAGTGGTATAGTATAGCATAGCGGTAGGTTATGCATCTATAGTATGTGACGTAGTGATCACGCCACCTTTTCTAGGCCGAATGGAGAGCTATGATTGGTTGAGAGCTCCCCACCCCACAAAAATATGACACATTCAACACTTCTAGTGATGTCGAACGAGTGATCTTCTGAATCGAGTACACAATTTTTTTCCGTAACATACGCAATTTATTAATAGTTTACGCAGATTAACGCAAAACAAAATGCTAGTATTTATGATTTGGCTATTAATTTGTTGTGATAGCCAGACATGCTCGGTTAAAATAGAAAATTAACTAATAAAACTCAAATAAGATTACAATCGATTTACTCACAATCGAACCTATCTGTCAAATGACATGAAAACATTTCATCCCATCACCAATAATTCGGTTTCGCTGGACGTTACGTTCCTGGCTCTTTGTAAAAAGTGTTTTTATCGCATTTAATTGAAAATTAGTGATAATTTACAAGTGTTGAGTTAACCAGCGGACCCAGAAAAATCCAAGGTAAGTGATTTTCTTTAGAATAACTTAGCAGACTTTGCCTGCGTTCGATTTTACGATCATACGTTTCTATAACCTAAAAAAAGCTTGAATTTTCTGGTCTATTTGCTGTGCATCAGCTAAATAATTTGTTGGATATAGTCTTCTTGAATTGGAAAATCGTTACTAGGCGTTTGAGATTGTAATTTTGTGGATTTGCGTTAGCTTTCGTTAGTATTTACATCGCTCTCAATGTCATTGTCTGGTACTATATTTTTACATTTTCGGCGGACTATGAAATATATTTTTTGCTTACAATGCACTGGGAAGTGGATACATAGGTTTCCAATAATTATTTAAAGGTTTTCTCTCAATATATTTTTTATTGTTTTCTACCTGCATGTGTCAAAAAATAATGGTGCATTTCTAGCATTTATTACTATGTTTTGTGGTTAACAATACAGTTTAAATGCACAAAACAGTAATATTAATATATGAAACATAAAACAATACAATGAAGGTCAAAGAATGAACCAATGGGTATGATGTTCCAGGCCTTGAAAATGGTGTTGAAGGTAACGTCATGGAGCAAAAAACAGTCAAAAGGGCATTTATTGAAAACATTTTATTTGGCTTATCAGCGAAACAAACATCCATGTCACTCAGCCATTTACGATAAGGTCAACATTGCAAATAAATTATTGTCAATAATAGCTTGATAATAGCAGCAGAGGCATTTAATTTGCACTTTGAGAAGGACCTTACTGATAACCCTACTACTGATCACTCTGTCACCAAGCTAGCTGACAATTATCTTGTTGATATGCAGTGTGCAGTAATTAATTTTCGATCTACTTTATTTTTACCCATGACGGGATGGAGACGGTATATTTGTTTGGGGTGAAAGAATGTGCATATCTAATTTTGGTTCTCTTATTCTGGAAAATGTGTAACTAACTATAACTTTACTATACTTAAAATACTCTTGTTATTACTTTTGCTAATTTCAGCACTTAGTTTTTTAAATACAGTTTCTTGCTAAGTACTGTAATAAGTACTACTTACTTACTACGCTGGCTCAGCGACCCGAAGTGGATCTTGGCCTCCGATACAACTGCTCGCCACTCTTCCCTGTTCTGCGCAGTTTGCTTCCAATCAGGCTTTTGGAGTGCGTGCAGGTCTTTTATAACTTCGTCAGTCCAGCGATATCTGGGTCGACCTACAGGGCGCTTGCCCATTGGCCGGCCCAGGTATGCCTTCTTGACCGCTCGATCCTCTTCCATCCGCTCCACGTGGCCCAGCCAGCGCAGTCTAGCAGCTTTACTCTCCCCGATGATATTGGGCTCACGGACTATGTCCTCTATTTCCTTGTTCTTTCTAATTCGCCAGATGCCATCCTCATTTTTCACAGGTCCCAGGATCTTCCGCAGTATTTTTCGCTCTGCCACTAACAGTTTTTCTTCCTCCTTCAGGGTCAGCGTCCAGCTTTCGCATCCGTACATCAGTATGGGTCTTATAACTGTTTTATAGATGCGAACCTTTGTTCTCCTGCTTATAAGCTTTGACGTCAACACTTTGTGAAGGGCTGCTGAGCACCTTAGGGCATTTAGGATACGGATGTTAATTTCATCTTCCCTCTGATTCGTGTCTGTGACTGTGCAACCCAGGTACTTGAACTTGTCCACCCCTTTGTAGGAGGTACCATTGACTATCAGGTTGTTTCTTTTAGTCCTAGTGGTCTTGAATCTTCTCATGTGGAGGTACTCTGTTTTGTCCTGGTTAACCCTGAGACCTACTTTTCTGCCTTCCGACTCCAGTACACCGGCCAATGCTCTCACGTCTGCCGCACTTCTTCCCATCAATGCGAGGTCATCCGCGTAACCTATGACTTTGTGCGTCCCGTTTAACTCAACTCCATCACCGTGTTCTAGTACTTTTCGGACTACGTATTCGAGCATCAAGTTAAACAGCATAGGTGATAGCGCGTCTCCTTGTTTGAGCCCTGTGATCACTTCAAAGGCATCCGTGAGATTTCCTCCTACTCTAACCTTCATACTACTGTATTGTGTGGCAGCTTTGGTGATGCGTATCAGCTTTTCGGGGATGTTGTATGATCTTAATACCGTATAAAGTGTTTCCCTATCCACACTGTCATATGCTTTGGTGAAGTCGACGAAGAGAGAGTGGATGTCTTGTGCGTACTCCCATTTTTTCTCCATAAGCTGCTTAAGAAGAAAGATTTGATCCACTGTGCTGCGATTACGGCGAAAACCACATTGGTAGTCTCCTATAATCTTCTCTGCAAATGGTTCGAGCCGGCCCAGGAGAACATACGACAGCACTTTGTAGGCAGTTGGGAGTAGCGCAATCCCTCTATAGTTGGAGCATTTCTTCCTAGAGCCTTTTTTATGGATTGGACATATAACCCCATATTCCATTCTTTTGGCTGCTTTTCTTCCTCCCAGATCTTACATATAATCTCATAGAGGCGCGACTGTATTGCTCCTCCGCCGTACTTCCACAGTTCTCCCGGTATGCCGTCAATCCCTGGACACTTGTTGTTCTTCAGTCGCATAATGGCCTTTCGCACTTCCTCAAAGGAAGGAGTTTCTACATCGACTTCACACACCTCCTCCCGCTGGTTCAAGCTGAAAGCTACTGGTGGGCAATTTAACAGGTCCTTGAAATATTTACACCATTCAATTTTTAGTTTCTCCGGGTCGGATATGAGGTTGCCTTCTTCATCTTCAAGAAACAAGTAGCAACTTAATAATAAAAGTCTAAACACTTAAACATTATACAACAAATTTTATATTTATTGTCTATTGTGCAGAAATAGCTATAAATCATGTTTTTTTATGTACTACCACAAATTTGTCAATAAAAGATTTATTAGGCATGGAAGGTCGTCATTCATTGAAGTTCGTAGACAAAGTACCTAGTCTACCCAGTCTACTACTATGGCCACCCATAGTCCGCTGCTGAACATGGGCCTACCCCAATTGGGGGGTATTGCCATACCCACCAAAGCGTTGAATATATTTACAGGGAATGCTGCTACTCATTTCCTGGATCTATCCCTTAGTCGCTTTTTACGACACTCACGGGTAGAATTGGTGTGATGTTATTCTTAGCCACACCACACTTCAAACCACCCAGTCTGTGTGAATCTAATGCCCATGTTACACTAGGGCCAGAAGATTTGTAGCCATGCCAAAATGTTCCTGAAACACAACTAGACTGTTGCATTAACTACATCCAAGAACTAATTATCTACCATTCATATGATTATCCTGTTGTCCAGATTCACAATTTCCATTGTTTTTGAAACATTGTTATCAACTCAACAGCTACAACAGTCCAATGCTGCACATGGGATTCCTGGTATTAAGTGTTTTCTTAACTCACCATGCGGGATTTATAGGGAATGCTGAAATACAGCAGATCCTTTCTTATTGCTCATTCCCTGTATTCATGCCTCGTCTCCTTTTACTGTATAGGTGCGTACGGACTAGAGGCAGCCTCAGGTTTAGCAGCCTCGCCACGCACGGCTCGTGTAGAGGCTGCCTCGGTAAACAACATGAGGCAGCAGACTGAGGCAACCTGCCTCGGGTCGAGCCAGGCGCGACAGGATCGACAGCTGATTCACTCGTATTTCTGCGTGTGCGTCTTCCGCCATTTTACTGCTATCCACGCACGACAAATTATGGCGTCGAACGAAACCCGTGCTGCTGCTGCGTTTATTTGCTAATCTTTCCCATGCATCTCTTTTTACATTTTGATCGAAGTAATTTTCATCACGGCGATTCCACAAAACCTGTTCTTTTTCATAGAAACTTATAAGTTGGATACTTTTTAGGGTTTCGTAGTCTACTAGAAACCCTTATAGTTTCGTCATGTCTGTCTGTCTGTCTGTCTGTCTGTATGCCGCGCCCTCATATCTTCGTCAGTTTTAGAGCTATCGACATGAAATTTGGTGAGAAGATAGATCGTGTTGACCCAAATATAGAAATGTTAAAAAAATATATATTTTAAATGTTTTTTGGTCCCCCTCCCATACAAGTGAAAGAGGGGCAAATTTTTTTTTTCTTCTGTAATATTGAGTAGGGTATCGTTGAATAGGTCTTTTAAAACTAAGTTGAGGTTTTTTTGAAACAAAGTCACTAAAATGTTTCTGTCACGAGATATTTGCTTTTAAAAAGGGCGTTTTTGACCCATAATTTGTTCCAGCTGTAACTTCTAAAGTATAAACGCTAAAAAATTGAAATAAATATGGAATATAGCTTACAATCTGAAGTTACAATGAAAACTATAACGGATATTGTACCCTTAGGGTGAGAATCCACCTGAGCTGTGCGAGGTAGCTAAGCGGTGTGCGAGGAAAAAATCCACCAATAGAATCACTTCATTTTCCTAGCCTCGCTCAGCTCAGCTCTGGTCGAATAGGGTTGAGCGAAGCGAGGCCATTCTACATACAAAACAAGCGAGAAATGTGTGCGAGGGATGTGTTGCGAGGAATGTGTTGCGAGGAATGCGTTCCGAGAAATGTGCTGCGAGGTTTCCACTACATCGCATTCCCCCCCGCTCACACATTTCACAGCTTCGCAACGCATCCTCGCTCCGCACATTAATGCGCATTTTGACAGCTCCGCTACGCATCCTCGTACGACACATTTTATTCGCACAGCTCTGGTGGAAACCCCTACACATTTCCACAGCACAGCTACGCATCCTCGTACGACACATTTTACTCGCACAGCTCTGGTGGATTCTCACCCTTAAAGGTTTCAGGAAAAATTGAGTTTTTCTATTTGCGGTTGGTCATCATACTGCTGCTAACAAACCAGCAACAAAATTAAGTTTGTAATGCTGGAAAACCTGATATTTAAACGTTGACTACGAAACCCTATTTGTGGGCGTGTCTGACACGCTCTTGGCTGGTTTTTTTCCTTGCTCCAATTGATCATTTTCGGACAATGAGCATAATAATAATTTGAAAACAGAAATAATATGAACTTCCGATCTAATTTCAATCTAAGAATAAAATCGAAAATGAAATAACCTCAAAAAAGAGAAAGAACTGCATGACTCACTAAAACCGTGCTCAAATCGCGTCCATACTTGCGAGGCAAGTACGCCGAGGCGCCTTTGAGCACAGTCAAAAAACCGACACCGAATGGCTCGCGATGAGGCAGCCTCGCGCGAGGCGCGCCTCGGGCTGAGGCACGTACGCACTTGAGGCAAAAGTGCCACGCACGGCTCGTGTAGAGGCTGCCTCGGTAAACAACATGAGGCAGCAGTTTGAGGCAACCTGCCTCGGGTCGAGCCAGGCGCGACAAGATAGCGCCGGATAGACAGCTGATTTGCCATTTTACTCCTATCCACGCACGACAAACTATGGCGTCGAACGAAACTCGTGCTGCTGCTGCGTTTATTTGCTAATCTTTCCCATGCATCTCTTTTGATATTCATATCGTAGTACTTTCCATCGCCAGGATTCCACAAAACCTGTTCTTTTTCATATAAACTTAAAAGTTGAATACATTTTTCCTTGCTCCAATTGACCATTTTCGGACAATGAGCATATAATCATTTGATAGCAGATATAATAAAAACTTTCAATCTAATTTCAATCTATGATACAGATCAAAAATAAAATAACCTCAAAAAAGAGAAAGAGCTGCGTGACTCGCTAAAACCGTGCTCAAAACACGTCCATACTTGCGAGGCACGTACGCCGAGGCGACTTTGAGCACAGCCAAAAAACCGACACCGAATTGCTCGCGCCGAGGCAGCCTCGCGCGAGGCGCGCCTCGGGCTGAAGCACGTACTACGTACGCACTTGAGGCAACAGGGCGAGCCGTGCGTGCCTCAGGCGAGGCTGCCTCTAGTCCGTACGCACCTTTATGTATCAACCTCCGTTTATTTCTTTAGGAAAATTTCGGGAGGAACTCTTAAATTACGTAGGACGAAAACGTGTCACCCATTTATTGTTCTTCCGTACGTCATTGTATGACGCACTCGGCCCAATTTGGAGCTTCAATGGGGGTCCGCAATTGGAAGGAAGAGCGAAGTGCAAGACCTTGCGACCTTAGCAAAACGGAGGGCCAGAGAGGGCGAGGTTTCCCACTATTTCAGACAACAGCAAGTTGTTAGATTGCGAACTCCATGGAAAGTTAGTCGCAAGCCTGGCCTTAGGGTCAACGTGCGTCTGGCATCACGACATTTTCCGTAGCTATAACTGCGCCGACCCCAAGTAATTGGGATAAGGGCAGGTAGATGATGATGATGATGAACTGAAATTAAGTCTAATAACTGAAACTTATATTCTCCCTAGTAATAGTGACCGATCGGGAAATCTCAGAACCGGCTGGTGATTAAGAACAACTTAAAATTGCCGATCGGCTGATTTGAGTTACTATGGAAGATTTTTATTCCTTGGGAAAAGCTGTTTCTTATCACCAGCTCGGCCTGCATTTTCACTATCAGTCACTAGTAAAATTTCGCCCTATTTAGTAGAAGTAAGGAGCGTATTGGTTTCCAGCGTCGGCGGCGGTATTAAAAACGGCACCGAATCGTGGAGCCTTTCTTACTTATTTTTGTAATTTACTAGATCCCATTTCTTTATTTTCTATGCCTTGTCCGAACTTTACGAACTAAGCTGGTCGTCAATAAACATGAGTTCCTTTGGGGTACTGTAATCCTCGTTTTGGGAATAAAACGTCTTATTTATAAGTAAGATTACTTTTCTTCTTAAGCCTAATTTAGGATTCCCAGTATCCATCTCTTTTGGTAGGTAATTATTCCGATATGTGCTACTATTTTTACAAACAATCGCTTGCAGAATGGTGATGGCGTTTAATTAATTGGTCGTTATAGTAAGATAACATTACTATAACGACCCTTTGAAACATGGTGTCGAAGTGGCAGCACTGTTTTAGCAAGCCATTTTAGTCCGTAACATTGAATTTATTCTAAATCTGTCTCTAAAAACCTGAAACTTTGTAACTAGACCTTGGGAATAATAATGTTACCCTCTCGGAGAAAAACTTAGGCTTTCGAGTGCTCTCGAACTCTCGATCTCGACCGACACGCCGACACTGACTTGACAACTTCTTTGCCAATTTATAAAAGTTGGATTAGGCTCGCTGGGATAAAACCGAAGTAAGACATTTTTATGTAAACATTACAGCTATTTCTTATACTTTGCGATTTGAACCAGTATTTATACAGTGATAAGCGCGTTCTATTTTCATTCGTCAGAAATTTGGACGAGAGAAATGTTTGCGAGCAGATACCTTCCTAGATAGTACCCGTAGATTCTCAATTTGTCTTTTTCACACTTTGTATTGTATCCTATTATTGTTTCTGGTAAATGATGACCTCTAGCCCACCATCTACCCGAAGTACCAATATTGTATCTTATGAATTTTATTATTATGACAAGTATCATTATGCTGGACATAAATAATGGTTGGTAATCGCGAGGCAAAGTCCAGCGTGTCACACATCAGGTGATCCTCGTGTTATAGGCACGTTATAGGTTTGTTTATTCATGTTATTTGTGTATTAAATTGTTACGGAAATAGTGGTTCAACTAAACAAACAGCAAGTAATAAAACCACATCAAAATATATAAAAAAATCGTTTCATTTTTAAGAAACTTTAGTTCGCCACTGCCTGAACATAACGTACTTCAACAACACACAGATACACAAGATCCCTAAGGTAAAAAAAAAGTATTCCCTTGTTTTAAATTACCCAAACAGTGTTCCATTAATCTCAATCAAAGTACCAGGAGCGCATCCTGCAGCGGTAGGTAGCTGACATAACGCCCGCTGCGAGCTATTCTGGGAGATAGGACTTCGCTCCCTGCGGCCATTACGAATTATCCCGTCCCAGTCCTCAACAAAGTGTCGCTATCCTGCACGGAAACTTACGGATTGTGGTATATCCGATTTGTGTGGTTGACCATCTATTTGAAAGTCACTGATAATCATGCATGAATTTAAATGAATGATGAAACCTATGGCGTTTTAATCAAACCTCCATCGAAGTACCAGGAGCGCATCCTGCAGTAGTAGGTAGCTGACATAACACCCGCTGCGAGCTATTCTGGGAGTTAGGACTTCGCTCCCTGCGGCCATTACGAATTATCCCGCCGCAGTCCTCTGCAAGTGTCGCTATCCTGCACGGAAACTTACCGATTGTGGTATATCCGATTCGCGTGGTTGACCATTTATTTGAAGGTAGAAGATACTGGAATCGTATTTCGAAGAGAACATGGTACTTTGGGATAGCCGATGGCCTGCAGTGGACTGTGGCTCGATGATAATGATAATGGAGGTTTTTAGGGCTTCGTAGTCGATTTTTATCATGTACCTCTAGTCAAGTCTGTCTGTCTGAGGAGGCCCATGTCCAGCAATCGGAAGGAAGTAATATTTCTGGAGGACCTCTTCAACTTCATCATTTAAATCTGCTTTCATTTAAGCTTTTCCTTACTTGTATTCCTACGTCAACGTAGCGCATGGATTACATGTCTTGCAACAGGTAACAACGTGCCTGTACCACGCGTGGACTTTGCTCCTCTCGATTATCCTGCAGATTGCCGCTTTCCTGTCTCGTGTCGCTGCCATCCGTTGTAAGGACTCCATGCGCTAAGGCACAATCAGGACTGGTTGTTTCATCGTTCATACCTTGTGCGACCCGGTGAACTCTGATTTCGGAATTTTTCAGCAGCCCTAAGGACGCGGTTGGTTCATGCACATCATCATAATCTGCCTGCCCTTATCCTATTGCCCTTACATCATAACAGCCACAACAGTCCACTGCTGGACATGGGCCTCCTCCTATCGGGGAATATTGCCATACTCATCACGCTTGGCAGGCGGATTGGCGAGCGCAGTGCAAGATGTTGCATTGATAGGGAACGCTGCTGCCCATTCTCTGGATGAGTGATCCTTAATCGCTTTTTACGACACCCACGCCACGGCTTTTTATCACACGGCGCCCTTACACGCGATCTACTAATCTTATCCTATCTTCTAAGGTCTCCTTATTTTGACGCGGGATATACAAACGTTTACGACTATTGAAGATGTTTTTCTAGACGGAATAAATAATTCCGAAAGGTCCTTACTTATCCAGGCCGGTGCCCTTGGGAGCCCTAGGGATAACGGAAGATTTTTTGTACTTAGTAGTTGTTTATGCTTTCTTGTAGATGTAGGTTTTCTCTCAGGAGATAACTTCGAGTCTTTCTGTTAAGTCTGCTCGTTTCACCTGTTGAATATCCAGTGAAATAATAGCTGTTTATTTGCAGTGAATCATTCATAGTTTCGTGGAAACAATCCTTCTATTCAGCTTAAACTGACTTATTGACTTTCAAAAAGTAACATTTTTAGTAAGAAGTTTATTCATAGCATATATGGTAATGTAAATGGAGTGGAAAAATGTACCACTTACTAAAAGGTATTGTTAAGTGTCATTCATAATCCAATACGGGATTATGTATTTACTAGCTGCCCGTCAGCGGTTTCACCCGCTGCAACCTATTATTCCGCGAGAAAATAGCATTATCGCCTCAGAGTTCACGCACTTTTATAATACTTATATTATAACCTGTTTCCTGTATGAATCAAGGTTTCTTTTCTCGTGGTAAATTTTATACTATGTATATAGTGGCCTGCACCGGCTTTGCACGATTGTAATTTATTTGGGTGGTGTTGGTGGTTAAATAAAACTGATAAAAGTTTAATACTTTAGGGGTTTAAAAATCAAACCCCTGAGACATATATTTACCTTTTTTAGCTCTTTGGCCTTGTCGCAAATTTTAAAACAGATCGCATATAAAATCACGATAATCCATACAAACTTTTTACCCCATTTTTACCCGACTGCCTCAGAAGGACGGTTATGTTTTTCGAGAGTATGTATGTATGTATGTATGTGGACAAGAAAATTCTTTTTCACAGGCTCCAGCCCAAACAGATAGTTAGATTTTGACATATGAGGTGTCATTAGATTCGTCTCAGCAGCGCGAGTGATACTGGCTAAAAATTATAGATTCAAGATGGCGGATTTTTACAGCAAAATACTACTTTAAAATGACCGCAGTCGAGTTTTTTGTTTTTTAACACATCTACTTGTAAACTCAGGTGCCGTGTGGTCCCGGCAGAGTAGAATAGCACCACCCCTTCTCTTCCTGTGAGGGTCGTAAGAGGCGACCGAGGAATAAATCCGCCCAAGCGAATTAGGGTCCAGGAGAAGGAAAACTCCACATACAAACCCGGAACGGGGTTTCCGTCAGGCGCGAGTGACTGGTAATAAATCGTGCGGCAGACTCCTGCAGCCGACCTGGCTCCGCACGTATCGACCCGTCGTTCCTGTGGAGTCAGCCAGGAGCCCAGGAAGGTCGAGAGGGTGGCGCAGGTTCTGGGCAGCCCTGCGTTTTCCATAATTGCGTCCCAGGCAACGCAGTGTCTGTGGAGAGCGTGCAAAAAGCTATGCCGCTCCCATATCGGCTTATACAGCCATGAAAGATTTTGCCTCAGACACTGAATAAATCGTCTGACACAGACGTGTGAGGCCAATGATGATGAGGGGTTATAAATCGAAAACCCCTGAAACGCGCTTAAATTTTTATGTGACAAGTACAGCAAGACCAGTATGTACCATTTGCAAATAATAATATCGAAACATAAATTAATTAAAACATACATACATACATACATCACGCCTTTATCCCTTGCGGGGTAGGCAGAGCGTCAACGGCCGTATAAGTACGGTCGTTATCGCCACGTCTGACACATATTTGAGGGCCGTTTTAGCTATTGTCGTGTATCGCTATAGTGACAGGTTGTCAGCCTGTCGCCTAAAATTGCAATACACATGATACCCTCGAGTCCTTTAGTCGCTTTTTACGACACCCACAGGAAAGAAATGGGGTGATCTATTCTAAGCCGGCATCACACGGCAAATTAATTAAATTAATTAAAAGTTCGATAAAAAAAGCAAAGTAAGGATCATTCTATTCGGATTTGAACGCGAGTCGTCTTGCTTAGAGGGCAAGCGCATTACCGCTTTGCCAGCGTGTCTTTAAGGTGCCTGTTGAATTAACGGATATGTTTCCCCACAAAGTGTCCGTAATTTCAAAATAAGCAAATGATTGCCTTTCACGCCAAAACAATGATGCTTTCGAAAGATTAGAACAAAATACGAAAAGGTTACTTACAGAAACCCAGCAGTGAGTATTAAAGAACATATCTAGCGATCGTCGATCGCGCATTAAAACCCACCCCATGTACGTGAATTTTGCCTTACTTACTCGCCAAGAGATGTCGCTGTTAGTTTTCGGCGAAAACGTTTAAAACGCGGGTCGGCTCAGTCACGCCACCTATGCAAAAATATTGGATTATGCGTGATCCCGTAGGAATAAGACATTTTCCCGCGGTAAAAAGTAGCCTATGTGTTATTCTATATTTGTGAAAATTTTCATGTCAATCTAATCAGCCGTTTTAGCGTGATGTCGTAACAAACACACACACAAACATCCGCCTTTATAATATTAGTAGGATAATCCTGACATTTTATTAAATTATAACATTGTGTTGTAGGTATCTCTTTAAAATAGTAATTCTGACTTTTTCTTTAATAATAAATTAGCTATATTAATTTTATTATGATGATTATAGTGATATTGATAATATCATTATCATTATCATAATAAAATTAATATAAGTATGACTGTAACTTAATGTTATCCTATAATGATGTAAAAAAAAGACTTAACTGCTTGTATTCTAATTATATTGTAGGTACATCCGACATCTGCTACTCGTGGGAACGCAATGATTCGAAACACAACAAACCCTAATCTAAATGGCGGCGATGTAGGAGTTCGCGACTCATCACGTCTCGTTCCTGTTGGGTGCGGATTGCGGGCTAAGGAGAGTCGCTTTGCTACGATGAATGTTAGAGGAGGAATGGTGGATAAAATAGATGAAGTATGTCAGATGATGGATAAGAGGCGTATAGACGTGTTGTGTGTGAATGAAACAAAGCGGAAAGGATGCGACATGACGAAACATGGCCCCTACGTAGCGTATTGGTCTGGAGTCCCTATTACTGACCGAGGCTGTAAGGGAGTCGGCGTGTTTCTTTCCGCACGAATGGCTGAATGTGTGACTGAATTTGAGTGTGTGAGCCCTAGACTCCTCTGGATAAGGCTGAAAGTCGGAATAACTCGCATATTTGTTGTAGGTGTATATGCACCGACTGATGCTGGTACGAGTGGTTCTACCAAAGCTAAAAAACAGAAAGAAAATGAGGAGTTTTGGGATAGCGTGAGAGATGTATTGAAAAACTGCAAGACGAATGAAAGAATTATTATGCTAGGAGATTTTAATGGATGGGTAGGTATGAAGCGAGATGGGTATGATAGAGTTCTTGGTATGTTTGGTGATGAAAGAGTTAATGAAAATGGGAAGAGTTTGTTAGAGGTCTGCTTACAGTGGGATCTTTTTGTGTCGAATACAATGTTTCAACACAAAAAGATTCACACTTATACGAGAGCGGAAGGTACATCAAGAACGATGATTGATTTTGTGATTGTGGATGAAAGATTGAAGAAGAATGTTTTGGATACTCGAGCATATCGCGGTGTCGGCATTGACTCAGATCACTTCCTGGTGATATCCCGAATAAGTGGTCTCTTCAATCGATGGCGGCACAGAGTGACTGAGCGTACTAGTGTTTTGCAAAGAGTGAAAGTGGAAAAATTGCAAGAAAAGGAAGTAAAAAAGGAGTATATTAGAAGATTGAAAGAGGAGTTCAATGGCTTGGATGAGATGTCCGACATTGAAGAAGGATGGAAAGGATTTAAGAAAGGTGTTGTGGATGTTGCGATAGAAGTATGTGGAGTTTCTAAAAGGATGAAAGGAAAATCACAACAGAGTGCTTGGATGAGTAAAGAAGTGCAAGAAGTTGTGCAAAAGAAGAAAAAAGCATGGTTGGATTGGTTAGCTACTAAAGCTAACCGAAGAATGTTAAAAGCGACGGATGAGGATGTAGCGAAAGCACGAGAAGAGTATAAAAGTGTGAAAGATGTGGTCAAGAAGACAGTGGAAAGAAAGAAAGATGAGTATAAGGATGAGTTTGATAGGAGGCTATCTGAAAACTTTCGTTCCAACTTGAAAGTTTTCTGAAATCCATAAGGACAGCTCGAGGAAAAACAGCATCATCCGAGTTGAGTAGGATTCGAAGCCAGGATGGTAGTATAATAAGAGGTGAAGAATGTGTATTGAAAAGATGGAAGGAATATTTTGAAAGTTTATTTGAGAAAGAAGACATAGCGCAAGAAATACCTACGGAAGAAATGAATGAAATTGTGAACGAAAGCGAGATTGAAATGGATGAGATCGTGAAAGCATTGAAAAGCATGAAATCTGGAAAGGCTGCAGGATATGATAGAGTATCGGTCGAAATGCTGAAGGCTGGCGAAGGTGTAGTGGCTAGTCAGCTGTACCTCCTTTTCAACCTTTGCTGGAAAAGCGGTCGAGTGCCAAGTGATTGGTGCAAGGCTGTTATAGTACCATTGTACAAGGGAAAAGGGTCGCAGCTAGATTGCAAAAATTATCGCGGTATAAGCCTTCTTAGTGTTGTCGGCAAACTGTATGCAAAGGTGTTGATTGAAAGAGTGGTGAAAGAAACGGATGAGAAAGTATGGGATGCTCAGGCAGGGTTTCGTAAGGGGATGGGATGCACGGATCAGGTCTTTTCCTTGCGGTGCATAGCTGAAAAGTTCCTGGCTAAAAACCAGAAAGTCTATTGCGCATTCGTGGATTTGGAAAAGGCCTATGACAGAGAGTGGTGAGGAATGAATTGTGGTCGGCTCTATCCATGCATGGGGTGAGCAGTATCTTGATACGAGCGCTGAAATCCTTATATAAGGATTCCAGTGCTTGTGTCAGGATCAACGGCGCATACACGGAACTGTTTAATATCGAGAAAGGTGTTAGACAGGGCTGTGTTGCGTCACCATGGCTGTTTAATCTATTCATGGATAGTTGTTTGACAGATTTGAAAGAGAGTGAATGTGGACTAAGAATGAACAATTTACTCGTCAAATGTCTGCTCTATGCTGACGATCAAGTTATTCTTGCGTCGTCGGCTGAAGAGTTACAGGAGATGGTAAATATTATGAATGAGGCTTTGAAAGAGAAAGGAATGAAAGTAAATGTTAGTAAGACGAAAGCAATGGTTTTTGAAAAAGAGGATAGTACGACAGAGTGTAATATTATAATTGAAGAGGAGAGAGTGGAGCAAGTGAAAGAGTTTGTATATTTGGGATCAAAATTTACATCAGATGGAAAGTGTGAAAGTGATATTGAAAGGAGGGTGAATGCCGGCAACATGGTGAATGGAGCGTTGCATGCCTTTATGAATAGCCAGAAAGTGTCTAATAAGGCCCGTCTGGCTGTGCATAGAGGGGTGTTAGTTCCAACACTTATGTATGGGAGTGAAAGCTGGGTATGGCAGAAAAAGCATGAAAGTAGAATAAATGCGGTAGAAATGAGAGCGTTAAGGAGTATGATAGGAGTAAAATTGAGTGACAGGATTAAGAATAGCGTGATAAGGGAACGTTGTGGTATAAAAGAAGACGTAGTGACTGGTATAGAAAAAGGAATGCTTAGATGGTTTGGCCACGTGGAGAGGATGAATGAAAGAAGATTAACGAAACAAGTATATATGGCGAGTGTGGATGGGAACGTTGGAAGGGGAAGACCTAGACGGACGTACCTAGATCAAATCAGGGACGTTTTAAAGAAAGGCCAGGTCAAGAGTACCCTAAACCGACGAGCGTGCATGAAAAGATTGATGAACGTTGAAGAAGCGAAAGAGGTTTGTCAGGATCGTAGCAAGTGGAAGGATGTAGTCTCTGCCTACCCCTCCGGGAAAGAGGCGTGATGTATGTACATCCGACATCGATACACTGTTGTTTCTTTTATACTTATAAGATCTTTGCAACACAGTGAACAATAAATATAATTTGTATTTGCATTTGTCAATCCTATCAATCAGGCATGACATTGAAAAATCAGGCAAATACCCCACTTTATGGAACGCCTGCATAATTAAAGCAAGTACATTAGTATAGCCTATTACCTACATAAAGTGATGATGGGTTAAACTGCTAACATTAGAATGAGTATATATGTTACGGGCAATTTGATAAGTCCGGGCGCTATTAATACTGACCGGTCAGTATTAATAGTGCCCGACCTAATTGGGCAATGTGATTAAAACAGCACGTTTAATTACTTTTCCCGGTCAGTATGAATAGTTCCCACCCTTCCTTGGGCAAAGTAATAAAAATAAAGAATTGTAATGTTATTTTTTATTAAATGAAGTTAAACTTACATTATTTTAATGAAATTAATCTTACATAATATTCATTAAAGTAATCGATAAATTTGTACATGGGAATTAAAAAAACAAATAGTTATAAATGAAGTTAAACTTATATTATTTAAATGAAATTAAACTTACATAATTTTCATTAAAGTTATCGATAAATTTGAACATGGGAATTAAAAAATCAAATAGTTATAAATGTAATAAAATCAGTAGTTACCTACTATTTTTCATAAAAAATATTAGGTACTTCAATAGTTTGAAAATTAGTAGACTAAGAAAAATGAAGATAAAAATGTTGTTAAGTTTATAATTATTTATTCTTGCAAGATGTGCTTTTGTGACATTTTGAATTTCAGAGAATGTTTGATTTCTTCCCGCCCTTGCCCGGTCCAAGTGATAAATTCAAGCTTACTCTAAAGACAGATTTATTACATGGACCACGGGCACTCGGGCACTATTAATAATGGCCGGTCCAAGTGATTAATTAATCACTTTGCCCGTCGTTTTAGGGCACTATTAATAATGACCGGTCAGTATTAATAGTGCCCGATTAATCACGATGCCCGTAACATATATATTCTAGACGTCGTCCTAAAGCCGCAATAATGTTGCCTGCAGAATATCCGAGTATTCATCCTAACAATGGCAACCTACAAATTATTTCAGCCGCACGTTCTTTCGACGTGTAGGAGTTATAATATTAGTTACAAGTATACCCACTTGTATCTCACCTCTGTCTTATTTCAATAACAGCAAGTGCCATAATTCAAGATCTCTCGTTGTCAGGGTATTATTCTATTTGCACTGAACAACCAGTTAGTCTTATTAGTGTTTGTTTCGTCGTCTTCTTTCAAGATGGAGATTTATACGGCAATGTATGTTTTGGATTTGTCGCCCTTCTCCCAAGTGCAGCCGTTCAACTTCTTAATAATCGCTCGTCCTAATCCTAATCCTATATAGGACTTTGCCACAGACAAGCCTACCTATAAAAAATGGCGCCACAGAGGAGAGGATAAATTAGGTTCACCTGCTTGAGCTATTGTCTGAGAAATGTGAAAAAAAATGGACTCGGACATACATATACTAGAGAGAGTCAACTTATGTAAACCGTTTCCATGATTTCCCATACTAGGTACAAGCTTTACTTACCTATTTTGGGGCAAGATAGCGTCGTGTCTCGTCCAGGGATATTTATTTATTCATTTATGTGCCTTTATTTCACCATAAACACATAGCGAAAGCTTTTAAATTAAATAGCGTAGGTAGCGTAGTGTAGCTTCTTTTGCATAATCCAAATTGCGTGGGACGTATGTGTTCTAATCATCAGATGGATTTAATTTACTTTTTTCAGTATACACGCGTTTTGAATGAATAGGAATAAATTTTCAAAGGAACTTATTTGCTGGGTAACGTTCTTTGATAGTTCCTGAATGACTAGACTGATTCTGATTTCCTACTACTTATCTGTCTGAATGTATGTTATGTTATTACCATATCTGCGACCTGCATAAGCCCGTAGTAGTGATTTTACAAATACGCATTTACCATGGACTCCATGGCTCTTTGAAGTTGAAGGTTATTAGGAGGGGCTGCTGTAGACTCGTGTTGTAGTTCGCTCACGATCCCATGGCAGCCACCCACATGTCTTACATTATCTTCGCTTTCGAATGCCATCAGATCTCGTGTGGACTATAGGTACATAAAAAAAATCATAACCGCTATCTTGGAACGCCATGCGTCACCTGTAATTGACGTGTTTATTCTGTTTCTCGTCCTGTCATTTCAACGGATTGGGCTATGCCGTTTTGGGTACGTGTGAAACGTTTAGCAAATAGTCCAACTTGTTATTTTCGTCCATTTACGTCCATACCTCCTATTATAGTTACTGCTTATACAAGTCCTTGGTGTATTTTCGGAGCTATACGTAGATGATATGATAATTTCGTATTCATCGTCCGTCATCCATCAGCATCCACAACAGTTAGCTGCTGACCATGTGCCTTTCCTTATTCGTGTGTATCAACAAATCTTTCTACGCTAGGGTAGGCTGGGGCACAAAATAGAGAATTTAAAATTAATAATTTTGACGCCAGCCAATACTTACTTTGTGGCTGGGGCATCTTAGCGAGCAGCGCTGATTAGCGTTCTCGATGCAAGGCTTTGTATGACAAGGGCAACGCTGCATGCAGCCTATTCACTTGATATAGGTACCTATTCCTTAGACGCCTTTTACGGCTCCCATTATTGGTAACTAGAAAGTAAATGCGGCATTTCTAGGCACTATATTATGTTATGATTACTAAACATCTATACGATATTTGAAACATCTCGCCTGGAACCCGCAGCAATTTGTTGTAATATTTCAAGCGGTTTTCGCGCCTGAATTAACTGCATAATGGTGTGACGCGTGTTGTCGCCAAATTCCAAATTCGACTAAATTGGAGCACACATCCATATTCATTAGGTTTAGTCTCCTGTGCTGACATGGCAGAACAGCTCGATCTAAATATTCTGTAAATTCAGAAAACGTTTATTTATCCAGTTTTACTTATTTTGTTACTGACTTAACCATGTTTTTCGAGAGGTTGGTTTTCAAGTGGAGGCTACGCCTCGGCAAGCGTAGCGTTGAGCGCCGTCCGGCCAGATGGACCGAGGACGTTGACTGGTAAAGACTTGATGGCATAAACGAGATCGTTCCTGTGGCGTACCCTAGGAGAGACTTACGTCCAGCGCAGTGGATTGCTACGGGCTGATATGATGTGACTATTTTTCTCAGATTTTTCTATTATCTATCACACGTAGATTTCATTCGGAAGTTCTGTTTCTGTATCTCATACCATAAAGTTATAGTTTCCTTCCAATATGAATGTAAACAGTTTCTCTCCGCAATCATTATGCACAATATTTATCCGTCCTCATTAAATTACAGTACGCATACGCCAATAAGCTGCCAGTAATTCAGTTAGATTGAGGCTTTCACGCGGTTGCGTTGCTTGGAAATGGAGCTCGCCACAATTTCTGCAAATAACATTTGGAACAGTACCGTTGCTTGCTTCTGTTCATTAACCCTGACCCGATATTTGGCTGTAGGTATATTTTCTGCCTCTTTAGAAAATTTTCGATGAGTTTTTGAAGTGCTTATCAAGAAAATTTGCAAGGAATCTTGAGATTTCAACTCCAAAGAACCGTTCGAGTTCATATATTTGGAGAAATTACGTGCTCTCTTTTTATTTTTAAAATGATTGAGTTAGAATAGCAAAGTAATTCGTATTCTATATTTTGTATTGTATGTAAAGTAAATCCATTGTTTGTTTTACCCCCTAAAAGTCGGGTTATTAAAAGTGGATGATACACCACACCTCCTCGAAATCAACCTTGACAGCCCTGACCTTCCGCAAGCCCTTATTATAACCAGATCCAACATCGAGATTACTCGTAATCTGACATCTAATATCATGAAATCATCCATCGAACGCTTTGTTTGCTTTGTCCCGCTATACTGTCCCATCTATGAGAAGCATTGGACCCGAATGTTTTCATTGCCACGCATTATGATGATTCGGATGTTCCTTGGACGTCCAGTTGCTCCAGATATCAAATTGGTACGCATGCACTGAACGCGCTATTTTCGTACGTGCGTGTTTCAGGGCTGTGATTGACCGTGAAGACAAGATAAACGTGCAAAAAGGTATATGATTGGTGCCGGCAAAGTAGAATAGCACCACCCCCTCTCTTATCGTGGTCGTAAGAGGCGACCGAGGGACAAACCCGACCCAAAAAGCCAGGGTCAACCGTATGGTGGCGGTTAAACCACCACAAAAGCATTCCCAAGGAGGGTTGACGTTTAGTAGGCGGCCGGTCGTAAAATTCTGCCAAATTCTTTTGCAACACGATTTTGTGTTCAATGAAACGTGTTGCGCCGACCCCAAGTAATTTGCATAAGGGCAGGAAGATGATGATGATGATGGCTGTTTGTTGACTAGTGAGGCGACGTGGTAACCCTCTTGCTTGCTGCACGGTTAATAGGATTGTCCCTGGTTTGTTTCCCGCCCAGGAATTTGTTTAAATGATGAATTTAAATACATATTTTTTCTCGTTTCTGCTTTATGTTCTCGCGAGTTTTAAGGCGGGTATTCATTGGGGACAAAATCCCAGATACTTTGTATATTATACAAATACAATGTATATTATGGACAATGTTCCCAATGTGTAGGTACGCTATTTTTTTGTGGCTGGAGTCGTTCGATGGTAGTGTTCTTGTAACTGCATCTACATTTTTATTTTGATGTAGATTCCTTCGTCTTCATCTTTCGGAGTCTAGCTCGTGACGAATTTCTGAAATGGAAGGTGCAATGAAATCCGGTATTTGTAGATTAAATTTCATTTAGTGTACCTATAATCTAATCTTTATTTTACAGATTTTCAAAAGTTCCTATTGAGATTGATATAGACAATCTAGATAATATTTATTGAACTTTAATCCGCATTATTACCCCATTAATCATTTGATAGGATTATTTATTGTTGCCATATGCGCGGTTTTGATAACAATTTTGTAAAGTCAAAGTAGTTTGTCTTATGTTTTCTTACGAAAAGTGGGCTTTTTTTTACTAAGAATACTAAACTAAACAGACGTCCTAAACACCTATCGACCTCTTATTACCTCGCAGTCATTGCATTTTCGTTACTTAGGTCCAAAACAATTTGAAAAATGTAATATCTATTACAGAACAAAGGAAAACTTATTGATAACTAGCTTTGTAACCAATTTCTCGTCAGAATTGACTTTGATCCCACCAGTAATTAAATTAATATTTCCAAAAATAAATAAATCAATGTCAATTTTGCACTTTGAAACCGGGACACCAGATAACTGGTTCAAACTTCAGGTTCAAAGTACTCGTGCTCTCAATGACGTGATAGCCCTAGACGCAACGCAGACGCATCCCGCCACCAGCTACTTACCAACCAACGCATCATATCATACCACCCACAAATACTTACTAGAATCACGCCACTTGGCTATCACGCACACCGCAAAGTCCAAGGACTGATACCCTCGACACGAGACAGGATCATGAAGGAAGTTTGACTAGGAAGTCGATAAAAAATACACCCGGAAAAAATCGAGAACTCGTTTTTTGAAACGTTTATTTTCTTCGAACAAGTAGGTATAACCTCTCCGCGTTCGGATTTTAAACCCGGCCGGTCCACAGTCAATGCTCTGCTCTTTCCAACCAGCCAGTTACAGCCAGTCTGTTTTCAAACGCGCGCCGGTCTACACGTGCGTGTCATGTACTAAACAAATCTTTATTTTTTTAAGTTTCCTACACAAAGTAGCTGTGATACACAAAAAGTGATATTAGTTGGTTAGTTAGCTGAAGTTGTTGTTGGTGAGTTTCGTTCTAATCTACCAGTTATCTTACACCGTACAAACCACGTGAGCCACAGGTACAAAGTATAATTACGTTACATGGGGCCGCGTTTAACCTATATTTTTTGTTACCAGTTTCTTAGTTGTGTAAGTACAACAAATTCAAAACAAATATAGCCTAAGTTAAATCTGTTTATGAATAGGAAACACTTTCACTCACTTTTGCTGTTACTTTCTGTCAACATCTGTTTTTACGTTGTTGACTTCCACGTCATTATAAATTTTATTGGATTGAATTTTTTTTTGTGACTAAAGCTAAAGGCTAAATCATCTGCAGCATTTTCTGTAGGAAAATAACAAAAGGTATTCCAAATACGTAATGCAAACATTGTAATTATGGAAGTGCTAAAAGGTCTAATTAGAAATTAATTGGTATTGTAAAGGACGTCTGCGTAACAGATGCCAAAAGTGACAAAAGTTTATTGATTTTCTGGAACCTCATGTTCACTGATGAAGGTACCATTGAAAATCTAGCTTGTAAACAGAGTTATATGTCGTAGGTGTCTTCTACCTACCCTACCTCATATTGTTTAAATATCCTTATCTTTTTTGTTATTTTATTACATAATTATCTTCTTTAATGAATATTTTCTCTCTTCATTATCACACTTTATCAGCACTTTTTCAGTTATCTGCTGACATTCGACCTCGATTCCGAAACTATCGCTAACTCATTGTCTTTCTTTCGACTTACATAATCACTTTTAAAATAGTACAGCTTATCTTTAGTTTTGTAACGGTCTTTTGAAGATATTGTTTTCTTTTTTTATTTCTCGCTTGAATGGAATAATTTTAAATATTTTTCTTTTTTGTGTATATCTCGAATCACTCGTCCATCAATCAACTTGAAGAATATATCAAGTAACTTTTTTTGTAAATAGTTTCACAAAGAGTTCATCAAAGTTTATGCATATTAAGAATAAGTAAACTTGTTCCATAAATCAAGTCTGAGCTACGAGTTACAGCGAATTTGCAAAAATATGTATTCAGATTGAAAAAATATGCATGTCTTTTCATAGGAACGACGAATATTAAATGAAATTCCACTAGGACATATTTCACAGAATTCTCTTATTCGTGCATATGAATGTAGAGTGAAATCAAATTTTACGTCCTTTGTCTAGTCACCAGCTTTTTGGCATGAATTCTGGGAACTAGGAAAATCGATTAGGTATGCACACACATATAAATCACGCCATTATCCCTTGCGGGGTAGGCAAAGCTTTAACGACTGTAAAAATACAGTCCCTATCGCCAATAAAATTGTGTATTCCTGCAGTGTCAGCTTGTTGCCTAAAATAGTAGAGGTAATGCCCTCAAGTCTCTTAGTCGCTTCTTACGGCACCCGCGGGGACGAAATAGGGTGATGCTATTCTAAGCCGACATCAAACGGATCTCAAAATCGATATGCGGCATGTGAAAATGTCACCTGGCTGACTAGTTCTCATTACATCCACTTTGGTTCAACTGTCACGGGAAGGTAACAATATGGCACTGGCTGCAGTGGTTATTTCTATGATTATTTCATGACTACTTTTTCTACAGGGTAGCGTTTATTGAAGTACATTTTGTGGACGACCTGTTTGAAGTACACTATGTAGATGATCTTTTTAAACCTACTAAGCGCTCTCGATCACATCACAAGTTTATAGGTAAACACCATATCTACATTACCTGTGTCGCGGTCGTGATTGACCAAAAATATGCGGGAAATACCTACGTTGTTTACCAAATGCGATTGACCCGGAAAAATATAAAAAACCTACTAAGAAAAAATACTACAAAATTGAATGCTTATGACTAGTAAAATAGTTTAGAAAAGTCTTAGAAATCAACCTGATGAGCTGTTAAATAATCTGTCTGTGATTCCCCCAACTTTGACGAACCAATCAATAGATTGTTAATTCGTCCGACGATAAAAAGAACCATAAACGATAAAACCATGAAGCGTAACCTTCGATAGTGTTCAATGATTGTGAGGTCATTCACCTTACTCAAAATGGATAAAATATAGACACAACTGCTCTTTAACTTTTTGCCCACGAAGGAAAGGAGACTGTACATGCGTTTGGGGTGAGAGAACGTGTGTTTGGCAAAACAATGTTGCCAATTATCTCCAAAACTTCTGGTCCGATTTTGATGCAGTTTTCTATGATGGATTTAGATTTGATTTGTTCATGTTCTTAGATAGGAGTTACGCGAACAACGCACCCGCGGGGCGCTGCAGTAAAAACGCGTTTTTTTTTCAAATATTAATTCTGTTTTACATGTTTTTCGACCCTGCAAACAGATGCGGTCTAACTTTGAAATGAAGCTTTGTTTCAAGAACTTATTGATGAGGACAGAACGGATTCACTTGATAACCCTGGACCTTGGATAGATTTCGGATACACCTTGTTATCTCTTGACTTCTGGGTGTGACCCGTATACCCTCGTCTTATCCAGCCAGGGTCACTGGAGGGTCTACAACGGCCCTTCCAAATAAGCATCAAGCAAGGTTACAAGTAGCAATGTATGTTTACAACCGTTTATATAAGCCGTACAATGTTTCTGTTTTGTTAGACCGTATTCACACATGCTACTTTTTTGTTGCGTGACACACGGGTCTCTGTGAAAGGGACTTCCGAAAATGCGCGGTAATGGGTGTTATCGACAAACACTTCGTAAAACGATTTTATTGCCAATATTGTCGAGAATACACAAGAAACTACTTGACTTTTATGCCATTATTTATTGTTGTCATAAAAATAATGTACTCACTTATTTCTAAAATCTACCATCTTGATTTTTACAACCAGTAAATGTTTTTACACTTGTGTAAATATTTGTTCATTTTCGCTTTTATTTTTGTATATTTTTAATTTTATATTTATCTTACTTCGGACATTTCAATCCAAAATTGACTATCAACACCAAAGTGTTTTTAATTACCACAATGTCACCTTAGTGACATGGAATTATACACGGCTCATCTACAAAGTATTCAATAACGACTGAAAAACATTCATTCGACGATAGCGCGGGATGTGGCAGATAAACGCCTGGAGATAAAACGAGAAAAGGTCGCTCGTCGATTCGATAACCCAGACGCACCACCTCGTGAACTCTAGGGATGTAAAATTTATACAACAATAAATCGATGTCGATATCGATATGTCGACTTAAGCCACCAATATAAATACATAAAAAAACTGTAAAAATAGTAAAATAAAATTAAAATGAATAATTTTTCTAAATTCTGCTACACACACACCCAGCCAGGACCTTCAGTACTTAAGTAGGTAACATAATATTACCCACGTTTGTGGATTTGGTCGATGTCGATATCATAGAATAGAATCATCATCCATCATTATTCGATGTATCGATATTTATTGAATTATGATATATCGTTGCATCCCTCGTCACCCCATGATAACCCCTACAGGATGCGTTGACAGACAAACATGTTGTTCTATCACCGGTTAGATGGGACTTTGCTCTTCATTCACACTTCATATGGCTTAGTGGTGTCAAAAGGTCACTGTTGATAAGAACATACTGCTCGTTCTGCAGTTTAGTCACGTAGCCGTTTGTGTAAAGCTTTAATAACATTGGTCCTAACATGCAGCCTTGATGTACAAAGTCTTTAATAAGTTCTTTGACTTCAAATTAATGATTGGCTTGCTATGTTTTTGTGCCCAGCAAAAACTGGAAAGCAATTTGTCCATTAAAGACAACTACTTTTTGTAAATGGTTACAAAAATTGCTCGTATCCTATGTGTATGCCAGTTGGATCGGAAGATGCATTTGTCCTTCGATGCGACCTTGACCGTGGTATCACTTATCCTCACCGCAATTATCGCGTGGGAACTCTGTTCTGTATGTGCTCAAACCAAACCTACAATTGATTGCAATTGAATCACACGTGTTCCGGCTTAATTGTTTTCGAAGGCAATATCTGTACTATGGTATCTCAGATTTATGATAAAAATTGCTTAAGATTTTTCAAAACTCTTGTCCCTCATTCAGTAATTTTTTGCCCCTACCTACTGCCTAGAGTTCAACCCTTTGGGCTTAGGATTATGCATGCTTGTATTTCTTTAGATATTGTGCTATTCATTTCATAGACAATCTCTTGGGGTATAATTTAAATAGTTGCAAATATTATGAACGACTTCCTGACTTCCGTATTCATAAATACTACAATTTCCGCAACATGGAAGCTGCTTATAATATTAATTCTTGCCCCTGCCTCGCTGTTATTGAACTTAGCTTCTAATGTATGCAATTTTTTATGTATTATTTATGTAAGACTAGCTGCCCGTCAGCGGTTTCACCCGCTGCAACCTATTATTCCGCGGGAAGAAAGCATTATTCGCCAAGAGATGTCGTTGTTAGTTTTCGGCGAAAACGTTTAAAACGCGAATCGGCTCAGTCACGCCACCTATTTCAAAAATATTGGAAAATGCGTGATCCCGTGGGAATGAGACATTTTTCCGTGGTAAAAAGTATCCTATGTGTTATTCCAGATGCCCTTTTATATTTCTGCAAAGTTTCATGTTAATCTAATCAGCCGTTTTTGCGTGATGTCGTAACAAACACACACACAAACATCCGCCTTTATAATATTAGTAGGATATCTCTAGATCCTCCTTGAAAATTTTGATATCACGATTTCAATTTCCATGTTCTACTCCAATGTTCATAATGTATCTTCTTGCCATATTATATTAGAGATATAAAATTATTAGAGTGCTTACCGTTTTGCAAAATACCATTCTGTTGACATTTTACGTAGGTACCTTTGTGTGACCTTTCGCAATTCAGATCCTTGCCTTTGCCTTGTAAATGCTTGGAAATCTTGGAATTCACTTTGAACCAAATTCCATACTCGTTCTTACAACCTTCTTCATACCGAAGTAAAAAACTAAAGAATTTTGTTTTCGTAGATAGGTTGAATTCGGATTTCGAAAGGTTACCTAACTAGTTAGTTTGTCTGAGAGTAAAAGTTCTAATGAAACCTGAAATTTTCTGCCCGACCCGACTTATTATCTAACGTTTTTCAACAGTTTATACGTTTTTCAAGCTTGCTCCATATTTATTCTGGTTTGTTGTTGCGATCATACTGAGATCAAACGCAGATCTTCGACCTTCGTTTTATCAGCGTCAAGGTCTTGAAGGTGCAAAAAAACTGAATCCGCGTCAACGTTTGGTTCTAGCTGACTAACCCGAGCCGAGGCGTGATGCTATTGTTTACTCTTTGTATCGAGGTTTTTGACTTCCTAGGCTTGTTGTCAGCTCTACCTATTTGCTTATCTTTTTTTATTCTAGGTTTCCAACGCTGTATTGCGCTGTTGACTTGATAGTTACGGTTCTTTGTTCGTTTATCTCTGCGGGTGAAATAAGCACGTTTAGTTTAATTTGTGGTACATACCAATTGTTTAATTGACTCATCATCATCACATCATTACGTAGCAAACGTACAAAACAATGCTTCAATATCAAATGTTTTAATATTGTTTGTGTGTGTATTTTTTATTCGTTTAATTTTGAAAGGACTTAAACTTCGAAGTTCAAATGTTATGTCAAGTGTGCTGGAGATATTATGTTATGTTAGAGCTGAACCTTGCTTCAGAAACCTAAACTTCAGGGTGTTCGTAAACTACCTATCGTACGACAGGATATTTACTACTCCCAATATAAACATGTAGCAAGTTGTTAGATGATGTTTACAATACCTATGTCATGGCGGAACAATAACAGTAGACTACTATGTGTTTTGTTATTTTATCGATGCCTCGCGACGATCACCGACCACGCTACGGCGGCGTCTAAAGTCCGCAGGTTTTCGTGTCAAGCATGTCCGCTACATTATCTAATTTAGGTTTATCGTCTTAATTTGGGCTTGTGCTGCCGACATGTTCCGACACATGATAATTTGATGATATGTTTTGTATGATATACATATCTCTTCGAACAGCTAATGTCTGAATTCATTTATTTACATGGTGCTTAATTTAATATTCCAAAATCATTTTTAGCAAAATTTATATTATTTTTGTTGTCATAAGTATCGAATAGGTATCGAATAACATACTAAATGGGGCTTTGTAAATTTAGGCTAGCATAACAAAAGCCTAATCAAAAACAGATTGCCCCAAAGGCCCACATTTTGTTAAATCGATAGCGTAGTTCAGTTATAAGTAGAATAATTAATCGACCCACATCAATAAACAAAAATTTGGTAAGGGAAGCACTGAGTCACTACGTGATCATACCTTTCGACTACTAAAACAGTATTAAAAGATCAAAGTCCATGTTTGTATTGTATTGTTATCAATTGCGTTCAACCCATTCACCAATCTAACACATGTTTCATTGAATCGTTCCACTATTGATATCATAACTTGTGCGGCGTTTGTATTGAAATCGTATGATTGCTCAATAGTGGAGCGTTTAGTACAATGACTAAGATCATGCGCATTCTGTGTGGTTCGGTTTCTTATCTTTAATTCGACGTTATACTCGTTTAAAGGATGTATTATTCTTGCCCTGATCTTTTCCTCTTCCGTTTTTTCAGACTCAATTTATATTTGTCTTGTTGTTCAATCAAAAACTAGCTTGTTTACCTGCTCTAAATTGACGCAACGAACCAGGAAGCTAATCCACAACGATCATCACCAATTCAACATAACGATGTTTGTGTCTTCAATCGAGCCCTTTTCCTATTCCTTGCCGGCAAGAGTCATCATCTTACTTATCCGCATTACTTGAGGTCGGCGCAACACGTTTTGCTGAACACAAAATCGTGTTGCAAAGGATTTGGCTTAATTTTACGACCGGGAGCTTACCAGACGCCATCCCTCCTTGGGAATGCTTTTGTGGTGGCTTAACCGCCACTATACTGTTGGCCCTGGCTGTTTGGGTCGGGTTTATCCCTCGGTCGCCTCTTGCGATCCCCACGGGAAGAGAGGGGGTGGTGCTATTCTACTCTGCCGGCACCTTACCGGCAAGAGTCTTCTGTACCAATCTTCCGTATTCAAGTCGCGAGCACGCGGCGATCTGGTGGTCATGTGTCGGTCGAAGTCCGTGTTGTGATAGCTCAAATTCCCATGTGTTCCTCGAACTACACATCTAAGGGACCACCATATGCTGTGGTATGCAAACAATTACTAAGAATAGCCGTTTTAAATTGACCTCTCAAATAGCAACATGATTGTTCGAACGTTCGTAGTACGCGGGTGGGACAGATCGCAACAATTGCTAGTGCGGACTTCGGACCTCATTGTCCCCTTGTTGTTGATGTTTAGGCTTCAGACTCATCGGCGGAGTTCCTAGTATTTTGCTTCTCTGACTTTGTGGACTTTGACTGTTGATGGATCACATTACTTCACATTCTCTAATCTTATTGCTACCTCAAATATGCAAGCTCAAGTTGTGATTGTGACCTTGTTTTAATTATGTATTTACGGATGTTGATATAATGCCGTTACATTAATTTTATCTTTATCGCATCTTCTTGCCTCTTTTGTTATCATGTTATTGATAGATAATGTGATTCCCTAGAAATTTATCGTTGTTTATGTTGTTTATTTCTTCTGTTGTCATATTTTCTATGTTTTCCTTACTCACTTCTCCAAATATTTTCTTGCATGTTTTTCCTCAATATTTTTGTCCAAGAAGTTTGTGCTTACTAATATTGGAATCAAATTCGTGTGTTCCTGCCTTGGGGTGTAGGCAATCACGTGCCCGTGCCACCGGCGCAGTCCCCTGCGTGGTCCGGAGTCCGGAGTCCCGTGCGCGCGAGGCTGGGATGACTTCATCACTATTTGGTGCCAGTTGCCCCGCAATTACCATTGCCACTGCATCATTCATTGTGTTTGCCGCTACAGATGTGGCCACACGAAGTTTTCTCTTCGGATTTTGAAGTGGTGTTCTGAAGTTACAAGTTCTATGGACTACGCTTACATGGCTACTTAATCGTGGAAAATAGATCAGGTGCCAAACACCTGTTTCTTCCGATAAGAATAAGCGTTTGACGTCTATTACCATGAAGTGAGTTTCGTTTTTGTTTACCTACATACCTGTGATATTCATGTTGTTTTTCTAATTAACAAGTCAGAAACAAGTTCGTGTTGTTCCGATGCCCCAAATATTGTCGATCCAAATATAAAATTGAAGGGTCGGTAGCAGGTATCGATTACTTCAGGGCACTGGCCTTTTACATCAATATGGAATTGAAAACCTGTGTGTTGTTTTTTACGTACATAATATTTTGTTTACCTAACTGAACCCAAGTTTTGAAGGTATTTGATTTGGCACGGCGGAAAATTTCAAGAGGTCTCAAATGCGGTATTCTCATAATCACACGGGAAATTGAGATCATACCGGTACTTCACAAAGGTTAATTACTAACATAAACCTGAAAATTTTGTAAAACAGCTGTAACCTTAAGTACAAAGAGATTTTTGTTCATAATGTGGAAATATTTCGGCAAAAATGCGGCCGACAAAATATTATCCTCAAGTCAAAAGAAACATTGGTTCTTTCCTGCAACAAGCTCACGTCTTAGCATATTTTTCCATCTTGTCCAGTCTTGAGAATTTGTCACAGACAGCGAATATTTCCAGCTGATGTGATGCTACTTGATGACCCTTCGCCTACGCGATATTATGTTACAACGGTTTTGACCTTGCCCTTGCAGTATGACCATTCGTGGTCTGTATGTAATGGTGTTAGTGGCGATATTTGCTTGGGTACGTTCCCGTATTCAGTTGTGGCCGTGGCCTGTACCATTGTCGTATCAATTAAGAGGAATGTCTGAGACTTCGCTAATTCTTATGAGATGTGAATAATTGGACTAATTGCCAGACTACATTATAGATGATGATGTGACTAAATTACGTCGTCTCAGGTTGCATGTAGTGAGTAGTTCTACCGAAGAGCACTATTAATTATATTCTGTGACCGAAGGCAGTAAAACCCTGCGACGTTCGTTATTAGTACTAGCGACGATGTCTCTTTTCTAATTTACTTACCTGAGTTTCCTAAAAATTGTATACCCAACACGTTGTAGAGTTTGAAAGTTTGGTAACATCGAAAAGCTTTTCAAAGTAATATTTTATGCGAATAACAGAAATCGCAAGGAATGCTGCTTCATTCACCCTTGCTTGCTATGTAGGTAATTCGCCCCCTTTCTCCGCTGCCCTTCGCCTAGTGACCTGCGCTATCAAGATAACATCATCCACGTAACGTAATGGTTGTTTGCTTTGCTTGGATGTTCAGCTTGTTTGGGCTAGTAATGGACAAACATTGTCTGAGCCTAAATTTACCAAGATTCTCACGTTTCTAATAAAACTTAGACCTGTAACTACCTACATATTAGGCGAGATAATGCTGTTCGTTCGTATAATAATAGGTTTACTTTATGATGTGTGTTGCGTTTTAAAACTCGATCTTGCAGAATATGACTACTTTGCCCCTTCAGACAGTTTCTAATTAATATTGAGCTGAATGGGAGACCCAGTTCTTAACAGTGGTGACCAATATTGAAATGCTTTGCTTGCTCCTGAACTTTCGCCTGTCAAAACTTCAGAACTTTCCCGAATATTAGCCGATTGCTCCCACAGTCTAGACTACAGTATTTGATGGAGTTTCAGTATTGTGTTTCAGAAATTAGTCATCCATCACTCGCAAATCTGGTTTATTTCTGACTTGGGTTTAAAAGCCTTTTCATTTATTGTTCAGATCCATTCAATATAACAACACAGCACATACAGATACAGATACAGATACAGATATTTATTGATAAAATTATAAATTTTACATGTCAAATGTATATATTCAACTTATAATTAATCTTAAGTTAATGTAGTTTAACTTAAAGTAATTACTTAGTTATAATAACATAAATTTCATATTATATATTATATAATTGACATTATAAGTATTATTAACAGCCTACCTACGAAGCTTGGGGTAGCGAGGGCGAATTTAGGAATTCATTGATTGAGTAGACAGCATCATTCAATAATTTTGTCTTTAATTTAAGCACAAATGACCCGTACGTTTTAGTGTCTTTTATTTCGCATGGAATCTTATTGTACAGTCTAGGTCCTATTATATTCAGAGATTTTTTGTATTTGGCAAGGCGAACTTTGGTGTGCCTAAGGTCGTGGCGTTGCCTTGTGTTGCGGCTGTGAGTGCCACCATACGTTTGGAATTGCTCAATGTTTTGTCGCACGTATTTAGCTACTTCAAGAATATATAAGCTAGGCAAAGTAAGAATTTTCATTTTTATGAACAGTTCCTTCGCAGGGTGATCCTCCACACCACACATTATTCTAACAGCACGTTTTGCAACCTAAATACTCTGTCTCGTTCCGCTGCATTAGCCCAAAGATCAATTGCATACATAGTTATAGAATTGAAATAGCCATAGTACGCTTTCATCAAGTTATCAGTGCTAAGTGTAGCTTTTAAGCGACTTAAGGCGAAGCATGCGGACGATAGGCGATTACATAAGGCGTCAATGTGAGGACTCCATGTCAACGCCGAGTCTATGACTATACCTAAGTACTTTACTTCGTCGACCTGGGGCACGCCCAGGCCGTTGCAATAAATGTTGAGGTCGTGAGATACCTTTTTTCGTAGTCCGAAGTGGACAATATTAGTTTTATCAACATTTAGGATCATGCCGTTTGCCGAAAACCATAAAGCTATTTCATTCATGACTTTAGATAGTTTGATTTTCAATAGGTCGTAAGACTCAGCTGATACAATAACACAACCGTCGTCCGCGAACATCACGAACTCTGCATCGTCGGTTGACGTTGTAAAATCGTTCATAATAAGTAAAAATAGATTATTACCCATAATCGAACCTTGCGGTACCGCACAGTCCCCTAGTTGTAGTGGATCGGAGCGTGTACCATCGACATATGTCAGCTGCGATCTGCTACGTAAGAACGATGCTATTGTGTGCTGAAAGTTACCTACAACACCGTAGTGATCAAGCTTAGCGAGCAGCAGCGGATGACTGACGAGTTCGAAGGCACGCGACAGGTCGCAAATATAGCTGCGACCTGTCGCCTGCCCTCCAGGTGAGTCATGACACGAGTGATGACGTCACGCGCCGCATCCACCGTTGACCGGCCAGGCTGATATGCAAATTGTTGTTTATTAAGTAACAAGTTAGTATTAAAGTAGGACATTAATTTATCACTAATTAGGCGTTCAAATACTTTAGAGAAAATAGGTATGAGAGAAATGGGCCTAAAACTCTTTAGCATCCCGATCGCATTTTATTTACAAATGATAAAGTATCGGATACAAAAGCAGCGTTGTCCGGAAGCCCAGATTATGTTGCGTACTACGTTGGCTCGCGTTGTATGTGCACGAGTAATTCGATTTGTTCAATAGAGCCATTCAGTTGTCTGTATTATAAATAAATAGGTAGGTATATTGTAAGTCGATGAAGCTACTTATGCAAATCTTTTGAAATTTGTGGGTATCCTTATTAAAATTAAGTTGGAATTGACCCGGATCATTCTGGTTCATTCAAGATTGTTGTCGCGGAATGGTTCGAGCCACAGAAAATAACTATGTTCGAGCTCTCTGGAGCTTTGTGCAGCTGTTTGCCCATACCTACCTATCGGTAAATAGGTACAGATTTTATATCAAATGTGATAAGGTAGATAGAGTACAATTATTATTTTTACTGAAACGGCTCGCATCAAAACATCATCAACGTAGTGAAAAGCCTACTAGCTTAATATTCGATAGATGTTGCCCTCCTTATTACTTACAACTTTGAATGAACAACGATTCACTAAGCAACAAACCAGCAACCGCAGCGTCAGCAGGCGGCAGTCAGACACATTTCATTCAGTCAGTATTCCATATGAGTTATTCAGCAAGCGTGTGCAAGACCTACATTTCCTGCGTTCGTCAGCTTAGAATGAGCATGTGATTATTGCCGCGCTCGGGGGCTCGACAATAATATTACTTTCTTCCTTTACCTGAATCTTGTCGCTGAAGACAAAAAAAGGAAAAGATGAAATCGAAATTTTTTCTTCCTTACATTCCGCTTGAGTTGAGTTATTCGGCAAGCGTGTGTGTTCTTGCGTGGGGGCTCAGTAATTCGCTTCTTATTTACTTAAATCTTGTCTTCGAAATATTTAACTTCTAAGCGACGTATTGGATACGTCAAAATCAGCCTTATCTTGTACTGCCCTTCTCCTCGTGTCATTTTTTGCAGTGCTTAAGGTCTCGATTTCTTAGCAACCGTGGTTGTAAGGTACATTCGTCTGCCTTTTGGCAAAATAGAGCATTGTGTGTGTGTCTAGCATGTACCAGGGATGAACGTATCTGATCTGCACATTTCGTACGACTACGTCATCCCTTACTGATTGCCTTGACTGTATCCGACAGCTGCTTAAGGACCAGAATACCTCATCAGATTTCTGCCAGAACACGCATTATTTAGATAGGAAGCCGTAGAATCTAGTTGGCGTAAGACCTAGATTCCTGACATGCGTGAGCACGGCGCTAAGTACTATTATGCAATTGATCTATTTTCATCCTGACAGAAACGTGTTGACTGTCCACGGTTCACAGAATAATGTTAAGCTAGATAATATAGTATAAGGGCCAATAGTCTCAGATGTATTTAAGATTCTAAAAGAGACCTGATTTTAACACCCCCTTCTTGTTCTTGAAAAAGAAGTAGTGTTTAACGGTCACTCAACAATGACCCATTTTGGGTCAGTGTTATTATTTCGTAATAGGAAAGTCTTTAGTATGTTTAGTTCCCGTCAGACGAAGAGCTTTACAATTGGCTGCCACTATTTATATCTTGGGGGCTCGTCTCGGGCGGGGCTCTTCGTAATGTAACCAAACCACACTCGTGCGCTTTCAGTACTGTTCCATATTCATTGCTGGTTGGCTCCTAAACCTTTGATGCATGCGTCGAACTAAACAGCAATTAGTCATGTCATACTTGATCGCGCACAGGTGGCGATACGGCCGCCTCATCTGCAGCATTCTTGGCTGCACTCAGTACTTTCGTTTTCTATTGGATGACTTCTCCGTCAGCGAGTTCAGTTATTCTATTCATGAGCGTTGTTGACAACTCGAAATAGATCGTCTCGTGCGTGCATATTTGCTGCCGAGCTATTGCCATCTGCATTCCGTTTCGTTGAGAGCGAAAGTCATATCTCTTTCAGTTGTAGAGTGAGAAACTTTTCTCGTCATCGTTCAAAATCTTCGGACTCTCTGAAAGTTTCAAAGTAGATGATATTAAATGTTCTTGAAGTATGTATTCGGAGTTTTACTAAACTCATTTCCAACAAAGTAAATGTTTAACCCACTCATTGTAGTTCAGGTCATAGTCCTATGGTCGTGACGTAGCCTGGTAGCAACACGATAATTTTCGAATTTACTAATGACTAGAGATGAAAATTACCTTGAAACTTTCCTTTTCTGAGGTAAGTTTCCTGAAAGTTACCTGAAAGTTTCCTGGCGAGGAAGTTTTCAAAATGATTATTTACCTTAAGAAAACAGTTGTTATATTAATTAGTAACTTAATATTGCTTAAATTTTTTCTGGTATCTACAGTTTTGATGGAACAGGGAATATAATAAGTCCGGTTTTATGTTTTTTATTCGAAAAGGGGAGGTAAACAAGTAAGGAAGGAAGTTTGAAACAACCAGTTTTAAGGAAAAAAATGACGTAATAAATAACATACAAAATACTGATTTTTAACCTTATTTTCATTTAGACATACTGATTATCACTAACTTTTTACGTTGAAAAGTCATTTTTGAAAACTTCCTCGCGAGGAAACTTTCAAGTAACTTTCGGGTAAATTACCTGAAAATTACCTCGAAACTTTCAATGTTTCGGAAACTTTCAGAAATTTTCATCTCTACTAATGACTTATCCACACTGGCATTCTACACTAAGGCTTTTTAGAATAGTGTAGTAGTAAAGTCAGTCATCCACATACTGAACTCTATTTTGTTAATATCAATACACCTACACGTAAACCTATTTCAAAAACATTTTGTAATTTGTCTCCTATTTTATGATCATGCTATTGTGGTTGTTAGTTTATTACTTTGTTGTTATTCGTTTACTATGTTTATTTGTACTAAGTACTAACCATTGTGTGTTTTCTTTACAGGTTGCAACGTACAGAAATGTTTATAGACGAGAATGAAACGTGAGTATTTTTAATGATAACAAACTATTCACACGGTGAACGAACGACGGACTTCCCCGAAAACGCTAAGCTCAATATGTCAAATCAAACTGAACAGATTTCCCTAGAAATAATAGACTCAAAACATTTCCAAAACAATGGATACACCATAGAAAATTACTCGGTCAGCTGATGTTTTGTATGAGATGTTTCTATATTTTTTACAGTTTGAACTATTGTCCCTTTTTTTCTTTTTTTTTTGTCCTTGTTGTTCAGTTTGGCTTGTTGTGCTTAAAATTTTCGGTAAAGTCAAATCCGTCGTTGGTCGTCTCAGTATTCTTCAACCGTACGTTTGACGCTGGTATAATTTCACCCAGTGCGTGCTTCTCAGGTTATAAGAATCCTTGTTCTTTCTACAGCTAAATTCAATCTTATCTTATCCTATCAAATTCAATTCAGAAGTAATCTGCAGTAAGTTTAACCTGTTGATCTTTTATCTGCTTCCAGTCGATAGTTCCAGCTTTATCTAGATTGGATTGCAAACCTGCAAAACCGTCGTAAACCTAGAATCGGATTATTACCATAACATTTATGAGGTTTCTATTAAATGTCTTAGAAGGTCAAATCATATGTTTATCTGATTTCTGCTCTGAATTTCTTGTCATTAAGTTCTGTACTCACAGAATTTGCTTACACGTGTTGCGTTTGAATATACATCTATGACCATAAAGCTTATACCTAGCAAACTGTGAAGACCGGCTTCAAAGAGGGTCAAAGCCTCAAAGGTCATCACGACGACGTCGTGTACCTGTAGCTATATCCAGTCTAGTCCATCTCTTGAGCATGAGGATAAAATTGATTTTCCTTTTACTTAATTTACTATTGAAACTATCTCCGTGTGGTGCCGGCAGAGTAGAATAGCGCCACCCCTCTCTACCCGTGGGGGTCGTAAGAGGCGACCGAGGGATAAACCCGACCCAAACAGCCAGGGCCAACCGTATGGTGGCGGTTAATCCACCACAAAAGCATTCCCAAGGAGGGTTGACGTCTGGTAGGAGACCGGTCGTAAAATTAAGCCAAGTCCTTTGCAACACGATTTTGTGTTCAACGAAACGTGTTGCGCCGACCTCAAGTAATTAGGATAAGGGCAGGAAGATGATGATGTTTATTGAAACAATCACTAATTCTGTTACTTACAATTTATTTGATTTTCTGTTTTCTTACCTTGTATGATAGGCTGTACGACAATCTTCGTATAAATTATTAATTTGAGAGGTTAACAACCTTTGACCTTTGAGAATCTTCGATTTGATCAGTCTTTGTTGAAGTACCTAATTAAAATTACTGTGAAATTACATTTATCTGCTGAACAATAAACTTAGCAAAGATCGAAGAACTATTGAGAAATAAGTGTCATCAACTGTAAGGATTTTGACTTATTATCTTATCGAAAACTGTGATTGTATGATATCGGTGTATGGCAACGCTTGATCTACTATAAATACAGGTGTATTGTATTGAGGCAGATCCGGTGGATGGTTTATCAGAGTGACAATTATTTTTTTCGTTTCCTCGGTAACGTTTACTTTTAATAAATATGTATTTTTATCGATTTAGAAACTTAAGAAGGCATTAGGTCATTCCTACAGTAGACTGGTAGATAATGCCTAAGCATTCAGTCCGCCCATGTACCTAATTATGCATAAGATACATAAATAAATTAATAAAATAAGAAACTGTAATGATATTATGGAGAAACAAACCACACACTTTATTACAATCTGGCACAAATTACCTATTTATTTATTTCGTCACAAGAAAAAAATAATGCGCGTTACTCACGCAAACTTTATAGTTTAACCCGAAATATGTCTTCACTACATGGTATTCGCATGAAGTGAGGTAACATCTAATTTGTTGTTTTAAAACCATGTTCTATGTAGGTATGTAGGAAAATTTTACATTATTAAAAAAAGAATATAGTTATGCAAATAATGTGCTCGAAGCGAACAACAAATTAAAGATTAGTTAATTTTCAGACTTTGCCTTCACAAACCTTCTGCATTTCTTATCGCGTGAACTCTAATTTCATAATCTGTACTTATTAACCAAGCAGTAACTACCAGTAAGCCCTCCAAGTAAACAAGTACACTACCCGTCTTAGTGTCCGTCTAACGATACCTTATTGATAACCTATCGCACGGATTAACTGCATCTGATATATAGACCTACTTATACACGATATCGTCCACATACGCAGATAGTCTGCCACCGAGCTCGATATTGATTACATGGCTCATTTCAAGTGACACTTTGAATTATTACTGACTTATAGTGCTGTGATTGTGTGTGCAGAAAAGGAATCATGAGGGATAAGTAAGTTCTTGATAAGATTTAGCTGTGAATCTACAATTTATTGAATTGGCAGCAGCGTTCCCTGTAAATGCAACATCTTGAACTGCGCTCTCCAATCCGCCTGCCAAGCGTGGTGAGCATGGCAATACCCCCCGACAGCCCACGTCCAGCAGTGGACTGTTGTGGACTGTATGGGCTATGGATGACTACAATTTAAAGCATACACGTGCTGCATGCTGAGCTGAGTCAACGAACGAAGCAAACCTTGAACCTTGGTTTCAGAGTTTTTTAACCACTTGCTAGACAATTAGTTGGCCTACGACGTGATTGTGTAAGAACTGCCATTTATGTAATCATAGTCCTGACCGGGCGGCCTAAATGTTCTATCCGGAACATAGAACATTTTACGTTAAAAAAGTTCTTTTAGAACAATCTGAGACCTGAGAAACTTCTTCTGAATCATTCAATCAAGTTTAATATCAATCCGTTCCCACTTTACGACTCTGTTTGTAGGTACTAGATAGTTATTGGTCTTCGAACCTTTCCTGGACAGTGTTAGGTACTAAAACTTGATTTACGAGAAGTAAAAACTTCATTGAAGGTAGGTATATTGGTTCTTATCTAATCTAACTTTACTATCTTAAACGCATAAAATTAGTCATTTGTATAGAAGTTTCCCAGACGGAAGTATTACTTACCTATATCTACATTTAATCATGAACTGGATTTCGAGGTTTAGAAGTTATTACACAATCACTGATATTAAATCCACTTATCACTAGATTAAAATATGATTTACACACTTCATATAATAACTATGTTGGAAACATTTATTATATTCAATTATTTTGTACTTTGGACTATATTTTGTAATATAAGAAGCCCGGCATGTACCCTTGAGGAGCTACGTATCAGCAAATGAGAATATAGGTATAGAAGGCAGGTGTTTAACGTTAAAGTAGGTTATCAAATTACCTTGTATAGATATTTCTAGGCTGCATGTTTCAACGTAAGGGAATCCGTAAGTTAATGAAATAGTTTTAAAGGTTTTAAAACGCTTTACTTGTACTAGCAACAGCCACGACAATTTACAGCTTCTAGGTATCAGCTTATACTGGTTAAGCGTATTGTCTCTATGAAGAACCAATACGTTCTGATTCCTCAAACTTGGAGTGCTGTTGAATACTGTTGATAGTAAGTAACGCTAGCAGACATTATTCTGCAAAAGTGAGCGACCTACATTCGAGTAAACAGAAAACGCATTTTTGCTTCTAATGCATTTAAACCGGTTAAAAACTCTACTTAGTTAGACAAATTGGCAAGTGTATTTGTAATATCAGTATTTATACCAACCTCAGATAAAAGAAATGCTTACCTATTCTAACTCTTCGAAGAAAACGAAGTCTGCAAAAATTCTCCCAGCAAAATGGGTCGCGTTTTAAGAGTTTTTATCCAGCATCTTATATTTGACCTTCGATAGAACCTCGACTAGAAACTACTTTACTATGGAAATGACTTTTCAAACTAATTTTCTTTACTTGTCTATCTTACTTTCTGGACAAGTAGGTAAAAGGGTAAAACCAACTTGTATCTAGGTATGAAAAGTATGAAGTCACAATCTCGTTGCTAGTTTCACTTCTGCTAAGGTCAGGAGTCAGGACATCAATGCCATCTTACATGGTATCTAAGGCCTTTTTATAACGAGGCTTTTTCTAGACTTTTGTATTTTATAATTTTGTGGTATGTACTATGTGTGTTTACAATTATGTATATTTTGAATTGTTTTTTTTTACATAAAATATTTGCAATTAGTTATGGCTGCAGTATACTAAGTATTTTTATGAATATTTACTAAGCTGATACTTTAATCGTCTATACCTTGACGACCTTCGCACATTTAAACCATAACTAGCTTCTATCTAGTTTTTCCACTCTTCATTTTAAAATTACTGGCTTAGGCTTTATGACATGGTGTAACTAGTAACTAAACAAGGTTACTAAAAATATTTACTGTTTATCTCGTCCAGACCAATAAGGAAATGGATAAACTATAAAATAGTTTGCAAACAAAAGGTCAAACAACAGCCGGACGTATTGGATATCTAACTGCCAATTAGCTAGCGAATCTCCATCAAAACATCCGATAACCCAGAACCTGTAGGTTAGATAGAAATTGTAGGTTTCTATAGGTATACATATATATGTGGAATAACTAGATAGTGCTCGCTGGTGCGGCAAATCAAATCAGGAGCTATCTCTCGATGATCAGAAACTATGTAAACAGATTATGTAGCAAATCGGTGTTTATTTTTAGGCTACTGCGGACTTGAATTCATATCTTGTAGATTATTTATCGAAAGAACCAGGATGTAAACAAATCAACTGAAAATATTGCGAAGCATAAACATAAGTCGACGTAATAAAAACTCTGAATTTCCTGACGAAATTATCTCCTTCGCAACGAGTTGTTTTGAATGGAATGGTCCAGGACTCCCAAATCTTGTAAGACCCCGGTTACACAGGCGGTTTTGTTCTTTTCCACTTGTGTGGAATAGAATTCAGATAAGTCGTAGGCAAAAATCGCCCCAGTTACTCCTAATACAAAAGGCATACATAGTAAATTAAGGCCGCTATAGAGGTTTTTACGAAGCCCATACAATTTTCCCTGCCAGACCGCTCGGAGCGTCGTTTTGCGAAAAACATGGGAATGTTTGAATATTTTTTACAGTGATATTATGAACAAAAATAAATTTATTTTTCTGCAATTAGATTAAGTACATCTTCGTAAATAACATATATTTTATTTAAATCTTTACTACTGTTATTTATTCATACAGAAGCTGTTATAATGGCGCATTATTTTGCAGAAATTCGTATATAAAAACGTGGTATTATTCTATATTTCTGAATAAAATTGTAAAATGTTCACTGTAAACTTTGTTCTCAAATAAATACTCTATTTTTTTGTATAATTGATATTTTTTTACAGTGAACCGAACTATAAAACTCACGCTTGATTTGAGGTCTTTTCCTGAATTTTGATTTTGTCGCTTTAGATATCGCTGTTTGTAACATGTTTAAAACCAAAATGTTAATATTTACATTGTACATTTTTTAGATGAAGATATGCTTGATTAAATGTACAAGTAACATATTAATTTTACATAACGGTTTTCGAGAAACTCGCATGTTTATAAAGCCAATATTTGCAAATTTGCTAGAAAAAATTGAATGCGCTCTTAACTATAAAAGGAAACGGATGCGACTATGCATTAGACGCAGCGCGGCGGTTGCAGCAATACCATTGCACAAAACATACATAGCTGGATGCAATGTCGGACACTTTCACCGTCGTGCCGAACTTGTACTTGTATTGGCGAATGCAGTTCACATTCAATAGGTCCATGCATAGGTTGTATTCGGCTAGACGCGCGCAGAATTCACACAAACAATTTGAGCAACACTTGTACTGAATTCATTTTATGACCACCGCGAATCTGTGAATCATCTTTTATGACATGTCCGAGAACTAAGTGGTGTGGAGTGATGCGCTTATCACAAAGTAATCAATACCTTACCTACTTTTCTAAGACGATGGTAATCTTTTAGAAAGTACGAAAATAAGTATTGAAACGAATTATTACGTTTGCCATTCGTATAACTCTCTGAACCAGCCTGATGTTCAAACAGTAAGTTTCGGAAGTTTAGTACATTTACTTGTGTCTCCTATCCTAATTCATTTATTCCTCTGTACGAGGATAATTCGCAATATGAACTCTAGCCAAACCGTTCGCTTAATCTTCTGCGTTGACTTTCACTACCATTACCAGTCCTGCCTGCCTGACCTGGCTGAGTCACGACATCACGTGTTAACATACATTTACTCCTGTCTCATTCATTTTATTCCTTGTACGAGGATAATTCGCAATATCAACTGTAGTCAAACCGTCTGCTTCATCTTCTGCGTTGACTTTCACTACCAGTACCAGTCCTGCCAGCCTGACCTAGCTGAGTCACGGTATAACGTCTTTACATACACTTACTCCTGTCTCCTTATTCATTTTATTCCCCTGTACGAGGATAATTCGCAATATCGACTCTAGCCAAACCGTTCGCTTTATATTCTGCGTTGACTTTCACTACAGACAGTACCAGTCCTGCCGGCCTGACCTGGCTGAATCACGCCATCACGTGCTTGCGTAGATTTACTCCTGTCTCTGCACGTGTTTCAAGCTTGAGTAAATTATGTAATACCTAGTCAGTGTTTTAGTGGTTATCGGTAAACCTGTTAGCAGCCGTCTGGGTCTTCTGACAGAACTATGTCTACGAGTAGTACATTTAGAAAATGAAGAGTTTTGAATAAAACAGTAGGTACATTGTAATGAAATAATTAGACGCAACGATGACTTGACCTAGCATTTGCCTATTTATTTTGACACCTAAATGTAGTAGATTGCGCTAGCCAATACTTACTTTGTGGTAGTAGCATGTAGTAGACATACGAAACTTGAACAGTGATTCATTTTATCTTTGTGTATTCATGTTATCTATGAACTTAGAAGAAATACTTCACAAACTGATCACAGAAAATTATTGTCGGATTTCATATGTCATCCATCACACACAAGGAAAATCTCTATCATTGACTCATTCATATAAATAAAACAATATTAATGGTTCTTTGAAAGATAATACTGATAGATATTATATACAGATGACAAGATACGTATTCGCGCTTGTTTATTGATTTTAAAAATTATCTTGTTTATCTCCTGCAAAATATTAACTCTTAGCACATGAACGTAAACTCCGGGCAGATAAAAATGAGGCAAAAATAATTTGAAAAGCATTCGTGTGTCTGGTAAACAGAAATAGCGGGGCAAAGTCCGCTCGTCAAGGCAAGCCGAGTGGCGAACACAATGTACCAGCACGCGTTATCGGTGAACAAAACACACACATGTTGTCTATGGGGTAGGCAGAACGTAGACGGCTGTCAAAGTATATCACCACGTCCGAAAAATATTTGAGAGTTATTGCAGATCGTTGCATTATGTAGTTCATTCAAAATTAGAGTGTAACTTGGCCTCCCGCTTAGGCTGGTCATGTCATTTCATGACACTATGATTGCGAATGGACTATAGTAGTAAGTTGTCACTTTTGTCAGCCCCTCGCCTAGAACTATAATGGGTACCTACACATAAAACCCTCGAGTCCTTTGGTCGTCCTTTACGACACCCTTAGGCCAGAATTGAGCTGAAATTATTCGCAGCCGAAATCACACTACAAATCAAACCAGCTTCTCGCTGTACAAAACTTGTTGATTTCCGAACTACCAAATTTTTATTGTACAAAATTTGTTTGTAAATGTACACTGAAGATCCATTTACCCACATCCATCAATCTTCGTAAGTTTGGCTTTTGTTATCTAGGTATTTCGTCGTCATTGTCTTTCAGTTTTTACCTTGATGATATTGTAGACAATTTTATGCTCTTGGCAGATGGCGTTTGTTTTTATAAAAGACTTACTTGCCGTTATATGTAGATACTTTATTTTGTATCAGTCTTTTCTGTGGTATTAAAAATAAGAACAAGAAAATCGTTTTCCTTGTCATACGCGTAGAGCTGGTCGTTATTCTACAACCATAAAAAATAATGAAGTTGACTTTCTTGGCTGTTAAAGTCGCTATGATACTCATTTTCTGTATTGATGTTAACATTAAACCTGCCATTACGTAGTCTCGAGTAGATCGCAATATTACAATTATCTTTAATGACATTCAATTTTATACATACACACACGCATACCACTTATACTATTTTCCTACGGCATCACACACGCAGTATCAAAGAATCTAATTGCAAAATACTTAGAGACTTACATTTGTACAGTCAAGCTCAGTTTTGATCAAACACTCGATTCGACAATAACTTGCAGTCAATTCAACCATAAAGTTGAATTCAAATAAAACATCATACAAAATAAAACGTTATACTAGACACGCGTTCAACATTTTTGTGGTATGGCCCTTTGAGTTCTAGCAATCGAGTAGAGTATTTTTTGTCCCTCCGTAGCAGACTCACTATTACTTTAGGGGTCGCTGGTTCACTACTGTCACTAGGTAAATTTTTCACTGACAACACGTACGTTAGCCTAGTTACAGTCTATATGGAAGTGCATTTAATTAAAGCGTAACTTGGTAGCAAACTCTGCGCCAGATGAGTAGTTCTAGTTTTAATTCACTTTAATTCCCTCGGCGCACCTGCTGGGTAGAACTAGCCTTTGCAGAATAGGGTCAGGGTTTTTGTCTGGATATCCTGCTAGTTTCCTAGTTAGGCGATATCATATGTCATGCTGGTAGGCGAGGAATTTGTGGTCTACCTTCTATGCTTTTTTTTCCTGTCTGGGTCAATGAAATGAATGAAATTATTATAGTCTGTACATGGATGGAATGATGATGATAACTACGAGTAGACGCTTGCCTTGATAATTATTTATTTGTGTAGGTATTGAAATTACTTTAAAGCTACAAAATAAATCCATGAAACAAAAGTATTTCTAGTATTTCACACAATCATAAACAAACACAGCAAATGAAGCAGCAAAGCAAATGCAATTTGACGCTAGCTTGGTAAATGTTGTTTCGCAGCTACAAATCTTTGTTCTTGTTCTAAGAGAATACACCGCACTTGGGTATACAAAGCGAGGTACAAAGAACATAAGAGATCGCTTTACAAACTGGAAAACACATCTGAAGCTGCAGTTTTATTGTGTTACATGCGACCTTCAGAACAGGGAGTAGAATAACCTTTTTCTTCTCGTTGTTACCTTTTCGATGTTTTTGTACCAAAATTAGGTTATCGATTTTTAACCTGTTCGGCCTAGTTACGGTGTAGGTATATTTGATGTCAATTTGTTATTGTAATGAGCTTTCGGTTTTGCTATTCCACTTGGGTTATTAAAAGTTAAAAATATGTATGATAGATATATATTTGCCGAAGACATTTTACACTAGAGCTCACCTAGTACTGATATTTATGCTCCTTGGTGGGTGAGGTAGTTCCATCGTTGACTCTTTTCCACTGCACTGCAGCCTTTACGTCCTCAGATCTGGCTTACAGTGCCGTGTGGTGCCGGCAGAGTAGAATAGCACCACCCCCTCTCTTCCCGTGAGGGTCGTAAGAGGCGACCGAGGGATAACCCGACCCAAACAGCCAAGGCAAACCGTATGGTGGCGGTTAATCCACCACAAAATCATTCCCGAGGAGGGTTGACGTCTGGTAGGCGGCCGGTCGTAAAATTAAGCCAAATCCTTTGCAACACGATTTTTTGTTCAACAAAACGTGTTGCGCCGACCCCAAGTAATTGGGATAAGGGCAGGAAGATGATGATCTGGCTTACATTGAACACTCAATCCAAATGTTATCATAATGGTTACTTAGGCTATTATTTCTACTGTATTTGTAAAAATTGGATTACTGAAATCTTGGATGATTCACTGAATTGATTCCTATCTGGTCAATGACATATTCTATAAATAAGCGAATCCATTATTATTGATATCAGATATGGTAGATACGATTAAGCATTTTTTATCTGAATCTTTTAGACTTTGCCTTATGTTTATCAGCTGTATTGCCTGTCATTGATATTGCTCTATTTTTCTAGGTGTCGTAGTCTACAATGAGCCCTTATTATTTCGTCAGTTTTCGTCTGTATGCCCGGATTTTCAATTTATCAGATCAGACATCACCAACGAACGTGACAAAGAAATCAAAAGCAAGGAAGTTATATTTTAGGCTGAACTACATGTTATTTTAAAGAGGGTTACCTACCTATAGTGTACGTAAAGGGAGTTGTAGCGTACGTAGAGTAAGGTGTTTCGCACTAAATGTTATTTTAAAATGCAGTATGAATAGGTACAAGTACAACGCAAAAGAACCACAACGATTTTGCAAACTCCTCCGTCACCGCTTATTTTATTGAGCAACATAAACACTGACCACTAGAATCATACATCCAGTGGCAACACCTCACGTGGACGCTATCTGATTCCTTGTGGTCTAGATTACTATCTGAGTATAAAATACATTGCACAAGTTTAGTGTCTTTTGTAAGATCCGTAACAATTTACAGTTACTAAATGTTATGCTGCATTTCAAAAGATTTGATGCTATTCACAGCTAAGTATTTCTCAGACTAACTATTTTGTCAAACTTCACTAATAATTTAGATTGTGTTTAATCGACGGCTTATTTCTATTGAAAATCAATGCTAAACTCTGATCAGAATCATGTTATTAAGCCACAGTTAGGCAGTTGGTTAATGAAGCATCCCACGATTTGGTTTGAAACCACAAATCAGTCAAATTCAGTCAACAGTTTTAGCTGTTCAATAAAACAATTTGGATCATTAGTAATTTGAACCTTATTCAAATAAAAGCTCACCGTCTCGACCTACCTAAAGAATTCATTAAAATATTCAAGAGTCTTATCCAGAATTTCGTAAATTGATCTTCAAACTTGAGTCCGAGCTAACTGTAGGTAAACTAACTATGTAATTGACTTAAGAGACTAACGCGAAAATTCTGTTGCCTGCCCTTAGATATCCCAAATCAGTGAAAGTCGGCGCAACATATTTTGTTAGGGAACAAAACCATTAAGCAAAAGGATTTAGCAATACATATTTTATGGCTGGTAGCCTGCCTGACGTCAACCGTCTTTGGGAGTTCTCTTGTCTATGTTGAAAATAATATGATTATTAACAACTATTTTGTCGTAACCATTGACACGCAGAAAATATAATATCCCCTCTATTGTCCATACTACAAAAGCTGTAGCTAACTTCTAAAAGAATCTAAGGAAATGGCTTTCATGTCCTTGAGCTAGCTTGATTTTGATTGATTACTACTTCAAGCTGTGGGAGCTTCTGCTTTCACCTTGGTTGCGAAAATAATTGGCACGTTATTTGTATCATGGATTCTGTTTTTCCGCTTCATTATTTTTTCAGTGTTAGGAAGTCATCCAGATATGTTGAATTTATTCTGGCAAACAAATTGCGCTTCCCGTTTCACATTTCTTGAAAGCTAGGAAAATGTACTATATCTCCGACTCCATCATAACATCCATTATTTCCTACTACGCAACCCGCCTAGGCTTTCCTAGAAAGCCTGGAACAAACACATCAATAAACGTTTTCCTTTCCTTCCTCGCCTGTAGTTCAACACGTTTCATCTCCACAATCACATCCGACACTGCCGTACGGTCCACTGCACCTGAATCTTAACTCTAGAGTACTATTGTCCTTCAATTTCCCTTAGTAAATGGATCAGCTGGACGTGTGTGTGACCGTTCCGACCCTGCCGTACGGTCCACTGCACCTAAATCTTGACTCTATAGTAGTATTGTCCCTCAATTTTCTGTATAAATGGATCAGTTGGACGTGTGTGTGACCGTAGTATTATGACGGGTGTCTGGCGCATGCGCGCTGCGGGTCAGGGCCGCGATCGCGCGACTATCAACAGATGCCGGGGATGCCAGATGGCTCACAGTCATGCAAGATATGGTTCAGTGTTTCTGAAGAGCTTCTTCGAGTGGGACACCAAGTCGTCTAACGACCTGATGAACCCTTGTGTCAGAGTTTATCAACCGCCTACGGCAAGTAGCAGGCCTCTGACATGGTTGTGTAACGACCGCCATCATAGACAGCAACCGGGACCGACGGCTTAACGTGCCCATCCGAAGCACGGAACCATCTTGCTTTTCGCACCATCGGGTGGTTCAGCCTACAATGTCCTAACCAGACTGGGAACATACTCACAAAGTGATAATAAATATCAACTTTGTGAGTGACCCCACCGGGAATTGAACCCGGAACCTTCTGCGTGGCAGGCAGTCGTACTAACCACTGCGCCACATCGGCTGTCTGAAGAGATGAATGTTATTGAAAATAGAATTTGCCTTACACTTGAGATCGAGGGGGTTTTCAAGGTTTTAATCTTAATCGGGCGGTAAGTCAAATTAGACACAAATCGTTACAAGATAGCACGGTGCGCTGAAAGTCGAGGATACAAACGCTGTTCGTGTGAAATTATTGAGCTCTATTTTTAGTGAATAAATTGGACCTGTATGTTATAGGGCCACGTTTGCAGGGGAGTATACTTCTGGCAACCCTGACATTTGCGACACTGACCTATCTGTTGGCACTGGCATAGATAGGAAGCTGTTACACTACCTACATTATAATTTGTTCTGTCAGAGAGAGTTAGGGCACTGGGGCACTAGCGAAGTTCAGAATTAATGGCTTGTTGCGACCCTCACATAGTATTTGCACAAATTAGGGAAACGGCGCGCGGGGTGCCTTTACAAATGGCTCTCTCATTACTACCGACGATTTTGACGCTTACTTTCTTTAACCGGAAATAATTGGAAATTCAGAGGAACACGAGGTAACTAAGAAGATGGTTGTCCCTAGGGAATGTAATACCGGGATACTGGGATCCCGCATTTTTTTTCTCGTCTGGTCCCGGTCGTAATTTGAGCGGGATAGCGGGATTAAAACGTTGAGAAATTCATACGTAATATCGTATAACTTGTAAGGTTAGTAACCGTTAAACCAAAACGATACATTAAGTAGTGTAAACTACAAATACCAAAATTACCATAAAGACCGGTAAAAATTCTAGAAATAGTCCTTTAAAAGTAACTTACCTACCTAACCTACATTGTACCTATATCTCTACAAGCGTCATTACTCAGTAAATATTTCAACTTCCTTCCTTAGGCCCTTACTAGGCTAGCCTAGGTAATCTACCTTACTTCCACCAGACCTAAGTAGAAGCTAGTATTTAGCACAAGGTGTATCAGATTTAGCTAATTAACTTGCTTGTAAACCTTGAGGGTATTGAAATACAACTTTTCTACAGCTTAGTGGATTAAGATTAGGAATTATAATTTAAATTAGTGAACATGGTTTTCAGGGAATGGAAATACCTCGGATACCTTCATTATAATTACTATCTTGTTTGAGTTGTCGAGCGAGGGTACTGTAACGACAACAGGCATTGTTAGTTATACCTACTAGCTAGCTATAATACAACACGAAAATATTGGCTACTACATTTAGGAGCATCATAGATCGTTTCAGTTTTATGTCAGTTGGATGGTTTTGGTAGTTCGTATTCTGCTAACAGTTTTTAGTAGGTATAGAAAATCACAGTGGCAGTTACATTATAATATCATTGGTGGCAGTAAAATGTCAGTTGAGTATCGCTGGCATTACAATAGCAAAAAAAATAGCAGACTTGAGGCACAGGTCTTGTAGTTCAGCCGTGATTTAAGGGACGGCTCGCCGAGCATTTCAGACTGAAACTGAACAAGTTTCAGTCAAAGTTTCAAAATCGACGCTTTTTGCCCCATTTTTCTATCGGTCTACCGATAGTCACATTTTGGTATTATGTAGTTGGTTTGGTAAACTATGTAGTACATCCAGATTGCATATTAACCACCTGTATGCATACGGTTACCTGATTGGCAATTTGCTGTTAGGTGGCTGTGTTATTAGTCGATAATGAAGTTTCTGTGCCTGCAGCAAGTTCATTATTTGTGCAGCATATAATGTGCCTTTAGGCTGGTAGGGTAGAAATATAGGCTGTGATATAGGTGAAGTTTCCAGCTGATTAACGTACACAAGAAGCTCATTCTTTGCTTTATAATTTGAGAGTATTTCAAATAATTATTTGCGCCGCCTTTCGGTTTTATAAAGGTGTATCAATCAATACATAGACTAGACATATAAGTATGAAATGAAGTCTCTTTTTGCGTTTCTTTTTCTGTTTGTCCGTAGTGGAATTCGCTAACTCCTCCTAAATAAAGGCACTGACATAGATAGGAAGCTGTTACACTAGCTACATCAACTCGCAACGTTTCTTACAACATCCACGGGAAAGATAGGTATGGGGGATGCTATTTCAAGCCGGCACCACATGGTAAACTTTGTATGGCATAAATATCCCTACACTCGCCTACTCACACAACAGCTAACAGGACTAGGTACTTATTCTGGTTTCTCCAATTCAATGATCTCGCTAAACCGCGAACCATGTGGGATTTAATGTGCAAATCCGCCGTTGTCTGCCATCAAAACATGAGGTCGTTGCCCTGCCTCGAGCTTCATATGGTATTCGTCGCGTGGATACTTCAGAATACCTCATGCGTTGAGTCAGGAAGTCTTATTAGGAGACGAGACATAGTTAAACGACCTTGTACTTTCTTTCTTGTAAAGTATTTACTTATCAATCTATCATTAAAACATGAGGTCATTGTCCTGCCTGAAGCCTCATATGGTATTCGTCGCGTGGTCATGACAAAATGCCTGATGATAAGCTAAGTCATTGAGTTGAGTCGGGATCAGGAAGTCATATGAGGTCACGAGACATTGGCGATGAGACCTTGTGCTTTCTTTCTGTATGGTTACCTATTTGATTATGTATTACTTGGCGGTTACTGGATGCACCATGTGAAACATTAATCATTGCAAACTCGTGTGTCATCGACTCGGTGTCTCACAGGACTAGCAAGCAAGTGGTATATGGTCAATACTTATTTGGAACCTTATCTTCCAAATTGCTTTTCTCTGCTAATCAGCTGATCTTTGTTTTGGTTTTGAAGTGTACAAGGACGGATTTTTCTGACTCATCAGTTTTATATACTTATGCTATCTGAAAAACCAGTGAATCACGAAGCTAGGTCATAAACTAAAATGACTATGTATTCAGATCAATAAGACGTAAAGGACTAAAGGAGAAGAGTTTGAATTCGTTGAATCATTGCGATCGTTGTATGACTATAGTTAGTCTTTATTCGTTCGTTCGCTATGATATTGGTTTTCTGTAAAAGTAGGTAACGTATTTCTCTTCTCTCTCATTTTAGGATAGCCTTAAGCCATGTTTTTTGCCACATGATAAGTTTACTGATTGCATAGTACTAAACCGACATCCTAATAACAATGTTTTTGATTGTTGCAGGCCGGCGTCATTTTGGGTTTCGGCGGCGCTGAAGGCGATCCGCGCGGTGACTTTGGTGTTCGACATCATCACCTTCCCCATCCACCTGGTGGTGCAGCGGCCCTGGTCCAAGCGGTCCCTGTCCAGGCGGATCAAGGTAAGAAGCAAGATGGTTCCGTGCTTCGGAGGGGCAGGTTACGCCGTCGGTCGCGGTTGCTGTCTATGATCACTTAGACGGCAGTCGTTAGAGGTCTGCTACTTGTAGTAGGCGGTTGAAAAACTCTGACACATGGATTCATCGGGTTGTTAGACGACTTGGTATCCCACTCGAAGAAGAAGAAGGTACTAAGATCACTCCAAATATTAGAATTATAGGCTGCGACAGTCCAACATGTTTTCTCCTTTTGGCTACGGTTTTTGTCTATTCAGCACGCTTGGCAGACTGTTTTGGGATCGCAAGGCGAAGTTGCAGTCCGAGGGAACGCTGCTTTTCATTCCCTAGTTTAATTCCAAAAGATGAAATCCTCAGGTGCAAGTGTAATGTGTTGACAGAAGTATTAAAGGGTACCCTTTTGAACGACCAATAATTCGCATCACGACTGCAATCTACTAAACGCGTACTGAAGGAGAATTAAAACTGTAATATGATATACTGGGAAATACTTCACTTGATCGCTAAAAGCTTGAAAGGTTTATCGAAAACTACTTAACATTTTCCTGCCGCATGCCCATTCAGAGGCCTCTTATTTTTGCTTTGTCAGGACTCTCGAAAAAGGGTCAAGTAAGATGGAATCTCATTGTATAATGAAGCTTTGTTTCTTTCCAGGCCCGAATAATAGAGTCGTCGAACACAAGCATAACAGTCCGTTCAGTGTCGTCACCATGCGACCTGCACCTGCGTCTGGTGCGCGATGGAGTTACCACTATGGAGAGCATGCTGCGCGCGGCCGCGGCGCGCTGGGGCTCCACGCCTTGTCTGGGCACCCGCACTGTAGCTGCCGAGGAGGATGAGCCGCAGCCCAATGGACGCGTGTTCAAGAAGGTAACTATCTGACAGTCACCACCATGGAGAGCATGCTGCGCGCGGCCGCGGCGCGCTGGGGCACCACGCCCTGTCTGGGCACCCGCACTGTGGCAGCCGAGGAGGATGAGCCGCAGCCCAATGGACGCGTGTTCAAGAAGGTAACTATCTGACAGTCGCGACCATGGAGAGCATGTTGCGCGCGGCCGCGGCGCGCTGGGGCTCCACGCCCTGTCTGGGCACCCGCACTGTGGCAGCCGAGGAGGATGAGCCGCAGCCCAATGGACGCGTGTTCAAGAAGGTAACTATCTGACAGTCGCGACCATGGAGAGCATGTTGCGCGCGGCCGCGGCGCGCTGGGGCTCCACGCCCTGTCTGGGCACCCGCACTGTGGCTGCTGAGGAGGATGAGCCGCAGCCCAATGGACGCGTGTTCAAGAAGGTAACTATCTGACAGTCACGACCATGGAGAGCATGCTGCGCGCGGCCGCGGCGCGCTGGGGCTCCACGCCCTGTCTGGGCACCCGCACTGTGGCAGCCGAGGAGGATGAGCCGCAGACCAATGGACGCGTGTTCAAGAAGGTAACTATGTGACAGTCACGACCATGGAGAGCATGCTGCGCGCGGCCGCGGCGCGCTGGGGCTCAACGCCTTGTCTGGGCACCCGCACCGTAGCTGCCGAGGAGGATGAGCCGCAGCCCAATGGACGCGTGTTCAAGAAGGTAACTAGCTGAAAGTCACCACCATGCAGCTTGCTGCTGGGGCTCCACGCCTTGTCTGGGCACCCGCACTGTGGCTGCCGAGGTGGATGAGCCGCAGCCCAATGGACGCGTGTTCAAGAAGGTAACTAGCTGAAAGTCACCACCATGCAGCTTGCTGCTGGGGCTCCACGCCTTGTCTGGGCACCCGCACTGTGGCTGCCGAGGTGGATGAGCCGCAGCCCAATGGACGCGTGTTCAAGAAGGTAACTAGCTGAAAGTCACCACCATGCAGCTTGCTGCTGGGGCTCCACGCCTTGTCTGGGCACCCGCACTGTGGCTGCCGAGGTGGATGAGCCGCAGCCCAATGGACGCGTGTTCAAGAAGGTAACTAGCTGAAAGTCACCACCATGCAGCTTGCTGCTGGGGCTCCACGCCTTGTCTGGGCACCCGCACTGTGGCTGCCGAGGTGGATGAGCCGCAGCCCAATGGACGTGTGTTCAAGAAGGTAACTAGCTGAAAGTCACCACCATGCAGCTTGCTGCTGGGGCTCCACGCCTTGTCTGGGCACCCGCACTGTGGCTGCCGAGGTGGATGAGCCGCAGCCCAATGGACGTGTGTTCAAGAAGGTAACTAGCTGAAAGTCACCACCATGCAGCTTGCTGCTGGGGCTCCACGCCTTGTCTGGGCACCCGCACTGTGGCTGCCGAGGTGGATGAGCCGCAGCCCAATGGACGCGTGTTCAAGAAGGTAATATACTCTGCAACGATAACAAAAATCCCCTGCTGGACATGGGACGCTAGGCCGTGCATGTCAGTTGAAAAGAGTTTCAATCGCGGTTGTCCACGCGGACGTCCGCGTGTGAAGTTCACTTTACTCCAAGCAGAGTGAACCTTGCACGATATCCGCATTGGCACATGCCCTGAGACCTATAGGAAAATTTGGTAATCGAGTTTCCTATAAAAGTGGTCTTTTGTTTTAAACTTTCTGCTTCCATTCCATTTTTATATTCCTTCCAGTTACCTGGAAAAAAATCGATTACGATTAGATTGGTTCGCTGAGCATATAGACCTGAGCAATTCCAAGAAGTCGTCTTGACACTGTGCCAAATCAAAGTGTTATGTTTACCAACTTCAGGAACAAGTTTTTTGGCAAACCTTGCGAGTCACTTACCGAAAGCCTTTAGGACTATAACTGGCTCTGTTACTTTGGTAACTTAGATGAGCTATCTAACTATGTATAACCGCATAGTTTGAGTTGGGCTTATTAGCTATACCTGTGAAGGGAATTGAAATTGAAAGTAAAAAGCTTCTAGCCAATATCCAAATGGAAACACTGACGTAATGGATCCCTTTTTGAATGTAGGAAGGATCCTTTTTTCGACTGTCATCATCACGCATGAAGATCGCGTCAAAACAAAATAATGAGGCATCAATAAATATCTAAGCTTGTTAGTCAAAATTTCCCTTTAGGACCAAAATGTTGAATTCCTAAAATGTTGAATTCTCAAAATGTTGAATTCCTAAAATGTTGAAAAAATTCAACATTTTGCGAATTCCCAAAATGTTGAATTCTCATAATGTTGAATAAAAAAATTTCTAAGTCCCAAGTGGTCTTGATACTGTTTCTACTATAGGTTTTCAAAAAATGTTGAACAAAATTTTTCAAAGTCCTAAATGGTCTTCATACTGTTTCTAATATAGGATTTCCCAAAATGTTGAAAGTGTAATTTTTATAAGTATTTGACACTCATGTTTAGTGACCTACATTTTATGTGACAGCTGTCAAACTTGTGACTCATTTATCTCGTAAACTATGCATCCTGGACTCCTAGTTTCTTTGAAGACCTACATTTTATGTGACAGCTGTCAAACTTGTTACTCATTTATCTCGTAAACTATACCTGCTAGACTCCTAGTTTCTTTGAAGAAGTTGTAGATCTTGGCAAGACCTACATTTTATGTGACAGCTGTCAAACTTGTTACTCATTTATCTCGTTAACTATGCATCCTGGACTCCTAGTTTCTTTGAAGAAGTTGTAGGTATTAGCCAGACCAACTTTTTATGTGACAGCTGTCAAACTTGTTACTGCTAAACTAGGAGTCTAGCAGGTATAGTTTACGAGATAAATGAGTAACAAATGTGACAGCTGTCACATAAAATATAGATCTTGCCAAGACCTACAACTTCTTCAAGGAAACTAGGAGTCCAGGATGCATAGTTAACGAGATAAATGAGTAACAAGTTTGACAGCTGTCACATAAAAAGTTGGTCTGGCTAATACCTACAACTTCTCCAAAGAAACTAGGAGTCCAGGATACATAGTTTCCGAGATAAATGAGTAACAAGTTTGACAGCTGTCACATAAAATGTAGGTCTGGCTAATACCTACAACTTCTTCAAGAAACTAGGAGTCCAGGATGCATATTTTCCGAGATAAATGAGTAACAAGTTTGACAGCTGTCACAAAATGTAGGTCTTGCCAAGATCTACAACTTCTTCAAAGAAACTAGGAGTCCAGGATGCATAGTTTACGAGATAAATGAGTAACAAGTTTGACAGCTGTCACATAAAATGTAGGTCTTGCCAAGACCTACAACTTCTTCAAAGAAACTAGGAGTCCAGCATGCATAGTTTACGAGATAAAAGAGTAACAAGTTGGACAGCTGTCACGTAATATTTAGAGCTCGTCATGGGAGTCAAAGACTTAGAAAAATCACACATTCAACATTTTGGGAAATCCTATAGTAAAAACAGTATCAAGACCATTTGGGACATAGAAAAATTACATTCAACATTTTGGGAAAACCTGTAGTAAAAACTGTATGAAGACTATTCGACACTTAGAAAAATTTCATTCAACATTTTGAAAAGTTCAACATTTTAGGAATTCAACTTTATAGGAAACTAAGTTCAACATTTTGGGAATTCAACATTTTGAGAATTCAACATTTTAGGAATTCAACATTTTGGTCCTGAAGGAAAATTTCGTCCAAACAACGTAGTGTAGGTACCACTTAATTTAATATGCTCCTTTTTGTTAAGATTTTAATGCTCTCATAGTGCCATATTATTCTCACGAATGAAGATAAAAAGAAAAACGGTTGGGGAGCGGTGGGGTGTTTACTCATGCGGCCCGGGTTCGATGCATTTCATTGATGATGTCATTTCATGTTCCTTTTCTTCCATTTTCCAGTACAAGATGGGCGACTATACCTGGCGGTCGTACGTGGACGTGGAGAAGGAGGCTCGCCACTTCGCCGCCGGCATCCGCGAGCTGGGCTGCCAATCCGGGAAAAGCATCGCCATGTTTGCGGAGACCAGGGCCGAGTGGATGGTGGCCGCGCACGGTTGCTTCAAGCAGACCATACCCGGTGAGACCTGGTGTTATTGACAGCTGTCATAAACAAGAGTATCGCCATGTTTGCGGAGACCAGGGCCGAGTGGATGGTGGCCGCGCACGGCTGCTTCAAGCAGACCATACCCGGTGAGAACTGTCATAAACAAGAGTATCGCCATGTTTGCGGAGACCAGGGCCGAGTGGATGGTGGCCGCGCACGGCTGCTTCAAGCAGACCATACCCGGTGAGAACTGTCATAAACAAGAGTATCGCCATGTTTGCGGAGACCAGGGCCGAGTGGATGGTGGCCGCGCACGCTGCTTCAAGCAGACCATACCCGGTGAGAACTGTCATAAACAAGAGTATCGCCATGTTTGCGGAGACCAGGGCCGAGTGGATGGTGGCCGCGCACGGCTGCTTCAAGCAGACCATACCCGGTGAGAACTGTCATAACATAAGCAAGAGTATCGCCATGTTTGCGGAGACCAGGGCCGAGTGGATGGTGGCCGCGCACGGCTGCTTCAAGCAGACCATACCCGGTGAGAACTGTCATAAACAAGAGTATCGCCATGTTTGCGGAGACCAGGGCCGAGTGGATGGTGGCCGCGCACGGCTGCTTCAAGCAGACCATACCAGGTGAGAACTAATGTATTGGAATTTTTAATGCACTCACAGCGCAATATTCTTCTCATAAATTAAATAATGAGAAAATTGAAAAATTCATCAGCGACCGCCGGGAGCGACCTGCTGTCCCGGCGGTCGCTGATGAATTTTTCAATTTTCTCATTATTTAATTCAGGTGAGAACTGTCATAAGATAAGCAAGAGTATCGCCATGTTTGCGGAGACCAGGGCCGAGTGGATGGTGGCCGCGCACGGCTGCTTCAAGCAGACCATACCCGGTGAGAGCTGGTGTTATTGACAGCTGTCATAAGTATCGCCATGTTTGCGGAGACCAGGGCCGAGTGGATGGTGGCCGCGCACGGCTGCTTCAAGCAGACCATACCAGGTGAGAGCTGGTGTTATTGACAGCTGTCATAAACAAGAGTATCGCCATGTTTGCGGAGACCAGGGCCGAGTGGATGGTGGCCGCGCACGGCTGCTTCAAGCAGACCATACCCGGTGAGACCTGGTGTTATTGACAGCTGTCATAAACAAGAGTATCGCCATGTTTGCGGAGACCAGGGCCGAGTGGATGGTGGCCGCGCACGGCTGCTTCAAGCAGACCATACCCGGTGAGACCTGGTGTTATTGACAGCTGTCATAAACAAGAGTATCGCCATGTTTGCGGAGACCAGGGCCGAGTGGATGGTGGCCGCGCACGGCTGCTTCAAGCAGACCATACCCGGTAACTACATCTGTAGTCTAGTTTTCGGTGCTTGCTCTGAGGATCTGGACGTCTTTGACTCAATTCCCGATACGGCTCAAATTATCAAATTGTTTTTTTTTCTTCTAAACATTGAACAGAGCATTTCAAGCTAAACTATACCTGATAAAAGATGGTGTGTCGCCTATTTATCCCACTCTACAGTTGTAAGATGGTTTCCTGCTATGGACGCCATAATAGACGTTAGCATAGCTTGGTAACTATTTCTTGAAACTTTAGTCTGTTTTCGACCATAACTTCAAGTCAAAATTCGATCTGAAACCTAGTAATAACGTTTATCTATACTTTTTTCTTCCGCAGTTGTAACAATCTACGCGACTCTGGGCGACGAAGCAATCATCCATGGTCTGAACGAGACTGAAGTGTCAACTGTCATCACCACACACGACCTGCTGCCCAAGTTCCGCAAGATCCTCAACAAGACGCCCAAGGTAACTGTCCACTGCTGGACACTGGCCACTGAGGCCACGGTCTCAACGAGACTGAAGTGTCAACTGTCATCACCACACACGACCTGCTGCCCAAGTTCCGCAAGATCCTCAACAAGACGCCCAAGGTAACTGTCCACTGCTGGACACTGGCCACTGAGGCCACGGTCTGAACGAGACTGAAGTGTCAACTGTCATCACCACACACGACCTGCTGCCCAAGTTCCGCAAGATCCTCAACAAGACGCCCAAGGTAACTGTCCACTGCTGGACACTGGCCACTGAGGCCACGGTCTGAACGAGACTGAAGTGTCAACTGTCATCACCACACACGACCTGCTGCCCAAGTTCCGCAAGATCCTCAACAAGACGCCCAAGGTAACTGTCCACTGCTGGACACTGGCCACTGAGGCCACGGTCTGAACGAGACTGAAGTGTCAACTGTCATCACCACACACGACCTGCTGCCCAAGTTCCGCAAGATCCTCAACAAGACGCCCAAGGTAACTGTCCACTGCTGGACACTGGCCACTGAGGCCACGGTCTGAACGAGACTGAAGTGTCAACTGTCATCACCACACACGACCTGCTGCCCAAGTTCCGCAAGATCCTCAACAAGACGCCCAAGGTAACTGTCCACTGCTGGACACTGGCCACTGAGGCCACGGTCTGAACGAGACTGAAGTGTCAACTGTCATCACCACACACGACCTGCTGCCCAAGTTCCGCAAGATCCTCAACAAGACGCCCAAGGTATGGCTTTTGCATGTTTTCAGAAGGCTAAAGACAGGTCAAATAAAAAGCTTATGATTGCTTTACCTGCCAGAATCATACCTGCCGTATATGAGAAAACCGGCATCGTAGGCGCATTTAAGTTTAGGTTAATAGTCGACTAAAAAAGAAAAGATAGAGGCGGTAAGTGGAAAAGACACTGCTACGCGTTAGTGGCCAAGATGTACTTGCTTAATTAGCAGGCTGGAATAGGACCGCGGTAGCCCAGTTTGTAGTGGCGTTGGCAGTACAGTTACCCGAAGGTCGCAGGTTTCTAATCTGGAAACTTTTGGAAGTTTTCCAAAAAACAGACAATTCTATGGAAAAACTTCTTAAAATCACCATACTGAACAATTATGTATTTTATCTGTACTGTTTTATTTGCAGGTGGACACTATAATCTTCATGGAGGACCAGTTGAAGAACACTGACCGCTCCGGCTACAACGACGTCAAGATCGTCGGGTACAAGGAAGTCATCGCCAAGGGAAAGACCTCCAAGATTGGTAAGGGTCACTAACTACTAACTAACTATAAACAGCCACAACAGTCCACTGCTGAACACTATAATCTTCATGGAGGACCAGTTGAAGAACACAGACCGTTCCGGCTACAACGACGTCAAGATCGTCGGGTACAAGGAAGTCATCGCTAAGGGAAAGACCTCCAAGATTGGTAAGAAACACTCACTACTATAAACAGCCACAACAGTCCACTGCTGGACACTATAATCTTCATGGAGGACCAGTTGAAGAACACAGACCGCTCCGGCTACAACGACGTCAAGATCGTCGGGTACAAGGAAGTCATCGCCAAGGGGAAGACCTCCAAGATTGGTAAGAAACACTCACTACTATAAACAGCCACAACAGTCCACTGCTGGACACTATAATCTTCATGGAGGACCAGTTGAAGAACACAGACCGCTCCGGCTACAACGACGTCAAGATCGTCGGGTACAAGGAAGTCATCGCCAAGGGGAAGACCTCCAAGATTGGTAAGAAACACTCACTACTATAAACAGCCACAACAGTCCACTGCTGGACACTATAATCTTCATGGAGGACCAGTTGAAGAACACAGACCGCTCCGGCTACAACGACGTCAAGATCGTCGGGTACAAGGAAGTCATCGCCAAGGGGAAGACCTCCAAGATTGGTAAGAAACACTCACTACTATAAACAGCCACAACAGTCCACTGCTGGACACTATAATCTTCATGGAGGACCAGCTGAAGAACACAGACCGCTCCGGCTATAACGACGTCAAGATCGTCGGGTACAAGGAAGTCATCGCCAAGGGAAAGACCTCCAAGATTGGTAAGTGGCACTCACTAACCTGAGAAAACTTCTTAGCAAACAAATGGTCTAAGAATGCCGTGTGGTAGCAGCTAAAAATGCTGCCATCCCTAGTCCACTCAGGGTGTTTCGTGAAAGGCGACGTAGAGCTATTGGCCTCGGCTGAATATCCGTCGACTTGGTCAACCGCATGGTGGCGGTGATACAGCCTACAATAGCATTCCCAAAGAGGATTTCAGCAGGCGGATCTCAACTGATTTAGAATAGGAGCAGGAAGATGATGAAATAGACCAAGAATGATTATCATCATTTATTACGTCCACGTGTTCAAGTCGCGATCCACCAATCTTAAACAAGGCGTAGTTCAAAGTAGGAAGTGTTGTTTTTAGTTCAAATGATCATTGTTGTAAGAGCGTCCGTTAGCTACACAATGGTTTTGTTGAATTAGAAGCCCGGTTTTGACAATACGAGTGATGAATTTATCTTTTAGGGTGGTAGGTATTCTTTGTGGCAATGATTGTTTATCTTCAGTGCAAATCTATAATAACGATTGTTTTGTTTCGTCCGCAGAAATGATCCCGCCTCAGCCCACCGACACGGCCATTATTATGTACACGAGCGGCTCCACCGGCGTACCCAAAGGCGTTATCTTGTCCCACCGCAACATGGTCGCTACTCTCAAGGTACATTGATAAAATTATCCACAACAACAAAAAACAAGGTACAAGAAAATTATGCAAACTAGCTCCGGAGCCTCGTGTCAATATCAGTAGTCTTAATATTGAGCTATTTCACATTGTAATCTCATAGGTGAAATTGGCAGAGGGCGCCTAACGAACCCTGATGAATCTTTGAACCTCTTGATACTCGTTTCGAAGCGACGAATAAATTGTTGAAAGATTCAGCTGGGTCCGCTAAGCGCTTGCAACTGAGCTACAGTTGGCAGAGCGGTGGGACGGTACCCCACGGTCTCGGGTTCAAGTCCCGGCGGGCGCTAATAAATTTTCTCATTTTCAATTTATGAGAATTATGTTTAGCAATGTGAGTGCAATAAGTATCCTAAAAGATTTTCCATTTTGTTTCCAGTCGTTCGCGGACGCCATGCCGATCTACTCCGGCGACGTCCTCATGGGTTTCCTCCCGCTGGCCCACGTCTTCGAGCTACTAGCTGAAAGTCTCTGCATCATCGGCGGCGTGCCCATCGGCTACTCCACGCCGCTGACCATGCTCGACTCCAGCTCGAAGATTATGAAAGGAAGTGCTGGTGATGCCACCGTGCTGCAGCCCACCTGCATCACCGCCGTGCCGGTCAGTATCACCACTAAACATCCTCTGCTTACTTGTTTGTAAAACTCCCTGCAGTAGGCAGTTGTGCACGTTATAGTAGGCGGTTGTAAAACTGCCTGCTAGTTATGGTAGGCTACAACTGCATGCTAGTTGTATGCCTGTGCATAATCGGCGGAGTGCCCATCGGCTACTCCACGCCGCTCACCATGCTCGACTCCAGCTCGAAAATTATGAAAGGAAGCGCCGGAGACGCCACCGTGCTGCAGCCCACCTGCATCACCGCCGTGCCGGTCAGTATCACTACAAAACTATACAAAATTAGTTAGACATGGTCTAGGTTTTTGAGCCTTTCGACCACGTCAAAACGTACAACTTGTTACAAAACTACCAATAAAGCTACATACAAATTGAGTTCTTTTTGTATGGGAGGTACATTTTTTTTTCGTATTATGACCCATATTTCAAGTGGTTCAGTTTCATGAGTACCTTGACCTCCTTTTACTTTATTAGTTGTTTTGAAGCTACTTGTTTGTGTAGGCGGTTGTAAAACTGCCTGCTTCTTGATTGTAGTAGGCGGTTGTAAAACTGGCTGCTACTTGATTGTAGTAGGCGGTTGTAAAACTGGCTGCTACTTGATTGTAGTAGGCGGTTGTAAAACTGCCTGCTTCTTGATTGTAGTAGGCGGTTGTAAAACTGCCTGCTTCTTGATTGTAGTAGGCGGTTGTAAAACTGCCTGCTTCTTGATTGTAGTAGGCGGTTGTTAAACTGCCTGCTTCTTGATTGTAGTAGGCGGTTGTAAAACTGCCTGCTTCTTGATTGTAGTAGGCGGTTGTAAAACTGGCTGCTACTTGATTGTAGTAGGCGGTTGTAAAACTGGCTGCTACTTGATTGTAGTAGGCGGTTGTAAAACTGCCTGCTTCTTGATTGTAGTAGGCGGTTGTAAAACTGGCTGCTACTTGATTGTAGTAGGCGGTTGTAAAACTGCCTGCTTCTTGATTGTAGTAGGCGGTTGTAAAACTGCCTGCTTCTTGATTGTAGTAGGCGGTTGTAAAACTGCCTGCTTCTTGATTGTAGTAGGCGGTTGTAAAACTGCCTGCTTCTTGATTGTAGTAGGCGGTTGTAAAACTGCCTGCTTCTTGATTGTAGTAGGCGGTTGTTAAACTGCCTGCTTCTTGATTGTAGTAGGCGGGTGTGTGTGTGTAACACTGTCATCTGCGAGGCTCCCTCTGTAAGAGGGGCTGGGGTGTGTGTGTGTGTAACACTGTCATCTGCGAGGCTCCCTCTGTAAGAGGGGCTGGGGTGTGTGTGTGTGTAACACTGTCATCTGCGAGGCTCCCTCTGTAAGAGGAGCTGGGGTGTGTGTGTGTAACACTGTCATCTGCGAGGCTCCCTCTGTAAGAGGGGCTGGGGTGTGTGTGTGTAACACTGTCATCTGCGAGGCTCCTCTGTAAGAGGGGCTGGGGTGTGTGTGTGTGTAACACTGTCATCTGCGAGGCTCCCTCTGTAAGAGGAGCTGGGGTGTGTGTGTGTGTAACACTGTCATCTGCGAGGCTCCCTCTGTAAGAGGGGCTGGGGTGTGTGTGTGTGTAACACTGTCATCTGCGAGGCTCCCTCTGTAAGAGGGGCTGGGGTGTGTGTGTGTGTAACACTGTCATCTGCGAGGCTCCCTCTGTAAGAGGGGCTGGGGTGTGTGTGTAACACATATTCGAGGCTCCCACAGGGGGCAGTAAATAAGGTCTTAATAGGACCTTTTGTATGTATGTGTTACTTTGACATATTCGAAGCCGCTTCGAGTATGTGTGGCTGATACTGACTGAAGTACTCATTTTATTTATCTTCTTCCAGTTGATAATGGACCGCATCAGCAAGGGCATCACGGACAAAGTCTCCCGCAGCGGCGAGTTCGCTTCAGCCTTCTTCAAGTGGGCCTACACGTACAAGCAGGCTTGGATGCGCCGCGGCTACGACACCCCCATACTCAACAGGCTCGTGAGTATCTAAACATGATTTACAGTATCATAACAATAGCAACGGCTTCTTCAAGTGGGCCTACACGTACAAGCAGGCGTGGATGCGCCGCGGCTACGACACCCCCATACTCAACAGGCTCGTGAGTACCATGCTCCAAATATTTGCCGTGGTGAACATTATGATATTACGATTATAGCCGTGGGGTAGCGGCTGGCGATACTGCCACCCCTAGTCCACTCAGGGATTTAGTAAAAGGCGACGTAGAGTTTTTGACATCGGCTAAATATCTGTCGATAATGATCAACCGCATACCACCTACAATTCCCAAAAGAGAGTTGACGGCACGTGCCCGATTATAAAACATAGCCAAATTCTTTTGCTACATGATTTTATGTTCTAACATTTCATAAAGCACTCAAATATGTGTTTAAAGAGTGATTTATAATTAATCGTTTTTGATCTTCGATACACTATTTACTCAGTCTTCTGAAAGACTCTCGAATTTTTGTCAGACATGGTGTAAATGGCAGTGTACTCCGCAAGAGGTGTGCTGTTTTTACTTAGGGCCGCCGCACACATTTCATTTTCGGCAAAATGTCCCATATGGGACGTTGCCACAGACAAGGCCTACCTATAAAAAATGGCGCCACAGAGGAGAGGTTATTTCTATTACCGATATATATTGTTTCTCTGTTCATCGTTTCAAATAAGCATGCCCTTCTTTCAGATGTTTACCAAAGTGCGCGCCCTGCTCGGCGGAAAAGTCCGACTCATGATCTCCGGCGGAGCCCCACTGTCCCCTGATACACACACTCAAGTCAGGATCTGTCTGTGCTGCGATGTAGTTGCTGGATACGGACTCACTGAGACCACATCCTCAGCCACCGTCATGGACCCTCATGATAGGTAAGTGTTAAATATATCTACCTATAATGTTTATATCATGATCTCCCGGATACTCAAGTCAGGATCTGCCTGTGTTGTGATGTGGTTGCTGGATACGGACTCACTGAGACTACATCCTCAGCCACCGACATGGACCCTCATGATAGGTAAGTTTGTTGTTATCTTAAGTGGGAATATACCTTAACGACCGTCAATACGGCTTCCGCCGCGGGCGGTCGACAGGGGACCTCCTCGTGCATGCCACCCACTCATGGAGCGAGGCTATCGAGAGGCACGGCGAAGCCCTCGCCGTATCTCTGGATGTCTCAAAGGCATTTGACAGGGTCTGGCACGCAAGTCTTATTAACAAGCTTCCCGCCTACGGGCTACCTACTGGACTTTGCAACTGGATCGCAGATTTCTTGAGTGGACGGTCAATACGAGTGGTCCTAGAAGGACGCTCTTCAGATGAACAGGCTATTGATGCCGGCGTCCCTCAAGGGTCTGTACTTTCTGCAACCCTATTTCTGCTGCACATCAACGATATGCTCACGCCCGACACCTTTGGGTATGCAGATGACAGCACGGTTGTTGATAGGTACCTGTCCAGTGCAAAGGCCAGCAATGAATTAACTCAGTCTTGTCGAGAGACCCTAGTGAGTCGCCTAAACTTGAATCTTGAAGCAATATCCGAATGGGGTGATGCAAATCTTGTCAAGTTTAATGCATCTAAAACACAGGCATGTCTATTCTCCACTAAACGGAGTCCCTTCGACCTGACTCCGACTTTCCGAGGTGTATCCGTACCGATTTCCGACCATCTTGAGCTTCTTGGCATGAACCTTTCATCTGACCTGAACTTTGGACATTATATTGAGTCTTTGGTCACGACTGCAGCAAAAAGACTCGGAATTCTCTCGAAGGTCAGGCGATACTTCACACCAGAACAGCTTTTACAACTATACCAAGCTCAAGTCCGTTCCTGCATGGAGTATTGCTGTCACCTGTGGGACGGGTCTGCCAAATACCAGCTGGCAGCCCTGGACTCGATTGAGAAGCGCGCCAAGAAACTCATCGCTGATAGGGCACTAATTGACGCAAAGTTACAGAGCCTCGAACACCGTCGCAAAGTAGCTTGCTTGTCGGTATTCTACAGGATACACTTCGGGGAGTGTGCACAGTCTCTCCATGACCTTATACCTCCGTCATCATTCCGTCTCCGGTGCACGAGACGCCGGTTGGGATTCCACCCTTATATCGTAGACATCCCGCAAATTCGCACAAAGCGCTTCGCTTCTACATTTTTAATCCGAACTGCTAAGGAGTGGAACTCCCTGCCTGCGGATCTGTTTCCGGAACGTTATAACCTGGGCCTTTTCAAGGCGAGAGTGAATAGGCATTATCTAGGCGAGCATGTTCCATCATCGTCTGCATCGTCACTTAACATCAGGTGAGATTGCGGACAAATGCTTACCCATTATATATATAAAAAATAAAATAACCTACTCTATATGATCTCCGGCGAAGCCCCATTGTCTTCGGATACCCACACTCAAGTCAGGATCTGTCTCTGCTGCGATGTGGTTGCTGGATACGGGCTTACAGAAACCACGTCTTCAGCTACTGTTATGGATCCTCATGACCGGTAAACTTCTATCTATTGTTCGGTATTTAAAATCATTTCGACTTTAAATACGTAAATTGCAATTGCATCATTTTGAGGACGCAAATTGTCCTCAAAATGCTGAATAGCTTAGAATCATAATGATTGACTTCGATTTGGTTATAATTATTTTATTACTTGCAGGTCGACGGGCCGTGTGGGCGCGCCGTGCACGGGAACCGATCTGAAACTCGTCAACTGGGAGGAGGGCAACTACCGCGTCACCAACAAACCATTCCCACAGGTTAGTTATCATAACACAAACCATGATAGCTCACAGCAGGACATGATCTTGGGAATTGCTACGCCAACTCATCCATGTCATGTCGCTGGTTCAAATCCAGCCTGTGGCAGAAACCTTTACATGTTTTCCAAAAATGCGATACTCACATTTATCACACTCAGTAAGTGGATTAACAATAACAGTAAAAGAAAGAAAAAACTATAATACGCAACCTTTAACACGTTCCCGGACAGAACGGTCATAGCATTCGCTTTTGCACTTCGTCTAGTGACAGAACTGTTATAGCCTACCAAATTGACGGACACTTTTTAGCCAGAGCTGCCCAGACATGCGCTTCATTCATATAAAAATGAGAAGAGCATTTTTTAGTGTCACTGGGCAACTTTTTCAAATATTGTCAGTGTCAATTAGAGTAGTTTTTACACGTGTTCAAAGTTTCGTGTTACCCGTCTCCCCCCTCACCCCCCAAAATGACAGAGCGGGTATACCATTCCCGGTTGTATGAAATTTTCTTCAGTCGGCTGGCATGTGTCACTTTTAGCAGACGAGTCTATGTGACCGTTTTCGCGCCAAATTTTAAGGTTTTCTAATCGATGCCAGTAGCCTGTTTTTAGCTTTATAATGATGCAATAACATTAGATTTGTAGTGTAAATTCAATGCTCTATCCTAAATTCAATTTTATACCCTAAACACTTCAAATAAGTATAGATCACAGTAAGAAAATAATCAATTTTGTGGTTTGTTTGTGTACATATTACCTATCGATACTTCCCGTAAATACAGACCAACTTCAAAAATTCTTTGACTATTAAAAGGCTAGACTAACCCTGATTTTTATGATTTTACTTATTTTCTCGATAAAATGACAAATTTCTATAATAGAAATTGGTAAGCATCCCACTTGTACTAACTGAGTAATATTTTAAGGGTTTGAGTATGTGTTCTTGTTACTTATTTACATTCTTATGGCTTGTAGCTTGGATAAAACTGGTAGATTAAAAGGTAGCTTTTTATCACGGAAGGATTGCTTACTTCTATATACTTGTTAATCCACACTACAGCTTTATGAGATAACAAATTTCATAATTGCCCTGATAAGAAAAATATTTACTTTATAATGAAAACAAGATGGAAGCAGAAACATTAACGTTGATCCACGATCCTCAAATCGATATTGTGCGAGGCGTATCTTCCAAAGATCCTGCCGAATTAATGATTTATTGGAGGGAGCCACCTAAGGTCTTCTCTAAAGGAATCTCCTGATCAACAGCAAGACATGTCTGATCAAAACAAGATATAAGTTCAAACATGGATGATAAACCATGATTAGCACATCAATATTGGGAGACGCCTATCTTTCCAAGAGCCTGGTGGTAGTGTAATCAGGTCAGCTATTAGAACAGTTCTGCCGCGATTTATAGCAACATCTGACTGTAGCAAGTGACAGAACTGCATTAACATTCGCTGCTATAGCCGTTCTGCCGCACTTAACAGTGTCTACTTACTATTGCATATGACAGAGCTGCGGTAGCAGTCGAAGGCTTTAGCAGTCAGTGTCACAATTTAATTACTCGTATTGCGACCTATGTGACAGAACTGCTATAGCTTTTCATACAAAAAAGCAGTGTCAAAGTCGTGTGACTTAGTGTCCGGGAACGTGTTAATAAACTTTTCTCAAACATGCTAGGAAATATGACAATTTCTTTCAAGAAAACAATCCAGAAAGTTTGACATTGTCTGTGATTTCGTAATTTCTGAACGATTTCTTTTTTACACACCAGCAATGGATTCCAATACAACTTTTCTGGCGCGATATCAAAATCGTTCAGAAATTACAAAATAAAAAAAGAATAACTCCTAATCCACATCATGACTTAGTAATCAGTAAAACAACTTTTTATATCAAATTACTATAAAATAAATTAAAATCTTTATAATTTCCTAGCATTTTTTTGAGAAAAGCACTATGTAAGCCTCGGAGAAAATGACTTTGCCAGACTCGTATTTTTAAAGTCCTCGCCTGCGGCTCGGACTTCAAACTCTACTCGTCAGTCACAGTCTTATTTCCCGTCCTCGTCAACAACCTACTATTTTTAAGGACCTGCAAGTATAAATGGATGATACTTTTCTTAACTTTATAGCACTTCAGATTCTTTCAATATTTAAACTAGAAAGTATTTGTGGTAGAAGCAAAGTATTTCGGTCACGTATTCATTTTCTTCTATTCATGTATGTTTCTCTTTTTCAGGGTGAAATAGTGATCGGCGGCGAGAACGTAGCAGAGGGCTACTACAAGAATCCCGAGAAGACTCGCGAAGAGTTTGTGGAAATAGATGGAAGGCGCTGGTTCCGCTCCGGGGATATTGGAGAACTGCATCACGACGGGTGCATCAAGATCATCGGTCAGTATACTGCTATGTAGCTTAGTGACCTTTATATTGTAGAACGTAGAAGAGGGCTACTACATGAACCCTAAAAGACACGCGAGGAGTTTGTGGAGATCGATGGAAGGCGCTGGTTCCGCTCCGGGGATATTGGAGAGCTGCATCACGACGGATGTATCAAGATCATCGGTCAGTATACTGCTATGTAGCTTAGTGAACTTTATATTATATGAGAACGTAGCGGAGGGCTACTACAAGAACCCTGAAAAAACACGTGAGGAGTTTGTGGAGATCGACGGCCGGCGTTGGTTCCGATCTGGAGATATTGGCGAATTGCATCATGATGGGTGCATCAAGATCATCGGTCAGTATACTGCTACGTAGCTTAGTGAACTTTATATTGTATGAGAACGTAACAGAGGGCTACTACAAGAACCCTGAAAAGACACGTGAGGAGTTTGTGGAGATCGATGGAAGGCGCTGGTTCCGCTCCGGGGATATTGGAGAATTGCATCATGATGGCTGCATCAAGATCATCGGTCAGTATACTGCTATGTAGCTTAGTGATGTGTAGTAGAGGGCTACTACAAGAACCCTGAGAAAACACGTGAGGAGTTTGTGGAGATCGACGGAAGGCGCTGGTTCCGCTCCGGGGATATTGGGGAGCTGCATCATGATGGGTGCATCAAGATCATCGGTCAGTATACTGCTACGTAGCTTTGTAAATTTTATATTGTACTAGACTACTAGCGGCTCGTTAGAGGTTTCACATGCTGCAACTCATTTTCCCGCATTTCCCAGCATGTGTTGTACATAAACTTTCCTCTTGAATTACTCTATTTATTACAAACCACATAAAAATCCGTTGCGTTGTTTAGGAGGAGTTAGCGGATGTCACGACAGACAGAGGCAAAAAGCGACTTTATTTTATATTATGTTTTGATGAGTATACATAGAAGAATTATGTACTAACCGTTAAGACATCGCACTCGTACTCAATTGAATTCGATTTGTCGGTCGAAAACCATCTTTATTTCATCTTTCTTCGTATAAAGATAAAAGATGGTGGGCTATTCTCTCGCTTTGAATTTGGAAATATGGAGAGTATGTAATTGTATGTCTCGATGCCGGCGATTCCATTTTTTATTATACAATACATCATACCATTTTTGTCTTGTAATTAAAATTCTAATTTTCCGTCCCAGACCGCAAGAAGGATCTCGTGAAACTGCAAGCGGGCGAATACGTGTCCCTCGGCAAAGTGGAGGCTGAACTCAAGACCTGTCCCATCGTTGAGAACATCTGCGTGTACGGGGACCCCACCAAGATGTACACTGTAGCCCTACTGGTGCCTAACCCACAGCACCTGGCTGAACTGGCTAAAAGGATCGGCCTCCCGGATATGGACTTCGACCAGCTGTGCCAGAACGCTGAAGTTGAGAAGGCGGTCGTGAAGGAACTGGCTGAGCATGCTAGGAAATGTAAGTAGTTTCATATATCATAGTATTACGTAACTATGTATAGCTGGTCTATACGGGGACCCACCAAGATGTACACCGTCGCCCTACTGGTGCCTAACCCACAACACTTAGCTGAACTGGCCAAGAGAATTGGTCTCCCGGACATGCACTTTGATCAGCTGTGCCAGAACGCTGAGGTTGAGAAAGCAGTGGTAAAGGAACTGGCTGACGGAGCATGCTAGGAAATGAAAGTAGTTTCATATACAGCTAACTTGTAACATGTATGGCTGGCCTATACAGGGACTCCACTAAGATGCATGTAGCCCTGTTGATGCTCAACTGCTATTGAGTTGCTGTGCCAGAATGCTGAATTTAAGAAGGCCGTTGTCTTTACAACGGACTAGCGGAATATGCTAGGAAATGAAGTGTTGTGTTTGAAGTGGATCCAAATCCTACCAGCTGCGCCAAATAAACAGTTGTGAAAAAGTTGATGTTTGTCGATTTATTACTAAAGCTACCATCAACTTAATGACGAAGAAGCAGAAAGTTGTTCTTAGTCTGTTTAGACGTTGTCTAGTCGTCTGATTTACCTGATTATCTATTAGCATTATGGATCGTTGCTTTCGAGGTCATATCGTCGATCTCGGTCGTGTCAATGATTGATTTAAATTCATTCATATTTATTTATTACTTAATCAATATTTACATCGTGTTAGATTATTATTCTTTTTACTTCAATAGCGCTCAATATTCGACCATATTTAAGACCTGATGTGATGGATGAATGAGCTAAATTAACAGGGACATTTTCTTAATTCCAGGCGGTCTAGAGAAGTTCGAAGTGCCCGCAGCAGTCAAACTGTGCACGGAGGTGTGGTCGCCCGACATGGGGCTGGTGACGGCCGCGTTCAAGATCAAGCGGAAAGACATACAGGAGCGCTACAAGGAGGACATCAAGCGCATGTACGCCTCGTGAGGACTGCCCCTCTAAGAGAAGTAGCTACGGAAGTAAACAGCGCTTTTCAAAGGAGCAAAGGGTTCATTGGGTCGTTGGGCGACTCGCTGCTCCACTCGAAAAGAAGAAGAAAGGAGCAAACTATTCGTCAACGATCTTATGAATATGCACCTTTGAAAAATGCTTAGTGATTTTGTTGTGGTACCTGAAACAATATATTTTTAAGCAATATTTGAGGACGCGTTTTGAAGTTTTATCGGATGTGAACTGTTAATTACGCTACTGATTTTTTGGTTTTTAATTCATAACGTCATACGGTTGAATTTCATTTAATTTCTCGTGATCACTTTTGATTTCACTCGATCATAATCAGAAATTATACAAAAATCTGCGTTTTTTGCTTTTTTATTGAAATAGACTGAACTGGTACCATGACAAAATCATGAATCTGTAACTACTGTCTCTATGCGGACCGCGGTGCCTCGAGCCGTAACGCTTGCCACTTCTAGATACATACGGGGCGCTATGAAAACATCTCACACACAACAACTATCGGTACTTCTCAAGATACCCATCACAGGGGTCCTAATACATTGGTTGTTCTTACAGTTAATCAGGATGACCATTCCGAGTCGATCTCTTAAAATTGGGTAACTTGATGCTGCTGATGGTTCAATAATTTCATCATGAGATTCTTAGATAGAACTACTACTTACACATTTTATTTTTTCGTTATTTTTCTCAGTCATGTTGAACTTATTGTGTTTAGTGACACGCAGGACGTGTTTAGAGATTACCGTTGTTTGTGAACGGAGATTTTTGGAAATTAGTGGGAGGGGGATTTGTACATAGAGCCGGCTGAGTGAAGCCGCGGGGCGAGCCTAGAGCGAAACCGAATATACTACTTACTATACAATAATACTTCTATCTTTATGTTCAAGAATGCTAGGCTCGTATAGTTGTGTTTACGCTTAGGGCGCATTACTTCAGCCACAGTGTACAGATTGTGTAGCTTAGACTGTAAATTATTATTTATGTTTATGAAAGAGATTAGGCCTGAAATTGTTTTTCTTTTTATAATAGAAATATTTGTATATCGAGCACATCACATGGTAAACGTATTTTATAGAAATTATGTAAAAACAATACATCGTATGCCAAAAAGATTTACTCGTAATTATCGAAGAGTTTCTCTACAATAGCACTGAACTTTGAAAATCATAATAAATTCGAACGTTTTAGAAAGAACTGTCGGTTCTAAGTTTCTGTATTTTGTAAGTCTTGTAAATATTTCTTTCTAAAATATCTTAGTAGTTGTGCAAAATTGTGTGTATTCGAGGTGAGTGCGGATGCGTGTTATACTGCTTTAGGTGCGGTGTCCAATGTACCAGCAGAATTTCGAATTATCCTGCAGATCAACTTTTACTGGTTTTTATATTACTTCTGGGGTAAACCGGTATATGTAGATCTCTTGGTAACTTGAGGTGCTGACGTTAGCCATCGAGTACCTTCTGAGATTCAACACTAGATTTGTATCAATTAACATAGATCTGATGTAAACGCGCATGTAAATTTATGCAGTGTATGTTTGGGTGGTGAAATTCATGTCAATATTAGCCACGGAAGACGACTTTAGTCGCTAACGGTATCGCCTTCGTTTTCCCTCGCGTAGGGAAGGAACGAGACATCGCTATCAGCTGCTAAAGTCGTTAGTCTCGGCTTAACTGTAGCTCTGTATGTAGTTACAGGCCTAGTTGTACACATGTATAGTGAATCCGGGATCAGTGCGTAGCCGTGTGAGTGAGAAGGAGTTACGTTGTCCCGCTCTCACGCGACGCAGATTATAGAATGCAACTTGTTAGTTAAGTTTATGTAATAGTACTTAGGGGTGGGGATATTTTGCCGCAGTTTCTAATAATAATTTCGCAATAATTCGTTTTTAGTTGTGTATCTCAGTGAGCGGTTGTCGTGTGATGTCGGAGCATAATCGATTTGCCAAATGATACGTTTTTGTATTGTTTATTTTAGCTTGAATTATGTTAGCGCGGCGTATCGCCCGACGTTGATGTACATTTGAGTATGATGAAATTTGTTAATTAGTTTTATTAATAGATCATGGCCACTGTATGTAGTCACTTCCGATGCAGCATTTTACTGATATTTTTGGTGCATTTTGCTGAGCATTTACCCCTGTTGCAAAGTATATTTTTTTGAACTCCGAGATAATAGCATTTTACCTAAATAAGCCCTAGGTAATGTTACCCAAATAATATAAATTCCATTGATGTATTAAATAAATAAATACTTGTGTATGTTACTGTAATAAGTAGCAACATATTTTTCGATGTATAATCGTATAATGTAATTAACAATTAAAATTACAAATTGTATGAACAAATTCTATGAGTCAGTAGGAGTTTTGCTCAGTTTGTGACTGTATTTCGTTTCAAATTCTTAAACTGAAGAAATTTTGTATTATTTATTCAATAAATGTTAATAAAATCATTATTTAACGTATTTCATTTCTACATACATACTCAATCACGCCTTATTCCATTTTTTCGTTCCACAAAAAATACATACATAAATATTTCACAAGTAAAACCAAACATTAAAATAAGAATCATGTTAAAATAATAGGTCTGTAAGGCCGGCGCATAACGTCACATTAAAACGTCATAACGCGTAATGTCAAGTCAGGTATACTGGCGGCTGTATAAGCTATTAGGTTGATACAATGATAATACTCAAAATATTGGAGTTTTCAGTTAAACAAAACAAGTTTGGTTTATTTAGATTTTATTTTTCAAAATATAACATATTACATAATAATATGGTTCATCAACTTAATAGCAAAAATTTACTTCAATAACTAATATATTTTGGTTGTGTTGTTGAATTACAGAAAAAATAGAGTTGTATATTCCACACGGAATAAAGTTCCCTTAAATGTCAGTAAATTATACAGTCAGAAGCCCTATTCTAAAGTAACTAATCTATTCCATAACTTACATTAACTTCACTGTTACGAAAAACATTACGAAAACAGCAGTTTATCTTTTCTAAATTTCTAGTCTACTTGTTCAATATCTCCTAGTCATAGCCTAAGCGGTGCTCATCTTGCACAGATGCCTCAGCTGCATGATCTTGATGTCATCTGTACCAAACTTGACCACACCCTCCTGGTTCTCTATAGAGATCAGCTGACCGACCGCCTCACGGTCTTCGCCTGCAATCACTTTCACCTTGTCACCGCTCTGTGGTACAACCGGTTCAAGTAATTCACCCAATACATTGACAACCCTGTCTTCCATAGGCAGGTACACTGTACACATTCCGCCAGAAATACCTCGAATAACTCCAGTCTGTCCAGTTAGCGAGTCGTCTTCGTGAGACGCTCGTATTCTAACCTCGACCTCAGTCGTGTGCCAGTCAGCGCTCGGTATGTTATCCGTGGTGCTACCCGGCGTGGACGGGTTGTATGGAGATCGCGGCGAATAGCCGACCGGACTTGGAGTTCCCAAGTACCCAGATGGATAGCCAGTAGGACTCGGGCTGGGTTGATACGGACTGTAGGTATGGTCCGATCCGTACATGGTTCCAGGTGTCTGAGGAGTGAATGGCCCGCTTTGGCCGTAAGGAGTAGTTGGATTGTAACCAGGACTGGGTGAGCCTTCGTCCAAGTTGTATTCGAAGTCGTTGGGTCTGGCTGGGGTGTTTGCCGCTGTAGGGTCCCACGCTCCGTGAGCAGGCGTGCGGCTGCCGTCGTGTGAAGGCGTGGCTGATCCGTAATGAGGCGTTCTGTTGCCGATATCGTAAATGGGAGTTTGAGATCCGTGCATCGGGGTCTTGATACCGGTATCCCTGTACGTCGGAGTTTGCGCACCGAGTTGCGTCGGGGTTCTTCCAGGAGTACGGCTGTAGAACGAGGTAGATCCTTCCTTCGATCCTGGAGCTCCGACTTGCGCAATGTGACTGCGGTCGACGGAAATCGTCTGGCAAGTAGAATGTAGCTCCACACGCGCAGTGCTGCCGGTAGCATCTTTGACGATACCGACGTTGCCTTTGTATGGTCCTCCGGTGATTTTGATCGTGTTTCCGATGAGTTCTCTATCCCTCGTGGCGCCGCCGCCGCGCCCGCCTCCCCGCCCGCCCCCGCGGCCTCTGGGCGTGGCCCCGCCTCGGTCCGACCCTGGATGCATTGGGGACTGAATCCGCGGCGACATGAACCCGAGAGATAGATTATTATTCGTCGACGGGTTTTTGTTTCCACCGGCCAGTTGCAAATGCCGTGTCTTGCACACGAATATACCTCCGTTATCCAAGTACATTCTGGACTGTAGGAATGCGAAGTTCCGGTACAAATGCTTGATTTCTCCGTTGCGCCCCGCGTGAGGTCCATCTATGACCTTCACTATGTCTTTTTTCTGGATTGTATTCTGTTCGGAATCTAACGCCATTGTGAACCGATTCTCGCGTCGTTTTTGTAAAGCTTGGGGTTTGCATTCTATAACCTTTCCTTGCATTCCCAAAACGTGGAAGTTTTCCTTTTCTAACCTCACGATGACTCCGACGGTTTGTGGGTCCAGTTGGACCATATCACCCCATTGGAACTGACCGAGGGAATCTACACCTGTGGCCATATCAGAACAGAGCTGCAAATCCCTTGGCAAGACCTCCAGCTCGTGCATGGTCAAATCTGACACTAAAACCACTCTATGAGGTTCGACTCTGACAATCAAACCCGTGTCACCCTCGTATCTACCAGCTAAGACCTTGACGTGGTCACCTTGTTTGAAGTACTTCCTAAGTTCATTAGGCTTGAAGACCAAAGGATCTTTCAAAGCGTCGTGTTTCGGCATCACAGTGATCATGGACCCATCTATGGCGATGATTCTCGCTTGGAGGTTCGCCAGATCTCCGGAGCATACTTCAACATTGTCTCCCATAGAGAAGGAATGTAGACTCGACGGATCATCTTTAGCTGGTGCTGCCAATTCGATGTCAATCCCTTCTGGTTGCTCTTCGAATCTTTCCAGCTCCGTCAAAGTCGGCTTGACTCCTTCGGCCAAAATCGCCGACATCGTGAAATTCTTGTACAGAAATCCTTTTCTGGAATACCTGTTGCCCTCAAAGATGAGGAAGTCACCATCGGAGGTAACTTCTCCACCGATCGCCCTGATGGCTTCAGGGTCGAAGGGTTTGGCAGCCGGACGACGCTTCTTCTTCCGTTTCGCTGCTTCACTCTCACTCTGGACAGTTCTTAGAGCTCCTCTCAGTCTAGTGTAGTCGATTCTCGGCAGCAACTTGAGATGGACTTGGTTTTGGGCCAGATCTACGTAATCCACTTGAGCTATATCATCTTTGTATAACCCTCTCTTCAATCTGACCCATTGTTTAGGCTTCAGCCCTGACTGTTCCTTTACAACTCTTAGGACATCAGTCATTTCCTTGATTGGGACCATGTCCTGTTTCCAAATACCCATTCTGAGAGTACCAACATTGTTGATTAAAGCTTTTACATGAGTCTGTTTGAAGGCTTCGATGTAAATGTACCCTTTGACGCCTTCAGGCGCAACTACGGACTTAATCTGGAATGGTTCTTCAGAGAACTGATACGCGATGAACTTTCTCATAAGTAATAGCACTGTCGCCTTTTCTTCTCCGATACGACATTTCACCATCCACAAGTTCGGGTCTTTGATTCCTGGTAAGAGAGTTTGTTGCGTGATCTCGTCGGACATTTCCTCACCTCCTTCGCCGAAGTGTCGCAACGCAGCTGACTCATCGGCGTACTTGTTTCTCAGATACTCCTCGATTTCTTCTTCTTTCTGCGAGTCCCAGAGGCTGGCTCCACGCCTACGGCCCCTGTTTTCGATTTCCCGCGCGGTGGGTCCGAGTTCATCGACCTCGTTGCCGACGATGCCCATCTCTTGCGCGCCCTCCTCCCATTCGTCGTCTTCGTCCACTTCGTCGTCGACCTGTGGAATAACAATATTTCATTGTAATTTTGTTAGTAGTGGTCACTATCTGGTATGTATTTGTGTTCAGTAATCTTATTTAGAGCCAACTACTTACTTTAGGAAATGAATACTCATAAATTGTGTAAAAGAGATATAAAATGTTAGGCTACACCAGCAATTGATTGAATGTGAAGTGCACTGATGTGCACAGCAGAGAAAATTTGGCTTAGACAAATCGCAAGGAAAGATATCCTGGTAGGCAAACTCTGACAAGTCAGAACCCTTTTAGTAATTTCTAAACTTCTGTCACAACACAACAATCTGCAATCCTACTAATATTATAAAGGCGGATGTTTGTGTGTCTGTTTGTTACGACATCACGCAAAAACGGCTGATTAGATTGACATGAAACTTTGCAGAAATATAAAAGGGCATCTGGAATAACACATAGGATACTTTTTACCACGGAAAAATGTCTCATTCCCACGGGATCACGCATTTTCCAATATTTTTGAAATAGGTGGCGTGACTGAGCCGATTCGCGTTTTAAGCGTTTTCGCCGAAAACTAACAGCGACGTCTCTTGGCGAATAATGCTTTTTTTCGCGGAATAATAGGTTGCAGCGGGTGAAACCGCTGACGGGCAGCTAGTGTCTAATAAAATAAAGAATGTCATACCTCAGCCTCGTCAATAATGAACCCGCCATGTCCATATCTGTTGTCCTTCTTCCTCTTCTTCCGGTGTCGGGCGTCTTCATCCTCATCCTCGTCATACTCCTCAGAGTCCACCAGGTCCTCGCCTTCCGGTTCTTGCTCATCCTGGAAGAAAAATGAAGAATTTATTAGCTTTTGGTACTTATGAAGCATTTGGCAAGTACCCCTTGTAAGTAAGTGAATAGTCTGTAGACCAATCTGACGCATAACATTCAGATTCCAGGTTCAATAGGCGCGTCCACACTGACCGCGGCAGCTCGCGTGCTCAACGCCTCGCGCGGCATACGCTCGGGTAGCAGGCGAGCAAACAGGCGAGCCAAGTTCGGCCCATTTGGACGCTTAGATAAACTAACGAGCACCGAGGCAGCCGAGCACTCAAACAAGCTATTTGATTAGCTAGTTGACAGTCAAAACAAGATGGTAGATTCCTCTTTTGTTGTCTATGGACGACATTGCCCGACATTGTTTCGCACGACAAGTCCCTACACTGTACGACATTGTATTGTACAGCATAATACTGGCCGTCAGAGTAATGTACGACGTGATGAAGCACGACATGGTGGATGGAATCAAAACAATGTCGCCATCCATCACCCCGTACCGAAACTGCACGGGGGTGGATTGCACGACATGATGGTTGGCGACATCACGTGTTGTGGTAGAATAGTGATGTGACTAGATCGATAATATTATATGCATTTCTAACTTAATCGATATTGTTTTTATATTAAATATATTCTTTAGTAAGCTTGGTCGCTCACTTCGTTTGCTCCAGGGGGGCACTGTTCTAACCTAACCTAACCTACTGTGTCGGATTTGCGTTAAGGCTAAACTTCAGACTAGTGGCGCCCCCAAACAGGAAAAAAATCCCTGGCTGAACACGCTGGTCATCTGGAGCCCAATTTATGAATTGCCGACAATAAATAACCACAAAGATCAATAAAATGTATAAAAATTGGTATCCATTTATTTAAAGTGGCCACTTTTAGCAATTTCGGCTTACATAACTAAAGTACACAGTTTTTCCAAGGTTTTACTGATTCTAAAAATTCTTTGTTGTGAGTTATTGTCGGTAATTCATAATGTGGTTTCTCAATCACTTGCGTATTCAGTCAGTGAATTTTTTTAGTGTCGCTAACGTTGAGCCTTAAATGTGTTTTTACTGCCCCCGTGGGTTGCCTTGCATGTCATGTTCGAATAATTCATCGATAAGTCGATCAAAGTCAACACTGTCACATCACTACATCCGCTGTGACGTCATTTGTTTTGATTCCATTTCCACCCCTGTACATTATCGGTCCGGGCCCGTATTTCAAGACCATCCATCCATCATGTCGTACAATGATCTGCTGTACAATACGCTGCCGTGCATTAACCTGCTGTGCATTGAGTATGTCGTGCATTGTGGTTCCCGGCAGTACAGTCTGAAGACCTTCGCCTGTACGAAAACGAAAAAAAAAAAAACAACACGCTAAGAGCGTAGTCTATGCGCGAGGCAACCGCCTGAGCGGCGTTGATTTTGGCTCGGCCTGCGCGCGCTCGCCCGAGCATGATCTTGGGTGACCCCGAGCGTATGCCGCGCGAGGCGTTGAGCACGCGAGCTGCCGCGGTCAGTGTGGACGCGCCTAATTCCCGGTACTTACATTTACAAAAATGTATACAAATATGTATGTATAGATAGTTTCATACATTAAAGGGCATGATAAGCCATAGGTCCCAATTGCTTCATAGATGATTACTTAGATGATGGTTGTTACACAACCATGTCAGAAGCTTATTACCTACTTATAGTAGTTGGTGGTTGAAAAGTTCTGACACCATTTTTCACCAGGTGGATTTACAATTTGGTGTCCCAAACAAAATGAAAGTACAATAAAATAATATCCCATTGATACCCTATATACCCTATATATTTAATTCAATCTCTATTATAGAGAATGAAATAAATATATACTGTTACACCTGCTACATACTTTACTATTGTCAGAATACTGTTTATTCTAAATGATAGAAACACCAGTCAAGAAAGAATCTTTAAATAGGTGACTCAAGATACTAAAGCAATAATTATTGCACTTGAATATTTCTAACAATAATTTAGCCACTCCAAGTGCTGTTTGTATGTACTTATTAGTACAATAAAATTAGGTTCCCCACAAGAGCAAAGAAAAATAATAATTTGAGATGATCTGGCTTTGCGGTAAACATTTGAAGTGTCAAGATGGTTGCTTAGACAACAAACTATCAGCACCATATTACTATTCTACTGAAATTATTCATCTTGTTACTGTATCAAGCCCCATAACCATAACCATTAGTGAAATCATTAAAGAAAGATTTCATTCTTCTTCTTCTTCTTTTCGTGTGGGACACCGAGTCGTTCAACGACCCGATGAACCCTGGTGTCAGAGTTTTTCAACCGCCTACTGCAAGTAGCAGGCCTCTGACATGATTGTGTAACGACCGCCATCATAGACAGCAACCGGGACCGACGGCTTAACGTGCCCATCCGAAGCACGGAACCATCTTGCTTGCGGACAATCAGGTGGTTCAGCCTGCAATGTCCTAACCAGACTGGGAACAAATTCACAAAGTGATAAATATCAACTTTGTGAGTGACCCCACCGGGAATTGAACCCGGAACCTTTGCGTGGCAGGCAGGCATACTAACCACTGCGCCACATCGGCTGTCAGCATCAGATTTCATTAGATGCAAGTTTCATCAGATCATTGGATGGCTGAATGTCTCACATCAATTACTATCATTTACTGATTACATTTTTTTTACTTACTCTAAATAAACCTTTTTATTACCTCAACTTCCTCATCTCCTGACGCTTCCTTTGCTTCATCATCACGGTTACCACCACTTTTGTCAGACCCTACTGAACGGCTCCTGCAAGGAAACAGTAAAGTTTTACTAGAATTTTTGTGGTGCTTGCTGGTTTTAAATACAAGGTTTAGGGCGCGTCAAACGGTAGGAAATAATCAGAGAATGATGAAAATCGTTGTGCAACCTGTCCTACACGCTAAAGAAGCCAATATGATTGGTTTATAATAATTCCAAGTGTTTACACTGTGTGACTTACCTAGAACGCGACCTAGAGCGTGATCTGGACTTAGACCGGGAGCGCGACCGCGAGGGGCTTCGAGACGGGCTGCGGCTGACCGATCGGGACCTCGAACGAGACCGGGACACCGAGCGGGACCGCGCCGAGTGGTGCGACGCGGCGCTGCGCCGAGATCGCCGGGACCCCACGCTGCCCGCCTCCGACCCGCTCCCCGAGTAATTGCTGGCTTCCGAATCGGACATTTTCACTGCAGTTACAGCCGCTTTTTCAATGTGTTTGGCCCATTTATTCAATAAAATAATCGAAAAAATCGACAAATATCCAACACGAAGCAAACGTCACGAAAATTTGTGGTAGTTTTTCAATGTGAGTGATACCATCTCATGCGTAAAATAACTACCACTTTTTTAATAAGATGGCAAGTCAGTTGGCACTGCAGCTGTTTTTGTACAGTGCAGTTGAATGTAGAGTGCAAAAAACACAGTATGTGAGAAACCAAGCATCCTTCTGCAATAGTAATATTATTTCTGCACAGCATAGTTTTGCAATTATTCTACCAAAAAAAAGAATTCATTTTAAAATGGCAACATTAAGAAGTACGTTCCTTTTGACGCATGTTTCGTTTTGGAACCGAGAAATAAATTATTTTTATTTGCTAAATTATCAAATAAATAAATATAGATGAAAGTCACCAGTGACGTTTTATTCAAATCTTATAAAATTGTTCATAATACTGCGTTATTTATAGCTGTAATTAATTTTGCGAAATATGCAAATAAAAAATGTCTATGACAGGCGAAATTGATGAATGTCCGCAAAAAAAATGTCGCTTGTCTATTGATTCGTAGCAGCCCCACCGAGAATATGTGAATTTTATGTAAAAATTCCAATTATTTCTATGTTACTGTGAAGAAACTGTACCAACAACTTTGTATTTAGGTTAAGAAATAAGTGTAAAAGACTGGGTCTACGTACTAGCCCTTGCGTGTAGCCCACAAAGTGTTTCCAATTTGATAGTCTACTCGTCGATCGGTAGCTTTCGATCGGTATTCGCACGCCCCGTGGTAAACAATAGGGGGTTTTTTGGTGCAGTGTTGGGTAATCGATTCGTGTGTGTGGTGAGCGGCTCGGCTGTGGTGCAGTGCGGGTGGCGGGTGTGGGTGGCGGCGAGGATGTGTCAGTGAGGCGCCGCGAGCGTCGGAGGAGTCGCCGCCGAGGGTGACATGTTGGAGACGAGGTCGGTGCGCGCCGCAGACTCGGTGTGGGCCAGCAAGCCGCTGCCGGCGCCCGCTATGTCGAACTCCAGGCACGGGAAGAATGCTCAGGTATTCCTGCCATTTCCTACTCATTCCTACACCCTAGGTACTTCATTCATGACTAACAGCTGCAACTAGAGTTTCAGAGGTTCTTGATCTATAAGTAAACATCAGTTCTCATAAGACCTACCTTTGATATCAGTTTCAATGCCATAAATGTTTTTGTACAAGCTGTGTAGCATGTAGGTAACTCTCACTAGCTATTAAAATTGCATGTAAAACCATGCCAAGGCCAGAATAAAAATTTATCAACAACACAGCACAGCTGACTAAAATTAACATGTTTTTATGTGCCTCTGCAACTCTGAGAGGACTTCCTATTTTTACATAATAATTGTATAGGTGGAAATAAAAAATATTGCACTTTATAAAAATAATACATAAATTGCAAACCCTTCTAAATTGTATGTATATGTTATTAAAATATTGAATAACTGCTTTATTAGGCCTGCTAAAATATCTTCACTGACATATTGTTGAAAAATGAGAGGCAAATCACTTAGGGTTATTACTTTTGGCCTTTGTATGAGAATAAGAACCATAGAATAAACAATTATGATGTTTTCAGGATGACGTCTGCTATGTGGTAGCAAAGTACGACTATGCAGCTCAGGGAGCCCAGGAGCTGGACCTTCGCAAGAATGAGCGCTACCTGCTCCTCGACGACTCCAAGCACTGGTGGCGGGTGCAGAACGCCCGCAGCCAGTCTGGCTATGTGCCTAGCAATTATGTGAAGAAGGAGAAACCTTCTTTGTTTGACAGGTAAATACAGACAACAAGAAAGTTAATAAGCCAAAGATTCCATGCATAATATATAGTGTAAGACAAGATAATTTACAGAACTAAGATTAGCTTCATGCATGGATGCTGCTCTATTTTGATGTATGTTTGTTTGTGCTATGCAAAATCAATAATAACCTTGTATAAAAACTATAAATATAGCCACAAGAGTCTAATTTTAGGTATGATTTCAAATTCATATTGATTGTGACTATTTAGTTTTCATATTTCTTAATATTTTTACACAAAACTGCCTTGTATAGATTATTTATTTTTATTAATACATATTGTACAAGAAAATAAAATACATGTAACTATACAATATCATCGTATAACCCGCATTTGATTTTAATTACATTAAATTAATTGTGAACATCATCATAACATAACATAATCATGAAATACATGAATATTCAATAGTAATGCAGCTTCAATGTTATATTTTGTTTAGTTGTGGCATTGGCCTTTCTGAATTCCAGTTTTAATTAGGTACATGATGACTTCCACATGATAACAATTTTGTTATTTTGTTGGAATGCAAGTGTATTCTTCAAGTTCAGTTACATAAAAGTGGTCAAACTTATATAATAACTTTGTTATTTAATAGTTACTCAGACAAAAATAATTTGGCTTAGTTATTTTAATTACCTCAGACATCATTTTATATTTTGTAGCAATATGAATCATTCTTTGATTGTGCAGTGGAAAACGGCATTCTTATATCCTTTGCAGGATCCTTTTAATTCTGAATTCAGGTACAGTAGATATTTTGTTCTTCATTGACTTTTTCAGTTGTTTTGATGAAATCTTAGTTATAGCCATCATATATGTTTTTGGTCTAGATTCTGGCAACACATTTTCTTATTTAATTCTAGTTTAGAGTTTCTAAACAAAAGAAGACAGGAAATCTCTAAGATTAATTTAATCATTTGCATGGAAAAGAGGTATTAGATATGGTGAAACTGTAGAGTTTAACATTGTCATCAATAATTGTTTTAACACCAGAAATTGTGAACTTTGATGGAGAAAGTGATGGAAAAGGAAAAAACTAAGGAAATGTTATGTCAGGTCAGATCAGTTTAAAAAAGGTCTCTGTTCAGTCTTAAGAACTAAGGATAAGTCATAAGAACACTTGATGAATCATGAAAAACAAAATTTTGTTCAATCTTTTCTTCCAGTATTAAAAAGAAAGTGAAGAAAGGGTCAGGCTCGAAGACCCTACCTTCAAACAGCTCCCCGGTCCGAGGGGGTGGAGGGCCGGACTCCCCGGGGGCGCGCCGCGTCGACCCCACCGAGGCTCTCGGGACTGCGGTAGTCAAGTACAACTACCAGGCGCAGCAGCCGGATGAGCTGTCCCTCACTAAAGGCACCAGGATCCTCATTCTGGAGAAGAGCAACGATGGCTGGTGGCGGGGGCAGTACCAAAACCATACCGGCTGGTGAGTGCACATTTTTGTATACCACCCATTTTTATTTTCAACAGTGTAATCTACACTAATATCATTAAGAGGAAAGATTTGTTTTTTTGTTTGTGCGTTTGTATGTAGTTGTTAAACCCCGAAACTACTGGACCAATTTCATAAATGTTTACCATTCGAAAGCTACAACATCCCTGTGAATTATAGTCTACTTTTTACTACAGGAAAACGCATTATTCCCAACCCAACCAGGAAAACCGCTGGGCTCTAGTTCAGAAATAAAATAGTATTAGGGATCAGTTGCGGATTTTCAAATAAAAAGTAATAAAGTCACAAACATTTGGTATATTTCCTACCAAAATTACAATAGGGCTCAACTTAAATAACTTAATTAACAAAACACCAATTTATTATCGAGATTACCACATTCACCAACGGATCACGTCGATACGTCCGTACGCTTTCAATCGCCACGAGCAAATAGGCGGTTGCAAGGAGGGGGAACCTCTTTTATTAAAACGACCGCGCGCCTAACCCACGCCGGTAGTGACGTAATACGGATGACGCTACGCGAAGATCCTAACACGGCCTCTCCTGACTGAAGTCGCCCTCGACGACCTCTGACGGAAGCTGAAGCCACGCCGGCGACTGCGAAGACCCTGACGCCGGTGGCTGCGATGACCCTGGGCACCTGGCATCGGTGACTGAGCTAGGTCATCATCTGGTCCATCAACTGAAAGCAGAACAAACAAGCTTGAAGCAATGTTCTTAAGCGCGTCACCTGTATTCAATCCAGCCATCTGAACATCAAACTGAACACCAACGACTCCATTACTTGAATTTGGCTTAAAAAGCAATCAAAGCAATTGAATGTAAAGGCGGCTGCACCAAACACAAACAAAGCAAATACATAAGGAAAGTATTACTGTTTGGATCCAAATTCATACACAAAAACAATAAAGCCTTTGAGTAAAAACAGAACCAGTAAATAGAACCAGCTAGACGGAGGCATCCGCTGAAACACACGTCTAACATCAGACGTAAGCTTCCCTGAATCGCACATCTGAGACCAAACAGATAGAGGCTCACTGAAATGCATATCTGCCGTGGGCTGCATCCGTGGTGAGCCCACTCATCAGACAACAGGCGTCCCAGTTGTCAGGTACACACACAAGCTCATAGACAAACGCTTCACTGAATCGCTACGTCTTTCACAACTAGAGCACCCCCTATCAGAAGGCATCTCTATATCACAACAATTTAGACAAATGCACCTCTAAATCGCAATGTCTAAAATCTACAGATGGAGTTACCATGACTCACTCATCTGCTATCCAAGAAGAGAGACAAAACATCCCTTCGTCACATTTTTCATGGCAACAACATGTAAGATATAAGAAAAATAGTCAGTTTGTCGTGTCAGCTGATCGTTACAAAATGGAGAAATTTTAATTTAAAACTAGCAAAGAAAAAAGTCTGTCGGTCTAGTGCGTAAATAAAAAAAAACAAAGTCAGAGTTTAAGAAATAAATTGTTTACAACGCACGACAAACATAACTAAACTCCAATATCAAATCAACTCACATTTAAACACGAAGGCACCTTTTTCAGGCCGCCATTCTCAACGCCATGAAACCACGTACTGGACTGCAACTTCAATTGTCTTGTGATAAGACCATACCAGTACCTTTAGTTCTTAGCAGTCGCTTGGCAGGATCTCGACCACTCTGTATGGGCCCCGCATCCCTGGATCATCTCGGGATCTATTTTCCTGTTCACTAGGAACATTGGATTACGAGAACCAAATTGCCCATACCAAACATTACCAAAATTATTGCGTTCACTCGCGCTGCTGATCAACAGAGGCATCCTGCTGCGGCTGATGATCTCATCTTGCTAGCGTAACGCTGCGACTGACCATTCTTAACAAATTATCTGCATGAGTTCGGTAAAACTCGCGACACACACATCTCCCCTGGGATGGGAAACATCAACTGCCACATCAGTATCACAAAATACGAACATCAATGATGTCACCTTCATAGACCAGACTGTGGCATCTGTAGGTACTCACTTTACTCCTAGAATAGACCACACAGCTGTCTTCAGTTTACTCATGTTGAGAGCCAGCTTACACACGTAACCATCTGCTCTCTCGTACCGCTAGATTATCGTTATCAACATACGAACCAAACGTCCTTCAGGCACTTTCTCAAAATAACAGAAAGCCTGCATCTACCAACTGACGAGATCTCAATTAACAAAATGTTGACAACCTTCTGCGATAGTACTCACTCTCGACAAGTTCTAGACAACTTTCCAACCTTATCATTCACAGTAATCACTTTTCTATAAACAATTCGATAACTTCTACGTTACCAATATTGATACGGCAGCTTTCCACACTTGTGTCAAAAATGTAACAAATAAACAGTTACCCAAAAAGGCACTGAAACCACTATCACAAAATAAGAGAGTTTACGAAAGGTTCACACATCCCCATTTTGGATGCTCGCGATTGGCACATGTTACATAGCCAGGGTTGATACCGTCAAAAATCTCAAAGTATAAAAATATCAAAACAGCAAAATCTGACAAAGAAAGTCGTAAGATTCAGAGCCAATTTTAAATCTCAGAAATATGACGTTTGTGTCAACCATCTTCTTAGTCACCTTGACTTCCTCTGAAATTCCGGTTATTTCCAGTTAAAATCAGTAAGTGTCAAAATCGTCGCTAGTACCAAGTGAGCCATCTGCACAGGCGCCCCGCGCGCTGTTTCCCAAATTTGTGACACTAACAACGTAACAACAAGTAACCAACACTCGAACGCAAGGGCGTTTGGTTACAAGCAATCACGCAATTACACAACAGCTCAGTAAATCTCATAGATTTTAAAGCAAAAACTCAAAACAAGTTCTTGGACGCTCGTCCATTCTGACCATACGCAATTTCACGCATTTTGACAGACAGTTTCCTCCCAAAAAACGCTACTCAAATCCAAGAAAAGATAAGTAAGACGCACCGAAATTGTCTTCAGAAATCATGAGCATAACCATGAGATACCTCATGGTAAACTTACAAAACAAAAACAACATCACTTCATTACAGATTGCTGCTCACTCAGATATAGTTGAGCGAATTATCGAGTCAGAGTGACACGAGTGTCACTCATTAGATAGTAAAAGTATCTTTGAAACGAGAAACTGGACATAAGAACAGACCTTATTTGCACAACCGAAAAAGGTAAACAAAACGAGTCAACCCTCGCACTCGGAACCATAGTAGTAGTGGCTACTAAGTTCAAACCTTCTCAACCATCCATCAGTCCTCCGTAACCAACTCCAACTTCTACAAATATGACCAAGTACATAGTGTACGACATCGTGTAGATACGACGTAATAAGTTTCACTATGAAACTACGATCGATACTTTCAACTGGAACTTTCAACAAACAAGTAGGTATGTAGGTTCATGAACCAATCCTGTATTGAAATACATCTAGGCACTTTTCACTATACCACACTGAATCAACGTAAGTAATATCTTCCTTCTATCTCACTAGCCATGCCAAACAGCGAGTTCGGGAACCAAGAAGCGAGTTAACTATTACACCTACAAGCACAGACTTCCAACTGAATTGCTGACTCATCACAAATATATAAAAGTAGGCATGTTACGTACCTAGTAGGTAGGTAAACAAGATAACACAGCAAGTATACGAGTGGGCAGGTAGGTAGGTAGGTAAGTACCACAGGAACTACAAGCGTATGAATTTGCGAAGACCTCGCAAAAACCTCAACAAAAAGTGTATAATGACTAATGACTAACAACTTCAGTTAATTTTACCTACCGCATTCGATTCGATTCGATTTTGCTTATCGCCGAAAATCATTATCAAAACAATCCGACTCAACGAAGACACACCGAAAACTCAATAAAATACTTAGGTACCTATGTGAATTTGACACAACCTCTCCGACAACTTCCTATTTTCATGTGGGACATCAAGTTGTCCAACGACACTTCATATACTGCCTCGCGTGTTCTTGCACGTTTGACGACCTTCTAAAAACCACTTAATGTTGCTGGGTATCTGAATTCTGTTTACAAAATTGAATCTTTCCAAAACGACATGATAATAAATAAGGTTCACTTGAAAGACAATAACAACCACAATAAGCGCATAATTTAGCTAGATCACCAATAATTCAAGGGCGTACTTTTACAGGGTCACTAAATCAATCTATTACACATAACCTCAACGATCTTTCCATCCCAAAAGAAAACTTCCACTTACACTCGTCACTTTCTACTCTTTCCCTCGTCACGTAGGAAACATACCGATGAAATCATTATCACAAACCTGCTATTAGAACGACATCAATGCGTAGATAATTACCGCAATCCTTATCTATCAATTATCTATCGTAGGCAACAATCGGAACTACAACAGAACGTACTCTCCAAAACACAGATCTATAATATCCATCTTCATAGGTAGGCACGAACACACAGCGCAACAAAACACAACATCACCTCATCTACGCGAATTCAAACAAAACAAAACTGCGAATATACCTAACATTTGCATGTTATAGAATGACGACGAAGTTACTATGAACAAATATACCTAAACACCTTTAACAACGCTAGATAATATCCAATTTTGAGTGGATGAGTACAACCAGTACGAAGAACAAATTATTCCATCTTTGTGTGAACTACATTTTAAACCAAGTGACTTATTATCAACAACAGATTGCTGCCCCACTCTCCAGGCAAACATCTTATATAGGAGCACGCCTCAACTTTCGGCACAAACATACACATATATTACGCCTATGTCCCTTGCGGAGTAAGCAGAGTGTAGACGGCTATAAACACGGCAAGACTCTGTATCACCATAGGGACAGGTTGTCAGTCTGTCGCTTAAAATTGCAATGCACATCAACTCTCAATACCTTAGTCGTTTTAGGCTCAGATCAACATAAACACTAGACAATCCCCAAAAACAAATCAAGATCGGTTTATGATGTTTAGGTAAACGAAACGAAATACCTATTCGGGATAAATGAAACACACATTAGGCACAAAAGTGAAGAGAACAAAGTTAGGTATTTTGGTTGGATCTCACCAGATTAGCACGCCCATGGAGCACGCCTCTCACGCTTTCGGACCAGGCAGACTGTGGCGTCCGCACAACAGACAAAGGCGGCGTCTGCAGACCAGGCAAGGGTGACGCCTGCAGATCAGACAGGCTGCAGCGCCCGCAGACAGGCAGCAGCGGCGCCTGCAGACCAGATAGACTGCAGCGCCCGCAGACAGGCAGCAGCGGCGCCTGCAGACCAGACAGACTGCAGCGCCCGCAGACAGGCAGCAGCGGCGCCTGCAGACCAGATAGACTGCAGCGCCCGCAGACAGGCAGCAGCGGCGCCTGCAGACCAGACAGACTGCAGCGCCCGCAGACAGGCAGCAGCGGCGCCTGCAGACCAGACAGACTGCAGCGCCCGCAGACAGGCAGCAGCGGCGCCTGCAGACCAGACAGGCTGCAGCGCCCGCAGACAGGCAGCAGCAGACCAGATGGGCTGCAACGCCTGCAGTGCTGGCAGCGGCGGCGCCTGCAGACCAGGCGGACTGCAGCGCCCGCAGACAGGCAGCAGCGGCGCCTGCAGACCAGACAGACTGCAGCGCCCGCAGACAGGCAGCAGCGGCGCCTGCAGACCAGACAGGCTGCAGCGCCCGCAGACAGGCAGCAGCAGACCAGATGGGCTGCAACGCCTGCAGTGCTGGCAGCGGCGGCGCCTGCAGACCAGGCGGACTGCAGCGCCCGCAGACAGGCAGCAGCGGCGCCTGCAGACCAGACAGACTGCAGCGCCCGCAGACAGGCAGCAGCGGCGCCTGCAGATCAGACAGGCTGCAGCGCCCGCAGACAGGCAGCAGCAGACCAGATGGGCTGCAACGCCTGCAGTGCTGGCAGCGGCGGCGCCTGCAGACCAGGCGGACTGCAGCGCCCGCAGACCAGGCTGCTCAACTGCTTGACTCTCACACCTCAGCATCTCCGCTCGATTGGTTTTGGTATACCTTGCCACGTGTTCTCCAAAACACACTCTGGCAGTGAAGGAACAACGTTCATTCGGCACAACCCGACACGCGCTGACTTATTTCAAAAGACTTGCGTTTGCGACGGTAAGAGCAGAATATCACGAGACAAATTAATCTGATACACGGATACGTGAAAGATCACGCATTCGAAGCTTAAACAAACGCGACTCAACCACCGTCACATACTCGCGACCCACTGCAAGTATGGGACATGCGCACGCGATCGTGTCGACGCGACCCGTTGTCCAATGCTCGAGGTTTACTTACCCGCCATTTTCGCAACACATTTAAATCACAAAAAAAATCACTCGATAGACAAAATGGAAACGAAAAGAAACTGGTGTTTTGAACTTTAGCAATAAAATAAAAGATGACAAAGCGACACAAGGCCTGATGGGCTTGAGACATCCCACTTCTGATATTAGGGATCAGTTGCGGATTTTCAAATAAAAAGTAATAAAGTCACAAACATTTGGTATATTTCCTACCAAAATTACAATAGGGCTCAACTTAAATAACTTAATTAACAAAACACCAATTTATTATCGAGATTACCACATTCACCAACGGATCACGTCGATACGTCCGTACGCTTTCAATCGCCACGAGCAAATAGGCGGTTGCAAGGAGGGGGAACCTCTTTTATTAAAACGACCGCGCGCCTAACCCACGCCGGTAGTGACGTAATACGGATGACGCTACGCGAAGATCCTAACAATAGCATAATCTATTTGTATCCTTGAAGAAAAGATTGCGAAAAATCTAGGAAATGAACTAAAGTGTGCTTACTATTCTAAAATGCATCCTATCAAGCCTTTACCTAAGATAATGGTAATGGTAACTTCTTATGTTCTCTTAAATATTTATTAAATTACCTTTATTTTGCAAGGCAGAAAACTATTTAGCAATAACTATTATGGAGTGCAGTGAACTCATTTTTCCTTGAATATTCAATGAAGTCTTCAGTTATGGTTTACCTTAATAATGAGAAAAACAATAAGGAATGTAAACATGTAAAATACTAGTAAAATCTTACTGGATGAGTAAAATATATGAATACCTCTGCCTGCGTCATGCGTTATTGTTTATGATATGTCTGTTTACCTGAAATATTCTGAATACCTATTGTTATAAAAACCAACTAAGGGAAATTGGGTAATTCATCTTGAACTGCGGTCGCCAAACGTGGTAAGACCCTGTTAAGAAGTTTTTGATGATGATTAAAGAACTGTAATAATTATTCCTGATCACTTGCATAATTTCGCAGGAACGTCGCTACTTATTAAGAGCGAAAGTCACAGGTTCAAATCCTTTCTGAAAGTTGCTGATTTATTATACCACAAAAAGATAGACAAGTGTTAAGCGCGGGTCTAACTGTTTTTTGTGGTTAGCCCTAACTAGATTTGGGAAGTGTTTTAAAATTTAGTATGATCATAATCCAGTCAAACGAATTTTTAATGCACTCACAGTGCTGTATTATTCTCAGTTGGCAGAGCGGTGGGACGGTATCCCACGGTCCCGGGTTCAAGTCCCAGCGGTCGGTGAGGAATTTTTCAATTTATGCATAATTTTTTTCTTCAGGTTCCCGTCGAACTACACGAGCGAGGAAGGCGACGCGGAGGACCCCGTGCACACGTACGCGATGGCTGAAAACGTGCTCGACATTGTGGTAAGTTGTGTAAGTGAAACGAAACATCGTAGGTGTTGTGATTGTGATGTAGTACAAACGTAGAAGTCAAAATAAATAAATTAAATTGATTTCATTTTTTGAGTAAGTAAACCAAAACATCGTAGGTGTTGTGATTATCATTTAGAAAATATAGAGGTCAAAATAAAATAATTATATTCATTTCATTTCATGTGTAAGTGAAACAAAACATCGTAGGTGTTGTGATTGTGATGTAGAACCAACATAGAGGTCAAAAAACATCGTGGGTGTTGTGGTTGTGATGTAGAACAAACGTAGTGGTCAAAACTAATTAATCGTATTAATTCTTCGAGTGGGACACCAAGTCTTCCAACGACCCGATGAACCCCGATGTTTTCAATCGCCTACTGCAGGCCTCTGACATGGTTGCGTAATGACTGCCGTTTAAGTGGTCATAGACAGCAACCGGGACCGACGCCTTAACGTGTCCTTCGAGTTCGAAGAAACCATCTTGCTTTTCGGACAATTAGGTGGTTCGGCCTGCAATGTCCTGACCAGGCTGGGAACAAATTCAAAAAGTGATAAATATCAACTTTGCGAGTGACACCACCGGGAATTGAAACCGGAACCTTCGGCGCAGGCAGTCGTACTAACCACTGCGCCACATCGGCTGTCGTAATTGCATTAATTTCATTTCATAATAAGTTACTTTATTATTGACGTCTAAAATGTGGCTGACCATGGAAACTGCCAGGGTTTGAGCTAGCAATTTTTTTTAAGATTTATGTTCATGAGGTTTAGGTTTTATCTTTAAGAGCGCATTCAATTTTTTCTAGCAAATTTGCAAATATTGGCTTTATAAACATGCGAGTTTCTCGAAAACCGTTATGTAAAAATAATATGTTACTTGAACATTTAATCAAGCATATCTTCATCTAAAAAATGTACAATGTAAATATTAACATTTTAGTTTTAAACCTGTTATAAACAGCGATATCTAAAGCGACAAAACCAAAATTCAGGAAAAGACCTCAAATCAAGCGTGAGTTTTAGAGTTTTGGTTCACTGTAAAAAAATATCAATTATACAAAAAAATAGAGTATATAAGGTAAGTGTACACAAGTTCGACAGTGTCCCTGTACTCGTCAGCTTACTTTATTCCCTTTTATTTATATGTTTCCAACATGATATAAGTATTTTTTGTGTAGCAACACATTTTTGGTAAAACTCCCAAAAAAATAATAGTAGGATCATGCTAATTCCACGTTTTAACACATAAATAAAAGGGTTTAAAGTAAACGGACGATTACTGGGACACTGCCGAATACTGGTACGTTTACCTTATTTGAGAACAAAGTCTACAGTGAACATTTTACAATTTTATTCAGAAATATAGAATAATACCACGTTTTTATATACGATTTTTTGCAGAATAATGCGGCATTATAACGGCTTCTATATGAAAAAATAACAGTAGTAAAGATTTAAAAAAAATATATGTTATTTGAGAAGATGTACTTAATCTAATTGCAGAAAAATATATTTATTTTTATTCATAATATCACTGTAAAAAATATTCAAACATCCCCATGTTTTTCGCAAAATGACGCTCCGAGAGGTCTGGCAGGGAAAATTGTATGGGCTTCGTGAAAAGCTCTATAGCGGCCTTAAGATTTATGTTCATGAAGCTGTCTATGAAAAATTATGGCTCCTTGACTCAGAACTTGAGTGCAAACTATTCATAACTCAATTGGCATCATTTACAGACAGATGTGTTCAATTAGATGTTAATTGATTTGGGGCATTGTCCAGTTATGTGGAGCAGTTGGTCATAATTAGCATTATTTCCTGCTTTTTTATTAGTCAGCGACAGCAACACATTTGGACTTTTTCGTTCTATAAGTGGCTTCCTCAAGGCGATTTGAACTACTAACCCAGGCTCTTATTTATGCATCAATCAACCTCAAAATCCTCGCGTACGTAAACTTATACTCCTGGAGGAAATAATTCAGTTTCATGGATTGGTTATGGAGTAAAGCTGCTGCCAGCTCACAACCTTCCCTTGGCCACCTGTAAGGCGCTAAATATACTTCGGTCAGGTGTCGGCAGGTGTAAAGAGCTTAGATATTAGCGAAGAGAGTTACACTTATAAACTAAAACAGTGTCTCACAAAACTGCACAAATGACTGTAGCATAAAGCAATACTCGCTGCTTAAACATACTTATAATTTTAATAATGCTATAGTGATGCACAGTTTTCTGAATGACTCTCCAACTTTAGTCAAACTTAGTGTGAATGGCCGTTTTTACAGCGATTTACGCTCCGCCCTGCAAGGAATATAGGCGTGATATATGTATGTATGTATGTATTTTGCATTATGCTGTGTAGTGGCGACTAAGAATAGTGAAAATAAGAAATAGATAAAATGACATGCATCGACCGGGGATCGAACCCGGGCCGCATGGGTAAACGCCCCACCGCTCTGCCACTGAGCTATCGATGCACCGGCTGATGAATGGCAAACTATCTCTTGATGCTCGTCTCCAAGCGACGATCCAGCGACATCTGTAGAAAGTGTTTAGAACTTACTACATGGTTAGTCCACATTATTAGTGGAATTCAAACCATATGATGAAGCTTGCTTAATCAATCTATTGGGATTGTAATGCACTCACAGTGCTATATTATTCTCACAAGTGAAAATAAGAAATAGATAAAATGACATGCATCGACCGGGGATCGAACCCGGGCCGCATGGGTAAACGCCCCACCGCTCTGCCACTGAGCTATCGATGCAAGTAGTAAGTTCTAAATACTTTCTACAGATGTCGCTACTTGCATCGATAGCTCAGTGGCAGAGCGGTGGGGCGTTTACCCATGCGGCCCGGGTTCGATCCCCGGTCGATGCATGTCATTTTATCTATTTCTTATTTTCACTTGTGAGAATAATATAGCACTGTGAGTGCATTACAATCCCAATAGATTGATTAAGCAAGCTTCATCATATGGTTTGAATTCCACTCATAATGTGGACTAACCATGTAGTAAGTTCTAAATACTTTCTACAGATGTCGCTGGATCGTCGCTTGGAGACGAGCATCAAGAGATAGATAATTTGGCGTTCATCGGCCGTGCATCGATAGCTCAGTGGCAGAGCGGTGGGGCGTTTACCCATGCGGCCCGGGTTCGATCCCCGGTCGACGCATGTCATTTTATCTATTTCTTATTTTCACTTGTGAGAATAATATAGCACTGTGAGTGCATTACAATCCCAATAGAGCGACTAAGAATAGTCCACTCCTAGTCCACTCGCAGGGTGTTTCGTAAAAGGCGACGTAGAGTTCTTGACCTCGGCTGAATATCTGCGACTATGGTCAACCGCATCGTCACGATGATACCATCTTCAATAGCATTCTAAAAGAGGGATGACGTCAGGCAGGCGGATAGTTATAAAACATTGAAAATAATCTTTCTGCTACTTGATTTTGTTCCCTAACAAGACATACGAGTATTCCGCCACCCCCGATTGGTTTGAGATAAGGGCAGGAAGATGATGATATGTATTTCTCATTACCAGGTGGCGCTGTACTCGTTCACGTCGAACAACGAGCAAGAGCTATCTTTCGAGAAGGGCGACCGTCTTGAGATCATCGAGCGTCCCCCCGCCGACCCGGAGTGGTACCGCGCGCGCGACTCCCGCGGGAACGTCGGCCTCGTGCCCAGGAACTACCTGCAGGAGCTGGCCGACTACCTCACGCAGCCCTACAGGTACATATACCGACCAGACAACCTTCTCAAGACGCTTATTCCCGCCTGTTTTTATGCAGCCATACAGTTCAATATAGAAAGGAGGAATTACATACCGCCTTACGGGCAACTATACACGCGGCACAATGCAGAGGAGATTGGAGTAAGCTGTGTCGAACATTTTCCAGAGTAATTATGTTGCTTGCTCCACGCATTTTAAGTTGCTCACGCCGAGATTGCAAGACCCATTTTACTTTACCGGCGTAGCCGGCTTTGGGCTACTTGCATCAAGGTCGCTGCACCTTGGCATCAAAAATTAAACCGAATTTTAGATATTTAACGTCAAAATAAGATTTTAAAAGACTTCAAAGTTTCCAGGGCTTTTTTCCTCATCTCGAAACATTTCGATTGTCATCTTTATCTTTCATAGCCCCCAAAAAGGTGCTACACCGCTCTGACGTGGCACGCTATGCCACAGATAAGACGCACGAGTCGTTTCATTTATTACAGTTTTAGAGTTTTTCGGATAGCACGGGAAACTCAATGCTATTTATTGGCAATCGAATTTACACTGGTGTTTTTTTATTGTCCAACAGCGAGTCATCAGAAGGCGGTCCCCGCAACACGGCGCCCGGCGGCGGCTGCGTAGGCCGTGCCTGGTACTACGGAGCTATCACCAGGACCCATTGTGATGCATTGCTTAACCAACACGGCCATGACGGGGACTTCCTTATTCGAGATTCCGAGACCAATGTAAGTCAAACCTCATTAGACAGATTCTCTAGTACTAAAGTCATTTGAAGGCTGCGTGGGTCGCGCCTGGTACTACGGAGCCATCACCAGGACCCATTGTGATGCGCTACTCAACCAACACGGCCATGACGGGGACTTCCTTATTCGGGATTCCGAGACTAACGTAAGTCAAACATCATTAGACAGATTCTCTAGTACTAAAGTCATTTGAAGGCTGCGTGTGTTGTGCCTGGTACTACGGAGCCATCACTAGGACCCATTGTGATGCATTACTCAACCAACATGGCCATGATGGAGACTTCCTCATTCGAGATTCTGAAACAAACGTAAGCTATACCCCCTTCTTTCATATTGACAAAAAGTGGTCCCGCATAAGCTATTCTCAGCGAGCTGCCTGCATGTTGCAAGTACATTCTGGCGATTATTGTAGGTTTGTGAACAGTAAGACCGGACCCGATGATTCAAAATTGAAGAAAAAATTGTATACCTAACGCAGGAAGTGTTAAAGAGAATTGTATTCGAAATTCTAAATATCTGTTTCAATTTTCTTCCATTGTAAATACCAATAATACTACTACTATTATTACAGCCACAAAAGTCCACTGCTGGACATGGGCTTCTCCCAATCGGGGGGTATTGCTATACTCACCACACTTCGGAGGCGGATTGGCGAAAGCAGTGCCAGTTGTTGTAAGACAATCACAGGGAGCACTGCTGCCCATTCCTTGGATTAATCCCTTAGTTGCCTTTTACGACACCCACGGGTAGAAATGTGATGCTGGCAGTAATTCTGTAATACTAATAATGAAAGCCTTCTTTTGTCCAGGTGGGCGACTACAGCGTGTCCTTGAAAGCTCCAGGCCGCAACAAGCATTTCCGCGTCCACGTGGAGGGCAACATGTTCTGCATCGGCCAGCGCAAGTTCCCCACGCTCGATCAGCTCGTGCAGCACTACCAGCGCGCGCCCATATACACCAACAAACAGGTACAAAGCAATTATAAGTATATACATGAAAAGAAATAGCGGAGCAAGGATGGAACCCTGATGAATACTATATGAAACAGTAGAACAAGTATAGAGCCCTGATGCAGACTTTGAACACTAGAAGAAACAGTGGACCAAGTATGGACCCTTGCGGTTCTTTCACTATTATTCAAACTATGACTGTAAAGCCGGCTTAAAATAGCATCATCCCAATTATACTCGTGGGTGTCGTAAAAGGCGTAAGGGATTAATGCAAGGATGGGCAGCAGCGTTCCCTCTATCCTCCAATTGGGGGCAGCCCAATTTAGTCCAGCAATGGACTGTTTGGCTGTAATAGTACAGTATAGTAGTATGACTGTGAAAGCCCCCGGGCGCAACAAGCATTTCCGCGTCCACGTGGAGGGCAATATGTTCTGCATCGGACAGCGCAAGTTCCCCACGCTCGACCAGCTCGTGCAGCACTACCAGCGCGCGCCCATATACACCAACAAACAGGTACAACGCAATATAAGTATGTACACGAGAAGAAATAGCGGAGCAAGAATGGAGCCCTGATGTACACTTTGATTGAGCGCTGAAAGAAACAGTGGACCAAGTGTGGACCCTTGCGGTACTTTAACAATTATTCAAACTATGACTGTGATGCTAGCTTAGAATAGCATCATCCCAATTCTACTCGTGGGTGTCGTAAAAGGCGACTAAGGGATTGATCCAAGGAATAGGCAGCAGCGTTCCCTGTGAATATCTTCAACACCTTGCACTGCGCTCGCCAATCCGCCTGCCAAGCGTCGTGAGTATGGCATTACCCTCCAATTGGGGGAGGCCCATGTCCAGCAGTGGACTGTTGTGGCTGAAATAGTGTAGTATAGTAGTATGAATGTGATTGCCCCGGGTCGCAACAAGCATTTCCGTGTCCACGTGGAGGGCAACATGTTCTGCATCGGACAGCGCAAGTTCCCCACGCTCGACCAGCTCGTGCAGCACTACCAGCGCGCGCCCATATACACCAACAAACAGGTACAAAGCAATTAAAAGTATGTACACGAAAAGAAATGGCGGAACAAGAATCGAACCCTGATGTACACTTTGAACACTTATGCCTTAAAGTTTTTGCCAAGGCTAATTGTTGGAACGGTCATTTGTTTTTTCTTTTGTGTCCTATGAAAGGGTTAATTTATAAGATTCGTTGTACGCGAATCCGGTGTACGAAAAAGTCATACAATACACACTAATCGATGATAAACATAATCGAAAGCCTTTTAAAGTTCTATGGAAAATTCAGTAGGATCTCATCTGTTTTAAGTTTATTATATTGCTTGATGATAGATATTTATATTTAGGTATAGGAAGCCATAAGTAAATGTTTTATTTATTAAATTATATTCTGACTAAACTGTTTTCTTTCCAGGGCGAGAAGCTGTACCTGGTGCGACCGCTGCCCCGCGCGGGCGCGCCGTGCTGAGCTCCCCCCCTCCCCCACCCCCCCACTACGCGTACGTCACCAGTATACTATACCTTACTCCTTCTATCTTTTACGAAAGGGATTACTTTACATCACTTGACGTCTTACTCGCACTTTGAGCAAATATCTCAGCATCCAAAGTTATTTGACCTTGCGGTCAAGTTATGCTGGGTTCTTTTTTAACCAGTGTAAGCCAAACTCTCTCATTCATGACGAAGCAAAAACAGTGTGTAAGAGACGTCCTTATAACTTACGATGTCATTATGTTAATAATAATTCTTAACCACTGCGGTAGGTATTGTTTCAAGATTGTAATTCGGTCGTGGTTCAACGGGTCGTTTGTCGTACCAGAGTCCCACATGATATGAATTTGTATTGGACTGTTGAGAGGCAGTGCAGTTAGGTAGAAGAAATTTTTAGGACATTGACTACCGTTCTAGGTCCTGCAGAAAGAGATATCATTATACAGAGAAGTAAAGCAGTTGTCTCTTTCATACGCAGGCCAGAGCTGCAGAAATAATACAAAAATAAGGCCTAACCTGAACTACTTAATACAGTAATATTTTACCAAACAATATATACTTACATTTTACAAGTTCCTTGCCAATATTACCCTTGCTTCTTCTCATCACATGTCAATTTCAAAATAAAATCCATTCCATTCGATAATCTATAAAATAAAATAATAATTATAATAAGAGTCCTGCACGAGCCTTGTAGTCGAATATGAAGCCAATACGGTCTAGAAAGAGATAGCTGTTCCGTTCTCTGAATATGTTTGAACGGGACAGTGGTATTTAGCCAAGATGAGATAAGAACGTTCCGATAGGTTTTCAAAAATGTTGGCCCTCATTTGAAGGATGGGGTTTTGAAGTGAAGGAATGTACTTTTAGAGCGTGAGCAAGATTCATTGAAGTAGGCTCATTGCTAAAGTCAGGCCACTTTTAACAGCTGTCAAATATGGGCTTTTAGAAGTGATCGGACTTTAGTGTATTTTGTATGCCAATAAGATGTCAATACATGAGCTCTTCTTTGTAAATTGAGAATTCCTAGTCGGAGCCGTTTCCATTTATAAGCCCATAGCATACTCTTATGTGTAGTATAAATAAATGCGGCGTTGATACAACGTTCGCTCATATAAATATAACGATAATAAACCAAAAATCGGCTTCTTCACCGCAACTCTACTAGGTAAGCGCGTTTTCTATATCATATTATTTAGATAAGCCCCGTAAGTAACGTAGGATAATATATTTCTATGAGTTTATAGTTACGGAATTTTGTATAAAGGTCTGAGAATGTGCCGAGAGGTAACTTATATCTTGATCTTGTAGATGGCTTTATTACACTTGGTTGCAAGGAAATCTGGACATATAAATCTTAGTTTATTGTAATAAATGTAAATTATAAAAGACAATGTTGTATCAAATCAAATGTAGCAGCTTAGCAAGCAACAAAGCTAAGAAGCTCAGTTTGAACTCAGTTGATATGACGACATAACATCACAGACATTTAGTTAGGCACTTTTGTAATAAATATTGGCATGGCCGTTTTTGATTTTTTTGCAACCAAGTGCCGGAATGTGAAGATTTGTATAAATTTATACACTTTTACACGTGCGTGATGTGATGTTTGGCTACGTAAGTTTATGTGGTCATGTTCAGGGGAACTAGGAGTGATGGAAAGATGGGATTTTGTACTGAAAGAGGCAAAATTTAGTGGTACGCGTATTTTGTACTGTTATTGGTTGAAGAAAAGTCAATAGTCAAAGTAAGAGGAAAGAGATGTTTTATTTGATAATGGGAGAAAGACTATGAAGTTTATAGTCTTTCTCCCATTATCAAATAAAACATTCATTGCAACTCTGTTGCAATTACTACAGTTCATAGTATGAACAGAGCTATTGGTATCTTCAAATTTTTGACTTGATTAAATGAATAGTCAATAACTAACCGTCAGAATACCGTCGATTGCAACGACACGAAAAGTTTGAATGATGATGACGACAGTTTTATGGTGAAATCTAATGCGATAGATTTCTCAATTTAGAACTAAGGACCGGCCTTTTTGGTCGGTTGTGTGTATGAAACAGTACGAAATATGTGTACTACTATTTTTTGTCTCCAAGTGTAGCTCAAAATTTTTAAGACAACGCGAGATGTTTTCGCAAAATATCACAACGTGATAACAAATTACACACCACAACAACTGTGGTGTGTTTTAGGTAACTTGTAGCTACAAAATAAAAGTCTGACTAGTTTTGATCGAATAGTCTGATACTGTAAATGTCTTCGGATTTTAAGTCATTTCGACAACGAATTGTGAATGTCCCGTTGTGTGTTTGATATGATTGGCGAGAGGCTGCAGCACATTTTATTAAAAAATTAAGTAGCGCAAAGTGTATCAAGGTAATAGATGAATTATTGTTGAGTCTAATTGCTATGAAACTAAGACATAAAAGACAAACACTGTATAATTTGCACACATAAAAGACACTTCGTCATAACGACAAAAACTTTCTTTCATAAATTTCTTTCATAAATCTGTGACCAAGTAATCATTTTATTAAGAATTTTATAACTTTGTCAGCTGTTACTAATATTAGAGGCTTGTTCAGAAACTCATCGTCCTCAGGGTATATCGAGTCGTTCGTAGACACGGTGGCCCACTTGATAAGAAGTATAGAATGTGCTGCCACCTCTCGCCGTGGTGGGAATCTCAGGGCTTGTTTCCGCTGAAGTGACGGCGCTAGTCAATACTCGCCGGCATCACTCGCCTCCGCTTATTATATCCACTTTCACTCATCTTGGCAACTTTACACAGAATGTCCATATAATCTTTTATTTCGTGGACTGATTTGAGGTCACTTCTGTATCAAGATATTTAATGGAATTACTGAAACTTTTGTATAGTATTAAAATCCTTTTCTTTATTTTTCAATCTTTATTTTTGCTGTTACTTTTTAAATTCTAACGACATTTTCATTGAACATTCTGTGTAAACTTGTCATGCATTGTAATATTTTTCATATTTATACCCGATTAGTAAAATATTGAATTAAATTAAATATTAGTTGTGAATTTATGACAAGGGCAGCTTTCTTGTTGTTCTATTTATACGTTAGTTTATGTGTAAGTATTATCGTAGTAACAAACAATATAACTAAATGAAATGCGAATCACATCGACTCTTGTGCTCCGGTCATAGATTAAATAATACAGAAGTGTCATTGTACGCACATTAACATCATTGAAAAATTGAAAATGCACGGTTATAATGTAGAACAATTGAATACATGTGTATCTTTGTGTGCGTTTGTCCGCGTTGCGCTGTTGTATGTAGTGACATTTCTGTAGTATTTCTTCTGTATCCTGTGGTAGCCGAATTTTATTCTATTAGTATTTCTTTGATCTGTACTGGTTGTGGTGTGTGCAGTTTTATTTTTTACTTAATTTAGACGAGTATCTTCCATTTAGCTGCCAAGTTTCTGAGTAGATTTTGCACTTTAAATAAATAAAAAAACGTGACTTTTAGAACAAAAATCGAAAAAGCGAGAAAAGTTATAGTCCTACTTGTAATGGTATGATGGATTTTCCTTTTCCGATGAATACACATTTCGTAAAGCATTTCTAGTATCCAATAATCGTTCCTGCACATATATTCGTCCACATTCGTAACTAAAAGACACTCCAATCAAAAAAGTAAGAAAATAAAAATAGCAGTTGGTTTATTTTTCTACGAATTTCTTTTGTACGCATTCGAGTCATTGTTACGCACCAAGTGTAGATTTTTGTATGGAAATAGATTTTAAGGTTAGCAAACGTACTTTGAGGAAGTATAAACCGTTATATTCAAATAAGCTTTCCTGGTTGGGCAGCAGTCAACCAATCAGAAGAGAGTAACCAAATGTTGACGTTGCTTTGTGAAAATGCGAAGTTATGCAGTGACTATGGGATAATAATAATTATCGTCTCATAGTATGAAACCAGTATTCCTTTTGGTTTTACGTACGGACCTAGCGAATGAATTTTGATGTAACTATTTGGAAGAAAATCATTCTCAAGGCTAAGTCTGCAAATGGCACACTAATTATTGATATCATATGTGATAACTTGAGATATGACTTAGATTTTGTGGTGGTATACTTTGTACTAGTATGTTGGTATATTGTGGTGTGTTTTGATAGACTTATTGAGTCGAGTAAGGCTGCAAGGAGGTTTATCTCTTCACAAGAAAAACACGTTTGAAATACTGTGGGTTTCAAAGAAATAAATATCATCCTTGCATTGGTCTCGATTCTACAGCTTCGTCTAAAGACTAAAGATTATTTACTCTAAGAGGGGCTATAGAATTGAGTCCACAGGAATGGTGAAAATAAAGCTAAGTGGTATCTCAAAGCCAGGGATAGTAAGTTACTAGATCTTTTCGATGTATTTAATACGTTTTATACTCAGTAAATGTAATTAGATATTAATGCGAGGCAAACTCCACCGTACTGTAGGGTTTTATTAGGAAAATTAATTAAAAATAGAAGGCGATTCGTTGATTTTTCATTATTTTTGATCTTTGCTAAAATTGTATCTTAACTATTGTAGTTCAGCAATTGAAAATACGAAAGGCTTCAGTCTTCCTGAGCTAACAATTAATGGGAAGATTTAATTAAAAATATTAGGCAAATGGATGTATTGAAAAGTTTTGTCCACTGAAAGTATGCGAGCACAAAACCATTGTATGGAACCATGCAAGATTTGATCGAAGTGTAAAGAAAGAAAATGTATGTAAATGAAATTAACAGAATTAAAATTAAGTGTACAAAATTAATTGTGTTGGAGTGTCTCTGTGTTTGCGTAAATATCGGCGTTTACTAAATAATTTCAGGATTCAAATCAAAGCTTTATTTTATAACATTGCCAAAAGAATGTCATACATTCCTACGGCTTTTATTAACTGACGCCAAATGTAACTCAAAGGAAAAGAGAATGGTTATTCAATATCTTTGATCCCGTCATAAACATAATCTTGTAAAAGAAACCAAGTCTCACAACTTACGAGTTGAGAGATCCATGTAAATACCAAGTCGGCATAGCAATAGACTGAATTGCTTCTGATAGTGCCTATTTCATTTAGAGTAGTTAACTTTTTCCGCAAACTGAACTTTGTAAACTTAAGATGTAACAACCTCTTACAAAATAATCAACAATCCTTTAAGGCAGTCTTTTTAACCGACTTACTTAAAAAAGGACGTTAATCAATTAAGTCTGTATATTTTTAATAACCATTCTCTCTTTCGTTTAGAGGGTCATGACATGAAGTAAGGTACAGTAGGAAGCACAGTAATATGACCCCCGGACTACTACCCTACAGCGCAATCGGCGACATACTTTACTAATCTATACATTGCCCGCACGCCTGCTCAATTTTTTCAATGACATACGCCAACACAGCAATGAAAGCATAGAAAAAACACGGCTCACGCGCCCTCATATCCCTCACGCATCCATAACATCTGTCAAGTCAGTCAAGAGTAAGTGAAACAAAAATAACACAGTCCGAGCGAAATGATCCGAACCTACCCGAGCTTCCCGAGCTTAGCCGACTAAAAGATTCACACCGACGTCACTGACATAAACTAGTTTTCAATCAAGTTTTAATACACAATAATGATCTCATAGTAGTTGGCGAGTGCGAGTCGCATAAACTAACAGTAGACATAATAGTTATAGCTTAATTCGTCTCCCGAGTAAGTGACTAGGCTGGCTCAGTGGTTAAGCAACTATAGTCAAAAACGTAGAATCGCTGGTTCGGATCTAGGATGTGATCAACTTTTATTTCTATTAAAAGTGCTATTTATTTTTATATCTATTTATTATTTTCTTTTTTTTTAAAGAAATTTTGTTTGTATACAAAATTAAGATGTTTAAAAATTAATAGGACCATCAATTATACTTTAAATGTTACTTTATTTGAATCTTCATAATTCACACAAAATATTTTTGTATCACCTAGGCAGATTTTACAAGAAAATATGTAATAAACATTTCATACAAACATGAATAAAATACTTAATTGATTACACTTTTAACAACAATAAAGATAGTTCAGGATTTTAAAATTATCGTTTAGTCACTACAAGAGAACAAACATGTTATCTTTGAGTAAAATAACAATTTACGTCTCTCATAATGACCAACACAAAGAATCTATATTTAACCACAGATCACTTATAAATACATATGTTCTAAAGGTATTTAATTAACCTTGCGATATTCTTCCGCGAGTTCTGAGTATATTTTCTAGATTATAGCGTTCACCTCGTCGTCTGTCTACATAGGATATTTCGTCCATCGTCGTCTGACTTGAAGCACTTTTCCTCAGTGAATATTACTATTTGCCCTTCCCAATCAAAGTTTCAATACTCTGTAACATAAATACATTACTTAATTTAATGAAAATCTTTTATCAACAGTTAGAAAAAAAACAATAAAACATACACTACACTATACCTACATAAGTAAGTATATGTAGGTATAATGTATTTGTATTAGTTCAGCACCAGAAATAATATTTACCTGTAGCAAATCTTATCCTAGCTTGACAATGCAATGCTCTTCGGTCAGCGGAATTTTTTTGGCTGGTTTCATAGCTGGTTTATAGTTGTGTATGCCAGCAGCGTGTAAATGTCTTCGCACGGTATACAGAGATATATCGTATAAACTTGCTGTTGAACGACTGCGGCCCTCGATTTTCACAATTCACATCACCAGTTTCCTCATATCTCCTAATCCATCTGCGAACCGTGTTTTTCTGTAAAGTCGTGATAAAATTTCCTATTTTCTGTTCCCACAGAACAATTATTTTTGCTTTTAAGAAAACACTATGAACCATAATTTGATTTGACCAGTAACTAGGTAAAAAGCAACGGAAATATCACAAAGCACACGTAAGCGGCAACAACCGAACAGAGTAGTTAAATCAAGTTGAATACCTACAATTCCACGATTTAGTATTCAAACTACCTTCTTATTTTATTCATCTGCAAGAAAACATCAAAACGTCTACACGGGTCTCATACGTCACCGTTACGTCACAATGACATCACTATTTGCACGACAGGTGACTTCTAATTTCGCGCCTTTAGTCATTAGCTGAATAGCCAAGCGGCTAGGATGCCCGACTACAATGCTTACAATCTAAAAGATTGGAGGTTCAAATCCCAGCGGGGGTTGTATTCGTTTGTTGACTCTTATTTTATTTCTTGTTAATGATATTTAACTAAAGCAACTTCAAAATAAAATGCAAAGGACTCGACGACGGGCTTGCGAGTTAGTCGTGTGGTAGGGTGAAGCATGAATTGCTCAGGTATATTGCATAGGCGTAATACTTTGCTTTAAGGTTCATTTCAAAAACGTATTTTTCTGTTTAAATGTTTGTAGGCCGGGGGGTCCGGTAACTCTGCACTCGACTGTACCAAAGTACCGACCGGTCGAAAAACAGACATGTTTGTATTCGAATGAGTTAAATGAACATACTTAGTTTTAAGTCATAGAGTGATTCGGTTTTTTATTTTTATATTGCTCAAATCATATATTTTTTAATTTGTATTGTAACCATGTGTTTGTATGTTTTCGTGTATAATATCTGTAACGAGCATTATATGATACCATTATAAGTGCAGTGTATAATATTTAACATTATAATTTATTTATTAATTTGCAAAATAATGTCTTTTCTTTCTTAACCCTATGTAGTAAATACTGGTCCTATACTGTATATTCTTATTTGAAAGCTAGGCTCTTAGAACTTATAAAATGACGTTGGAATTTGGACACTAGCTCTTAGTCTATCTATTCTTTTACACCCCATCCATTTCGATGTCATACAAAGCAAAATTAGGTCAACTTAAACTTTCAAATTAAGGTAATTTTGAATCATTTTAGCCAACATTCAGAAATAAGGATTGTCTGGTGCTATAGCAACAACATTCTTCTATTGATTAAACACCACCTTTACTTACAATACATTCTACAAATATACACTATTTGCCCTCTATCCCTCAATGTAAACAGTTTGATAGAGCTCAAGAGCTAAATAATTCCGGTATTTAATTTTCTCATATTAAACCATGTTATCAAGGCGAGATAAGTTGTACATTCAGCCGTGGGAAGAGCGGAGATTCAAAGATCATCGATCAAAAGTAAGTCTTTACATTTATTTTATTGTCTGTTCTTATTTTCTTTTCCCTTTCCTAAATTAGCAAAAGAAAAGACGCCCTTTTCATTATTCAGTCATAAGGGTAATAAAATTTGCCTACTAAAATCTCCTTTGATCTGAAAAATTATAAACTGTAAATTATTAGTTACATACAGTGCTAAGATTTGCTTTGAAACTTTTATGTCAGAATCGAGGCCCTATCATGGCTAAATTGTAACCAGTTTGTGAAATAGCGCAAAAGATGTAGGTATGTGGTATTTTTCGGAGTTTTGGACGCTGACGTGCCCCGCGCGCCGTATCCCTAATTTGTGCTAACGACGAGTCGTACAAAACTTTTGTCATAGAATAACAGTCATTTCCTATTTTCAAACAATATTTTTTACGTTTTACGATTCAGGTCCGTTCAGCTCTCCCCGCGATCGACGACCGCGCTCCAGCAGAAAGACCGCACGTCACCACCAAACTGAAGAAATGCCAGCGGGAATCGGACAGGAAAGACAAGATACAGAAAGACAACTTCAGCTTGCTACAGCGTCTGAATGCAATCATGAAAGTCAATCGGCTGGACAACCACTGGGTCAGGCCTCTGCCTAAGTAAGTACCTATTAACTTTTGCTCAGGTAGGTATCATGAAAAATTGCAATCTTTCTTGACGCCAATCTACATATAGAAATGCCAGCGGGAATCTCATAGGAAAGACAAGATATAGAAAGACAACTTCAGCTTGCTACAGCGCCTCAATGCAATCATGAAAGTCAATCGGCTGGACAACCACTGGGTCAGGCCTCTGCCTAAGTAAGTATTAACTTTTGCTCTGGTAGTATATCATGAAAAATTGGGTTCATCGGGTCGTTGGGCGACTTGGTGTCCCACGCGAAGAAGAATGGCAATCTTCTTTCTTGTGGGACTCGAGGAACGACCCAGTGAATTCTGGTGATTTCCGACAACCTAACGCGCCCTCCGAAGCACGGAACTACCTCTCTTTTCGGAGAATCAGGTGGTTTAGTATCAAATCTTGATCAAACTAGGAACAAGTTTATAAGGGCAACTTTGCGTGGAGAACCCCTGAGAAAATTGTGATGCCAAATTAGCATCACACTATTTCTTCTTCTAGTTCTCTTTCATTTGTATTACATTTTGAATGAGAGATATACAGGGTGTAAGGGACGGTGTAACAAAAACTTTGCAGGCGTGCTCAGACCATGAAATTGAACAAGTTTCCCCATAGAACATTATTATTGTAAATAGATAAAAATTACTTCCTTTTTAAAGGGAAGGTCGGGGGAAAAATGGAAGCGGTTTTTTTTTTACCACCTAGACCATTTGTTTTATGGGGAAAGTTGTTCAGTTTCATGAGCACGCCCGCAAAGTTTTCGTTACACCGTCCCTTGCAACCCGTTAACTAATGTTATTATTTCCAGCTTCAAACACAAGGTCGGATTGTTCTACGACGTGGAATCGCTACAAACTCGTCTGACCGGCCGCTCGCTGATCGACGAGTCTCATGAGTCTTCGTACTCCAATGTAAAGTGCTACGCTTGCGAGATACGCAAAGTAAGTTCAAATGTCTTCCTTTTACCACCAGTCTTCTGTTCTAGTCATTCTATTGCTTCGAGCAACACGCACGACTGCCATTCTGTCGGATAACTGTACAGTAGGTACCTACATATCCAGTTAGTTTTTTATAAGTTTTGATAAAAAACGTGTTTGCTCATTTTGATTCGTGTGCTCATTTTGCTTTTTGCTCATTTTGCTCTGAAGGGAACGTGTTTAGTTGGGGTATTGTTAATTTAAACAAAATCTTAACTTGATAAAAACAACTAGATGATGATGGATGACAGATGTGTTTTGTTGATGATTTATTGTTAATTTGAGCAAAATGCCAACTTGAGCATCTGAATGACAAAAGTGTTCGTTGATATAATTTAGACAAAAACCTAACTTTAGCTTGAGCATTTGATGACAAACGTGTTTTATTGATGTATTGTTCATTTGAGCAAAATGAAAACTTAACTTGAGCATTTGATGACAAACGTATTTGTTGATGTATTGTTAATTTGAGCAAAACAAAAACTTAACTTGAGCATTTGATGACAAAAGTGTTTTGTTGATGTATTGTTAATTTGAGCAAAACAAAAACTTAACTTGAGTATTTGATGACAAAAGTGTTTTGTTGATGTATTGTTAATTTGAGCAAAACGAAAACTTAACTTGAGCATTAGATGACAAACGTATTTGTTGATGTATTGTTAATTTGGGCAAAACAAAAACTTAACTTGAGCATTTGATGACAAAAGTGTTTTGTTGATGTATTGTTAATTTGGGCAAAACATTTGATGACAAACTTGTTTTGTTGATGTAGTTATTGTTAATTTGAGCAAAAACTTAAATTGAGCATTTGATGACACATGTTTTGTTGATGTATTTTTGTTTGTTTGAGCAAAAATTAACTTGTGCATTTGATGACAAACGTGTTCTGTTGATGCGCATCGCTAGTTGTTTTGTGTGTGTAATAAAAATAAAATAATCTTCTCGGTAATTTATTGTAAACTTTTACATTTTCAGAAGACTGCTGGCATCCATCGTGGCTACCAAGAATCTTTACCATCCATTTATTCTAACTGAATGTAATCTAATGTGTCTCATGTGTGGTTTGATTTGTGTGTTGTAGTTTTGTACGAAATAAATACTCGATTTATATTGGACAGAATTATTTATTGGTATAGATACAAATGGACTGAATGTCAGAACATAATTCATATCATAACGATAATAAAAAAAATGGCGTACGTTCCGATTGACAGTACATTCGTGGGAGTTAAAATCGAAACATAAATACTATGTTATAAAAAGCGCGCAATCTGTAAGCGAATACGAGTAATATCGCGAGACATCACGATCATACGATGACATCGCGATCATACGCATAACATCGCGAGCATACGTATGAAATCGCGATCATACGTAAGTATGACATCACGATACGTATGACACTGCGATCATACGCGAGTTACCGTTAAAGCTAATCAATGTCCGTTGTCCATTATTTAATACGAAATCCGAAAACAAGATGAAAAATATTTGAAACATCACAATAGAGTTGATATCACAACGAAGCCGCAGCACCGCATATTAACCGATTTCTTTACAACGCAAACGGTGCTAAGGCCTTTTTGCAACGTGCCCGTTGAATCGACGAACGAATACTGAATAACAATAAGTCGAATAATTAAAAACATCGTCGTATTACGGAGCGAGTCTTAAACGCTACATACATTGTTCAAAGAAAAATTATGCAGAGCAAAAAATTTGCAATCTCGTGTTGCACATTCTCGCTGTGCAGATTTTACTTTGAACATCTGTCGCGTAATTCACGCCCCTGTATTACGTGGTCCAATGGTGAGTTTCGTTCGTGAATTCATCGAACTGTGAGCAATGCTCGACACGTGACGCGCGAGAACTTACGATAGCCGAAACATGATACCTAATTAACCTACATGTGATATAATCTAAGGGCTTCAGTTCATTCAGTGTTGCCAACCTTATAGTGCGAGAATCTTCGAGTAAGAGGCTCAAAGTTAGGCTGATCTTTATACAAAGTACCTACCAGCAAATATGATTTTCAGCTACAAAGATAGGTCAAGTAATTTGGCCAATGCGAACTTTTGCAGGCTGACCAGGTTAACCATATGAGCTCTCACGCTTCAAGAGACTCACTCTCTGAATACCAGCTATTTATTCTAGAAAGAAGAAACGTCAACAATTTCGGCTTTACATAGCGTCTGCGATAAGGCACCTTATAATTAATTTTCGGTATTATCTGTAGGGAATCTTTAAGGTTGACGACAAAGAAAACTTTAGAAAATTAACCCTTTTGAGTAGTTCCCGTATAGACATGCCCACACGCGCCCGTAGTCTTGTCTACAGCCAACGCAACAGAAAACCTCATGTTGTCTCTCTCACACCCATGCGATGAGAAAGAGATGAATAAATGTCTCGAGGTGTTCTGTTCATTGGAACGCATTATACTAGTCGAAGAGTTTAACTTAAACAATGGTTATTAACATTTCGATGACTCGAAGGGGCATTTCGTGAGTCACTAATTGTGTAAATATTATAGTCGATAACTTATTATTAGAAATGTGATTTTATTGCAATTTCATTACACAAACATAACGAGAATTAATAATTTAAATATTTACTCTAAATTGCCAATACACACATTCTTGCAACTGACGATATACCCCGTACGATTTGCACCAAAATTATTCTTAAGATTACAAACTTAGCAAAGAGTTACTTAATGTAGGAGCGAGACAAGACGATCCGGGCAACGCGCAGCTATCTCATTCTTACACGAGAAGGGATCTCGGAGTAGCCTTTACAGTTTATAGATAGCTATGGTGAAACTTTCATTTGTCTTACTAAATGTCGGAATATAATGATCGATTATTTAGATGAAATTATAATCAGAAGTATGAGAGACTGTATTGAACAATATAAATAATAAACAAAAAAAATGCAATATAAACAATTATCCAGAATTTATACTTACAAAATCCGTTAATTATTTTGAAACTACCCCCTATTTTTTCAACAATCGACAACTACATTCCAACCATAGCAAGAGTTCACCACGCCCGTCGCTCGTCACATGTATGTGTGTGTATACTCAGGCCATCCACAAACCCGACAGCTGTCATAATAGAGCTACCAACAGAGGGTAGCAGACAAAATCCCAGATACTTTGTATCTTATACAACGTTCCCGAAAAGTTCCCAATGAGGACGCTTTTTCGTTGGGAACTTTGTTTAAAATGCGTCCTCATTCGGAACATTTGTTGGGAACTTTGTGTCTTCTACAAAGTTCCTGGGATCCTGTCTAAAATGAATACCCGGCTTGGCCATGTGCCGTAGCGTCATGAATCAGGCTTCCTGACTCGGCTCGAGTATTGTGTGTGTGTGTCAGGTGACAGCACGGACTGTCCCGTGTACATGTCGTGTGTGTAGTATGTATGTGTGTGCCTAGAAGCGGAATCCGTCGTGCGGCGCGGCGCCGGCGGCCGGCTCGAACTGGAACACGGCGTCCGCTGTCGCCGGCGCGAGGGTCGCGTCCTCCTCCTGGGGATACAAGGAAAATTAGATTAGTCAAAATGTGTTAAGAATTTGTACTGTGCTTTCCTGCCCGTCCATAATCCGATGGGGCTTTCGAAATATGGTCATTCTGAGAGATGGACTTTTAGAAATATGGATAATCAGAAAAATGGACTTTTAGAAACATGGACATTCTGATTGATGGGGCTTTCGAAATATGGTAATTTTGAATGATGAAGCTATCGAAATATGCACATTCAGAGATGGAGTTTTTGAATTATGGACATTCTGAAAGGTTAACTTTGCGAAATATGGACATTCTGAAAGATAGACTTTGCGAAATAGGGACATTCTGAAAAATTAACTTTGCGAAATATGGATATCCTGAAAGATGGACTTTGCGAAATATGGACATTCTGAAAGATGGACTTTGCGAAATATAGACATTCTGAAAGGTGGATTTTGCGAAATATAGACATTCTGAAAGGTGGACTTTGCGAAATATAGACATTCTGGAAGGTAGACTTTGCAAAATATAGACCTTCTGAAAGGTGGATTTTGCGAAATATAGACATTCTGAAAGGTGGACTTTGCGAAATATAGACATTCTGAAAGGTGGACTTTGCGAAATATATAGACATTCTGAAAGGTGGACTTTGCAAAATATAGACATTCTGAAAGGTGGATTTTGCGAAATATAGACATTCTGAAAGGTGGACTTTGCAAAATATAGACATTCTGAAAGGTGGATTTTGCGAAATATAGACTTTCTAAAAGGTGGACTTTGCGTAAAATAGACATTCTGAAAGGTGAATTTTGCGAAATATAGACATTTTGAATGGTGGATTTTGCGAAATATAGACATTCTGAAAGGTGGACTTTGCAAAATATAGACATTCTGAAAGGTGGACTTTGCGAAATATAGACATTTTGAATGGTGGATTTTGCGAAATATAGACATTTTGAATGGTGGATTTTGCGAAATATAGACATTCTGAAAGGTGGACTTTGCAAAATATAGACATTCTGAAAGGTGGACTTTGCGAAATATAGACATTCTGAAAGGTGGAAAAAAAATTTAGTACTTACCTCTCCCGCGAAGTACTGCTCGATGATGTCGTAGGCCATCTTGTAGATCTCGACCTTCTCGTGGCTCTGCAGCGCCTCGATCTTGTCGATGCCGCCGCACTCTTCGATCAGGCTGGCCACCGTCTCCGCGCCGGAGCCCGCCATCTTTAGCATGTTGCTCAGACCGTCCAACACCACCTGCCGAGATAACATACAGTCATTAAGGGCCTTACCACAAAAAAGTTAGACAAGTGTTGAACGCGTGTCTAAAATAAAACTTCATACAAAAAAACGCTAGACACGCGTTCAACACTGGTCTAACTTTTTTGTGGTAAGGCCCTAAGATTTTAAAATAAAACTATTCAATGCTTCGTCGCTTCAAGAAGTGCATCAAGAGGTTAAGAATTTCCTGTAGGTGGGTAGCAAAGCAGTAGGACGTTACCCCGTGGTCCCGGGTTCAAGCCCCGGCCGACGCTAACATATTTCAATTTATTTTCGTTTATGCAAATTCTATTTATCATTAAAAGTGCTATCATCTGACATGTAACTTGAATGCGACTGGCAAAAATCCACTTGGGCTATATTCGCCTATGATTTTGCTCAAGTAGGCGGCCAATTACGTTGACTTGTAATGTCACGCCACTCTACTCGTGTGCTACTAATGTGCACTGCTAAAATAAAAGCCTCTTTCAGGCACCTCCAGACCTCCGTAGACCCAATATGGGGCCAAAATCATCTAATGACTATTCCAATTAAATTCGCTGGGTTTCTGCCAGTCGGCAGTTTAATGCTGCGGTCTTTGAACCTTGAACAAAGATTTCGCATAGTAAACTAAACTACTTACATTGATGACTTGCGTGTCCTTGCAGCTGAGCAGGTTGCAGAAGGGCGGGATGACCCCACAGTTGATCAGCGCAGCCACTTGCTCCTTAGTTCCACTGATGCTGAGGTTAGAGACAGCCCAGGCAGCTTCCTTCTAGAGCTATCTATTATAAGAAAGTACTAAAACACTTACATTGATGACTTGCGTGTCCTTGCAGCTAAGCAGGTTGCAGAAGGGCGGGATGACCCCACAGTTGATCAGCGCAGCCACTTGCTCCTTGGTTCCACTGATACTCAAGTTAGACACCGCCCAGGTGGCTTCCTTCTGCGTCTGGAGATATCTATGATAACAATAGGAAATGCTATAACACTTACATTGATGACTTGCGTGTCCTTGCAGCTGAGTAGGTTGCAGAAGGGCGCGATGACCCCACAGTTGATCAGCGCAGCCACTTGCTCCTTGGTTCCACTGATACTCAAGTTAGACACCGCCCAGGTGGCTTCCTTCTGCGTCTGGAGATATCTATGATAACAATAGGAAATGCTATAACACTTACATTGATGACTTGCGTGTCCTTGCAGCTGAGCAGGTTGCAGAAGGGCGGGATGACCCCACAGTTGATCAGCGCAGCCACTTGCTCCTTAGTTCCACTGATGCTGAGGTTAGAGACAGCCCAGGCAGCTTCCTTCTAGAGCTATCTATTATAAGAAAGTACTAAAACACTTACATTGATGACTTGCGTGTCCTTGCAGCTAAGCAGGTTGCAGAAGGGCGGGATGACTTCGCAGTTGATCAGCGCAGCCACTTGCTCCTTAGTTCCACTGGTGCTGAGGTTGGAGATAGCCCAGGCGACTTCCTTCTGAGGAGATATCTATTACAACAATAGATAATGCTGTAACACTTACATTGATGACTTGCGTGTCCTTGCAGCTAAGCAGGTTGCAGAAGGGCGGGATGACCCCACAGTTGATCAGCGCAGCCACTTGCTCCTTAGTTCCACTGATACTCAAGTTAGACACTGCCCAGGCAGCTTCCTTCTGCGTCTGGAACTCTCCCCGGCTGAGGTTCTCCACGATCTTGGGCAGGAGGCCGGCGTCGATGACTGCCTGCACTTGGTGCTTGTTGCCAGCGGTGATGTTTGATAGGAACCATACGGCTTCTTTGCAGATCTTTTCTTTCTGTGGGGGAAATTGAAAGAATTAGAATAAAGTAGGATTTCAAGAGTCACGACAGTTGCATTCTAAACTTTTTTATTTCGCAACAACTTCACGAGTGATTTGCAGCAACGACAAACAAAAGCTCAAACGGGATGATTGTTTCTGAGATGTTTCCAAATGAATACACGCCCTAACACTTTGCAAGCTAAACCAGCGGGTGAGTAACCACTGGCCAGTCAGCCCTACTTCGACCCAATGAATACCCGCCTTTAATTTAAGGTCCTAACCTAACTAATGATTGTATATTCAGCAAACACTTACGGGATGTGAGAGTAGCGCGGGGAAGTGTGAGAGGGCGTCGCAGTTGAGCACGACCTGTGTCTGCTCGTCGGTTCCCGTCACGATGTTGCCCACCGCCCGCAGCGCTGCCGTTTGCACCTTGTTTAAAAACATAAACATTAATACTACCGTAAACAAAAATAAAATACACGCATAGCACGAAAAAGTCAACTTTGTCTTTAGGCGTGTCCACACCAAGAAAAGCGAGAAGCCTCGCTTCCTCGCGAGGCAAACGACCAAGAAATTACGTGCCTCACCCGAGGAAACGCATGCTCGAACGTGCGCGGGCTGAGCCAAAATCTACGCGCCTCAGTATTATTAGGCGTCCAAATTGGACCGAACTTGGCTCGTCTGCGCACGAGGCAGTGAGGCAGCGAGCTGCCTCGGTTGGTGTAGACGCACCTCTTTACGTGACGTGTATGGGAAAACTAAGGGGAAAACCCGTTTATGTTTAAGATACAAAGTTACAGGAGGTTGTTGAACGAAATGCCCTTTTGTTACTTTCAATACCATATTTAAAATATCCATGTGTCTCACACGGAAACATTAGAAATCAGGGTGTCACATACAGACATTTTCGTGGAATGCCCCAGACAAATAAAACCAAATCAATCTAAATAGCAAGCAACATTTAACATATCTAATTGATTGATTTGACCGCGATCTCCACATACACGTGAGATGTACACATACACGAAAACTCGCCGCTCGAAAAATATATGATACAGAAGAGACGCCGGCCGCCTACACCATATGAGCGCGACTTGTCTTACGTCTCACGTCACGTGTGTAAACAGCTATACTATACACATAAAAAAACATTATAGCATATGCCACAAAAGCTAAATTAGGGCCGGCGCAAACAGATGAAAGTTTTTCCGCGCTTTAACAGAAAAATCGGAAAATGAACGTGGCGGCAAGTTCGCCGGCGACCAAGCGCCATTTGCCGCTGCCGGCCATTATCGCCCTTACTTCTGTTGCATACGGATCTTTTTCCGATTTCTCTGTTAAAGTCGCGCGACTGCCACAGACTGGTGGATCCTACTGTATCTGAGGGTATAATACCTTGACTTCCTTGTGTGATAGCAGCGGGATGAGCTTAGGCACGATGCCGGAGTCGATCACCATCTGGATCTGGTCGTTGCCTCCGTCTGTGAGGTAGCTGATTGCCCATACTGTGTCTACTAGGATCTGGAATGAACAGACAAACAATTGATAGAAATTTTAGGATGTGCCTGTTGTAGGCTGTTTTATTGAACTAAGAATGAGAATAAAAAAGAAAGATAGTAATAGGAAAATACTGTACATTCGTACCAATAATCTGAAAGTTTTATGAAATGGTTCAGAAAAGCTTTTAGCTTTCTTGTAAAAATACCAGACCCAAAAGCTCACATTTCCTGTTTTTGGGAAAGTTGTACAGTTTTACGGGTATGACCTTTGATAGGAATGCAGTACCTTTCCTAACAACAAATAATAACAAAGAAGACAATAATTACATTAATAGTGAACCATGATGATTGATGATACATTTAGAAACTGGAATCTTTTACTTGTGGGTTTGTTTTGTAATACCAAAAGTAGTCCTTACATTTATTTCAAGGCTACCTCAAACAAGAACCATTTATTTCAGGTTTTACAAAAAGATAAAGAAACGTAAAGGTCACCCTATTTATCTGCCTCCAAGAAAGAGGCAAATATGGGGCACTTTGTAAATAAAAAGATTGCCCAGTAAACTTATATTAGTACATTCAACTTCATATACTTCTTATCTAATGGTCACAGTGATAAAGATTAAATATTAAGAGGTCATTGCACTTATAAACTTCAAGGAGTTTGAGTTAATAAAAATACAATTTCTTAAAAGAAATTTCAGCAAGAAATGCTTAAAATGTGTGGTGTTAATTGGTAGTAGAAAATGAACATGAATAAAAGATCAGTAAGTGATATTAGTCATCTCTGGTGGGGTAATTATAGTGTAAAACAATCAGACTAAAATACCATGCAGTCATTCACAATGTTAATATTTTTGTCTTTGTGAGGTAAAAATGAAATATGTACTCATTTGACCTAAATTGAATCTAACAACATCTATGATTCATTATTCGACTTTCTAGTCTGTAACTCTATGCAAGCATACTTCAATTGTCAGATACCAAAATTATAGGTACTTCTTCTAGAAGTTACCTGTGCTTTTGTAAAAATACAATCCTCAGGACAGCTCATTCAAGTTCTTCAGGTAAACTTTAGCATAATATTTTCTTATAACAACATAATATTACTTTGTTTGCTTAATATCTGATAAATGCTCTTTATCAGCAAACATTTGTATTGTGTGTATTTTGGACAGTTGATATAAAGTTGAATGTGTGTTTTCTTTAAACACAATGAATCATCAGGTATTACTAACATTAATACTTAGTATCAGATAGAAATCTTTCATTTATACTCATACACATTTTACAAAGTAATGAGGAGATAAAAATTTATTTCTGGGAGCAGCAACTAAAATTTTCTTAAGAGAGATAATAGAACCAAGTCTGGAAAATTAGTTGAAGTTACAGTGTTCAAATCCTAAAATGTAGTACAATTAAAAGTTTCACAATGAATACTCACATTGATATCTGTGTGCATGATGAGAACATTGAGGGCCGGGAGTATTTCTTGAATAGTCTTGACTGGCGGAGGGGGGTCCTTACTCCTACACAGGTTCACGATGACCCACGTCACATTGCGGAGGAAGGTGATAGGAATATCGGGCTTGATAAAGCTGAGTAGGGGCTCAACTACACCTAGTTCTATGACAAAGTCTCTCAGTATTGGGCCGTCACCAATAATGTTACCCAGCGCCCAAACAGCCTGTTCGCACACATTTTCGTGGGGTGACATGAGGAGTTGAAGGAATAAGGGCACGGCTCCCGCGTGGACCACTTTGTTTGTCTGTGCGGACGTGCCCGAGGCTATATTCGTTAGCGCCCACGCCGCTTCGAACTGTAACGTGGGGTGGTCCGCTCGGGACAGACATTGTACGAGTACGGGGAGAATGCCGGTGCCTATCAGGTCGTCGATGGGGGGGTTCTTGTCGGAGGAGAGGAGCTTCCTGCACTGCTGCACGGCCGCGAGTTGCACTTCGGGGTTCTCCGCGTTGGCCGCGTTCATCACCAACTCCTTCAGGTCGGTGGACGCCAACGTCCTCTCGATCTCGTCCTCGTCTGTGGAATCGCTGATCGGCACATTACGACGTTTCTGTAGCGTTTCTTCTCTTTTATTCTTTCTAAGTTCAACTGTCACTTCGTTCCTCCGTCTACGCATTTCCTAAAAAACAACACGCCATTGGTTAGTTTGGGAATCAGATCGGAATTATTGAGATATATTGCTCTTGTGGGTAAATGTATTCTGTTTTTGAACTTACGTCGACATCTTTGCCAGTGTTCTTGAAAACTTGCATGCGGTTTTTCATTGGGTCCGTCGCCATTTTATATGAACTTGTTTCTAACACAGGCTGATAAAACTCGTTGAATACACAATGGAACCAAGAATTAACTTAAAAACGACACAATAGAAACTAATCAAACATGTTTTAACGGCACAATATGCGTTGCTGATTCATTTAACCTCACAATCACAGAATATTCTACACGAAACTGTCGACCATTTCCTTTTGAAAAATTCTTCTTACTACTTTTTTTTTCGAACAGTCGTGCATAGACTAGAGCTCTATTTGTCTATGGCAAACTCAACACATAATCACATCCTCAGTAATGTTGTTTCATTGAAATTCTTTATGAAAGAAAGAGAGAATAACTCGATCCGTTCGAGATGTTCGTGAGATATGAGCGAGATCTGTCAAACATCACCGTACAGTGGTAACACACCTACAAAAAAAGTTTTTCCGGATTAGCATAGGTACAGCGAAAAATATAGCTGTCTCGCTTACGTATGTTTAAACCTAATCTGCTCTCTTGCTTTTTGTTATGAACCACAGACAACCTGGTAAATGGAACGCGCGAATCATTTATTTATTTTTCTATTGGTCGGAAAGTGGTCGGAAATAAATTCGTCGCTCGGTCGATTGCGGATTTGCGGACGTTCGTGTTTTTTGTTTGGCGCACATAATAATTTGAATACAAATCAACAAATAAATTCCTAAGTGGAGTCATGACTGTGTTAACGAAGCCTAGTCTTGTTATCAAGAAGCCAGATATTACAAAGTCGCCGCTGGTTGTTGATAATGCAGGCAGTGATGAGGTGCGTATTTTATTCCACTTCATTATTTTCTTTCCGTGCGGCCACAATGCGGCGGACTTATAGTAATGGGTCACAGTATATGAATACACTATAACATGATCAACACAGAAAGTATGTACAAGCTTCGTTTCCTCAAAAGTGCTGCATACCTTTTGCCTCAACTCCTCATCCAAGAAATTGATAGATAAGTACCAATAAGTACCCTTCATGGACCCCTGACTGATGTATCAACTTATACTGGTTTTTCTTACAATTATTAGTAATTTCCAGTTAAAGTTGATCCTTTATAGAGTTTGATGTGCTCCTGTTCACTGAGAAATAATTGTTTGACTCTACATGCTGTCCCTAACATTGATTCATACTCACTGCTCACACTTAATCTTTGCATGTACTTAAAAACTCAGAACATCACAACCAAGTGTATTTATCAGCAGATTAAATTGCAATACCTAATTACAGACTATAGTAGGTTATGAATGTATCAATGCAGCAGTGAGCAATAAATACATTTAGGTCAGCATCTAACACACACCATTTTTAAAAATAAAATAGGTATATACTTGTTACTACTGTGATAAAACTAAACTGACGCAGTTTAAGTTCTTTATCTGAATTTACATTTGAACCTAACTATACATACAATTTAAAAAAATATAGTTTACTAGCTGCCCGTCAGTGGTTTCACCCGCTGCAACCTATTATTCCGTGGGAAAAAAGCATTACTCGCCAAGAGATGTCGCTGTTAGTTTTCGGCGAAAACGTTTAAAACGCGAATCGGCTCAGTCACGCCACCTTTGCAAACATATTGGAATATGCGTGATCCCGTAGGAATAAGACATTTTCCCGTGGTAAAAAGTAGCCTATGTGTTATTCTAGATACTCTTCTATATTATTGCAAAATTTCATGTCTCTCTAATAAGCCGTTTTAGAGTGATGTCGTAACAAACACACACACAAACACCCGCCTTTATAATATTAGTAGGATGTTTAACTGAGCATTTATCTCTGAATAAAAATAAAAGGATTGTAGATACCTACCTATAATTTTTTCCTAATAATTTGATAGCTCTTTATTTGATTGATGATTATGGTCCAATGGGACACTTTGAGCTAAAATAATAATGATGGTTCTGTGGTTATTAAGTTAGGTTCTTCTGTTAAATTTCTCAGGAGAAGGTGGACATCTACCCACCCACCCCGCTGCCCTACCACGGTGGCAGACACCGCTCGGCCCTCGCCCTCTTCTGCATGAGCGTGGTGGCGCTGCTGGTGGCCATCACCGGAGTCTCCTGCGGCTTGATGCTGTACAAGCAGTACCTGCGCTCCACTGGACTCCACCGCTACCAGAGATTCTGCTCTATTCCTATCGAGTCGGACAATGTAAGTAAATATCGTCTTTTGAGCCTGCTATTTACAACAGGATGTTACATACAGTCGGCCCCGAATGAGGCTTAATGTGAACTTAAACTTGGGCGCGCGTCATCTCACTGTCAAAACAGCTGGTTCGTATGGGCTTGTATGAGATACCAGAGATTCTGCTCTATTCCTATCGAGTCGGACAATGTAAGTAAATACCATCATTTCCGGCTGCTATTTACAGCAGGACATACAACATACTATAGGATGTCACATAAAGATGGCCCCGGATGAGGCTTAATGTTAAACTTTGGGCGTCTGTCATGCTACTGTCAAAACAGCTGGTTTGTATGAGCTTGTATGAGATATAAGAAAATCCACAAGGCAGGCTGTGAATAGTGGCATGACACTGTCACATTAGTGGTGGCGCTGCTGGTGGCCATCACCGGAGTCTCCTGCGGCCTGATGCTGTACAAGCAGTACCTGCGCTCCACTGGACTCCACCGCTACCAGAGATTCTGCTCCATTCCTATCGAGTCGGACAATGTAAGTGAATACTGTCTTTTCAGACTATTATTTACAACAGAATGTTACACACAGTCGGCCCCGAATGAGGCTTGATGTGAACTTAAACTTTGAGCACCCGTCATGCCACTGTCAAAGTGGCTGGTTCATATGGGCTTGTTTGAGATGTCAGAAAATCCTCAAGGCAGGCCGTGAATAGTGTCATGACACTGTCACATTAGTGGTGGCGCTGCTGGTGGCCATCACCGGAGTCTCCTGCGGCCTGATGCTGTACAAGCAGTACCTGCGCTCCACTGGACTCCACCGCTACCAGAGATTCTGCTCCATTCCTATCGAGTCGGACAATGTAAGTAAACATCGTCTTTTCAGGCTATTATTTACACAGAGATGTTAAACATTCAGGTCAGCCCCGAATGAGGCTTGATGTGAAATTAAACTTTGGGCACACGTTGTGCCACTGTCAAAACGGCTGGTTCGTATGGGTTTGAATGAGACTTCAGTGCCCGGTTTTTCGAAACTACAGGCTACAATCCTACAGGGGAAATTCGATGTACATTGCGTAGCCGGTTTAATAATGGGATAATAATGGCTAACCGACTACACAATGTACATAGAATTTCACCTGTAGAATTGTAGCTTGTAGTTTTGATGCATAGGCCACAGAAAATCCTCGAGGCAGGCCGTGAATAGTGTCATGACACTGTCACATTAGTGGTGGCGCTGCTGGTGGCCATCACCGGAGTCTCCTGCGCTGCGGCCTGATGCTGTACAAGCAGTACCTGCGCTCCACTGGACTCCACCGCTACCAGAGATTCTGCTCCATTCCTATCGAGTCGGACAATGTAAGTAAATATCATCTTTTCAGGCTGCTATTTACAATGTATAATATACAACAGGATGATCATGACAACGTACACAGAGAGCCCGGATGAGGCTTAAGGTGAAATTATACTTCGGGCGTGCCGAGCGTTGTTGTCAAATGGCTGGTTTGTAAGGGCTTGTATTTGTATGAGACATAAGAAAATCCTCGAGTCAGTCCGTGAATACTGGCATGAACCTGGCACATTAGTGGTGGCGCTGCTGGTGGCCATCACCGGAGTCTCCTGCGGCCTGATGCTGTACAAGCAGTACCTGCGCTCCACTGGACTCCACCGCTACCAGAGATTCTGCTCCATTCCTATCGAGTCGGACAATGTAAGTAAATATTATCTTTTCAGGCTGCTATTTACAGGACATAGAGGCCATGTGACATACTGTAGTATGTAGTATGTGACATACTGTAGTATGTAGTATGTGACATACTGTAGTATGTAGTATGTAAAGTATGTCACATAAAGATGGCCCGAATGAGGCTTAATGTGAAATTGAACTTTGGGCGCGCGTCATGCCACTCAAAACGGCTGGTTCGTATGGGCTTGTTTGAGATGTCAGATAATCCTCAAGGCAGGCCGTGAATAGTGGCATGACATTGTCACATTAGTGGTGGCGCTGCTGGTGGCCATCACCGGAGTCTCCTGCGGCCTGATGCTGTACAAGCAGTACCTGCGCTCCACTGGACTCCACCGCTACCAGAGATTCTGCTCAATTCCTATCGAGTCGGACAATGTATGTAAATACCAACTTTTTATCCTGCTATTTACAGCAGCGGGGTGGCGCTTAGTTAGTAAGTATGTGACATGACATTAGTGACATGGCACTGTCACATTAGTGGTGGCGCTGCTGGTGGCCATCACCGGAGTCTCCTGCGGCCTGATGCTGTACAAGCAGTACCTGCGCTCCACTGGACTCCACCGCTACCAGAGATTCTGCTCCATTCCTATCGAGTCGGACAATGTATGTAAATACCAACTTTTTATCCTGCTATTTACAGCAGCGGGGTGGCGCTTAGTTAGTAAGTATGTGACATGACATTAGTGACATGGCACTGTCACATTAGTGGTGGCGCTGCTGGTGGCCATCACCGGAGTCTCCTGCGGCCTGATGCTGTACAAGCAGTACCTGCGCTCCACTGGACTCCACCGCTACCAGAGATTCTGCTCCATTCCTATCGAGTCGGACAATGTAAGTGAATGCCATCTTTTCAGATTGCTATTTACAGGACATACAACATACTACAGGATGTCTGTCACACAAAGATAGCCGTGAATGAGGATATAGGTGAGATATTCTGCTCCATTCCTATTGAGTCAGACAATGTAAGTAAATACTATATTTTCAGGCTGATATTTACTACAGGACATACAACATACCTACTACAGAATGTCACACAAAGATGGACCCGAATAAGGATTTAGGTGAAATTATACTAAATTAAACTACAGGGACGCGCCGCGCGTCATGACGCTGTCAAAATGGATGGTTTGTATTGGCTCGTATGAGATATCAGAAAATCCTCGAGGTAGGCCATGCATATTGATATGACACTGTCACACTAGTGGTGGCGTTGCTGGTGGCCATCACCGGAGTCTCCTGCGGCCTGATGCTGTACAAGCAGTACCTGCGCTCCACCGGACTCCACCGCTACCAGAGATTCTGCTCCATTCCTATCGAGTCGGACAATGTAAGTAAACACCATGTTTTCAGGCTGCTATTTACAGGACATACAACATAGTACAGGATGTCACATAAAGATGGCCCCGCATGAGGATTTAGGTGGAATTATACTAAATTGATCTACGGGGGCGCGCCGCACGTCATGACGCTGTGAAAATGGCTGGTTTGTATGGGCTTGTATGAGTACCAAAAAGTCCTCGTGGCGCGCCGTGCAGAGTGGCACGACGCTATCGTTGTAAACTCTGTAAAATAGTCTAATTAATAGGTACTACTACAATTTTAATGACAAACTGTGCAGGGCCACGTCCATACTGATATAAAAAACGTTCTGATCAATCAAAGAGTGAACATTGCTGATTTCATAATAAGTTCATCATTATTTTATTTTTAATTACGAAGCCCTAGATAACGATCTGATGAGGAATGCCTCATTGACCTTACATTGACTCATTCATTTGTCGACATTGTACGCTACTCTACTCCTTGTCCCCTCCTCTAAATTAGATTAATAATAGGATTAATCCATTACCCACCTACCGTTGTAAAATTAGTTGGGGAATTCTGGGAAATATGGTGGCTCTTAAACAAATAAAGTATAACGCATTATGTTTTGTTTCAATATGCCGCAGCTATATCTACCTAAATTCATGGCACAACAAAAACAGAAGTGAAACAGTTTTTTTTCTGGCATTCTACAAAGGGCTCCAAACAGTTGCGGGACCCTGGCTCTGGTGCTTCTTCTGTCTGGTGCCCCCAAGACGTGATGCCCTAAGCAATTGCTTAGTTGGTGTTAGGGTTAATCCATCACTCATCTGTTAGTACCTACCAATTTGCTCCACTTCTTCGATTATAATATGAAATATAGTTTAGCTTGCGACATTCACAGTAGGTATTTCATAGGTATAAATAGTATTATGTACCTAAGTGGGATGTTGTGTAGGTAGGTATAGAATTTCATTGATAAAATTATGTGTCTGTTTATTTACCGTTAATACGCATTATATTTATTACATTACACTAGTAATTAATTAGTAACTAGCGTCGACCGTTTCAATTTCTTATTTACTATCTAGTCTCCCTACCTACCTATGTATCTACTAAGTATCAATTTCTTATTTACTATTCAGTCTCCCTACCTATGCATCTACTATCTACCTACTTGTAACCTACCTACTGCGTACGCCACTCACTGGGCTAATCTAGGTATACAGACTGCCTAGTAACCACAAATAATTAAACGTTTTATTCGCAAATGGTGTTTATTATTAGTGCATTTAGGCACAGCGCATACATAGCGCATTTTCTAGTATTTTTCTGATTCCTGTAGATATGCAGGAAATAATCAAAGTCGTAAAAGGTCTAAAAAATAAAAAAAGCGTTGGTATTGATGGGATTCCCATGCAACTCATTAAACAGAGTATAGATTATATAGCTGAACCTTTGCTTTATATAATTAATTTATGTCTGGAACAAGGCTGTTTTCCGGACGAACTAAAATTAGCATTAGTAAAGCCACTTTATAAAAAAGGGTCTCAATTAAATATAGAGAACTATAGACCGATTGCCCTTCTTCCAGCTTTTTCAAAGATCTTTGAGAAAATAATCCATGATCGCCTTAACTGTTTTCTGCAGAAGCACAAAATACTTAGCACTCAACAATATGGGTTCCAAAAGGGAAGTAGCACTACTCTAGCCATGTTTAACACTCTGAAGCAAATATATACAGCTGTTGACAACAAAGACGAGTGCATCGGTATATTTTTGGATATGTCAAAAGTTTTTGACTGCGTCGTCCATGACATACTTTTGAAGCAACTTGAAAATATCGGTATACGTGGTAACGCGCTTAGACTTTTTGAGACATATCTTAAAAATCGTCAACAGGCTGTCGTTCGTTATTGATGTTTATGATAAAAATACTAAAACTTTAGATAAAGTCTTCTCTGAATTTAAGACAGTTTCAATGGGAGTGCCACAAGGCAGCATTCTTGGCCCCCTTTTGTTCTTAGTTTATATAAATGAACTACCATCTATCGTTAACCATTTATGTATCTTGTATGCGGATGATTCAACTATATTCATAAGGAAGGGTCTAAAGAGTGATTCCCAGTTTGAAACCGAAATAAATCAAACGTTATCAAAAGTGGTGCTATGGCTAGATTCCTTAAACTTAAAGCTCAATAGTAATAAAACTAATTATGTTTCATTTAAAAACTACAATAAAATTACAAAAAATCATAATATAACAATTTCTGAAAATAAAATCGCTGAAGTGAAGGATATTAATTTCTTGGGTTTGAACGTAGATGAGCACATGAATTGGAAGGCACATATTAATAAAGTTAACAAAAAACTTGCGAGTCAATGTTATGGGCATACTTTCGAATGTTACGTCTAAAGAAACTACCAAAAGTGCTTAATACGGTAATGTGTACCCAATATTGTCTTACGGTGTAATATTTTGGGGAAATTCGGTAAATGTAGAATCCACTTTTATACTGCAGAAAAGATGTGTACGAGCACTATGTGGTATTTATAGCATTGAATCCTTAAGGGGCACTTTTAGGAGGGAAGGTCTATTAACACTAACCGGAATTTACATATTGGAAACATGCTTGTTTATTAGAAACAACATGACCTACTTTGTCAAAATGTCAGCGGTGAAGCACAATGTCAGATCCAGGTATCTTCATAATCTTTTTGTCCCTCGGGCTCAGGGAGCTATTATGTATAAAAGTATAATGGTTACTGGATTGAAGGTATACAATCATTTGCCAGCTTCTTTAAAATCGTTGGACGGTAATTTGTTTAAAACAAGATTAAAAACATTTTTAATTAATGAAGAATATTATGAATTAAAAGAATTTCTTAATAAATCATTTAAATATAAAATATGTAACACTTACATAGAATTTAACTATGCTTAGTAATATTTTTAACACTTACATAAATTTATTTAACTATGTTTAATGTCATTTTTTAACTATTTGATTATTGTACACCTAAATAGGTAAACTGTTGAAACTATTTTGTGTATGTAAGATCCGTGTACCAACACAGTTAACAATAAATATTTTCTGATTCTGATTCTGATGCTGTAGCCTAATGTAAAGGAAGTCATGGACGTCATGAAAATTGAATAAAATTGGCTTGCTAAAAAGTTATCCACACATCGACGGGATTTCGTCTAGATACCAATGCTTGCTACATTGCCGTGTGATGCCGGCTTAGAATAGCGTCACCCCATTTCCTTCCTGTGGGTGTCGTAAGAGGCGACTGGGGGACTCGAGGGTTTCATGTGTATTGCAATTTTAGGCGACAGTCTTACAACCTGTCATTATAGTGATACACGAAAATAGCTAAAACTGGCCTCAACTATTTTCTCAGGCGTGGCGTTAACAACCGTATTTTTACAGCCATTGACGCTCTGCCTACCCCGCAAAGAATAAAGGCGTGATTTATGTATGTACGTATGTATGTATAGGTACTTGCTACAATTTAGATGCTATATGTGAACTGTCCCTACAACACTTGCGGTTTTAATAATGAGTAAGGAAGGATACTAAAATAAAATAACAAGTGCTGTGTTTGTTATTAAAACATTGCGATAAGGGAGAACCAATTAGTCTGACCATATCAGTGTGTAGTTTTATGAGTTTTGTATTTCACTAGATGAAAGCAAAACCCCCATGTAATGCCAAATTAACTTACAATAGCATCACTTCATAGTTTTAGTGAGATACGACTTTGGGACTTGTGGGGCTTAGGTACTTATTTTAGTCTTAAGAGGGAAACCTGTCATAGTGGTAGCTATAAAATTCTCTGAAAAAATAGTGAAGGCGTTAAAGACCGTTTTGTATGGATGATTCGCATAAATGCATGAATTGTCTAATGAGTAGGTACTCCACCTACCCCACAACGCATAGAGACATCATTTGCATTAAGAGCACTAAGATGATTGCGGCTAATAAGTGTTTTATCATTCACGTGGATCATCTATCATGAAGTACACTTACACGTGCATGATGACGCGATATGATACCTGAATAATTTTCATTCGATTTCTGTTTTTTACCCGACTTCCTCAAAAGGAGGATTATGTTTTTCGAGAGTAGGTAGGTATGTATGTAGGTATGCGGACGAGAAATTCTTTTTCACGGGCTACCTACAGCCCAAACGGCTGAGCGGATCTGGACATATGAAGTGTCGTTAGACTCGTCTCAGCGAGTGAGTATCTTTCAAAATCTGATCCTGCTCATCTAATGTCTTAATTTCATTTTGTCATTTTCTCAATTTCCAGACCGATCAGCTGATCGAGCCGAACTACAACGAGCAGCGCGTGATGCCGCTGAGATGGTCGCAGGAGCCCGACATCCAAGTCTTCAATGTCGGCATGGAAGAACCCTTGGACTCCGTGGCCAGGTCAGGAGTTACTCTATCAAGGTCATCACTCCACCAATGCCGCTCCATATCTTTCCCTGGATCCATCCCTTAGTCTCCTTTTACGACACCCACTTGTATAAATAAGGTGATGCTATTCTAAGCCGTCACTAAGCGGCAAGATTCACATAATTTTGTGTTTTTGTATTTGAAATGACTGTAGGAATTTTCCGATAGTAATGTGGAATAAAATAATAGGAATGTGGAATAATTGATTCTCAACGTTCTTTCTACATGACGGAAACTGTAACTATTATCTATTCCGTGGGCAGGTCCCTTCGCGAGGAGTTTGACGTCGGAAACCGCATGGAGACCATCCGCGTCTACGACAATGGGCGCCTCGTCAGCTTCATCCATGACTTCGACGACAATGTTACTGGTGAGTTGACAATGGATAGTGTAAGTGGACAAACGATGATTGCACTGCTTGACAATTAGATGGCAAAAGTTGGCAAAAGATGGCATAAGTTGCCAATAGATGTCGGTAACCGCATGGAGCCCATCCGCGTGTACGACAATGGCCGCCTCGTCAGCTTCATCCATGACTTCGATGACAATGTTACTGGTGAGTTGACAAAAAATAGTGTAAGGTGGACAAAAGGTGATTGCACTGCTTGACAATTAGATGTCACAAGTTGGCAATTGATGGCATAATTTGACAATATGGATTAGGCTCGTGTGCATCTAAAGTATGGCCAACGAAACGTGATAATTAATGTAAACAACTTTTGTATGACTCGGTGACAGTTATTACAATCTGTCCTTATCTGTCATATGGTATAATGTCAGCTGTCTCTTTCAGATTTGTTTACACTTTTTATCTTGTCTGGTTGGCCTTACTTTAGATACCGGCAAAAGTAGTAGCCGAGCCTTGGAGCCGAGGAGTTTGCCCCCCTTTAGCTCAGAATAGAAGATGCGTTTCGGCACTCGCTCATCCGCCATTCGCGGGATACGTGACCACACCATCGAAGCTGTCGACGCATCAAATAGGCTTCAATGCTTAGATAATACATAGTTGCATTTTGTCTGAACTATCGACCTAAATTTTCTTCTCACCTTTCCAGGCATCGTGGACCAAGACCGCTGCTTCATGATGGACCTGGACCGCTCGTTCGTGATGGCTCCGGAGATGCTCGTGGTCGGAATGGAGAACGGGGAAGAGTTCGACGTGACTCGCATCCGGTCCACATTGCGAGCGGTGATGCCGGCGCTCGCTGAGATGGTGAAGCGGGCTTCTGCCTTAGCTGAGCGGTGCTTGAACAAGCCTACATACAAGCTGGAGAGACTCGAAGGTGTCGTCAGTAAGTGCCTATATCTTAGAATATATATAACCATGCTATAGAGTGCGCATATCGGCCCGCGGCGTACTGTCAAAGCGTAAGCAGTTGCTCTCTAGATACAGACGTCAAATGTATGAGAAGTCATACAGGTTCAATAGTGTTGTCACTAGCGTTTTGCTACTGATGGACAGAGAGGTTGTGTTCTAACTACTGGCAACAGTTCTAATATTTTAGGCGCAGTCTATAGCTTGCTTATATACGTTCTAAGGCCTATATTCAGTAGATTGTATTTACTTTATACCCGACCTCATAAGGGTGACTCGCATCCGGTCCACATTGCGAGCGGTGATGCCGGCGCTCGCTGAGATGGTGAAGCGGGCTTCTGCCTTAGCTGAGCGGTGCTTGAACAAGCCTACCTACAAGCTGGAGAGACTGGAAGGTGTCGTCAGTAAGTGCCTATTGTCAGTGGATTATATTTATTTGTTGTTGGTTCCATCAAATTTATTGATATCGAAAATCGCAGGTTGAAATTCTGCGTGATAGAAATATTTGTAAAATATAAAAATAATGGTAAGAGTGATGATAATATTTCGTATTCAAATCATCATGAGACTACAGTGGCCCCGAATCACTATATGCCGGCGTTAAAGGCCGTGGGATATTTGTGCCAAAATGGCGGCATCCAACCGGCCGGTTATTTTTGCCTAGATGGCACCTACTAGTATACCGACGTAGCCGGCTTTGGACTACCTGTACCGAGGGCTTTTTATAGAAAATTTACTCTCCATAAGGCTTTCAAATCTACATTTTATACAGGGCTCCGACAAGGCAGACTACGCCACTGCAAATTATAACGAAGCAAACACTGTACAAAAATTAAATGTTCTTCTAACCGACCAATAAATTGAACTACCGTCTCTCTCCATTCCAGTCCGCAAGCGCGCCGTAGACGCTCCGCCCCACGACTACATCCAGTTCTCCGGCAAGGGCATTCAGGAGATACAGATCACCAACCTCGGGGACCTGCTGCAAGCCGAGCAGGGCCAGGCTTAGAGCGAGACAGATAGTGAGTGAGGGAGAGGTAACAGCGTGGTGGGGAAGTAGGATAGATATACTTTATTTAGTTACACTACCTACATTACACTACAACATTTTCTGCTCTGTCGTCCACGGCGAAATCCGAGCAGGGCCAGGCTTAGAGCGAGACAGATAGTGAGTGAGGGAGAGGTAACAGCATGGTGGAGAAGTAGGATAGATATATACTTTATTTAGTTACTTTATCTACACTACAACATTTTCTGCTCGAATTTCGCCATGGACGCTCCGCCCCACGACTACATCCAGTTCTCCGGCAAAGGCATTCAGGAGATACAGATCACCAACCTCGGCGACCTGCTGCAAGCCGAGCAGGGACAGGCTTAGAGCGAGACAGATAGTGAGTGGCCTGGGAGCGGGCTTGGTGGGGAAGTAGGATAGATATACTTCATTTAGTTACACTACACACACTACACTACAACATTTTCTGCTCTGTCGTCCACGGCGAAATCCGAGCAGGGCCAGGATTAGAGGGAGACAGCTAGCGAGTGAGGGAGAGGTAACAGCATGGTGGGGAAGTAGGATAGATATACTTTATTTAGTTACACTATCTACACTACAACATTTTCTGCTCGGATTTTGCCTTGGACGCTTCACCCCATGACTACATCCAGTTCTCCGGCAAGGGCATTCAGGAGATACAGATCACCAACCTCGGCGACCTGCTGCAATCTGAACAGGGACAGGCTTAGAGGGAGACAGATAGTTAGTGAGGGAGAGGGCTTGGTGGGGAAGTAGGATAGATATACTTTATTTAGTTACACTATCTACACTACAACATTTTCTTCTCGAATTTTGCCGTGGTCGCTCCTCACAACTACATCCAGTTCTCCGGCAAGGGCATTCAGGAGATACAGATCACCAACCTCGGCGACCTGCTGCAAGCCGAGCAGGGACAGGCTTAGGTGCACTCAGCTAGGGAGAGGTAACAATGGTGGGGAGGTAGGCTTTAAGCAACTAATACCACAAAAAAATTGTCCTTCTTATTATAATTCTTTGACCGTGACTTTGGCAGAATCATCGTCCGAACGCGATGGTAGTCAGATAAAAAAAAGTATCAGGCGTTACTTGCGGAAGACCATCTTGATGAAGTGATAAAAATATAGGGTGAAATTTTACTAGTGACCGATAGAGGAAACTCAGAACTGGCTGGTGATAAGGAACAAATTTCCCCAAGGAACATATGAAGATAAGAATTTGGACTTCTCATACGAAATTCCCAATCAGCTGATTTGAGTTAGGTACTATGGGAGTTAATATTTTTTTTCATATTTCGACCTATGTTCCTTGGGAAAAGTTGTTCCTTATTACCAGCCAGGTCTGAGTTTTCGCTATCGGTCACTACTAACATTTTACCTAATATTTAGCTTCTTCTGGCAAGTTATGAGTGAACCACACGTACGACCGCAACTTAATGCAAATGAACAAGCGTGTAAAATTACTTGTGGTTAACTCAGCAGCATCACTTTCACCATTTTTGCTGGTAAATTCTGTCAAAGTTCTACATAAAAATCGAAAATTTAAGCTCTAACGCTTAAGCTTTTATTTCACATATTCATCCATTATGATTTTGCATTTGATACTCAAAAATACTCATAAACGTTCTCTATTTGGTTCCTTACATTCCAAAGAAGATCTCGCTTTTTGTCATGTCATATCATTCTAGCCTTAAAAATAGGGGGGTAAAGGAAAGTTGATTTTAATATGTAACATCTTTGTGTCCCCACCACAAGTATTTAGACTCATAAGATTAATCCATTTTGTAGAATAAAAACGCCTATTTTGTCTGTCCCATGTGTTGAGACTAGATCGAATATTTGGTTAGGATAAAAGTGTGTTTTACTTGTCGAATATTAGTAACAGCTTTCATAGTTATATTAAGAAAAGGAGTCTGTATTACAACATTATTTTAAGTGCCATTATAAAGCATTTACAAATTGTTTTTTATTTTGGAGGTTTCTAGTATAATCAAAATTGGTAAATCATGCATTTCATATTAGCGTTACTATGACAAATTCCAGTTATTTATTTATTAAAATTTATTATAGTCTTCATAAAATATACGACAATGCATTTTAAGTTTAAGTAAATAAAGTAATTGTAACTTTGTCTCAATTAGTACCAAAGTGGTTTCCCGCACATAATGTTAATTAAAAAGATATGACTTATCGTAATCTTAACTATAAGAATATAAATGTATAGCTATAGGAAATGTTTCTTTATTTAAAAGACTTCAGTGTTGCTATCATTCTGTTATTGGTGCAAGCAAAATCAAAGATCTACAACATTTGTAATATAAGGCGTAAAAAATTATGGATATTTCAAGAGGTTTCAGCCCATGAAAGTGAATTATATTTCACCCAGGAACATACCTAGTTCAAAATATGAAAAATAAAACGTATTTCCTTGGGGATTGTTCAGCAACATGGTTTAGTTCACTTCTTGAAATATTACATGAGTTTTTTACACCTTGTATAATTATATGTGGGCTTCCGCTCGTAAAGGGTCCAAGTGTCGACATTTAGTTGAAGACATATTGCAATTTGTGAAATAAGGATTTTTAGAGTTCCATCTTCAGGTGTCCGTTACTAAACAAGTGTTAGTTAAATTGTTATTTTGGTAGTCACGATGACCCTTTTTGCGCGGAAGCCTACATATTCAGTGTTGCCACACTGCATCAATAACTTTATACTTATTTAGACGTTTTCAGTACTATTTAGTAATGGTTCCTTGTGATAGCTCGCGATAGAACACCAAAGTATGGACTCCTACGGGAGAACTCATAGGTTTAGTTGGTAAGAACAGAATTTTATTTTAGCTTGTGGCTGTCAAAGTTTTATTCAACAATAAATACTATCTACAAAATTTTAGTTTTAATTACGTAGTAAAATTAATTATCCTTACCGTAGGTATACCTGTTAAATAGTAGAATCCAATTTGTTAATAACAAACACGTTAGCTTTCGCGCGCGATCTGATTGCAACCACATGTTATACATTATCTTCGCTTCCGATTGTAATCAGATCACATGCGGTCTATACCTAACAGCAAATAAATAGACTCAATTGCATGTTGTCGCCTAAAATACACAACAATAAATAAATAAATGATAAATGAATAAATGTACGAGGACGAGACACACAACGCTATCTAGCCCCAAACTAAGCAAAGCTTGTACTATGGGATCTAGACATGGCCTGGATTCGAACAAAAACTGTACCACCTCATCAGCTGTCAAAGAGGCTCGATTAGATTTTCAAGACTATAGGTATAATCCTGGTATCTTTATAATCTTATGAACTTCGCCGTACAATTTCGACCAAATAAAGAAACATAAACCGCATAAAACTCATAAATTCACCCCAAAAAATCCCGAATCTATGTCGGGCGAACTCTCAAAAATTCCATATAACTGCATAATTTAGTTACAAATCTTCGCTCCGAGGTTCTGCATTAGCATAACTTAATCTGGTGTGGGCCGTGAGGTCCCGCGGGACGGGGGGCATAATGCAAAGATTGACAGTCGCTGGCTATGGGAAAATATTGGACTGAATTTATAGGCGATCGGGATTTTATTTTTATGGGGAATTGTGAGTATTAAAGTTTAAGAGGCAAGGCAGAAGCACCACCCCGTTCTAATTTGTGGTAGCACGCAGTAGTACCCTTAGAAATATTCTGATTTAGTCTTGATTTACTTAAAACACAAAGAATAGCAAAGGGTAGGTACATGTTTCTTTAACATTACAGTCTATGCTGCTAGTTATACATTCACGGACTTTCACCTACAGTTTCCAGGATTCCACCAGGATCCTTTTATTAGATCCTGATTTGGTGATCATAGCACCACCTGGGGAGCGGAATATGTACGCACGTAGGTACGTGGTACTTTACTTACCCTTAGGAAAGCTGTTGTTTTCCAGAGCTTGTGGATATTTTCAGTCGCAGTGTCAGAACTTCATCCTTTTTTGAGGTCGTCGGAAAAAGTAGGTACCAATAGACAGTTTTTTCTTAATGGAAAGTACAGAAATCAGGGCAATCATCCGAGGCAAAAATGCAGTTAATCTCTACTAACGTAAACTTAACTGAATATTTTCACAATATACCTAGTACCTACCATCTAAGACGAACTTGCGATTCAAATCACATCGTTCTCATGATGCGATATGAAGAGTTTATATCGTCGTAACAGCACCAGTAGAACAAACAACAGCCATAACGTTGGAGACTAAAAATAATACCCCTTTTAATGTGCTTTGGAAGCACGTTGCCTCTTCTTCCTTATCGCGAGAGAAGTTTAGCGGTGTATTCCTGTTTGCTCGCTACTTCAAAATATTTGATTTAGCAGGGAGTAACAAAACGGGTATAACAAGCCAAAAGGAGGTCAAGGTACTCATGAAAATGAAGAACTTTCCCCATGGAACATAGGTCGAAATAAGAAAAAAGAAATTGAACCTGCCATGCAAAATCGCCAACCAGCAGCAGCTGATGATTTATTATTACTTAAGGCCCATTTTTTTCCCAATTTCGACCCATGTTCCATGGGCAAAGTTGTTCAGTTTCCTCTTTTCAGCTTGTTATAACCTTTTTGTTAGGTACTCCCGGTATATTCATAATTTTAATGGTACCTACTATTATATATTCTGTGCTAATGGTTTGTTTCTGGGTTTCCTGTCGGAATACAATTATCCTGTATCAATATTTGCAATAAAATGTCCATTATGGCTTCACGAAAACAATTAGGGAAAGCCCCAGGTTAAATTAAAGGTAAGGCTAAGTGGGAATAGCCCACTTTAACGATTAGGCTATATCTCGCGGTTTTAATGAAGGCGTATCGACGAGATCTCGCCGTCGGCGCGACGTAGCTGAGCGGCATAGAAGAATTTGTCAGGGACGAACCAGTGACATCATGGCCCCACCCCATCTGAGCCGCGGTAGCTCAGATGGTAGAGGCGCCGCCAGGACAGATAGTAGGTAAAAGCCGTAGGTTCAAATTCTACCTGCAGGAAAACTTTGTTTAGTTTAAAAAAAAGATTGCGAGTATCCGTCTAGCTAAGGAATGAATGGCTTTCACGTTTTTTGTTTACTGCACCTTTCCACAGAGTTAATGGCTCTACATTGAATTTAAAGAGTATTAAAAGTAAAAAAATCGAATTGTTAAGAACTTGAAAAGAACGCTAACTTTTCCTACGTAGCGCACACTAACATGGTCTCTTCCTATTTATTTGCCACTAGCGGCCCGCCCAGCGGTTTCACTCGCTGCTACTTACCTGTTTTCCCGTAGAAATGGGATCTTTGCCCGTAGTAAAAAGTCCATTAATCCATTCTAGCAGAAGTTACTCATCATGACCATGTGCCAGCAGAGGCGGCCTGTCATGGCGAATAACTTTAACTTTGAAGCCATTACCGTATCTCTTATAGTTTTGATGGGATGCTTGTGGTCTACATCAGGCACTCCAGACCCTCGTGACCATGTGCCAGTAGAAGCGGCCCGTCATGCTGAATAACTTTAACTTTGAAGCCATTACCGAGTCTAAAAAAGTTTAGATGGGGTGCTGGTGGTCTACATCAGGTACTCCAGACCCTCGTGACCATGTGCGAGCAGAAGCGGCCCGTCATGCTGAATAACTTTAACTTTGAAGCCATTACCGAATCTTTTATAGTTTAGATGAGATGCTGGTTGTCTACATCAGGTACTCCAGACCCTCGTGACCATGTGCCAGCAGAAGCAGCCTGTCGTGCTGAATAACTTTTACTTTGAAACCATTACCCTATCTCTTATAGTTTAGATGGGATGCTTGTGGTCTACATCAGGTACTCCAGATCCTCGATGACCATGTGCCAGCAGAAGCGGCCCGTCATGGTGAACAACTTTTTCTATGATGCCATGACCGTATCTCTTATAGTTTATATGGGATGCTGGTGGTCTTCATCAGGTACTCCAGATCCTCGAGGGCTGACCATGTCCGTCTTTTATATGATAGTAATATCAGTGCCAAAATTCGCGAGGATCGGTAAAGCGGTTTGGCTAATTTGGGTAATATCTGCTTTATTTCCCCGTTTTCCTGCTGCTAACCGTTTTCCCGTAGGAATGAGGAATTTTCCCGTGGTAAAAAGTAGCCTATGTTACTCAGGGATGTTGTAGCTTTCTAATAGTGAAAGAATTTTGGAAATCGGTCCAGTAGTTTCGGAGTTTATCGATTACATACAAACAAACAAACAAAAAAACAAAAAAACAAACAAAGTTTTCCTCTTTATTATATTAGTGTAGATATACACATGCTCATCACACCACGCTTCGTAAGGTAGGTCCGACCCGTGTAAATTTTGTATGTGGGAACGCTGCTGTCTGCCTGTTTCTGTGTTTTATGCCTTGGTGCATTCAGCTGCATTTTTTAAATAGCATCCTCAAAGAGGGTTGAAGTCAGGCAAGCGACCGATCATAAAAATTTGCCAAATCTTTTGCTACATGTCTTTGTGCTCTAACTACACGTTGCACCGACCCCAACTGATTTAGTATAAAGGCAGGCAGATGATGATAACCAACAGTTACTGCTGTCACATTTGAATGAAACACTAAAAGATGTGGTTTCAGAAGCTTCCTAAAAATAAAGGGCCCAAGCACATGTGGTGCCCTGAATCCGGCTCTGTTTATCACCGCTTATCGCAGAGTATCGCGTATCGTGAGTTAAAAGATAACGACTCATCTCCTAATAACATTAGCATATCTTAATGCGTCGCTCGCGGCAAAGTGCGAGCGAGGCGAGTTGCAAGACATATCTGGGGCGCGGCCCTCAAATTGTGGGGCCCCATACAAAATAATAGACTGTAATGGCGTATAATTTTAATTGTTTAAGTTTAGGAAATGCTGAAGATTATTCGGAATGGATACCGTTCTATTATTGATACATTTCGACACAAAAAGAATTATTCAGTTGGATAGACTCAGCAGTAGCTGAACAACGCTGAAAATAACATTTGAGGAGATTTCGTTTTAGTTGTGTTAAAAAAGTCTCTAAAGATATCTTTTGCCTCTGAATTGACACTTTATTTTTTACGCTTTTTATGACTATTACTTAAGTATCCACAAAAATTATGTTAGATCAGAACGCCACTTTAGAAATCCCTGGAATAACACTCACTATGGACACCGCTCGTTTCGAAAAATGTTCTCTAATATAAAGTTTTGCCTACCCTACCTTCGAAGAACTGAACAATCTTCCATTCAACCGTTCAAAATATCACCATCGCAACCATACACACTGAAACTTACGCGCTCACCGCCCCGGGCCGGATCCGCTCAAGCCTACACGAACTAGGAACGGCAAAGTTTGAGAATTTCTGTACTATTAATGAAACAGTTTGCATACAGGCTAATATTGGCTCTATAAACAAGATATGGGACTCGATTCTACATGCAACTTGCTAAAATAAGTGCTAATTTTAGTTTAGTTCTGTCATTTTAAAAACAAAATCAACAACAGTTATGTATGAGATAAGTAGAATAAAAAGTCCTATCATGGATTTGATAATATCGTAGGCGTAGGTGTAATCAAGAAAGGTTTATTCCATTACTTTCCTTTTAAAACTCTCTTAGCGAGGTAAGCCAAAGTCCAAGGTTCATATAAAAATGGTCAATCTCTTTAGTCCAGATTAAAAACACTTCTATGACTTTTCAAATAAAGGTAGGTTTCTATGCCCAATTATCAGTCATTAAATTACGGACTTCTGTCTTTCTTCATAGCGATAATAGTAATAGATTTCGAGGCAACTTCGATTTAAGCACAGAACATCCAGGATTGAGTCCAGAGCTGTATTAAAGTGGTGTCTAGAATCGATCCATTTGTCTCTATAAACAAGCTACAGCGAGTGAGGGGGGCGGATAGCAATTATGGATTAGGTTTATCTGGTACGCGTTCGAATAATTGTTCAAATATGCTAATACTAGCGCGGCTTTTCCACAGCACAGCTCTGAGCAGAGAGATGATGCAAAGGAAACCTTACGAACAAAAATTAAGCCATAAAAACACGACAAATCAGAGTTGACACGGGCTAAATAAACGTCTTCTACTATCGTGTGGGACTCCAAATCAATAAACGACCCGAAGAAGTCTTCTAAGAATTCTTAAATAACTGCCAAGGTACTACTACTAGTAGGCCTCTGACATGGTTGTATAATGCTAACGACCGTCACAATCTAATTTAGGTATCATAGAAAGCCACCAGGACCGACGATTTCGCCTTCCGAATAACGAAACTATATCTTTCTTACGGATATTCAGGTGGCTCAGCATGCAATGTCCTAAACAAACTGATAAATATCAACTTTGTGCCCTTTGCACCGAGTTTTTCATGGCTTCATTTTGGTGGTTCGTGAGGTTCCCTTTCATACATTCTTTTGTCTGCGTGTCAAAATTGTAACAATGTTTGTTCAGTGAAATAGATAACGCGCGCTAAATGCTTATCGAGCTTTCATATGCGTCTTGAGAGAATTCTATTGCGGAAATGGGTTTAAATTTTCCTATGATAGCAACTAGAACCGTAGTCTACATTCACATTACATCACTTCAGCCTATAGCAGTCCACTGCAGGACGTAGGCCTCCCCCAGGTTACGCCATTACCTCCCGTCTTCACCATACAGTTACTTCCTGTTTACTAGCAGTCTTCTTTAAATCATCAGTCCATCTGACAGGACTGGACTGGAGGAGTTTGGGTTCTCGAGTAGAAGTCACGCCTCGGCAAGCGTAGCGTTGGACACCCTCCAGACTGGTCGGACTGTTCTTTATTAGGTTACAGAAAAATGATTGATAATTTTGGGTTACAGGAATTTCCGAGAATCGACCCAAACGAAGGGTCTGAGATAAGTTTTCTATCCAAAATTTGGTCGTTCCACACATGATTATGATATTGTAATTTTTTTAAGTAAGGTTGTCACGCATTTGTCTGTTTTCTCATCTGGTGCTAAGCGATGATGCAAACGATGTTGGAATAGGTAGGTAGAACCCAAGTAGAACCTATTCACTCTTGCCTTGAATAGACCCAAGTTATAATCACATGCCACAAACTCACTATTACCTGTGTAAACTTTGTGAAAAACTTGAAATAAGACATCCCACCAATTATTGACTACGGAACTTTACATACCAAACCAATAAAAGCTGTTCTACTTCTACCTATATTCTGTACAAAATCTGTGAATGCCAGCAATACATAACAAGAGTTCTTTAGCGGAATACGTTCCCGTATTTACTTGTATTTTGTGTTTGGCATAGAATGCGGCATGCAGAATGGCATTGACATGCATGCATGCGGCCATATTGTGTCGGCAAGAATGCGATTCTGCAGCGGGGGTAAAAAGTGTTGAGATGTGTGACCTGCCTTACTCAAGACTTGCCTTAAAGGTGCTGCTACGTAGCGTGCTCACCGAAATTATACAACATTTTCGACTTGCATGGTCATTATTACATACCTAGTATAAAATGAAGTAGCTTTTTGCGTCTCTCTGTCTGTTTGTCTGCCGTAGAATTTGCCTACTTCTCCTGAGCCACGGATTTTCATCCGGCTTTTATAATAGGTATAGTGATTGAAGAGGAAGATTTTTATGCATAGCACATGCCGGAAAAACGTCTTATTTAAGCTGGAAAATGTGTTGCAGCAGGTAACACCGTCAACGGGCCTAGTAAATAACAAAAATGTGTACTGAAGCTGTAAATTACTGTTAAAACGCAGTGCAATGTATTGTATTCTCAGAGAACACTTCTGCCCATTCCTTTCCCATCCCATAGTCACCTTGTACGATACCTACGGGTAGAAATGGGATGATGATATTCTAAGCCAACACCACACGGCAGCTTTAAGTACCTCAGTAACCCATTATTACAGGACTTACGGAATATTTTGTAATGTACCTAACATGTCTGCCATTTTCACATCCAGCCGCTGTTATCCAGCGGGTTTCTGGGACTGAATACGACCCGCGCTTGCTCTTTTTACGACCAGACAGTTTCTTTGCAACGCAGACATGTGGGTTTTGGCGTTTTTCTATACCTCTTGTTGCTTGTTGCAGCACGAAATGCGCTTCATTTGTCTGTTCTTGCAAACTTGCTATTTTGAGTTCCAGTTCTTTCTTTACTTATCAACATTATAAGCGATGCAATGAACTATTAAATACCAAACGTAATAATAATAACACATTACATACCTACATACTTACAGGGATTTGAGAGTTGATGTGTATTGTAATTTTAGGTGACAGGCTGACAACCTGACACAGTCTTCTGAATCACTCTTAAACTTTTGTCAGGCGTGGTGAAAGTAAATGGCCTTTTTTATATATCTGATTGATCTTACATGACGTGCCTATGTGTACAAAATATTGCTACGAGTTACGAAAACGCTACGAGTTGGTGTAGCATTTGGCTACAGTTAAAAGTTTGAGAGCCATTCAGAACTCCGTGTATTATTCATGATAGTGACAGGTTGTCAGCCTAGGTAATAAAGCGCTTTACCCTCAGTGTAACCCATTATTAGAGGACATTAGAAATATTTTGTAAGGCACCTAACATGTCTGCCATTTTCACATCCAGCCGCTGTTATCCAGCGGGTTTCTGGGACTGAATACGACCCGCGCTTGCTCTTTTTACGACCAGACAGTTTCTTTGCAACGCAGACATGTGGGTTTCGGCGTTTTTCTATACCTCTTGTTGCTTGTTGCAGTACGAAATGCGCTTCATTTGTCTGTTCTTTCGAACTTGCTTTTTTGAGTTGAGAGTGATGCCTTGAACTATGAACCACCAAACGTTATTAATAATAATAACACATCACATACCTACATACTTAAAAGGATTTGAGAGTTGATGTGTATTGTGATCTAAAATTAGGTGACAGGCTGACAACATGACACAGTCTTCTGAATCACTCTCAAACTTTTGTCAGGCGTGGTGAAAGTAAATGGCCGTTTTTGATTGATCTTACATGTGCCTATGTGTACAAAATATTGCTACGAGTTACGAAAACGCTACGAGTTGGTGTAGCATTTGGCTACAGTTAAAAGTTTGAGAGCCATTTAGAACTCCGTGTATTCAGGTTGTCAGCCTATCTAATTAAGCGCTTTACCTCAGTGTAACCCATTATTGCAGGACTTATGAAATATTTTGTAATTTACCTAACATGTCTGCCATTTTCACATCCAGCCGCGGTTATCCAGCGGGTTTCTGGGACTGAATACGACCCGCGCTTGCTCTTTTTACGACCAGACAGTTTCTTTGCAACGCAGATATGTGGGTTTCGGCGTTTTTCTATACCTGTTGTTGCTTGTTGCAGCACGAAATGTGCTTCATTTGTCTGGTCTTTCGAAGTTGCTATTTTGAGTTCCAGTTCTTTCTATAGGTACTTTTCAACATTTTAGGCGATCCAATGAACTTTTAAACACCGAACGTAATTGATAATAATAAAATAACACATTACATACCTACATACTTACAGGGATTTGAGAGTTGATGTGTATTGCAATTTTAGGTGACAGGTTGACAACCTCTCGCTATGATGATACAGCCTTCTGAATCACTCTCAAACTTTTGACAGACGACGTGGTGAAAGTAAACAGCCGTTTTTATACCGTTTTAATTACCTTTACAGTCACAACAGTCCACTGCTGGACATGGACCTCCCCCGAATTGGGGGGTATTGCCATACTCACCACGCTTGGCAGGCGGATTGGCGAGCGCAGTGCATGATGTTGCATTGACAGGGAACGCTGCTACCCATTCCCTGGATAAGTATCCCTTAGTCGCTTTTTACGACACCCACGGTTAGAATTGGGGTGATGCTATTCTAGGCCGGCATCACACGGCATATAACCGTTTTAATTAATATCGATTTAATTTTAATTTATTTATGTGTGGACATGAAATAATGTACCTACAATTTGTTTTTGTTATTTTGGTCTGAAATAAAACAATTTTATTTTATTTTTTTACTTATTACTAGCTGGTGCCCGCGAACTTCGCCTCGCCTATGCATACTAATGCATAGAGTTACCTAAGTAGGTATGTGCCTACAAAAACGACATGTCTTGCTAACAACTTGGCTAATAGAACTATTTTCTTAGTTTACCCGCGCTCTTGGTGTTCGACGTTAGGTAGGTAGGTAGGCAGACAGGCCCTTCAGTGCTGATGAAAATTGTCACTATCACTTCGCTATCGTAGATGTTGATTAGGACCTTTCTCTACCTCCTTAAAAAACATCAAAATACATCGCTTAGTTTGATGCACAATCAAACTAAGGTTGGGCCCACACGTAACGCCCACCCGTAGCTACTTTAGTTTAACGAACCGCTAACGTCTAACGTCGGTTTAAAAAAATTAGAAATATGTTTGTCGCAGGAATGTAGCGAAATCCGGTAATTCGCGAAATCCCTAGGCCCTTCGCGAAGAGCCGGATAATAGCGAAATGCATCGATTTATACGCACATTTCCCGGAAATCTGCGAATTCGTTATTTGCATGGACATAAATCCAGGAAAACTGCGTATAAGGCGACACGCGGCTACGAAGTCGCCTACGCACCTGCTACGAAAGGTTCCATATGCTGATCAGGTGGTTCAGCCTGCAATTGCCTACTCATTCATGACCATGACCATGCCTAGACTATGACCATGACCATGACCATGACTAGACCATGACCATGACCATTACCATGACCATGACCATTATGATGACCATTACCATACCATGACCATGACCATGACCATTACCATGACCATTACCATGACCATTACCATGACCATTATGACCATTACCATGACCATTACCATATTATTATGATTACCATGACCATTACCATGACCATTACCATGATTACCATGACCATTACCATGACCATTATTATGACCATTATATTATGACCATTATGACCATTACCATGACCATTATATTATTACATTATTACCATTATTATATATATTATGACCATTATTATGACCATTATTATGACCATTACCATATTACCATGACCATTACCATGACCATTACCATGACCATTACCATGACCATTACCATGACCATTACCATGACCATTACCATGACCATTACCATGACCATTACCATGACCATTACCATGACCATTACCGTGACCATTACCATGACCATTACATGGTAATGTACATGGTACATGGTAATTACACGGTAATTACATGGTAATTACATGGTAATTACACGGTAATTACACGGTAATTACAAGGTAATTACACGGTAATTACAAGGTAATTACACGGTAATTACAAGGTAATTACACGGTAATTACAAGGTAATTACGGTAACTACATGGTAATTACACGGTTACTACATGGTAATTAAATTACACGGTAATTACATGGTAATTACACGGTAATTACTTGGTAATTACACGGTAATTACATGGTAATTACACGGTAACTACATGGTAATTACACGGTAACTACATGGTAATAACACGGTAATTACATGGTAATTACATGGTAATTACATGGTAATAGTCATGGTATGGTCATGGTAATGGTCATGGTAATGGTCATGGTAATGGTCATGGTAATGGTCATGGTAATGGTCATGGTAATGGTCATGGTAATGGTCATGGTAATGGTCATGGTAATGGTCATGGTAATGGTCATGGTAATGGTCATGGTAATGGTCATGGTAATGGTCATGGTAATGGTCATGGTAATGGTCATGGTAATGGTCATGGTAATGGTCATGGTAATGGTCATGGTAATGGTCATGGTAATGGTAATGGTCATGGTAATGGTCATGGTAATGGTAATGGTCATGGTAATGGTCATGGTAATGGTCATGGTAATGGTCATGGTAATGGTCATGGTAATGGTCATGGTAATGGTCATGGTAATGGTCATGGTAATGGTCATGGTAATGGTCATGGTAATGGTCATGGTAATGGTCATGGTAATGGTCATGGTAATGGTCATGGTAATGGTCATGGTAATGGTCATGGTAATGGTCATGGTAATGGTCATGGTAATGGTCATGGTAATGGTCATGGTAATGGTCATGGTAATGGTCATGGTAATGGTCATGGTAATGGTCATGGTAATGGTCATGGTAATGGTCATGGTAATGGTCATGGTAATGGTCATGGTAATGGTCATGGTAATGGTCATGGTAATGGTCATGGTAATGGTCATGGTAATGGTCATGGTAATGGTCATGGTAATGGTCATGGTAATGGTCATGGTAATGGTCATGGTAATGGTCATGGTAATGGTCATGGTAATGGTCATGGTAATGGTCATGGTAATGGTCATGGTAATGGTCATGGTAATGGTCATGGTCATGGTAATGGTCATGGTCATGGTCTAGTCATGGTCATGGTCATGGTCATAGTCTAGGCATGGTCATGGTCATGAATGAGTAGGCAATTGCAGGCTGAACCACCTGATCAGCATATGGAATAGGGATGGGCCGAAATTCGTTTCACATTCGGTTAAACCGAATTTCGGCAGGTTTTACCGAACTTCGTCATTCGGCCGAAATTCGGTTCAGAATGCAGAACTTCGGCCGAAGTTCTGCACATTATCATCATACTAAAAGATCTGTCTTTAAAAAAAATCAGTGTGGTTCCATTATAACCGAGTTAGTGAAATTTCGTGTGGTGCCGGCTTAGAATAGCATCAGCCCATTTTCAACCCGTGGGCATGGTAGGTAAAAGATGACTAAGAAATGGGCAGCAGCGTTCGGCGTTGTAGATTCTGCAACATCTTGCACTGCGCTTTCCGAATCGCCTGTGAAACGTAGTGAGTATGGCAAATACTTCACAATATAGTCAATCAGTGGAATATTATAGTAGTAGTAGAAATTAGTTGAAAAAATAGGATCACGAGCTTAATAAAACTACTTTTATAGCTTTTTGAATTCAGACATCTACTCGTAATTATTTTATACAATTTGTATAGGTATTAATTTTTTTCATATTTTTTAACATTGTACACTTCTTTAATATCAGATTATGGAACATGGAAAAAGCTACTCATTAGCGTAGAAAAGTAACGGTATGACACTTCAAATATAAACGCGGTAATGACAACCGAAATTCGGCCGAATTTCGAATTCGGTGGCCTTGCATACCGAATGTTCGGCCGAAGTTCGAATTCGGTCAAATCCACATTCGGCCCATCACTAATATGGAACCTTTCGTAGCAGGTGCGTAGGCGGCTTCGTAGCCGCGTGTCGCCTTATACGCAGTTTTCCTGGATTTATGTCCATGCAAATAACGAATTCGCAGATTTCCGGGAAATGTGCGTATAAATCGATGCACATCGCTATTATCCGGCTCTTCGCGAAGGGCCTAGGGATTTCGCGAATTACCGGATTTCGCTACATTCCTGCGACATGTATACACATCTAAAAACGCCAACGCAGCGCGAAACTTGCGTCACGTAACTTTATCGTCGGTTTTTTGTATGAGGAATTTGCATATGCATCTGACAAACGCATGTGTTTGCGCTTCGCTAAAAATAAAGCACTAACGGACGTTACGTGTGGTCCTACCATCGATACACACAACCGGTAACAGATTGACTGCTTTACATCTCCTCACTGTGTGAAAGTAACGGGTTCTATCCCTGTAGGTCACTCACAAAGTTGATATTTGTCACTGCATGAACTTTGTTCCCCGTCTGGATAGGACATTGCAAGCTGAACCACCTGATTGTCCGAAAAGTAAGATGGTTCAGTTATTCGGAGGGAACGTTAAGCCGTCGGTTCCGGTTGCTATCCTATAATTATGATTACTTATACGGCGGTCGTTACACAACCATGTCAGAGGCTTGCTACTTGTAATAGGCGGTTGAAAATCTCTTGGCTTCTACGCTCATTGGGTCGTTAAACTGCTCGGTCTCTCTTCGTGTGGAACACCGAGAGGTTCAACGACCCGATGAACCCTGGTTTCAGAGTTTTTCAACCGCCTACTGCAAGTGGCAGGCCTCTGACGTGGTTGTGTAACGACCGCCATCCATCATAGACAGCAACCGGGACCGACGGCTTAAGGTGGATCGTTTTCCATACAAAACTTAAATGAAGTTGCGTCTTTAAATGAGACAAAAATATGATTAAAAAGCTTGATGGGAAGTCGTGCTTCTATAACATTTTCACAAAATAAAACAAATAATTTTTTAGCCATCAGATTTCTCTATAAAAACCGTTTCGCCACTTTATGAACATAGGTGGAGCGGAGCTACTGCTGCAATAAACACGTTTAATTTTTTATGGAGAAAATACTTAATATTTTTTTACCATGAGCAGTTTTGCGACAAATTTACGTGTGCCTTCATCATTTCACATAAAGTTTTTTTGATTAAATTGATAATTAGCTCATGTTTAACTCCGTTGAAGTTCATATTTTCGTTTGTATGACGTAACGATGCGCCTTAACGTGCCCATCCGAAGCACGGAAACATCGTGTTTTCGGACAATCAGGTGGTATAGCCTGCAATGTCCTAACCAGACTGGGAACAAATTCACAAAGTGACAAATATCAACTTTGTGAGTGACCCCACCGGGAATTGAACCCGATCTGCGTAGCCGGCAGTCGTACTAACTACTGCGCCACATCGGCTGTCCTACTACTCGGTGTCCTACACAAAAAGAAAAAAAATAATCTCCCATTATGTTTAAAGGATTCCGTACCCAAAGGGTACCCAATTACTGAGACTTCGCTGTCTGTCGGTCCATCGGTATGTCACCAGGAGGCTATATCTCATAAGCTGTGATAGTAAAAGAGTTGAAACTTACACAGATGTTATATTTCTGTTACTGATAGAACAGAAAATACTAAAAATAGGAATAAAATAAAAATTAAGAGGGGCTCCCATACAAATAATTGTTCTAAATCGTAATTTAAGTAGGAATAAGGAAGTTTCCTAGACGTTGACGTGTTTTTCGTAGCTACTAAGTTGCACACCACAAAAAGTTTCACGCATCTCCGCTCCGTGCTATATTTTCGGGGCAAGAATTCAAAAATAAATGTCGCTTCGCTGCAGGTTTTCTAAAACGCGCTATCGAGATGTTTTTTGAAGTCTATTGATACTACCTGGTTCACAAAAGAAGGGAACCTGTGCTCAAATGTCACATGTGATATGAGAAAAACACAAACAATTATGTTGCCATTTCGGGTCCCCTCCTTTTGCGAACCAGGTAGTAAATGTTTACTGTCCACCGTCTCTTTCAGACTATAATATTTGTAATGTATGATGATGATTTTCAATTCCAAATAAGGGGTAACAAATCGTGTCATTTCGACATAGCTCTTTATATACCTTGAAGAAAAACATTCTAATACCGCGTTTTACAAAACTATCAGCGACATCTATGAAATTATTTTTGTACTAATTTTCTTCTCGAACAACTTTTTTTTTCATAATTTTCCATGAGGAAGAAACTTTATATTGCAGAAAATAAATAGTATCAACGTATACCCTCGCTTCTATATCAGTAAATTTGTAAAAAATGTTTCTGGATGGTCGAGATTTGCCGAACCAGATAATAGGTTATCCCGTGGGATTGAGACATTTTCCCGAAGTAAAATGTATCCTAGATGTTAACCCGAGTAATAAGCAATCACTGTACAAAATTTGGTAGAAATCCGTCCAGTAGTTTTTGCGTGAAACGTGGACAAACAGACAGACAGACAAACAGACAGACAGACAGACAAAATTTTTTTTAACTACTGTTCTGAGATCTGTATCTTGAAAACAATTAAATGCAAACATCTTTTTCTAAAAATATTCAATGTACAGATTTTGTTTCGTTACTGTTTTATTATATGTATAGAAGATAACATAAGTACATCTTTGATGATCTTACGTACGTAGTTACGTACAAATATCTTATTCTTTCAAAGTTGCTACGAGCTACGAAAACGCTACGAGTTGGTGTAGCAATTGGTTACGGTAGCGGTAGCCATAGAGCACTTTATTATTTGGGAATAATCGTCAATAGCCTGTTGATAGCAGCTCACTATACAAAATACATGGACAAATTCAATTCATTGGCGCTAAACTGAACGCATTAAAAAGGAAAATTCAATACATCGCGATACCCAACACCCAATAGTCCCAATTCAAAGACCATTTCGGGCAGAAAGCACGCAAAAGCTATGTACTATACTACAACCAGTTAAGGCAATACAATCGAATGATCTGAATGTTCAAAGTGCCGATTCACGCTGAAATTGCAACAGCGTACAGGGATGTACTTGCTAATAGATTTGGTGCCGCGGAGAATACAGGCACTGATACCATAAGTACTGATTGGTACTGAATTGTTTTTATTAAGGCGGTATAAAACGCGATCATAATAATTTTGTAAACCTATGCTATGGAAACGAGTGCTTAAATAGACCTTAAAAAATCTAAGCAGGCTGCAATAACAACAACTAAAGTCAAAATGGTCACGCGTTGCAGATCGAATTTCTCATTTGATTTTAAAACTCAAGTGAGAAAGGGATATGATTGCAATATGTGGACACAAATGCAGCGAGTAGTCTTTTTGACTTCAATATTGCTTGAGTAAGAAAGAGAGAAAGAGTGTAATCGTACGTCGTTGCTGGTTTAAGAGTGCTACCATGCTCTCTCCTTATTTCTGACCTTCTTTGAGTAGAAAATGGTAGCTGAGAGTGGTGAAAAGATATGGGACGTTAAGAAAGGCGCTGGTGAAAAGCTGCAGACAACACCCGCGAAAAAAAGACTTGGGTACTATTTTAAGGATTTAGACGAACGCGCCTTCTACGCTGGGGCCTCTAGTCAGAGTCCGCCCCTGTCTTGAACCAATCGTCTTCAATTCCGCACAACAAAACAACGCACATAATTGGTTCCGCTCTATAGGATTCAATAATACCGTGTACCAGCATCGTTACACGGCAAAGGTGCGGAGGGCATTTGCATATCTTAATCCGCTATGCGGAGCGCTCGGCCGGAGGGACCTCCCAATCCGGAAGGGTTATACCGGAATTTGAATTAAATACTAGGCGCAATCGATGTCTTTTGTGCTTATTGTAATGAAGGGGGTATTAGGGGGCAATTGTTTCTAAGTTTAAGGGTGTAGGGCAATATTCAAGACGATATACCTACGAACACGCACTTTCTGGTTGCGACTGCGTAAAAAGTGTTCGTAGTCCGTCTTTGTGTGGGAATGTCAGATGCATGACCTTGTTCCAACTTTGACTCTGTCTTAGCGAGTTCTTAGCCTAATCTGGGCCCTAGACTAGCCCAATTTTGAGTCAAAAGCAAATGGTACAAGCTTACCGTAGACATGGGACGTAGAGTACGAAACTCACAAGAGTTTTCGTAAGACACTCGGGAGATCAAATGCTTCGCAGATTTGCCTTCAAGTGTCCATCTGGACTCTAATATATCCTAAGGGCAAATCTTTTACTTCGTTTTATTTAAAGGCCCACGTTGTAAATGCCACTGCACGGCCAAAGACCTTTCTTAATAAGAAATAGACTTAACTAAAGAGTATCAAATCTTAATCGAGAAATTTCAGCCGCCCGGTCAAGTGCAAACGTGCGCTCCGAAGCGTGGAAACAGTCGCTTTCCAGTGTCATATGAAGCAAACTTCGCCAACTATTTTAATCTAACTTGCCAAAACCCTTTGTAAAATCGTCCCTTGCTTAGCGTTTCTTAATAAATACCAACAAGTTTCCAACTTAAGACTGTGTTAGGGTAGATACAGGGTTGATTTTGGTTTGGTTAATCTGATGTTCAAAGTCGTAAGCTGGGTTGCAAAGTCTCGTGAATTTAAAGGAGATTAGATGATTTGATGGATTTTCTACTTAAGTTCGTATTTGCAGTAGAAACTTAGGAGATAAATTTCGTGTTTTGGGGTCAATTTAAAGTGAATTAGTTAGGTTATCTTACGTACGTTGAATCTTCTTCAAAGTAAACGGCCATTACAGCTGACAAAAGTTTGAGAATCATTAAAAAGATTGTGTATCACCATGGTGACAGGTTGTCAGCCTGGCGCCAAAAATTGCAATACACATAAACTTTCAATTCCCATTGTCGCTTCTTACGAAACCCAACCCAACGGGAAATATATGGGGTGATGCTATTCTAAGCCACACGGAATTCATTACTTATCATTTTATCACCTTTTATGATTTTCACGTTTTTTTTAGACAGACCGTTTGCAACTCTAATCGTAAGATGTTTGAAGTGAAACTTGGAAGGTTTCTTTATTGAATTTGTTACTTGGTCGGAATTAAGCTCAGTCGGTGACGGACTATGGCATTTTAATAAAGACTCGACTCTTTGCGATTTCGTATTTATTTTTCACCGAACTCCGCCAGATTTCCAATTTGGTTACGGAGATTTTCACTTTAATTTAAAATCTATTGGAGAGTCAAGTTAAACGATGTTAACACGGCACCTATGAGGTAAAATTGAGTCTATATTTTTTATCTCTTTTGTTCGATTTAATCGTTGTTTCGGAATACAGGAGAAAAAGGAATTCATTGGTGAAAATGTGTTGCTTTATTTTTTAACTTACTTTATGACTTAATTCTTAAGTTGGTCAACTGCAGTTCAGTTTCGAAAAAGTAGTTTTGTGGAAACTGATAACACTGAATTGCCACAAATGAGAATTATGTTTGTGGGTGGGTGTTCTCGTAGCAAAGAGCTACGGCGTAGCAAAGAGGTGCGCCATAACTGTACGCCATGGTAAAGAACGGTATCGAACGGTATATTTATTGTTCCGGCAAGTTTTCAATGCATAGTCAGATAAAATCAGAGTGGAGATGTTCGATTTTAGATACTACCTAGTTCAACAAAAAAAATATATTTAAATGGCGGTCGAAATTCATACTTTCGCACTTGTACTACTTTTACATACACCAGGCGTTCATGCTTTCCTTCCCCCTCCAACTTACAGAACCACTTATTCGCTACTTGACTGACAGGTCAAATGAGCTACTTTTTAAGACGACCTAAAACTATATTTTGTATAAGATTATTGAAATATGATGTCATATTTAAATATTTTGGATGGAGTCAAAACAATTACTTTTATAAAAAAATTGTGTTTAATAATTCTAACTTTTAATATTTTGTAAAAAGATGAATGAAGTCTGTAATATTTTTGGACAATAGTTTAAAGCATAGAACTTTAGTATTTGATTTACAGCCCAGTCAAGTAGCGAACGAACCAGGTAAGTAGCATAAGTAGCAGTAGGTAAGTAGTAAGCGCATCGTGCCCTGCATGGATACTTTTTCCACAAAAGAGTTCCTGATCTACGCTATGCCACACGCTACTGTAATGAACCGTCCGCATATTTCCTCCTGGGCGCAGTTACCAGCGTGTGACAACGACCACCCTATGAATATACCACATGTTGCAGTCCAAGTGCGAACTTTGTCGAGGATTGCTACTACTTCTGTCAAAGATGATATCCTCAATATGATCAGATATCATCGAAGACGATTCTTTTATTTTAGTTAGAATTGGAAATTTTTCCATTGATTTTGATGATTGATGAAGCTAAGCCAGAACAACTGATTGGGTGGTTTTCTTGAACATACACAGAAACACGCAAAAAAAAACCCACAACAGATACTTTCTAATGTTTTTTCTTACTTTGATGAGACTTGGTCTTTGTCATACGTTATATGAACCATTTGCAAGATGCTGTACCATTTACTTGACAAGAAGAAGACACTGTAACGCAGCCATCTATTAGCTAGATTTGAGTTTTGCCTTTTGTGTCACTTATCCTAACACCGTAATGAAGATATTTTAAGTTTTCCAGTTTTACCGCGACATCCTCTGAATACACTATGAATATCCAGTAGGTGTAAGTATTGGAGCGAGCATTTAGGGACCCCATCTACTCCCATATTCAGCCTGATATACTTACTTACTCTTTGTAGTCTCGGTGACTGCATGCGGTGCATTTTGTATGGAGTTTACACGTAAAAATTGTATGGCAATTACGAAGTTTTAGCTTTAAAGTTTGGTCGGAGTTGATCTCTGTGGGGAACTATTTCCACTGCAGTTTCAAGAGGCAAAATTAGATACTTACTTCTTTTTATCTTACCTTATCGATGGCTGGGTTAAATTCACTATTATTCTACATCAGTGATATGTTCACTCAAATAAACATCATATTTGACTGACTGAATTACTTTTAAACAAGATGATATGAGACGAGAATTCATTTATTCTTCAATAGGATGGTGAGCCTATAACTTGCCTATAACCAGAATAGACCTCTTACAACTGACGCAGATGTTTAATGAGATTAATGACAGTGGAAAGAAACTAGTAGTGTAAATACGTATTTAACGAGTTAAACGAGTTTGAAGTTTGACAGCTGTCACTTAAAATGTAGGTCTCGTCAAGACCTAGAACTCCTTCAAAGAAACTTATATGCGGTGTGAAGGTGAGACAACTACTCAATGGAACTACTGCGAATGAAGGAACGCCACACCATCGATGTCTAGCCATTTATACACTCGGCCGCTTCTGAACTATTCTACCCATTACAAGCTGAAGATCCAGGGTGATCTTCTCATAAAAACTTACAGAAGGTTCACTCGGCCCTGTTTTGGATTTTCGCGATTGGCACTTGTTACATACCACTGTTATTTTTTTTAAAGTAAGTATGAAAAGATCAAAACAGCAAAATCTGTTAAAGAACGTCATATGATATTGAGCTAATTTTAAATCCAAGAAATATGACATTCGTGTCAAAAAGGTAACATAGCGGGACTGGTAGCATACCGGTCCTAAGGGATTTGACACATCTTTGTCTTATGCAGATAAGTTTCTCTACAGTGCGCATGCTATATAGTCATATCATATAACCTGTATCAGAGTGGTTTTCTGAAGTGAAAATTTTACGTGTCCTGGCTGAAAACATGGTGATGCTTTGCAGTTACGACTGTGATTTTTTTTTCTCAAAATAAAAGACATATGTATTTACATCTAGCCACATAAATTATGTTTGTAAAGTTATTAGTATTTAATAGAATAATCAATAAGTACCTCATTCTCAATTTCGGTGGCCTGTCCCCAATCCCTTTTTTACAACATTTTCATCTCTCAGATAAATCATGTCCAAATTACGTAACAAAAGGTCTTCTGAATGTGTTATGTATTAGTAACCCTACGTATTAATACATAAATATGAATTTTTGGACGCATAGTAAATGAGTTTGTATGAAATTTAGTTTTGTCCCAGCAAAAATACCAATTTCCGTGGCCGTTTTGTTTCACCGTTTTTTTCCCACACCGTCAATATTATATAGATTATAAAACCCCTCCTCGTAACCTATGAAATATGCTGTTTCTGGCAGTGTAAATTGTTTTTCTTTATATTGCTACATTTTCCCGTCAAAAATAAAAATATATGATTTCCGCGCACTCGGAACAAAAATGTGTAATTTCGGTGATAAAGAGTTAAATCTATTTACATGAATGAAAAATTCTAATTAATGCATGCAAATGAGCCTTTGGTTTACTATAAAATAACTACCAAAAAAACTGAAATAACCTTTAAAATGAACTTTATTTTTTAAAAAAACCTTGTGTTTCCAATTTCGCTGGCCTAATTTCGGTGCTTTTCGGTGGCTTTTGTTGGTGCTTCTAAGGCACCGAAATTGTATCTATTATTTCAATTTGGATTTAAATGAGTTTTTAAGGAATAATAGCCATTTTGGCTTCAAGTCGGTCAGAAAACTCAGCCATGCTTTCCTACTGATCAGCTAGATAGGAATACTGCTGCCCCATGCTCGCCTTTGTAAAGGACAGCGGTTAAGTTTCTACTCGCAGCACTATAAGCACACGCCAATGTCCAGGCCTGAGGCAACCTCTGCTCCTAGCGCTGCAAATGCATGCCTGTAAGTTAGCTGGCTAGTTCTTTGTTGACTGCGCTGCTAGCAAGTCGCTGGCAGATTTGAGCTTTGCTTTTAATTCTGCAAGCAAACGCCGCTCAGGTCCACCTGACTGGGTTTGTGACTGCACATACTCGAAGCGCTGCAAAAAAAACTAGCCAGGCCCGCCTGATCTCTGGGTAGGCCTGTAGCCGCCTCTGCTGGTAGTTCTGTAAGTAATCAAACTCTGTCAACTTCCACTTACCTACCTGCGTGATTTGTGGCCGACTTTACTTCCAGCGCATTTAGTAAACAACAGCTTCTCATACCAACCAGCCAGAGCAATAGTCGCTTTCGTAAGCAGCGCTGTGTTCAAAAGCCACCAAGGCTCGTCTGCCAGTTGGGCTGCGGCTACCTTACTTGCAGACTACAATCTTGCTAGATTGTGATAACTTCTGGTTGCAGCACTGCAAAAATCGCCGTTCACGCTCACTTCCCAGCTGGCTAGGTCTATGTCGAAGTGCTGCAAGCAAACTGTCACCCCGCCCTTCTGCCGGGAATTTCTTCTTGCAGCCCTAAATGCAAACACTGATTACGACCACTCATTGTCATCCTTGGTCTCCAGTCACCTTTTCTTTCAGCGCAGCGTAGCAAGCAAAATCAGGTAGGAACTACTTGAACACAGCTTGGACTGAGGTCGCCTTCCTTGCAGCGCCTCAAGGCAACGCCTTTAACGATCACCTGCCAGCCGGCTATGTCTCTGTTTGCAGTGCTGCTAGCCAAGGCTTTCACCCTTGCCTTCGGAACGGCTAGATCTCTGCTTTTGGCGCTGCAAGCTAAGTTAGTCCTACTTAAGCTAGGTCTGAAATCACCTTTGTTTGCAGTACTGCAAACCCCGAACGGACCAAACTCGTATATGGACCGGAACCGGACCAAACACTGATACCGCAGAGAAACTGTGTAAGCCGTTTTGTGGGACTATGAACATAGATGTTACGTGAACTTAAGCTTAATAAATAAATATAAAATAAAAACAAAACACCACCCACGATTTAGCATCTACTAGCGTCACTACCAGCAATCAGCATGCATCAATGTAAACGAAACCGAGCCTCACCAGACTCGCCTGCCTAACAGCTAAGTTTGAGCCCTCATACTTGCATCACTCATCAGTATTACTACTATAACAGCCACAATAAAGTCCACTGCTGAACATGGGCTTCCCCCTAGTAGGGGGGTATTTGCCATACTCACCACGCTTGGCAGGCGGGTTGGTGAGCGCGATGCAAGATGTTGCAATGCGAATGCGAAATTTATTTCTTAGTCACCTCTAACGACACCCTCGGGAAAGATATGAGGTGATGACATTAGAAGCCAGCATCAAACGACTACGGCATCATCAGTATATTATAATGGCAATTCCTGCTTGGATTAAACGTCTATTGTCAAGAGCTTTAGCCAGTTCTCTGCATCAGGAGTGTAATTTGTATTTATACAACCGGGAAAACCGCAGACGGAACATTCATTCATAACGTGGCATAGGTTTGTGGCGTGGCTAAGGTTTGGTCAGTACTTGTGTCACTACAACACAAGCACGCAGCGCAGTACGCAGCGCTATAGACAACCGATCGGACTCTTCTGCCCTCAAGCTAGGTTTAAGGCCACCCTAATTGCTTCACCATAAGTAAACTTCGGTCAGACCTGGCTTTCTCACTTGCACTGTCTACGCTCACATCTCGGACAGCAAGTTTGCGTTTGCCTCTGCTGATCTGCTTGCATTGCTACGAAAAAAGGCCGTATCTGATCACCTGCCGACTGGCTAGGTCTGTGATTGAAGCGCTGGTCAGCCTCGCCTTCCCGCCTAGTACGTAGGTCTGCGATTGCGACCACACTTCTGCTGCTGCAAGTAAATGCCGGTCAGGTCCACCTATCCGCCAGCTTGGTCTACAAGCATCGCGCTTGCACTCCACTGCTGCCAGATTTCTAAATCTCTGCTTGCAAGAAAACGCCGTTCACGCACGCCTGGTTCTGAGGCTGTCTTTGGTCACCGCGCTGCAAGCAAACGCTGATCAGGGCCACTAGCCTGCTGGCTGGGTTTCTGGCCGTCTGCTCACTGTGGTTGTAGTTGTGGCAAGCTAACCTAAACCACTATTGCCTTCTGTGCTTGTTTCTGCTTGCAATCCTGCAAGCAAACACAAGCCAGGATAGGCTCCTCGCCTGCTAGATCTATGGCAGTCTCTTCTTGCAATTTCGGTGCCATAAATGCAATTTCAGTGGCACAAAATAAATTTCGGTGCCATGGCAATTTCGGTGGGCAAAATATCTCATTAAATACTAAAGTTATAGAGATTTCCTTAAAAATATGGATTAAGGAAGTGAATATTTCAGTCGACATAAAAAAATTATAACATAAAACCCAAAAATGAAAAAATCCACCGAAATTAGGAAAAAAATGCACTTGTTGAAAATGCCTCATCATACAATAGGAGGCCTACCATTATAACCACACCTCTCCTTGGCAAATAAAATAAAATAATTTAATCTACTATCACGACAAAGACCTCATTCTATCCCAGGTCGGTGCACAACAGGGTGACCCGCTCGGGCCCTTAGTCTTTAGCCTCTCCATCCACAAGGCAATTTCAGAGCTTAAATCGCCCCTCAACATTTGGTACCTGGATGACGGAACCCTTGGAGGAAATCCGGATGTGGTTGAACACGATGTACAGAGTCTACTCCCACGTCTTCGCGAGCTAGGATTAGAAGTAAACACGAACAAGTGCGAATTCTTTCCCTGCAGCACCGAATCCCGATCCTCACTACCACTTTTCCACTCCCTGCTCCCTGGCCTGAAGGAATTGGATAAGCGGTCATTCAACCTTCTAGGGTCCCCTATATTCCCTGAGGCCATTCCTGAAGCTTTCAGATGCCGAGAAAGGATCCTAAAAGTCGCCCAAGAAAGGCTCAAACTCATTTCATCCCACGTGGCCCTGACGCTGCTACGGTCCTGCTTCGCAGTCCCAAAAATAAATTATTTTCTCCGTACGGTTCCAACCTGGTTGTACCCAGATGAGGTTCGCGGGTTTGATGGCTCTTTAAAAGATGTCGTAGAACAAATTTTAAACGTTTCCCTCAGCATGACACAATGGGTGCAGGCGGCCTTACCAATAAGGCACGGAGGCTTGGGTATTCGTCGAGCGGCCGATGTTGGTCTTCCAGCGTTCATTGCATCGGCGCATGGAGTTGTAAGCCTAGTCACTAACATTTTACCCTCGAATGGTGACAGGGCGAACATTCCCTTTGCAGCCGATGCCTTGGAGGCTTGGAACACCCAACACACGACCGTTGATATACCAGACACCCCCGATGCCCAGCGCTCGTGGGATCACGTTGCGGCCAAGAAAATGCTTGATCAGCTCATAGACGGAGCTGTCGGCCCGGACCTGGCGAGGCTGAGAGCAGTATCGCAGCCGGAGTCTGGCGCGTGGCTGCACGCGCTGCCTTCACCACACACGGGCACTCTCCTCGATGGCGACTCATTGCGGGTGGCTGTGGCTTTACGCCTGGGCTGCGATGTTTGCGAAAAACATGTATGCATCTGCGGTTCCATGGTTGAAACCAATGGCCACCATGCCTTAAGTTGCTGTCGCTGTTCGGGGAGATTCCCACGCCACCATGCTCTTAATGACATCCTCCACAGGGCACTGATCTCAGCCAACATTCCGAACGTACTTGAGCCTCCGGGATTAAGTCGTACGGATGGCAAGAGACCAGACGGTCTGACCATGGTGCCGTGGAAAAAAGGGAAGTGCTTGCTGTGGGACGCAACGTGTGTCAGCACTTTCGCGGCTTCGCACCTTGGCCGCACCACGAGATCGGCTGGAGCAGCTGCGGAACTAGCTGCTATAAAAAAGAAAGAAAAATATTCGGCCCTAGAGCACAGGTACTTGTTCGTGCCCTTTGCCGTGGAGACGACCGGGTGCTGGGGCAGTGAGGCTAAAGACTTTATCAAGGATATTGGATGCCGTCTGAGGGAGAGAGGTTGCGACCCCCGCTCCGGGTCGTTCCTGGTGCAGAGGCTGTCCATTGCCATTCAACGTGGTAACGCGGCGAGTGTGATGGGCACCTTTGCGCCGGGAATGTCACGGGGCGGGATATTCGACTGACCCCTTTAGCTTTAAGTTTTACTTTAATTCGTTGTGTATTTAGCTCTTCATACTTTAATCAAATAAACTCTATCTTTTGAGACAAGATAATGCTGTGTTTTATGTTTAGTGCTAGAAAAAGTTTCTATTGAACAAAATCTATCGGTGGCAAAATAACCAACAAACTTGCTGAAAATACCTCTTATTTCGAAGCTTGACATCAAACTAATTACTATCGGACCGAAAGCTAATTTGAAGGGACCACTACAGCCTCAGCCAAAGCCGAGATCTAAATCAAAACCCGCGTTATAATGAAAAATGTTCCAATCTGGGCCGAAGCACACCATCTTAATCACAATCCAAGGCAGCTTCCAATATAAATCCCATTAATTAGTGAATTAATCAAAGGATTGGCCGATATAATCCACAGTCAAACAAAGCTGGGTTTGAGTTTCGGCTCACAATACGGGATACAGAGTACAGCTGCTTTGTGTTTATTATTGGCCTGATTAAGGGAGCTAATTTATAATCTTCATTGTTGTCATTGTGCAATTAATCGTAAAAAAAAACGTTTTGTGTAGGCACTGAAATAAAACTAAGTACCTAAGTACCTTCTCATACCGTGTGCGTAGTACCGCATATGGTTAGCACAGCATGCGCATTGCGCAGTCACTGTATGGAGACTTATCTCGCGCGTGAGATGTGTCAAATCGTATGAAAGGTGATATTAAAGGGGTTTATCAATTTCGACTGATATAAAAAGTATATCATTTTAAAGCTTAGTTAAAATGTTACTAAAGCATATATTTAATTTTATTTAAAAGACCTCAATTTTTTTATATTTAATAAAAACAAATTGTCGTACTAAAAATGAAATGAAATGAAACGAACATGCATTTTTGTTGCATTGCCATCGAAATCATATGGAACCTTCTTAGATGACGGCATAGTATCTAGAAAACCTTCATGAATTATGGCAGAAGTATCAATGTTAAAAAGTAAACTGTCATTCATATCTGTCATTAAACCAAAACAAACACAAACATTGTATTTCATTCTTTATAAATAGGTATATTTTAATGCCCTAGAACATTTTACACTTATCTATGCATCCAATTTTATTTAATACCTAAATTGTATTCAAATAGGACTTCATTCGCACATTTTGTATACTGGATTGTACTGATTTAGAGGCAAAAACACAAGAAATCATGTTATTCGATAAAAAGCACAATAAATTACTAAAAACCTGCTGATGTAATTATTATTGACGATCCCCTGGTCTGCAGGTAACGGTAAAATATGTAATAAACTATAAAAATCGCACAAAATCAAGTAAAATAATTATCAAAGCTCAAAGTAAACAAATCAATTGTCAAACATATTACTTGACAACCGAGGGATATTTTTTTGCATCTAAAGAGTTTTTTTAATGAGATTGCATGTGTAGAGTAGTTAGAAAAAGTAAAGGCTCCCGCAGACAGGATGCGTCGCCTTGTGTCGCGTCACGTCGCGTATTTCTACGCAGGCGCGCAGACCCTGCCACACCGGCAAGCATACGCAGCGCATGCCCTTACTTCAAGCGGTGCATGTCCTCGCATTGATAGTCCCAGCGACGCAGCGCGCGCCCTTATAGCTAACGCAGACCGAACGTAGCACGCGTGCGTGCGTGCAGTAATGGAATGGAGACGTCAGATGACAGACGTACGCACGCAACGCAACACCTGGGCCTCAAGTCTGCTAATTTTTGGCCATTGTAATGCCAGCGACACACAACTGTCATTCTATTGCCACTGTGATTTTCCATTAAAAACTGTTAGCAGACTACGAAATGACCAAAACCATGCAACTGACAAGCCATCGACATCCAACTTCATCCAAGTGAAACGATTTTCATTTAGTAGACTTGGGGCCCTGTCATCTCTATACTATTTAGGTACTGCACGAAAGCATCCGCGCTGCGCTCCGTCTGCGTTAAGGCTCCCGCATACCGGACACGGCACGCAATGCAATTAAAATAAGAAGTCCAGGAAATGACGCGTATATGCGCACTTCATACAGCTCCATGTATTACAACCGTTGCATGCGTCTGCGTCTACGCGACGTAGCATTGGTCTGCTGGAGCCTTAATTAAAGGGTTTCTGGCTCGGATACGAGCTCTTTTAGCGATGCCAAACTGAGAGTTTACCATAGTGTTGCCAGCATTATCATTATGATTACCACTTCACTTATTTAAAACTTATTTTAATAAAAAACGGCGATTATTTATTTAAATATAACTTAGGAGTTTTGCTTTATTAATTATGTACTTTAGACCTGTATAACTCTCACTTCAGTCGAAATTCTCCGCCCGCGTTTCATACTTTTTCCGGATGTCTCCTTTATGAATTCAAAACTAGGGAGGAAGACTAAAACAAGGCTAGACTTTTGACTTAAGGGTACGTGTAGAGAAAATCTTTCTCGTATGCTAGCTATTATACTTACTAGTTCTTTCAAACGAGTGGCTTCCATCAGCTGAGAATGAATATAAATTAAGAGAGTAAAATGGTATCCTTATTTTCGTCGTCGCTGCGGTCTTGTAGAAAAACCCGACCGCATCCCATACAAACTCTAAGCTTCTCAGCGCGCTGTCAACGTGACGGCGTCGTGGCGCGCCGCAACGACGCCGACGCTCGGTCTTTCTGGTTCCCCATACAAACCAGTCATATGACAGCGACAACGACGCGCGTCGTTGTCGCTGTCGCTTGGTTTTTAAGCCTACACTAATCCTGAACAATACTGAGTCGCAACACGTATCACCAACTACTACACTAGTTTCGTAAGGATTTCTATGAAACACATCGTACAAAAGTAAAATTGATCATAACCATAACCAAGTCATGAATCGATGTATTACGGGCGCTGCTTTGTCAAATACTTCTTATTCCCGTAGGAAATCTGGTATTTTGGGTAGATCACGTGGCGGTCTGCACACACACACACACATTATAAGTAGGTACCTACTGAATTTTAACCGCAGTCTTTTTTGCAAACAAATATTTATACCACCCGAAGTCAGTTAACGGTGTATATGATTTTTACGAGTGTGAATAAGGGCCACTATAACCGTCGAGCCTCGGCTGTAAATAATAAATGGCCCCGAGCGAAACGGGAGGACACATAAATGGGGCCTAAATGTGCACCATTAAAGAAGACCCTTAGGGCTGGCGCGGCGGTTTGGAAAACAAGGAGATGGGGATAAAGATGCTAATATTTCCTTTTTCTTTTTTAGATTCTGAATAAAAGATGGGCAAGATCTTACCTAACCCTAAAACTAAAACTTATTGAAAATGATGCATGCTAATCTTAGAGATCATAACTATCATTATAAAACCATAGGTCTACTAAAAGTTGTTAGTGGTATAAACCTGGTTTAGGGTTTCTGCCCGGGAAGTCTCGAGGCGAGAATTCCCGGGAACTTTCTAGGATTCGTTCCCGGGAAATTAATGTCGAGAAAAATCGAGAAGTCGAGAAATCATTACAAGGCATCTACATTTTTAAATGAGATAATTTTGATTACCTCACTACTATTTACTGGACTATTTGCTGTTAGGCCTTTACTCGTAAACAAGCGACGTTGTCCTTTGATAGCAGTGTGGCCTCGGAGTGCGGCATAGTAGTCTACTACTGGACGAGGGACGGGGAAGGCCCCCTAGGGTACGGATTTTCGCCTTCCAGTCGCTTTCTTTAAGTTATTGGTCCATCTGGTCGGAGGATGCCCAACGCTACGCTTGCCGAGGCGTGGTCTCCACTTGAGGACCAACTTACTCCACCGTCCACCGGTTCTACGACAGGTGTGACCAGCCCTCTGCTGAAGTGGGTCATCATGTCCGTCACTTTGGTTTTTGGTAAACAATCTCGTTCGAGACCTTATCACTGGCGAGATCACCAGCATAGCGCTTTCTATAGCCCTCTGCGTGACATGTAGCCAGCCTGATTGTGAGCCTGATTTTTTGTCAGGTTCCAAGACTGGGCCCCACAAGTCATAACTGGTTAGACCTTAGTCTTGAGGCATTGTGGCAAGTTTGACTCCAGAATACGACGTAACTTCCCAGATAATACTTATCCTAACTGCTATGTTTGCCCAAGGCGAGGCATACATACTACTGGACAACTTCTTGATCTAGACGGTCGACGGACACTGACTCAGGGACTGGGTGAATATCCCAAGCCCAAAAATTGAGTGTCCGGGCTGATAACGAGGGTGTATCGTGTAGATATCTTCTGATGCAATTTTTTTTTGGGTAGAAAATGTCGTGAACTACCTGGTGCAATAAATATTATTTAATTTGAAAAGCTATAAGTCACATAAAAAAATTATTGAAGTGCCATTTTTTCATCGCGGTGGGTTGTCCGGTTTACATTTTTGGTTATTAAATACCCTGTAACGCTAAAGTGCTCTCATATAGACATGAAATTACAGATATTTTTTATAAAGAGTGAACCAATGAATCGATATAACTATCACCCAACTCTTTAACTATAATGTACTACGTTAAGGAGACCTGAACACATGTGTCCGACGAAATCCCTTCATTCCGGAGGGTAAAAACTTATCGCACAATAGCTCTTCACTCCCTGCGCTTACGCACTCCGATTGCCCTTCGACGCCTTCTATTAGTCTTGCCCTAAAGCTTGGTGCAGATTCACGGGAGCTATGTCGCTTTGTTTTTCCACCATTAACGAAAATATTTCATTTCTGTGGTGTGGCGACATTTTTTTTATCATTTCGGTGTCTCTTGTAGCTCATGTATGCCTCATTCTTTTTGTCCCAAAATTACTATGTTTATGTGCTTTAGGAACTGTTTGACTTGAGTGCTGTTGATTTTACTTTAATCGTTTTAGTTAAAAAAATATTTGAAATTTACTGTTCTTTTTTTCATTTCTGCGTTCTCATTCCGGAGGATTCGGTGGGCTGAAATGTCTATATCACCCCTCAGAAATGATAACACCCCACGGAAATTTGGACAGGCTCGTTGCCTTAGGGTTCCTTGTTAAATTCGAAGGCAGGGTTTGTTATTTTACGAAATTATTATGAAAACCTTGCTAGACAAATGTAAACCGCACACACAATAATAGCATACGTCTAACCCTTCGTACTATCTGGTACGTAGGTAAGTAAAACCTACCTACCTACGAATAGGTAGGTGTAATAGAGAGCGCAAACGCCGCGTACCCATCTACCTTCTAGTAGGTAGGTGTGTTAGAGAGCTAGCACGTCGCGTAACCGTCTATCTACCAGAAAATATGTGTGTTAATTGGCGAGCTGATCTATCCAACTACTACCTACCTACTACCTACCTACTACCTACCTACTACCTACCACCTACCTACTACCTACCTACTACCTACCTACACCCACCCACCACCCACCCACCACCCACCTGCCACCTGCACCCACCACTGCCCACTGCCCACCCACCACCCACCCACCACCCACCCACACCCACCCACCACCCACCCACCACCCACCCACCACCCACCCACCACCCACCCACCACCCACCCACCACCCACCCACACCCACCCACCACCCACCCACCACCCACCCACCACCCACCCACCACCCACCCACCACCCACCCACCACCCACCCACCACCCACCCACCACCCACCCACCACCCACCCACACCCACCCACCACCCACCCACCACCCACCCACCACCCACCTGCCACCCACCCACCACCCACCCACCACCCACCCACCACCCACCCACCACCCACCTACCACCCACCCACCACCCACCTGCCACCCACCTGCCACCCACCTACTACCTACCTACTACCTACCTACTACCTACCTACTACCTACCTACTACCGTGTGTTAGTAGAGATCACGCACACTGCATACGCGCCTACACCCTCACTCGTCCCACTCTGCTATAGGCACCGGTTTCTCTCTCGTCCCACTGTGCTTAGTCACTAGTTCCTCCCACGTCCCACTTTGCTGTAGTCACCGGTTCCTCCCACGTCCCACTCTGATGTAGTCACTGGTTCCCCCTCATCCCACTCTACCTGTAGTCTAGTCACCAGTTTCTCACTCGTCCCATTTTGCTGTAGTCACAAGTTTCTCACTCGTCTCACTCTGCTGTAGTCACCGGTTTCTCCCCCGTTCCACTCTGCTGTAATCACCAGTTCTTCACTCGTTTCACTCGGATGTAATCATCGGTTCCTCATTTGTCCCACTCTTCTGTAGTCACCAGTTCTACAGTCGTCATACTCTGCTGCACCCGCTACCTTGGTTCTCCGCTAATCCCTTCCCAGGCTTATTTTTGCCTATTGGTTATATATCAAAAATTACCATACAGAAACAGAACACTGTCTGACTAGAGAGACTCGCACTTGACCACTTCACTTCGATGGACATATTTCATTTCCTCGCACACTTATTATCATTTCGGTGGACTATTATCATTTCGGTGCACACTTTTTATCATTTCGGAGGACTGTTTTCATTTCGGTGCACACTTATTATCATTTCGGAGGACTGTTTTCATTTCGGTGCCGTTTTCAAAATTCAAACTCGAATATCTCAGCTTCTGATAAAGATATTGCTAGCATTTTTACACAGTTAAAATAAAACACCATAAAGATTAAAATTATGTAAAAACATTTCTTAAAAACGGAAAGAATAAAAAATCCTCCGAAATGAGACAAAAAACGCAATTGTCGACATTCACCCGACTACATGTAGATTGAACATGCATGACCCTTTGGCTATTACGGAATCGAATGGCCTTTTCAGCCCTAATCAAGGACATAATTTTCACTCTTTAGCTCTTTGAGTAGCTCAGAGGCCTGATAGCGTCCTCGATTTCGTCTTTATCTTATATATTTTGTTAGATGGCTGATAATCTCCGTGTTTATGCACAATTACATTTCTTAGTAACAAAGATTTCTTTATTTAAAAAATACATTAAAAAAATCAATGTTAACTTGGGAACTTTGTCGTGATTTAAATGGAAAAATATACCTAAATTAAAATTTCTCGAAAGACCCGAGAAGTCACGCTTGAGAATTCTCGACTCCCGGGAAATGAAAAAGCTCGAGAAGTCAGAAACCCTAACCTGGTTGTAGCCTGATTCTCGAAGCTCGTCTCACTGATGTTGGCGAAGTTCAGGTGAACGTACTTATGTCAGCACAGCCGAGCTGCATCGGCCGGAATGCTGATGCCCAAGAAAATAGTCGCGCGGTGGCGGGCGCTGTCATATTAAAATGTATGACTATAGGGTGGTGCTTGCGAGTTAGTTAGTCCCATCACTAGCAATATTTCTTCATCGCGATTCGCCACCCCTAGCTTGGAGCAACTGGCAACACTGATGGTGGCGAAGTTAATTTCCCCGCCAACAATTATCGCCGGTTACTACCGCATGAAGCCTAATCGTTATTTATACGACAATCTGCTCGAGATGTAGCCTTCATTGCGACTCGCGTAGATGTACGTGATGCGTGGTAACCAAATCTGCGTATGTTTCTGCGAGGAAAAGAAGATCTTTTGTCAGGAAAAATCGCAGATACTTTACCGTTGCTCTTATGCACACACACGCAGTTATGCACACGTCCCAAAAAGTTTGATAGCACACTACGCCAAATTTTAAAACAATACTTGCCATCTTCTATAGACACAACAGCAGAGTAGGTGATGTGTGGTAACTGGTAACCAAATCTGTGTATGTTCTCAAGTTATGTTTCTGCGAGGGAAAGAAGATATTATGACTGGAAAAATCGCAAATACTTTGCAGTTGCTCTTATGCGCACACACGAGTAGTACGTCCCAAAAATTTTGATAGCACACTACGCCGAATTTTAAAACTTATGACTGGTAATGCTTGACATCTTCTATAGACACAACAACAGAAAAGAAGTTTATGTGCGGTAAGGTAACCTAGTCTGTGTACCTATGTTTTTGCGAGAGAAGGACTTCCTTTGCCTCGAAAAATGAAATACTTGCTCTTTTATGCACACGAGTTGTAAGCGTCCCGAAAATTTTGAGAGCAAACTATCACTGAATTTCAAAACTTATTTTTCGGTGGTGGTAATTAATCCTTACCACCTACTACATACCTAAACACCGAAATGCTATAGTAAGTAAGTATTCATTGCCAAAATAAGGTATATTCGTGACTCAAAATACAACCCGCGGTCAACTAGCCGTATCGTGGCTCAGGATGTCAGGATGCTCAAAAATTATTTATACGCTTGCCGGGTCGGCGGCCGGCGGCGCTGCGGTGGTGTGCTGAAAAACATCCTGTATTATGCCATAAACGCGAATACTGTAGCGATTGAGATTCCTACATGTAGCCATATTAGTTAGCGTTGGAACTTATGTAGGCTTCTCTCTGTGGCGCAACGAATAAAAGATTAAGGGCTCCTTCTCCACAGCCTTTAGGTATTTTACGCGCCCGCCATCAATACCGAAAATTACGGCCTGATAAGCATCATAACTTGCGCAGAAAAAGAATGGATTCCGAAGAGGCAACATTATTGTTGACATCCTGCTCATATTATATTAAAGCAGCTAACAAAAATGTTGTCTATTCGGGGTCCAGTCTTTGAATCCGTACTACTGAAGTACTACTACGTGTCCACTTGCTACGCCGTAGCATGTTGCTACGAAATAATTGATCACTGTTCTATGATAAGAATTTTTTTAAAGTGCTACATCTCCTGCACCTCCTGCAAAGTCCAATAGCACTCTCATTTTCTCTCTTGAAGAACATAGCTTATTTGTTTAAACTATTTATAGAATACACAAAGCGTCGTCGTGTCTGTTTATGGTCAACGTAAGCTTGTATTCACCAAAGCCCTAACACCGAATAGGATACACAGGCAGAATACAGGGTCTTAAAACGTTATATAAAAGAACAGGCATAACAATTTGAGAACCTATCTAAGTACTCGTCTATACTACACATCTACGCGTTCCTGACTGACACTCACGTCAAACGAAATTACGTTTGTATGAAACTTCATCTTTCATGTAATTATAGTTAAAGATAGTTATGTTACCGGCCAAACCCGATTTTAGGATAAACTAGTTTTTCCGAGGCCAAAGTAGTTTATCCTACATGCGTTTGGAAAAAACCGGTATAGACTAGGCTAAACCGGTCCGTCCGATGGCCGATAGGAGAAACTAGTTAATCCTAGGCTGAACTAGTTGAGCCTAAAATTAATAAGTACACTTCAGGATAAACTGGTTTGGCGTAGTTAAAAATGGTTAAGGCTACAGTGACATTGCTCTAGAGGGTAAAGGGTAAAGTTGGACATCCTGGAGACATCAGACACCCTGGAGACTGGAACACCCTAGAGGGTGGGGTGTAGCATTGGATACTGAAGGCTCGGAAGCCCTGGATGGACGCCTTATAGTGAGGCACTACGTGCACCCTGGAGGCATCAAACATCTGTAAGGCTCGAACACCCTGGAGGATGCGGGGTAGCGTCGGACACCCTAAATGCTCGGACGCTGCCTGCCGTGGGCTGGACTCCCACAGACACCTGTGATGTGACAGCTCGTGGGAGCTATCGCCGACAGCAGCGTTGCAAGTGCTCGCATCAGGGCCTACATGGTGTCTGAGCCTTCAGGGTGTCCGACGCTACCCCGAATTTCCAGGGCAATCGAGCCTCACTTTACGCTCTATCTAGAGCTACATCACTCTAGAGCGTCCCTCCAGGGCGTCGGAGCCTTCTGGATGTCCGATGCTACACCCCACCCTCGTGTTCGAGTCTCCAGGGTGTCCGATGTCTCCAGGATGTCCGACGTTACCCTTTACCCTCTAGAGCTACGTCACTGTAGCCTTAACCATTTTTAACTAAGCCAAACCAGTTTTTCCTGAAATGTACTAATTAATTTTAGGCTCAACTAGTTCAGCCTAGGATTAACTAGTTTCTCCTATCGGCCATCGGATGGACCGGTTTAGCCTAGTCTCGGCCTAGGAAAAACTAGTTTATCCTAAAATCGGGTTTGGCCGGTAACAGTTACACAGATTATGTGTAATACACAGTGTAATTATACAATAGGGAAGAATGATTTATTCACAAAAGTTTTGTACAGTCTATCATCGTCCTCATTCATTTTTTCTTTTATTACAACAATGTGTGTGGCTGATTCATTGATAGTTATTCTAAACTGTTGAAGCTATATTCAGTGGCTAGTGAAATTGAAAATTCTTTCCCATTAGTCTCTTGTAGGTAAGTATTCTACATTTCTGATGATATTCCTATTAGGTAACTCTTTCAATCGCTTACGACCAGCTGAACTACTATCCAGGACTACTGTAGGCTGATGTAATCATGATGATGAACCGTTTTTTTACAAAAGACCCTTCATGCAGCAAGGAAGGCGTACGTATTTAGGTACCTTGTATATGGTAAGCAGGCCGAGGAGGTATGACCACTGTTATGCAAATGAAGGAAGCGGTGACAGCAAGACGGATGCCTCACTGTACCAGTGAATCATAAAGGCTGTGTAACACCCGGTATGTGTATGTATGATGGGTTTAGTCTGGTGCTTTATGTGCTAACGGTCAGACACTGAGTTTACCTTTTAGAAGATCAACTTGAATTGGTCCGCATACATTTTTTTTATTAGAAGCTGATAGTAGAACTATTACCAGTGGACCTATACAGATGGCAGAGGCTCACTCAGTACTAGCGACAATTTTGACGCTTATTGACTTTAACTGGAAATAACCGGAATCTCAGGGGAAGTCAAGTCGTATGGAATATATCAAAACAAGTGACGACTTTTGACATAAGAACGTAGAGAAAAGGTCGCAAAAGTTCCTTCGTACCAAATGTTACCGAAATTCATTGAGACCTCACAACAGTACCTACCTCTAAGTAATAAAATAATACTCTACAATTCGCCTATCCACAAAATATGCAAATTTTGTTGGAAAACTAAATAGTTTTTAGTTTAGCATTTGCCTACAAGCAGATTTATTAAAAAACAAAAACCCGACTGCTGTCATTTCAAAGTTGTATTTTGCGAAAAAAGAAACACTATCTTGAGTTTATGAATTATTAGATTAGTATTAGCCCGTGTCGCTCACGCTGCTAACGACACCTCATATGTCAAGATTCGCCCAGCAGTACGGGCTGTAATCCGTGAAAACGAACTTCTGGATACACACATAGTATGAATACATATGTATACACGTACTCTCAAAAAACATAACCCTTCTGAGGCAGTCGGGTAAAAAGAGAGAGGACCTTGTCTAAGCGGCTAGATAATGTCATTTGCGGTCACTTCTCCGTGAGCCCGTAGGGAGCTGTTTACCCGTATTAAAACGAAGTTAGGGCTAGTTAGGTCACCTAGGTTATAAGGACAAACCACGTTATGTCAGGGAGAAAAGCTTTAGAATGTGAAATTCATATTAAGCTGCTACTAAACGACGTAAGTAAATACTAAGCAGAATTACGTATAAGTAAATGCGGCAGCGTTTCTAATGCGCGGGGCTTGAACCCGAAACCATGGAATAAGGTTCCACCTATTATACTACCTCAATACTATCGCCAGTAAACCCATCTACCAGAAAACATTGCTAATTTTGTAACTATGGCAAAAAAACCGGTAGCTCAGTTGGTAGAGTGGTGGAACGAACCATGGTGCCCAGTTTAAGTCCCAGCTGTAGAACGAATTTTGATTTCATATTTTTACTACAGCTCTATCTAAGAGTGTACATTTTTTAACATAGGTGGTATTGTACATACATGTGGAGTCTGAGTAAAGTACAAAAAAGTAGGTCGTTAAATAATATAGTATTTCTAAACAATGGTTTTGTATTCGGAAGGGCGAAGGGCGAAGGTAACAATTTGCACAGTCGTTATTAGACAAAAGCAACATTAGGAACAATCTCTTGCTCGCGTCGGGTGATGCCCCTCATTGCCGTGTGCCTTGTCACAGAGTACACAACACACCAGTAAGTAGACCCTCCCCAGGCTCATCCAAAGACCACAACATTAGACTGACAGCATCCAACACCTATCCACAACCTTAACAAAGTTACTAAGACTTTCCAAATGTTGTCGCATCATCGATCTTGTTTTAGTACGGCTTGTTAGTCGTGAGTACAGTCCCATCCGGAAGATGGCGTGAAACTTGGCATGCACGTAGCTTTGACACGTATAATTAATAATTTTGGGGGGGACAGGCTGTCAAATGAATGTTTCTCCCCCTCCCCCCTCCTTTTGTGTCCCTAATTTCAGTTATTTTGCTTTAATTCGAAAACGGTTAAAGTTACATAAAAACTTCCGAAAAGTAAAATATTCTTCATTAATTCTGCACCACAATTGTCTTTAAAGTACGTTAATAGGACTTATAGTTTACAAGTTATGCTTCTGTGAAATTCATCATTTTTTTGAAGTTGACCTCCAGCTCTGAATTAGCCATACCTAAGTACTTTGTGACAGAATATTCTATCCCACCCAAAACATAAATGTGAAAGGCTGCCAAGTTCGCCTATAAAAGAAGTGAGATCTAAATAAGTACCAAGTTCCATACACAGACCTCAGTTAAAAATAGTTACAGGAATGCACACTTGATTTTCCGCAGTTTGGAAAGTAGATTCTTATTTCCAAACTGCGAAAAATCAAGTGTGCATTCCTGTAACTATTTTTAACTGAGGTCTGTGTATGGAACTTGGTACTTATTTAGATCTCACTTCTTTTATAGGCGAACTTGGCAGCCTTTCACATTTATGTTTTGGGTGGGATTTCATTTATTTTTGTAAGGTTTATTTTCTTTTTTTCTTATGATTAAGTTAGGTAAGGAAATACCTCATTTATACTTTACTTTGACTAAATACTTTGTAACGAATTTTAGGTCGGTACGACGATTGGAAGATATAGATAAATTTTTTGTTTTAGTTCCTTAGGGGTATGAATTTACATCTTCATTATTTTTAAAACCGACTCACACTTGGCCATTTTCAGATTTTTTCCTTTACCTTGACCTAAAGACCTACCTCCATGCCAAATTTCAAGTCAATACGACCATTGGAAGTGGTCTAGGTTTTTGATGAGTGAGTGAGTGAGTGAGTGAGTGAGTCAGTGAGTGTATAGTAAAAATAGCTATTTTTTGACGTCAATATCTCAAGACCGACAATAGGTACATTAATGAAATTTTGTATTTTAGATAAGGAAGTAGATCTCGACAGATACTAGAAATTTCATATGCGTAGATAAAATAGATTTTGAGTTTTAGGTGGGTCGAACTTGGCCCGAAATGGTTCGTGTAATATAACCCACGGCCGGTGTTTCGCTTTTTTTGCTCGAACTTGGCGGACACACTGCCGTGTGTCTAGATAAAACTTGGTATTGGCGTTTGTTAGTTAAGTAGTCTTCAAAGGAAATCCATAGACACTACACTTCATTCGTGCCTGTAAGGGTGGGGGAAGGGGGGCAAAGTTTATTTTTTTGGAGCTAAACTTGAGGACTTCTGACTACTAAGGTACATCTGAGAGGATAACTTTGGTATCATTTTCGGGTAAAGCAAGGACGAGGTATTTATTTTCGGGAAGGATTTTAGTACCTCCCATACAAAAATATGTATATATTAGGCAAAACATAAAAAAACTACATTATTTTTCATTTAAACGTTGTTTTCTCCTTGGCCTTGGGACATATTCATAAGAAAATAGCACATGCTGGAAGCCACACTCACCCAAATTACAAAACCATATTTGATTTTCGAAATAGTAAGAAAATGCTTAGCCTACAGGAGCCTAAAATTTTTTACAAAGTTATGTTTGTAGCTGCTAAACTCTCAAGCTCATTGATTTTATATGCAAAAATAAGATTACCAACCGCAAAATCATATTTCTCAATTGTCGCCAAACCATACCAGATAGGGAAATGCCTTCATAGCAAAAGTTGTTCATAATGATGAAATCTCTTTGTTGGCATATAGGAATTGAGGATCTGGAGTACCTGATGTGGAACATCAATAGCCCACCTGTTACATAGTTTAACTGGACTGTTGATGTTCCACATTAGGTACTCCAGATCCTCGATTTCTATATGCCAGCAAAGACAACCTATCACTATGAACAACTTTTGCTATGAAGGCATTTCCCTATCTGGTATGGTTTAGCGACAATTCAGAAATATGATTTTGCGGTTGGTAATATTATTTTTGCATATAAAATCAATGAGCTTGAGAGTTTAGCAGCTACAAACATAACTTTGTAAAAATTTTTAGGCTCCTGTAGGCTAAGCATTTTCTTACTATTTTGAAAATCAAATATGGTTTTGTAATTTTGGTGAGTGTGGCTTCCAGCATGTGCTATTTTCTTATGAATATGTCCCAAGGTCAAGGAGAAAACAGCGTTTAAATGAAAAATAATTTACTTTTTTCTCTGTTTCGCCTAATATACACATATTTTTGTATGGGAGGTACCAAAATCCTTCCCAGAAATAAATACTCCGTCCTTGGTTCACCCGAAAATGATACCAAAGTTATCCTCTCATATGTACTTTAGTAGTCAGAAGTCCTCAAGTTCAGCTCCAAAAAAATAAAATTTTGCCCCCCTCCCCCCACCCCCACAGTTGCGAATGAAGTGTAGTGTCTATGGATTTTCTTTAAAGACTACTTAACTAACAAACGCCAATACCAAGTTTTATAGAATATTCTGTCACAAGGTACTTATGGCTAATTCAGAGCTGGAGGTCAACTTCAAAAAAATGATGAATTTCACAGAAGCATAACTTGTAAACCATAAGTCCTATTAACGTACTTTAAAGACAATTGTGGTGCAGAATTTAATGAAAAATATTTTACTCTTTGGAAGTTTTCATGTAACTTTAACCGTTTTCGAATTAAAGCAAAATAACTGAAATTAGGGACACAAAGGGGGGGGGGGAAACATTCATTCGACAGCCTGTCCCCCCCGAAATTATTAATTATACGTGTCAAAGCTACGTGCATGCCAAGTTTCACGCCATCTTCCGGATGGGACCGTACCTTCATACAAGCTCTAGGCTAAGAAGCCGTACTATTTCAGTGATTGTGTCTTAAATCCCGACAAGAACATACTGGAAAAATAATTATCTTCTTGACATTTCCTCATGCCCAATTTATGATCTGTTTGGAAGGTACAAGTCTGACAAAAATTGTAGTGAGACTAAAAATATTCATTACGACTTTTGACGTTGTCCTACTGCATTTACATACTGTTCATATCCAAGTGTACTAATACGGGAGGCGGAACTCACCGTGCAGGGTTGTCAACTGTGTGAATGAGTGTATGAGCATCACCTCGGTGCCTTGGCAGTATCTCCACTAATAGGGCTTATTATATCTGAATGTACTATACGTAGAGCCCTGCAGATTCGTTGATAACATACTGCATTTACATACTCTGTATATATCCAATCCAAGTGTACTAATACGGGAGGCGGTACTCACCATGCAGGGTTGTCAACTGTGTGAATGAGTGTTTGAGATTCACCTGGGTGCTTTGCCAGTCTTGCCACTAATGCGGCTTATTATAACTGAATGTAATGGACATAGAGCCCAGTGAATTCGTTATTAACCTAGATCACCTACTACATTTACTTACTCTACATATCCAAGTGTAGGACTCACCGTGCAGGGTTGTCAACTGTGTGAATGAGTGTATGAGCTTCACCTCGGTGCCTTGCCTTGCCAGTCTCTCCACTAATAGACCTTACTATAACTGAATGTACTATACCTAGAGCCGTGCAGATTCGTTGATAACATACTGCATTTACCTTATTTTTAATTTAATTTTTAATTTTTTAATTTATTTAATTACAACGGGTTTCCCCAATTACAGTAATTATAAAAATTCAAGTCAGATTACATAGGTACTTAGTCAAACATTAATTCATTTAAATAAGTTACTTAAATAAAAACTTTAAATACAGCTAGAATTATTAATTACATTATCATGTTCAGAATAAATCTTACAATTTTTGTGCAACCTTGTAAGTGAGTTGGTAAAAATATCAGTGTCAGGCAGGTGGCTTAGAAGCAGGTTAAGGCCCTTCATCATCCGACAGAGAGGTGAGTTTTCCCGCGAGACAGTTTTACACACAGGCAGTGCGAAGAGCCTTTGGGATCGACAAGCTCGTGTCGGGGGCATGTAACCGACACAGTTGGTTATGCAACTCAGGACAATCAATTACTCCATGCAAGATCTTCAGCGAGGTAGTCAGTTCGTCCTTCACCCGTCTTGACTCCAAAGAATTTATACCCAGCATACAAAGTAAGAAAACAGTTGGGTATAAAAACGGATAATATCCACTAGTACGTTTGTACAAGTACCTTAAGAAGGCCTTTTGGACTTTTTCGAGCATGGTTATATAGATATTATAGCTCTTCGTGTGGGTTCCACACGCAGGCACTGCTTTCGAGTTTACTCCTAACGAGGCTATTAAACGTTCACGTTAGGATCGCGAAGATCTCGCATATTACGTAGCACGAAACCAAGGCATCTGAAGGATTCGGCTGCGAGAGACCGGATGTGGTCATTGAACGACAGAACTTGATCAAATGTCACTCCCAGATCTTTCACAACCGATTTTCGCTGTATTAATATCTCCTCGCCTAACTTATACGGATAAAGGATTGGTTTCCTTTTACGTCCAAAGGTCATGACTTGGCATTTAGTTGGGTTCACCTGCATATTGTTTATTTTACAATAGCGTCGGTATCCCGTTGCAAAAGCTGACAATCCCATTCGCTGTTAACCTCCATGAAGATTTTTAAGTCATCTGCATATAAAAGACACTTGGCGTATTTGATTACCTTTACAAGGTCATTAATCATGAGTAAAAAAAGCAGTGGGCCCAAGATAGATTCTTGGTTTACACCTGACCTAGTATAGTACGGCTCCGAGGTGTAACAGCCATACTTAACAAATTGCATTCTATTTCGCAGGTAGTCAGCGAATAAATGCAATAGTGTTGGACCAAATCCAAAATTTGACAGCTTAGACAGTAATATATCGTTGTCCACCCTATCAAAGGCCTTCCGAAAGTCGAAATATAAGACATCGATTTGTTTACCACGGTCCATACCGGCTGATATATAATCAATCAGTATCAACAAATTGGTATCAACAGATCTGCCGGGCCTAAAACCATGTTGTTCATCGCATAGGTTAGCCTTTAATTGAGGGTAGATTGCGCCGTGCATAAGCCTTTCAAATACCTTAGCAGGCGAGGAGAGCACCGCAATGGGACGATGCTCATCAACGGCCGAAAGCTTTCCACACTTAGGGATAGGAGTGACTCTTGTCTGCTTCCACTGCTCCGGATAGGTTCCCGTTTCGTTAACAAGATTTAAAATGTGCGCGAGGGGTTTAGCCAATACCTTTCGACAATCCTTAAGAATGTATGGAGGCAGGTTATCCGGACCAGAGGAGCACTTGTACTTGAGTTTAACAATACAACGTTCGACGTCTCCTTCAGTAAAGTCTGGTATGACAACACACGTTCCGGCTGAGTCATGACTGTCCTGAATGTTTATTGTCGGGTCGAGTTTGGGGACCGTGTTTACATACTCTGCATACTGCCAATCCAAGTGTACCTACTAATATGGGAGGCGGGACTCACCGTGCAGGGTTGTCAACTGTCTGAATGCGTGTCTGAGCTTCACCTGGGTGCCTTGCCAGTATTCCACTAATAGAGCTTATTATAACTGCATGTACTATACGTAGAGTTCTGCAGACTCGTTGATAACATACTGCATTTTCGTACTCTGTATATCCAAGTGTACTAATACGGGAGGTGGGACCGTATAGGGTTGTCAACTGTGTGAATGAGTGTCTGCGCTTCACCTGGGTGCCCCGGCTCTTTTCCATGCCAACAATGGGTTTTATTATAGCAAAATATTTTGTAGTACTTATAGGAGTCCTAAGAGTTCTTTGAAGCATTATGATGTTTTTAACCGTACCGTCATTATAATGGTTCTCTCTATTTAGTGGTTTTGTTATAACTGGGCTAGGTTAAATAGCTTTAACACATTTAAATCACCTGTAAACATTTCCATCCCACAAATAAGCAAAAAAGGGTTATTCGATATTACACATTTCATGTCTTTGTTAATTTATTAGCTATGGACTTAGCTAAGTAAACATTTTACACACAATCAGACAAAATAAGACCGAATATGTATATTTATACATTACATCGAATCGTCGAATTGGTGTCCCACATTACAGAAGAAGAAGTCTATGGCAGTCCATTGCTGGACATAGGTCTACCCCAATGATCATTGATCATAGTACCTACTCTGTGACAAAAACACGGTTGTCATAGCTCATTCAAATCCGATGCAGCATAGACCATGAAGACCCCTCAGATTCCTCTTCATATAGACCCATCGCACTCTCTTCCGTTTTATCTAAAATTATGGAGCACCTTATTAAAAACCGTTTGGAGTGGATTCTGGAAAACAGAGGTATTTTGTCTAGATTCCAGTTTGGTTTTAGGAAAGGAATTGGTACTATGGATAGCTTAGGTATATTGTCATCTGAGATTCGTCTTGCGTTCTCTAGAGGTCATTATCTTGTTGCAGCTTTTCTTGACATCTCATCGGCATATGACAACGTACTTCTCCCGCTACTCAGGCAAAAAATGCTTCAGCTGAGTCTTCCAGCGAGGATGGTGAACTTGATTTGTAATATGCTCATGGCTCGATGCATTTCAGTACGTGTTCAGGGTGCTTTGTTGCCCCCCAGAACAGTTTGGAAAGGATTGCCTCAAGGTTCTGTGTTGAGCCCTATATTATACAACCTTTACACAGCTGAACTGGATTCTACATGTATCTCGGATTGTAATATACTTCAGTACGCGGATGATATCGCTTTATACGTTTCGTCCGACTCAATTTCCGATTGTTCCATTCGTCTAAATTGCGCTCTTGAAAACCTTAACTATTGGCTAACCGATCATGGTCTCTCCTTATCCATTGCTAAATGCTCTACTGTTGTATTTACTCGTAAAAAAGTGATTCCAGACGTAAATATTGTATTAGAAAATGAATCCATTGCAGTTCATGAAAGTGTTAAATTTCTTGGCATATATTTTGACACCCGTTTATCCGGCACTACCCATCTCAAGTACATAAAAGAGAAATGTGAGAAAGGTGTGAATATTTTGCGAGCACTTTCAGGTGTGTGGTGGGGTGCTCATCCATACACGCAGAAAATTTTATATAATGCCATCATTCGCAGTCATTTCGACTACGGATCGTTCCTGCTTGAGCCCTGCAATAAAGCTGCACTTGCCTGTTGGGACAAAATTCAAGCCAAATGTCTCCGCATCATTTGTGGTGCGATGAAGTCCTCTCCCACCAAGGCCCTTCAGGTAGAATGCCTTGAACCTCCTCTTTATCTTCGAAGACAACTACTTAGTGACCGCTTTCTGTTTAAAATTTCCCAAGACTCTTCTCATCCTTTACTAACTTCTCTCTGTCAATTGTCAAATTTAATTCCTACTTCTTCTTACTGGACTCACAAAGTTTCTCCCTGTTTATACAAAAGTTATCAGAAATTTACGGATGCTTCACCTGTTTTTCAATATCCTGGCAATCCTCTGTTTTCGATACCATATGGGGCATTAGTATTCAGTCCTCGTGTCTTGACCTATTTAGGTGTTGAAAAAGATGAACCAGGCGCTAACTCACACTTCAATAAGATCATCAGCGAAAAATTCCCTGGTTGGCTGACTATGTTTACAGACGCCTCAAAAATTTCTCAGAATGACCCTGTAGGTTCTGCAGTCTGGGTTCCCCGATTGAATATAGTACTGAGTTTTAAATGTCCCTCTAAAATTTCGGTATTCTCTGGCGAAGCTATAGCCTTATTTGAAGCTATTTCTCTGGTTGAGTCACACAAACTTAATAAATCCATCATTCTAACTGATTGTCGTAGTTGTCTAGAAGACATACTAAAGTACCCGCTTAGATCTAAAGCGGTGCATCCCATTAACCTTAAGTCTAGAGAACTTCTGCACAAATGTTTCTTATCTGGCATTGAAGTTGTTCTGGCGTGGATCCCTGGGCACTCCGGTATCTCTGGTAATGAGCAAGCTGATTTATGTGCAAAATGGTCTATTCATAATGGCATTGAGACTTATTCTAACTGTTATTCCCAGGATCTCTGCCCCCTAGCTAAAACTGATCTAAAAGAGAAATGGTCGGAAGAATGGATTGGCCTGTATCGTGTCAAGCTTAAGCATTATGGTGGTCTTCAACCTGAAATCCCTGTAAAACCTTGGTTTTTCAAATACCGTGAATTTTCTAAATTCTCCACCTCAACTGCAATCCGGCTGAGACTTGGGCATAATTGCAATCCCTCATTTTTGGTAAAGATAAGGGTCCGGGACCACTCACTATGTGAATGTGGCCTGGCAGAAGGCACAATCGACCACATTTTTTTTGAGTGTTCTTTATATCCTTCCTCACTCTATGATGCTCTTCCTTCCTCTGTCCCTCGCCCGCTCAATATGAATTATATCCTATCTTCCTTTGACTCCCCTATTATTACTATTCTTCTGAATTATATACAAAGATTTAAAATAAAACTGTAGCCGTCAATATGTTTGTAGTTAGATGTTTGTTTGTAGTTATGTTTAAGTATTTCAATGTATCTATTTATGTATTTTATTGTATTTTATTGTAGATCTGAGAGACCGGTCATTTGGCTGTACTTTTTGACTCCCGTGTATTCTCCAACCTCGACACTGGCAGAATTGTCCTTGCTGACAGAAGCCACAATATCAAAGATTCTAGTTTCATAGACCATGCATAGACAAAGTGCCAAAATAATACGAAAGGAACAAAAAATCCGATGAAATGACATGTTTTCTATTTGAATACTTATCATCAGACTCTAAATTAAATAATGAGAAAATTGAAAAATTCAATAGCGACCGCCGGGACTTGAACCCGGGACTGTGGACTGTGGATTCACAGTCCCGGGTTCAAGTCCCGGCGGTCGCTATTGAATTTTTCAATTTTCTCATTATTTAATTTATGAGAATAATATAGCACTGTGAGTGCATTAAAAATTCCAATACATCAGACTCTATTTGACATCTCGCTAGGACTTGGGGCGAAAGGTATGCAACTTCAGTAGGTACCTCCGACAAAATCGTCCCATACCTACCGCAATGTAAACACACCCCGACGAAGTTAAAGCGGTCGGTGTTCATAATGACGTTAATGAGCATATCACATAGAGGGCCTCTCCATTCAGAGGAATAAATTAGTTTTCCAGAACAATGCCACTTGGTAGGGGGCTGTCTCAATAGTTATAAGTGGAATCCACATATTCCCCGCGATTTTCGTTTATTTTAGTAGTTGTATGACACTCTACGTAGAAGGACCTAGTCATCATCTAGTTAGGAACAATCAAAGGCGTAAGCTCCATAGAGTAGACGTGAGACGTAAGACGTATGATGACTTCTGTCAAACACTAAAAGACTCTGTGGAGCTTGGGCCTAAATGAAAATGAAATGCTTGTCTGTAGGAGCTCTGAGTCGCCCGTGACTTCTATGCCTCCGACCAAGTCGTCCCATACCTATCGCAATGTAAACCATAGACTTTTAATATACACTATTGTATAATGTAAACACACCCCGACGATGTTAAAGCGGTCGGTGTTCATAATGACGTTAATGATGGCATATCACATAGAGGGCCTCTCCATTCAGAGGAATAAATTAGTTTTCCAGAACAATGCCACTTGGTAGGGGGCTGTCTCAATAGTTATAAGTGGAATCCACATATTCCCCGCGATTTTCGTTTATTTTAGTAGTTGTATGACACTCTACGTAGAAGGACCTAGTCATCATCTAGTTAGGAACAATCAAAGGCGTAAGCTCCATAGAGTAGACGTGAGACGTAAGACGTATGATGACTTCTGTCAAACACTAAAAGACTCTGTGGAGCTTGGGCCTAAATGAAAATGAAATGCTTGTCTGTAGGAGCTCTGAGTCGCCCGTGACTTCTATGCCTCCGACCAAGTCGTCCCATACCTATCGCAATGTAAACCATAGACTTTTAATATACACTATTGTATAATGTAAACACACCCCGACGATGTTAAAGCGGTCGGTGTTCATAATGACGTTAATGATGGCATATCACATAGAGGGCCTCTCCATTCAGAGGAATAAATTAGTTTTCCAGAACAATGCCACTTGGTAGGGGGCTGTCTCAATAGTTATAAGCGGAATCCACATATTCCCCACGATGTTGCGTTATTTCAGTTATAGTTGTATGAAACAGCACGTAGAAAGACATAGGCAGACACCACAAATAAGGGAAATAGCGTGCAGAGCGCCTATACAGATGGCGCACACAGTACTAGCGAAAAAAACTGGAATCCCAGGGGAACTCAAGGTAACCAACTTGGCATGTTTTCTAGTACAACTGTCAAATAGGCCCTATTAGAACGACCGTACTCCAATCATTAACGCCGGACCGGCAAAATACCGCAACATAGGTAATTGTGGCTTGTGTGAAGACCACCTTACTTATTAAGTCGAGGATGATATTTGTTCAACGGTGAGGTGAGGTCAGACCATTTAAATTTGATGTTTTGCTAGATGTTACAACCTAAAAAAGCAGCTAGCAATGCAGGATGTAAAAAATCAACCTAAAAAAAGCAAGCTAGCAATACAGGATGTTTTCAAAAAAATCAACTGAACCAGCCCATGAAACTGAACAACTTTTCCCAAGGAACATACTGGTCAAAATATGAAAAATAATTTTTGACCTCCCATGCAAAAACCAGCCGACCGAGTTAATTTGTATGGGTCCAATTTTTTTTTCATATGTCTACGAAAGACGAAAGTTGTTTAGTTTCATCGGCTGGTTTACTTATTAAAATATTTTTTGATTTTTTACACCTGATATCTGTTTGCTCGATTCCTTTAGGTATTCAATATCAGATATCCAAAAATTCTCAATATCCCCGTCTTGAAAACATCCGTCGAATTAGATCATCCACCGGATATTTCAGATAATCCAGTCTATTACAAAACGGTAAAAGCTATTACAGTGCTCAACTCACAGACGAGGTATTTGACATACATAGCTGGTTAAGTAGAATTCCAGTAGGCAGAAAAGAGGGTTCCAGGTGGTGCCAGAAAAAGGGTAGCTACTCGCCTGGCCGTTGTTATGGCCAAGGAACCAACTGGTCCACCAGCCGGGCTAGCAAATGCACTGTAGAGAAACTTATCTCGCGCACTAGAGGACTTCAGATGCGTCAAATCGTAAGGAATTTATCAAAACAAGTAAAGCATTTTGACGTAGGGGTGTAAGATGCAACAAAAAAACAAAAGCATAATATTTTTTGTTAAGCATCAAGCATAACAAAAAAATTGGCAGTTATAAACATAAATGACCATATCTAAAAAACTAGACGACTTATTATTAAAACTAAATTTAGTTCAAATGATTCAAAATAACCCAATCATCCCTTAAAATACCCACATCGATCCGCCGGACACCCTGTATGACATGCGTTGCGCGGTGAACACTTCAATACCGCGTTTCAGGGCCCTTTGTTCTAGCTGTTTCTATCACGTGGAGCCATCTTGCGCATATGTTGAGAACTGCTGTTGCGTCTTCTTGCTCCCAGTGGTAACAATAAGCTTATAGTCCGAGCGACGGGTGGTCTCATCCATATCTCACAAAAGAATAGAATATTTTAGCTATGTACGGGTAGAGGAGCTCTAGTACTTCAGATTCGTCGTGGTCTGCCGCGGCGCAGCTTGGCACGTTTGGCGGAGTAGCTAAAAGTTTGCCCTCTGAAAAAAGTTAAAAATATCTCATCGAAGAATAGAATGAGACATGGCTGTAGCGATAGGAGCAGTTTAGTAAAGCGTATAAATCTTGGTCTGCCGGCTGCTATCTTGGCACGTTTGGCGGAGAAGCTAAAAGTATGCCCTCCTAAAAAATATCTAGATTAAGAATAAGTATGTTAATTTCAAGAATCTACAACTTTAGATGTATTTGTAGTAATTAATTCAAAAATATAATACTTGGGAAAACATATTCTTCATCTAGACATTGAGAGATTACAGCTCTGTAAATTTCACTTCTGTACACTGACTAATTTTCATTTTATTGACGGGGCCCACTCCCTAATAAGCAAAGTCAAGGTCCTTTAAAATTGAAATTTACTGAGAGTGAAAAGTGATCGCACCGGAGAAACTACCGGACTGAGCTCAGGCAGACCAAGGGATATGTGATCAGCTTTAAATAAACTATTATTACAACTTAGTTTCATTCTGTTATTCGATGAAATAAAATTTTCTCAAAAAAAAGTAAAAGTGGTCGTATCTGGAAAACTGCCAGGCTGTGGTCAGGCAGACCAGTATTTTTATAGGCAGACTTAAGCAAGCTATCGGTACGACATATTTTTATTCTATTATTCGAAGAGATAATTCTTTTTCTAAAAAACGTAAAAGTGGTCGGACCGGGAAAACTGCTAGGCTGTGGCCAGGCAGACCAGTATATATGTAGGCAGACTCAAGCAAGCTATCGGTACGATATATTTTCATTCTATTCTTCGATGAGATATTTTTAACTTTTTTAAGAGGGCATACTTTTAGCTACTCCGCCAAACGTGCCAAGATAGCAGCGGGCAGACCAAGATTTATACGCTTTACTAAACTGCTCCTATCGCTACAGCCATGTCTCATTCTATTCTTCGATGAGATATTTTTAACTTTTTTCAGAGGGCAAACTTTTAGCTACTCCGCCAAACGTGCCAAGCTGCGCCGCGGCAGTCCACGAGGAATCTGAAGTACTAGAGCTCCTCTACCCGTACATAGCTAAAATATTCTATTCTTTTGTGAGATATGGATGAGACCACCCGTCGCTCGGACTATTATTCTAATGACGCCCGTACGGTAACCAGAAATGTATGCTAAATCGAGCCCTGGAGGTAGGTAGTGCAATAGCCGTTGTAGGTTATACAGACGATCGACGTTGTCAGTTTGTTGAAGGATATTAAACTGATCGAATCAAGCCGCTTCCACTTTTAAAATGAAATTGATGTTTTTTAGATATCGTGTTTACCGCCAGGGAATAAGAATTAAGTACCTATTTATAATAATTGCTGATACAAACATATATGAATTCTTTATTGTAAGTGTACACATTATTACAATACTTAGGTAATTGTAGTTACAAGGGCAACCTTATTACTATAAGAAATCTCGTCGCCATAATCGAGATGAAAAAGGACGGAATAAGACTTTGCTGAATAAAAACCTGCAACTAACTAGGTAATCAGCAGGATATACTTACCTGCCTATTTAAGAGATTAACGTAGTATAGTGGTAAGTAGTTCACTTAAATGGGTAGGTGGATATGCTGCTCTCTTATTTTCGAACCATCTCCGTTAAAAATTATTTAATAGACATTTTAATTTCTTTATTATAATATTTTTCTATTTTAAAGAAGTCTTCCAAAGTTGCCCCTCTTACCGAATGAAATACGAGCTTGACACTTCTCGGCGCTGGGAGGCGGGAGGTCTCGAGAGGTAAACAAATGTCAAACTCTTTATGATCCCCGAGCTGAATTTAGCTTTATTAATAATCCGACACTCTCCCCCCGACGCGGGCGACGGCAGCCATTGGTGCAGCGAGTTTTGAAAGTAGACGCGTAAAAATTTAAGTATGTTTAGTAAAAGAAAACCTGTCATTATTGATCACATAATTAATGACTCTATAATAGCAGAGTTGATCTCTTTGTTCCAGCAGCGCGGTCGATTAACTAGCTCTCCTACAACTACATAAATTCTAGTTGTGGTAAGTAGGTGACCAAGTACACGAATAACGCAGTCTCCGTGATGTGAAAATTACTAGATGAGATTTTAAAGCACTCGCGATTACTTTCACACATAATAATGACTTTAACGGGTCTTATCGCGATAGTTTATTAGGTAAATAAGCGATTTACCTAAAAAACTATCGCGATAAGACCCGTTAAAGTCATTATTATGTGTACTAGATGAGAGCCAAAAATCTTTACTACTCGTGTTTTTAAATCCCTCACTGAGCTCTGCTACTTTTGAATCCCTTCAGTTGCCTTCGCTATCTCGGGATTAAAATTAGCACTCGTTGCAAAAATATACTTTGCTCTTTTGTTGTTAAAATATTGATTAAATTGTTTCGGTTTGGACCAACAAGCCACCGATGTTCGGAAAACCCTTTAATTCAAGCGCCGCCGACGTGATTTCACCATACGCGCTCAATAGAAAAGCGAAATTCACATTTCTGAACGTCGATTCGGCCGGCGTTCATCCGTGCCGTCTAAAAATCGCGCTCTACATCACTCAAGCTAAACGCTCGCCGGCGTTTATTTAATCGACGGGATGTTTTTACAAGATATTTCACTGGTTATCGGAATATTGATGGGATCCGCCACTTCCGGATAAAAATAAATGGCTCCTCTCAGGGAGCATTATTTTTATTTCATTTCGGACGAAATTGATTCCCCGATCGGATTAATATTCGCGCATATCGTTGGTATTGAAAAGTCGAGGGATAAATAAATAACCGTCTACCTAGAAACGTATATCCGAGCGTCTATCCAATTCACTTTTTAGAGTTCTATCGAAAAGAAACAAGAAGTAGGCTTCGAGGTAGTAGGTAACTATTAACAAAAGATTGCATTTTAGGGTGCTGCTGTACCAAAGGGTGAAAAGGTACCTTATTTTATTACAGAGACATCGCTGTCTGACCGTCTGTTAGCAGATAGTTAGAGATATTGGCAAGGCTCTACACAATGCTACAGCACCCTTCGTGCGCAAACCCGACTCGCACATGGCAGATTTTTTAAAAACTCTACGCATATTAAAGTGTATCACTCTGCTCTCATAGTTCAGTCTGTGATAGTGTGATATGACCGCCTGAATTTCTTTTTGTGTCTTCTTTTATATTTTAGAAAACATGTACTACTATAGGAACATACTAGTAAACTACTACTTATAGCAAATAATGCGACACAAAACAGCGTTTTACATAAATTTGGTATTCAACCGCATTTGAATTTATGAGGAGAATATTAATTTTCTCTTTCTTTTTGAACAATATCTCGCTGTTTGTTTAAATTGCCTGTCTACCTTAATATTAATCTATCTCCAACTATCTCAGCCTCTATTTACAATCCCGGATGTGCAAAACACAACGGTAACATTTACTTTCCCGGAAATACAGAAGACAACACTAGGATGTATTGCAGAAAACAGTAGGAAACTAGGAAGTACAGCAGACAACGGCAGGATGTATTAGAAGTACAGCAGACAGCAGTAGGATGTATTACCCCATTCCGGTGATGGCAGTGTTGCCAGGCGACGTGGAGGAAATCCGGCGCAGTCTTCACTAAAACAATCGTAAAAACCTTCCAATTTAAACGGTGAGGGAATTAAGCTCGCATCCCCACCTGTACCTCTTACCCACAGACTGGTGAAGGTATAGACGCAACTGTGATGATGATGATCTTTCCGGCCGGTTTCGGCCATGGCGACCACTTCTACTCCTAATCAAGTCGGCGCTGATGCGCTCGTAGGTGGCTATTGTAGCCTATTTTGGCAGTAAACTCCCGTGCACAGTGTGGGCACGTGAGTTTGCCATTGATATAATTGTAGTTAATGGCGGCGGGAGGACGGGCCTTCAGTTCATCGCGTTTAGCGTCAAGGTCTGCTTTACGCTGCTCCTCGAAGTCGCGGATTCGCCTCTTTACAAGACCGCGCCATTCTGGCCGTTGTGCTGCCAAAACCTCAAATTGAGAGGGTTCGATATTGCATCTTTTCATGTGTCTCTTCTGAACATCTTTAAATCGGAGGAGTTGACCGCCATGCTTTCGCTTGCCCTCCTCTAGCTCAGAATAGAAGATGCGCTTCGCCACTCGCTCATCCGCCATCCGGGATACGTGACCGCACCACCGAAGCTGTCGACGCATTAAGTAGGCTTCAATGCCACCAACATTGGCTCGTCTTAGAACTTCGGTGTTTCGCACTCGGTCGGACCATCTGATCTTCATGATGGTGCGAAGGCATTTGAGGTGGAATCGATCCAAAGTGCGTATGTGGTGACGATACACACACCAGGTCTCGGAAGAGTACAGAAGGTTTGGCAGCACAATCGCCATATATACAGATATTTTTGTGGCTAGTTTAAGGTCGTGCGAGCAGAAAACCTTGGAACGCAGCTTCCCAAATGCTGCAGCTGCAGCACTGATTCTGCTATTGATCTCAGCATCAAGGTCACACTTAGCTGTAATAGTGTTCCCCAGATATCGGAACTTGTCAACCTGTTTCAACATATCTTCACCAAGCTTAATTGTCAGTGTCTCACGACCTTGTGTATCCAGGGACATCACTTCCGTCTTTTGACACTAATCTTAAGGCCGAATTTGCAGCATGCTTGGTGAAAAACGGTCATCAGTTGTTGTAGGCCTTCTGGGGATTCTGCAAGAAAGCACAAGTCATCGGCATACATAATTTCAGTAATAAGTGCATGCGAGACTTTGGTGCGCGCCTTAAGTCTAGCCAAATTGAAAAGACTGCCATCAGTGCGGAAGCGGATGCGGACTCCTTCGGAGACAGTATTTAGGACCTCCTTGACTACTACCGCAAAGTATAAGGCGAACAGTGTGGGCGCTAGAACGCACCCTTGTTTCACCCCACAGGTGACGGGGAAAAATCAGACTGTTCACCGTCTACAGAGACACAGCACTGCATATTGTCATGCAGGAGTCTCAGGAGGCGCACAAACTTCTCCGTGCACCCCAGTTTTCCTAGCACCATCCAGAGAGCCTCACGAGGCACACTGTCGAACGCTTTCTCCAGGTCAACAAAGCAGAGGTACAACTGACGACCTTGTTCTCTGCTTTTTTCCTGCAGTTGACGTACCGAGAAAATAGCTTCACATGTGCCTCGGTCAGGTCGGAAGCCAAACTGGGTTTCGGGCAGAATCTTTTCTGATAAGTCCTTCAAGCGGTTTAATAGGACTCTTGCAAAGGCCTTTCCGGGGACCGATAATAACGAAATACCGCGGTACGAGTTGCAGTCAGAACGGTCACCTTTGTTCTTGTAGAGGGCACTAATGCGAGACACTTTAAAATCGTCCGGGACTCGCTCCTCCTCCCATTCGAACAAAAAGTTTCCATACCATCGAGTGCAGCTCCGCACCGCCATATTTAAGTATTTCGCCTGGTATAAGGTCAATGCCAACCGCCCGTTTATTATGCTGCTGTCTGATGGCAGTAACAACCTCATCACACGACAGGGGCTCGTCCAGCTCAGTGGCTAGGGGGAGTTGAGGTAATAAACTGATGTGATGCAGGTTAGCTGATCGATCTACGTTAAGCAGATCGTTAAAATGTTCAGCCCACCGTTTGAGCACATCCTCTTTGCTGGTCAAGAGTTGCGAGCCATCCAGAGACCTCAAAGGCACTTTTGCTCTATGGGGCGTACCTGTCAGTTTACGCACCTCGCAGTAGAACTCCCCAAGCTGGTTTGTATCGGCAAGCCACTGCATCTGACAAGCTTTTTCCTGCCACCACTTGTCTTTTATTTGCCGAGACAGCCTACGTAATTCTTGGTCACTTTCTTTGACTGCCGCTACACTTCCACCTCTCCGATGATTCTGTCGCAGCAGCTCTCGATGTTTGTCGAATGCTGCCTTGAGAACTTCGTCATTGTCATCGAACCAATCTTCACTACGCCGGTCTTTTGTACCTAAAGTAGCGGTAGCGGCTTCTATAAGATGACATGACAAATTTCGCCAAGCAGCATTGACATCAACTGTCTCATTTGTTGGCAACAGATTTTCGGTTAAGGTTTCAGCATACTTTTCTCTCATCTCGCGATCTTGCAGCCTATCCACGTTCAAAGACGCAGGCTTTTTTATCATGGATCTACGAGGTCGACGAAGGCGGAGTCGCAGTTTTGTGAAAATAAGTCGGTGGTCAGTCCAGCAGTGAGCACCGCGCATGACGCGGGTGACTTGGACTTGACTGATGTCTCTTTGCCGCATAATAGCATAATCGATCAAATGCCAGTGTTTGGATCGCGGGTGCATCCACGTCGTCTTGTGCTTAGCGGCAAGTCTGAACATAGTGTTCGATATCGCTAGATCGTATTGAGCACAGAGACTGAGTAGCAACTGACCATTGCTGTTCATGTTGCCGACTCCGTGTCGCCCCAGAACTCCAGGCCAAGCCTCATAGTCCCGACCAACTCTAGCATTGAAACTGTAGACGGTCGATAGCCGGGAAAAGATTTCGATTGACTACGTTTTAGTGGTCAAAATTAGTAAAGAAAGTCCAATGAAATTAGAAACAAAATCATTTTTATTTCTTTGGTTATTGTCTCGGTGCTGTATACTTTCGATTACCTAGTATCTTGTAATTGATTCATTTCTGTGCGATGGTGGTTTGTGTCACTCTGAAATCAGTTGGAGTATTACCGTTTTAATGATTTCAGCACGCCGTGAGCCGTAACGCATTTTGAATCCCAGTTTGTTTAGTTAGGACATCGAATTGACAATGATGAAAATGTTTTTTTTCAGGTTTTCAGGTTGTGCGGGGTGGTAACATTTGTAGTAAAAGAAGATACCCGAAGATGATGATGTGTTTGTAGTGTCTTCTATACAAGAAGTGGTTTGTGTTTTAGGCAATCAATTCCCTTCGTAGCACATCACGTGGCATGCTCGGTACAATGGTAACAATATTAAACGGAATGTCGTTTTTTTTTGTCCTAGTGCTAGCTGACAGCCCTTCTTGTCAAGTAAGGCATCAAGTCACCTAAAGACCCGATAAACTAGTTTGTAGTGGCGTCTTTACACGAGGTGGTCTGTGTTTTAGGCAATCAATTCCCTCCGTAGCACACCTGCTGCTTAACGTAAACGTGGCTCCGCATGCTCGGTACAATGGCGACAACTATAAAACGGAATAAAATGCATTGGTGTTAGGATACGGTTTTTCATGGCGCTATTTTTCCATGTCTTGTAACTACTCTCAGCAGAAACGAAGACTGGTAACGTGGGAACCTATTTGACACCAATCTGCATTATTTTGACGCCCATGTTTGACGCAAATAAAAAGTTGACGAATGATGGTGCTACAATACACAATATTACAAGATGTAGATACACTAAGTACGAGTTTGGCGCGAGTGCATGGACAAAATAATGTTCTGTCTCCTTCGCGCACATGCCAGTACCATATTTTTTTTCGGGTAATCAGGTGGTTCGGCCTATAATGCCCTAAGTAGACTAGGAAAAAAAAACACAAAATAATGATAATCAATTTTGTAAGTGACCCATCGAGAATCTTCTTATTACCACCGCACCACATCGGCCGTCAAAACTACGCAAAAATCCCCTAGGATCACTAGAACCACCAGAACCACCGGTGGTTCTAGTGGTACATAAATCATAGTAAAACTACGCAATGGATTGTGTATTCGTGATCGTCCCCGTTTCCTAGCGTCACTAGAGGCGGAAGGTCCACTTTTCTCCGACTGTAACTCCAGTTTATGTAAAGGTGAGTGGTTTGAGCTCTCCAACCCGAAGCAGCGAATATGAGTGGCATACATTGTACAGTTTACAACTGTACTTCGGTCCTTGGTGAGACTTGATGGGTGAATTACTCTTGTAAATAGAATAGTTCATTTTACATAGATTGGAGTACCTTAATGAGGTAATTTTCTTGTAGATAGGTATATTTGTCACAAAAGTATTTATTCTATTCGACTTCCTTGACGACTTCAAACAAATGCTTTAAAAATCAGACCGGCGGGCCAAACTGCAGACAACTGTGAAAGAATCATCCATGACTCTGGGTAAAGTCGTATAAAAATTTTGACACTGTTTCTTATACTTAGGATAATACTACTAGCGCAACTGAAAATCCATTTGTTAGCAGCAAAAATGGTTTTATTTTCTTACGTTTTGTCTAAAATGTTGACGTAGCCCACGTCTGATGAGATGACCTAATCATCAGATGGCTTTATTCAGCCAGTCAGATCTCTCCGCAGACTGTACTTCGATCCTTGGCGAGACTTAATGAGTGAATTACTCTTGTAAATAGAATAGTTCCGTATTAGGTACATAGATTGTGTGTTTCATTCATGAGACAATCATCTCAAAAGTATGTTCTGCAGAAACATTACTATATTAGATACGTTGTTTAGAACATAGCGTACTGGACCGGACGTAATTTTTATAACGAGAACCAAGTTTTTTAGAATGAAAACGAGTTTTGTTTTGGACTCCCAGGTAGGTATACAAAGTTAGTCAGCTGGTCATGAATTTTGATGGAAGCCCGGTTAGTTTTCTCGTTTTTGGTCTCATCAACGGTTGGTCTCTAATAGCTATGCAATCCCTACCTAACACGGTGTATAATCATAACATAACAGCCACAACAGTCCACTGCGTTTGGGGTGAGAGAATGTGTGTTTGTTTGTTTGTGTGTGCAAACCTATGTTACTAAATATCTACCAAACCTTCCGATTTTAATGCGGTTGTCAGTGACGGATTAGGATTTTCATTAAACGATTCTTGAATCTCACTCAGAAACAGGTAATTCAGATGATAGCAACAAAAATGTTTCTCTCTGTAGCCAAAGTATTTTAAAGAACTTTCGTCACTCTACCCAGCTAAAGAGAGCAGTAGCAACTGGTAAAGCCCACTCAGGCGGCTTAATTCGACCAGCCTAAGCAAACCGAACGGGTCGACTTCGGTTCGGCTCCATAATGTTATGTTAGATTATTTTCCTTAAGCTCAAGGACGCCAACTTGTGCTTAGCTTAAGGAAGCGTTGGAATTTGGAACGTTTGCTTTTGTGAGGGTAGTTTGGAAGTTAGATTGGGAGTACAGTTCTCTAAGTCTGTTGAAAATATTACTATTCCTATGTAATTATGTAGGTGACATAAGAAGAGTGAAAATAATTGTCATCAGATCACATCATATTGGCTTTTTGCCATCCACTCTCTCTTGGGGGGGCAATGGATGTAAAGAAAACTTATGTAGAGAGAGAGCCATCCACTGCTAAACCTAGACTTTTCCCCATAAGTCTATTTCCAGTTTTCGCCATCAAGTCACTACCTGTGGTCCTCATTAAGTCTTCAGTCTGCGGCCACTGAGGGCGTCTAACCCTACCTCTCACATATTATATGCTCTAAAACAATGCGTAATGTAAACTTACACAGTAGCAAATCATTCACATTTTAACTCAAAACAACAGAAAACAAAACCAGAATTCTCTGACCTTGCGAAATCTTAAGAAAAACGGAATATTAACGATAAGAGCTCGGAAAAAGGGCCCTTTGTTCTGTAAAGGATTAGATCGGGGCCGAGTGAGCAATGCGCGGTCCTATGTAAGCAGGATCATGGTTATGATTTATGATATGACAATCATCATCATCTTCCTGCCCTTATCCAAATTACTTGGGGTTGGCGCAACATGTTATGTATGAACACAAAATCATGTTGCAAAAGTATATGGCTAAATTTTACGACCGGCCGCCTGCCTGACTTCAACTCTCTTTGGGAATGCTATCGTAGGTGGTATTACCGCCACCATACGGTTGACCATGGTCGGCAGATATTGTAGCCAAGGTTAAAAACTCTACGTCGCCTTTTACGAAATACCCTGAGTAGAATAGGGGTGGCAGATTTTTTTGCCGCTACCACACGGCAGAAAACAAAACCAGAAATCTCTGACCTTTGTTGCGAAATCTTAAGAAAAACGGAATATTAACGATAAGAGCTCGGCCAAAGGGCCCTTTGTTCTGTAAAGGATTAGATCGGGGCCGAGTGAGCAATGCGCGGTCCTATGTAAGCAGGATCATGTTTATGACAAACAACCACTACTCCATATGGAAATTATAAGAAAACAGCCTTGCATACATACAAACATACTCCCGAAAAACATAACCCTCCTTCTGAGGCGGTCGGGTAAAAATAAAGTCGATTTTTGCGGTTATCTAAGTGGCTGTGTGTCTGTTGTGTGATTCGCTACTCTTCCTAAACCACGCAACGGATTTTGATGCGGTTTTTAATAACAGATAAAGTAGTTCAAAGCGTCTGACGCTACGCTATAGTTTGACAAGCTAAATCTTAAGAAAAACGGAATATTAACGATAAGACCTCGGACAAAGGGCCCTTTGTTCTGTAAAGGATTAGATCGGGGCCGAGTGAGCAATGCGCGGTCCTATGTAAGCAGGATCATGGTTATGACAAACAACCACTACTACATATTATGGAAATTATAAGAAAACAGCCTTACCTACATACATACAAACATACATACATACTCCCGAAAAACATAACCCTCCTTCTGAGGCAGTCGGGTAAAAATAAAAGTCCATTTTTGCGGTCGTGTGATTCGCTACTCTTCCTAAACCACGCAACGGATTTTAATGCGGTTTTTAATAACCGATAGAGTAGTTTAGGGCGTCTGACGCTACGCTATGGTTTGACAAGCTAAATCTTAAAAAAAACGGAATATTAACGATAAGACCTGGGACAAAGGGCCCTTTGTTCTGTAAAGGATTAGATCGGGGCCGAGTGAGCAATGCGCGGTCCTATGTAAGCAGGATCATGGTTATGGCAAACAACCACTACTGCATATGGAAATTATAAGAAAACAGCCTTACATACATACAAACATACATACTTTCAAAAAACATAACCCTCCTTCTGAGGCAGTCGGGTTAAAATAAAGTCAATTTTTGCGGTTCTCTAAGTGTCTGTGTGTCTGTCGTGTGATTCGCTACTCTTCCTAAACCACGCAACGGATTTTGATGCGGTTTTTAATAACAGATAGAGTAGTTTAAGGCGTCTGACGCTACGCTATAGTTTGACAAGCTAAATCTTAAAAAAAAGGAATATTAACGATAAGAGCTCGGACAAAGGGCCCTTTGTTCTGTAAAGGATTAGATCGGGGCCGAGTGAGCAATGCGCGGTCCTATGTAAGCAGGATCATGGTTATGGCAAACAACCACTACTACATATGGAAATTATAAGAAAACAGCCTTGCGAGAGACATTGGTTTGATGAAAACATAGACGTGTTATGACATGACCTCTTATTTCATTTTCACTTAAGTATCAGGATTTCTGCAATCACAGTATCCGTAAAAAAATACCTTTGACGTTGATGTATTCGTAGTAGAACGTGTGACACACTTGTTGCAGCTGAATCATGTGAATTCGCGTTTCTATTGGTTCATAACTTTAACTCTAGTCTCATGTTCGCTGCAGAACTTTTATTCAACAGCAAAAAGAGTAATTTGCTGAGCAAATGTAAGTAAATAAAAATTCTGTTTTTTACTGAATTTTCGAGCCGTATATTAATTTAAGCTGGTTAGCGGTTGGTTCACCACTATTATGTTATTTAGTATCTCAGCTTTTGGATTGAAAGTTGATTCACACTTCCTGTATTCTTGTCCCAATCTCACCACATGCTTATAAACTACTAGCAGCCCGCCCAGCGGTTTCACCCGCTGCTACTTACCTGTTTTCCCGTAGAAATTGGATCTTTGCCCGTAGTAAAAAGTCCATTACTCCGATCCAGCAGAGGTAAATGTGCGAGCAGAAGCGGCCCGTCATGCTGAGTAACTTTTACTTTGAAGCCATTGCCGTATCTCTTATTGTTTATATGGGATGCTGGTGGTCTACATCAGATACTTCAGACCCTCGTGACCATGTGCCAGCAGAAGCGGCCCGTCATGCTGAATAACTTTTACTTTGAGGCTTTTACCGTATCTCTTATAGTTTATATGGGATGCTGGTGGTCTACATCAGGTACTCCAGACCCTCGTGACCATTTGCCAGCAGAAGCGGCCCGTCATGCTGAATAACTTTTACTTTGAAGCCATTATCGTATCTCTTATAGTTTATATGGGATGCTGGTGGTCTACATCGGGTACTCCAGATCTTCGATGACCATGTGCCAGCAGAAGCGGCCTGCCATGCTGAGTAACTTTTACTTAAAAACTATTACCGTATCTCTTATAGGTTAGATGGGATGCTGATGATGTTCATCAGGTACTCCAGATCCTCGATGACCATGTGCCAGCAGAAGCGGCCCGTCATGATGCACAACTTTTTCTATGAAGCCATGGCCGTATCTCTTATAGTTTAGATGGGATGCTGGTGGTCTTCATCAGGTACTCCAGATCCTCGATGACCATGTGCCAGCAGAAGCGGCCCGTCATGGTGGACAACTTCTTCTATGAAGCCATGACCGTATCTACACTAATATAATAAAGAGGAAAACTTTGTTTGTTTTTTTGTTTGTTTGTTTGTTTTTTTGTATGTATGTAATCGATAAACTCCGAAACTACTGGACCGATTTCGAAAATTCTTTCACCATTAGAAAGCTACAACATTCCTGAGTAACATAGGCTACTTTTTACCACGGGAAAATTCCTCATTTCTACGGGAAAACGGTTAGCAGCAGGAAAAGCGGGAAATACAGCGGATATTACCCAAATAAGCCAAACCGCTTTACCGATCTTCGCGAAATTTGGTACTGATATTACTAGCATAGTAAAGATGGACATGGACTACTTTTTGTCAGCCTTCGAGGATCTGGAGTACAAGTACCTGATGAAGACCACCAGCATCCCATCTAAACTATAAAAGATACGGTCATGGCTTCATAGAAGAAGTTGTCCACCATGACGGGCCGCTTCTGCTGGCACATGGTCATCGAGGATCTGAGTACCTGATGAAGACCACCAGCATCCCATCTAAACTATAAGAGATACGGCCATGGCTTCATAGAAAAGTTGTGCATCATGACGGGCCGCTTCTGCTGGCACATGGTCATCGAGGATCTGGAGTACCTGATGAACATCATCAGCATCCCATCTAACCTATAAGAGATACGGTAATAGTTTTTAAGTAAAAGTTACTCAGCATGGCAGGCCGCTTCTGCTGGCACATGGTCATCGAAGATCTGGAGTACCCGATGTAGACCACCAGCATCCCATATAAACTATAAGAGATACGATAATGGCTTCAAAGTAAAAGTTATTCAGCATGACGGGCCGCTTCTGCTGGCAAATGGTCACGAGGGTCTGGAGTACCTGATGTAGACCACCAGCATCCCATATAAACTATAAGAGATACGGTAAAAGCCTCAAAGTAAAAGTTATTCAGCATGACGGGCCGCTTCTGCTGGCACATGGTCACGAGGGTCTGAAGTATCTGATGTAGACCACCAGCATCCCATATAAACAATAAGAGATACGGCAATGGCTTCAAAGTAAAAGTTACTCAGCATGACGGGCCGCTTCTGCTCGCACATTTACCTCTGCTGGATCGGAGTAATGGACTTTTTACTACGGGCAAAGATCCAATTTCTACGGGAAAACAGGTAAGTAGCAGCGGGTGAAACCGCTGGGCGGGCTGCTAGTCTTTTATAGTTTAGATGGGATGCTGGTGGTCTTCATCAGGTACTTGTACTCCAGATCCTCGAAGGCTGACAAAAAGTAGTCCATGTCCATCTTTACTATGCTAGTAATATCAGTACCAAATTTCGCGAAGATCGGTAAAGCGGTTTGGCTTATTTGGGTAATATCCGCTGTATTTCCCGCTTTTCCTGCTGCTAACCGTTTTCCCGTAGAAATGAGGAATTTTCCCGTGGTAAAAAGTAGCCTATGTTACTCAGGAATGTTGTAGCTTTCTAATGGTGAAAGAATTTTCGAAATCGGTCCAGTAGTTTCGGAGTTTATCGATTACATACATACAAAAAAACAAACAAACAAACAAAAAAACAAACAAAGTTTTCCTCTTTATTATATTAGTGTAGATTCCTATTTTCCCTTTTATTCTAGATTTAATAAAAGCAGCTCCCTCCTGCTCTTAACAAATACAAGGTTGGTAGAAGTCAACCCAATGCAGATAGTGCGAATGAGATTGGCAGACTCGGCGACTTAACAAGACAAGCTAGTGCGACTGTAGAGGGCGCATGCAGTTACTGTTGGCCAGACACTGCATCCGATCTCTTCTTCAGTCTTAGCAGTTCTCCGTTTCACTGAATCGAGGAGGAGGAGGACTAAGTGTGCGGAGCGGACTCCGATTTGGCTACAATAGCCATCTATGGTTGCATCAGCGCCGACTTGATTAGGAGTAGAAGTGGTCGCCATGACCGCAATCGGTCGGAATGATTATTAGTCATGTATTGTTTTGTACATGTTGAGACGTTGTTATTATAAAGTTAATACTAGTCCAGCCAATTTTTTTTTTAATCTAAGGAAGCAAACTTTGACTGATCTGATTCTTCTACGCTATCTGTTATGGGCGACGTGTTATGAGTACAATACGCGTTGGATTTGTTTGTTCGGCGGGGCCGGGGCGCGAACTATTTATAATACATGTATGCAGCATTGCTGATTTATTATCGCGTTCAAAAGGTCGTGGTGCTGGCTTAGGATAGCATCACTCCATGTCTTTCCCGTGGGTGTCTAATGTGGTGGGTGTATTGCAATTTTTGGGTACAGACTGACAACCGAAACGGGACGCGTTGCGTTGATCGAAGCTGATACAACCCAACACTATGATGATTTGATGATGATACATTATGGATAGATTGTTTAGTTTAGGAAATGCTTTTGAAAGATACCATAGTCTAGAGAGGTACCTTGGTAATGAAATGAGACAAGGGTTTGACCTTTGGAGACATTGAATTTCAGTCAACACTAATCTCTTGCACAACAGGATGGTACTCAATAAAATCAATATGAGTAAGTAATTAAGTAAAACTCCATTGTTGAAGCATTATGTTGTCATACGTAATTATACAATCAAATCAGTTTACTGTTCTGCTGGAAATAAGCCTCTCCTATTCGAAAGGTAATGCCATACGTAACCTAATTTTCGCTAAAAACCTCGAGTTAAAAGCGCATCACACACCCACATGACTGGAACAAATCCCCCAAAATCAAGTGTTAACCGCTCCCCGATTGACAAACCGCTTCCCCGTTCAGACACAATGTTTCGTATTTTTCCTCTAAGTGCTCACCTTAAGAGGATTACGGGGCCTTTTGGGGGGGGAAGGGAAGGGGGAAGGGGGGGTCGTAATTTATCTTGGTAATGGCCCCAAACCGCGACCCCGCCCCTTCTGGATCTGCTTAAGAAACCGGCAATTTCTTTAAAGCCGTTAATTTTAAGAAACATCCTTGATTTAAGGCCATTCTTTGTAGCTAAACGACGGGACTAATGATGTTGGAGTGTAGGGGTGTGAGCTGGATGTCACGGGGATTTATAAATGCTGTGACCTAGCTAGCTAGGTTTCTTAAGTAATTTATAATTTTTATTCAAGAGGAAGCTGCTGTGTAGTACCGGCAGACTTGCTGTGTAGTGCCGACAGAGTAGAATAGCACCACCCCCTCTCTTCCCGTGGGGGTTGTAGGAGGCGACCGAGGGAAAAGCCGGATCCAAACAGCCAAAGTAAACCGTATGGTGGCAGTTAATCCATCACAAAAGCATTCCCAAGGAGGGTTGGCGTCTGGTAGGCGCCGGTCGTAAAATTAAGCCAAGTCCTTTTGCAACACGATTTTGCGTTCAACAAATCGTGTTGCGCCGACCCCAAGCAATTGGGATAAGGGCAGGAAGATGATGATGATGATTCAAGAAAAAACTCTTCGTCTTGGAACGATGATTCGACGATAAACTTGATAGTTATTCTGATGTTAAATATAGGTACTACTACATAGTCGAACTCAGACATTGTGTGATTGATGGATGACCACCGTCTAAATAACAAAAGGCTTAGTGTGCCCATGGTGTGAAATATTTAGGTTCACATTAACTACACCGGGTCGTTCATCGACTCTTCATCCAACACGAATAGGGAGAAAGCTTATAGAAAGACTATAACTAGTCGCTTTGCCGCGAGCGTTCAGGCGGACGACTGAGAGCTAATCGCGGAAGTGATTATTCGCAGGATGCAGTCGCGATCGGCGTTCCTTTATATGCGTTTGCTTTGCTACTTTTCTAGTCACAAACAAAAATTTTGTGCCGTGTGGGGCCGGCTTGGCTATAGTGGCTTGTGGTGGCAGCTAAGCATCACCCCATACCTTTCCCGTGAATGTCGTAACAAGCGATTGAGGGATTTGAGAGTTGATGCGTATTGCTAAGGTATTGCTATTATAAGTGACAGGCTGACAAACTGTCACAATTGGTTGTCCAGGTCCTTAATAAAATAATAAATATAAATAAATACACAGTCTTCTGAATGACTCTCAAACTTTTGTCAGTTGTTTTGTAAATCACCGTTTTTACAGCCACTTACGCTCTGCCTACTCCGCAAGGGACATAGGCGTGCGTGTATATAATATGTATGTATGTACCTAACAAAAAAAATACCCTGTAAAAATTTCGCTGTAATCCCGTTCTACAAGTTTTTTGCAGCAACATATCAAAACATTAAAATTGTATTATGTTTTCGCAACACAATGGTATGGCGCCCGCCCGCGCCGTCTCGGTTTCGTAGCCCTTCCTGCTACGCTGGCTACGGCGTAGCGCGTCCGAGACCGGCGTAGCGGTCTGTAGCACACTTGCTACCACAGATAAAATAATGTTGTTGAGTGGAATGGTCTTGCATTGCAGTCGTACGTTTACTCAGACCGTTTTGTTATGTAAAATATTCGCAATTTCAGTTCATAGTAGCAGGAAAATACTTAACAGAATAAGTAGAATAACCTCTCATGCCCTAAAATTAAAAAACTTAGGTAACTAAAATGTAGATTGAGTTAATCATTCTAAAGATCAACCTACACTGGTTATTGAATACCAAATTTTAAAACACTTCTCGTGTTAGGTATACAATTTTTGGAAAATTTTACACTGGTTATTCTTATTAGCCGTATGAAAAACCAATTTAATCATGTCCATCCTAAAATTAGGAACACACACTAGATACTGCTGATAACATCTCATTTGGTAAAGCTTATTATAGTAGGTATTGTACTGACCAAGACTTCACAAACAAGCAAGGTGTATACAAAGAGCCTGTCACTTAACCTGTCTCTACGAGTATAAACGATAACACTTCTGTCGTTTCAATTTCTGTGCCGCCAGAGCGTTACAACAATGCATTTTTTCAGCGACATTTATTGTTTTAGCAGCACAACCCCACTCATATTTCTCCCCATTGTTAGTTTTTACTTATTACGCCGCGCTGCGGTGCCCACGTGAATAAATTCCAAGGGAATGTACCGTGAAGACAACGCACACCACACGCTGGTAAAAAAACAGAAAAAATGGCTGCTGTAGTGTTTTTTTCTGAGTTATATTCCCGGGTTATAATACTGCGTGGGTTTTGCTAAAGGCAACTAAGATAAGTCCAGTGTTTTCTGTGGGAATCATCATAAACTGACAATTCTATCAAATCTGTATCCAGGGAAAGGGCAACAGCGTTCCTCGTGAAATCAACATCTTACATCTTGCATCTGCGCTCGCCAATCCACCTGCTAAGCATGGTGACTATGGCAATACCTCGGGAGGAGTCTACGAGGCCTATGTCCAGCAGTGGACTGTTGTGGCTATATGGCATTGCTGTGTGGCATTCCTATTAAGTCACAAATTCTTAAACAGACTTTTAAATCTTTGTATAAATCGAGTAGACAGTTTTTGAGATATGCAAGGATAAACTAGCTTGTTTTTTATAGGGAAAAGGTACTTTTTTTTGCGTAGAGCAAAGCCCTATAGGTACGGGTATTCTATACATCTACTTGAGCCAAAAACGCCCGGTAGCCGGATTCAACACCGTGCAGGGAGGGGGGGAGGGGGGGTTAAAGTACAGTCCTCCCATCGCTCAGAAAAAAAAAATCAGTTGGATTATTTTGGACCTTTGAGACAAGTTTGGTGTCATTTTCAGGTAACTAGATGATGCCCAATTCATTCCCCATACCAGTTTTTTAGGGTTCCGTAGCAAAATAAGTCGCAATACTTAAAATAATAAATTTTTTGTAGTTACAAAATGTAAACAAACCAGCATATTTTTATATTTTTGTATGCAACTTGCTTTATAAAAAATACTGTCTGAAAGCCCATTTAATGCAGATTATTTGAACATTAACATTATTTATATTTTCAATTATTTTCTGCGTTAAAAAAAATAATCCTACACGTACCTAACTGATTCCTGCGGGCGGGGCGCAGGTTTCGCTCGGTTTTCTGTTGGGAAATAGTATAAGATTTTGAAGTAAATCAACACTATTTAGTATGAATGGTTAAAACAGGTCCACTTGAGTCGAAATCGACTGATAGGAAGCTTCAAATCTGCGACAGGTAGGAGTAGGAGGGTTTCAAAGTACCGAGGCCTCGGCGCTCAGAAATAATAATGTGCTGATATCGTTTTAACCTTTGAGACAAGTTTGGTATCGTTTTCAGGTTACTAGATGACGTCCAATTAGTTCCCCATACCAGATTTGAAGGGTTCAGTAAAAAAATATGACGCAATACTAAAAATATTATACTTTAGTAATATACAAAGCAAAGAAACCCTCATACTTTCGTACGTTTGTATCAATCTTAGATAATGTTTATTAAATACACTGTCTGACAGCACACATAATGTAGATTCTAAAAAATTACAGGAGATATAAATTTGACAATCATTGTAGAATGAAACATTGAAAGTTACAGCAACTGTCGGCAGTGCAGCGTGGGAGTAAACAAAAAACCTGAAAAACAAGCACTATTAAAAAAAAGACGCCATGAACGAGCACTCCGTTCGTTTTCTTAGCCCATCCATTAAGGCCCTATTCAAACCTGAGCGAAACCGGCGCGGTGCGTGGCGCGTATCTACTGAATACGCGGTATTTCGATTAGTACAAATTGTCAGGCGATTGAGTTCCGAAACCGCTGTAGGTTTTAACAGAGTTATACTACAACTGGTAGGGCCCAGTTATGCTAACAGTCACTAATTTTCGCCATCATAATACCTATTAGTGTAATTTTTTATATTTTTTAATTAATAAACGAAAAAACATAACACTTAAATTATTGTTTAAAACGGGATTATTACCGTGATTAGGTTTTTGTTTACCTCGATATTTCGGAGCGGTTGCACACTCCATGGTCACGAGTAGACTGGCTCGGCGAGTGATGTCATCTTCCTAAGGGCAAACATATCTGTCTACCCTCTTTCGGATTCGTCGACTGCGTTCTACTCGGTTACTCGAACCACTACTATTCATACTACTATTGTCACTCACTATTTCGTAGCACGAGCTACTTTTTGTACAATGGTCGATACTACCTACAGATTGATGGAGTGGCAATGGGCAGTCACGTTGCTACCATAGTAGCTAACATCTGGATGGAACACATAGAGGCCATCCTATCAGCCTCATCCACTGTCAAATTATGGAAAATGTATGTAGATGACGCTTTTTGTATAATAGGAGGAAAAGAGGAAGAGGTAAAGGACTACTTGGCATTTTTGAATAACATTCACTCAAAATTAAAATTTACCTGTGAGATCGAAGACCAAAAAAGCTCGCCTTCCTAGATGTGTGAGTTGAGGTCAAAGGAGATGGATCTTGAAGTCATTCGGTCTACTTTCTGTTTCCAACGCATACCGACAAGTATTTGCATTCTACGTCACACCATCATCCACGGCATCTGGATTCTGTTGTTAGATCGTTGGTTGATAGGGCTCACGATTTGTGTGATGTGAACCACCTAGCTAAAGAGCTGAATCATGTCAAGACGGTCTTACAGTGGAACGGTTATAATGTCAAAGCTTGCGAGACTAAAAAGAAAACAAAAAAGAGGAAAGCAGAAGAAGCGCAACAACAGCCAGCATTTTTGCCTTATGTAAAGGGAGTGACGGATAAAATAGGCAGATTATTAGGAAAGTTTTCCATAAATACTGTTTTCACTCCCTTTAACAAAATTGGAAAGCTACTACAATCGCCTAAAGATCAGCTTCCTCTTCAAACTCCCGGCGTCTACAAAGTTAATTGCAGCTGTGGTAGTTCTTACATTGGTCAGACCAAAAGAACAATAGTCGACCGCATGAAGGAACATATCAGAGCTGTAAAAAACAACGATGCCCAGAAGTCAGCCAAAGCGGAACACCTAAACCAAGCGGAAACTAATCACTTTCAATTCAATGTATCATTCTACAATGATTGTCAAAATATCTCCTGTAATTTTTTAGAATCTACATTATGTATGCTGTCTATCTAAGATTGATACAAACGTATGAAAGCATGAGGGTTTCTTTGCTTTGTATATTACTAAAGTATAATATTTTTAGTATTGCGTCATATTTTTTTACAGAACCCTTCAAATCTGGTATGGGGAATTAATTGGACGTCATCTAGTAACCTGAAAACGATACCAAACTTGTCTCAAAGGTGAAAACGATACCAGCACATTTTTATTTCTGAGCGCCGAGGCCTCGGTACTTTGAAACCCTCCTACTCCTACCTGTCGCAGATTTGAAGCTTCCTATCAGTCGATTTCGACTCAAGTGGACCTGTTTTAACCATTCATACTAAATAGTGTTGATTTACTTCAAAATCTTATACTATTTCCCAACAGAAAACCGAGCGAAACCTGCGCCCCGCCCGCAGGAATCAGTTAGGTACGTGTAGGATTATTTTTTTAACGCAGAAAATAATTGAAAATATAAATAATGTTAATGTTTAAATAATCTGCATTAAATGGGCTTTCAGACAGTATTTTTTATAAAGCAAGTTGCATACAAAAATATGAAAATATGCTGGTTTGTTTACATTTTGTAACTACAAAAAATTTTGTATTTTAAGTATTGCGACTTATTTTGCTACGGAACCCTAAAAAACTGGTATGGGGAATGAATCAGGCATCATCTAGTTACCTGAAAATGACACCAAACTTGTCTCAAAGGTCCAAAATAATCCAACTGATTTTTTTTTTCTGAGCGCCGGGAGGACTGTACTTTAACCCCCCTCCCCCCCTACCTGCACGGTGTTGAATCCGGCTACCGGGCGTTTTTGGCTCAGGTAGATGTATAGAATACCCGTACCTATAGGGCTTTACTCTACGCAAAAAAATATACGTTCCCATACAAGCCTGCCCTATAAAAAACAAGCTAAACATACCTTATACACATACAAATAATATGATTTTGTGTTTCTTCAAGACATGTAGCGCCGACTCCCAGTAATTAGGATAAGGGTAGGAAGATCATACACATGGTAAGGATAACAGTTTCGAACAATTAAATAACAACAGAATACAAAAAATGTGTGAACAAAATTTTGGCATGTCTAAAAACAATGTAGTGGTGTTGAAGTTCTGTCCTTTCTAAATGCAATGGTGTCGAAGTTTTACTTCCGGTATACAGTAGTGTTGAAACCACAGAGCAAAAAAATGACATTCGCGGCCCCCGATAGAGACGCCCTGTGAGCAATATAGCGTGTCAATTTGGTTTACCGAATTGCCATTCCCAGTGTTGCCACCAGCTTATATTTCTCGAACTTGACGTCTTTTTTTTGACTCCCACGTGTTATTTGTAATTTTTTCATTTTATGTAGGTAATAGCAAGCTGGTAGGTAAATAATTTTAACTATGAAAAACGATTTAAGTTTAGCACGCATAGTTTCCGATATAAACCACTTTTTAGTGTGACAGCTGACACCTGTCACGTAGATCTTGTTAAGGCCTACAACTTTCGCAAAGAAACTAATAGTCTAGCACGCATAGTTTCTGATTTAAACGACTTTTTAGTGTGACAGCTGACACCTGTCATGTAGATCTTGTTAAGGCCTACAACTTTCCCAAAGAAACTAATAGTCTAGCACGCATAGTTTCTGATTTAAACGACTTTTTAGTGTGACAGCTGACACCTGTCATGTAGATCTCGTTAAGGCCTACAACTTTCCCAAAGAAACTAATAGTCTAGCACGCATAGTTTTCGATATAAACCACTTTTTTGTGTGACAGCTGACACCTGTCATGTAGATCTCGTTAAGGCCTACAACTTTTCCAAAGAAACTATTAGTCTAGCACGCATAGTTTCTGATTTAAACGACTTTTTAGTGTGACAGCTGACATCTGTCATGTAGATCTCGTTAAGGCCTACAACTTTTCCAAAGAAACTAATAGTCTAGCACGCATAGTTTCTGATTTAAACGACTTTTTAGTATGACAGCTGACACCTGTCATGTAGATCTTGTTAAGGCCTACAACTTTTCCAAAGAAACTAATAGTCTAGCATGCATAGTTTCCGATATAAACCACTTTTTTGTGTGACAGCTGACACCTGTCCTTGACCACAGGGAAAAAATAACGTACCCGTGGTCCACCAGGTGGACCAGGAGGTGGACCACGGGGATGAAGGGGCCATTTTCAGTCCCTTTTTTTATTCATACTCATACACTCCAAATTTAGGTTTTGGCGACGGATATGTGTAGGTATTTTGAAAAGACGGTTGTGGCAACACTTTATGGTGAACGCACTCTGTTCCGAACCGTACGCACAGCACCCTAAGTAACATAGAATTTCATACAAAATTTCAAAATATGACACGTACGGAACGGTTAAATGAGCTATCACCTCAAATGACAAACTCGTTCTAAAACATTCAAAAATGACAGGCTTGTCTTGTATGAAATGTTGACAAAAGGCGTGTCTAGTAGCGCTGCGCGAAAAAGGTTTCATTTGTCTGTGGTTGAAACGTTGTCATGTGTGGTTGCATCACAGGTTGCATAGTCGTGTCAAAATTCTGTCCTGTGATGTCTTTGGTCCTGTGTAAATATCAGGTGTAAAAAAACTAACTGCAAATATTTTAAGGGGTGAACCAGCCCATGAAACTGAACAACTTTTCCCAAGGAACATAGGTCGAAATAAGAAAAAAATTTGGACTTCCCATACAAAATGTACCAGCCAGCCGAGTCAATTTGTATGGGGGGTCCAATTTCTTTTTCATATTTCAACCTATGTTCCTTAGGGAAAGTTGTTCAGTTTCACGGGTTGGTTCACCCCTTAAAATATTTGCAGTTGATTTTTTTACATCCTGTATACAATACAGGGTGTAAGGGACAGGTCTCCGAATACTCATAGGGTGCATTCAGACCATGAAACTGAACAACTTCCCATAGAAATAAATTTCAGGAAACTTTAAAATTTTTTTGACTTCCCATAGTAAATGCAATCAGTTGATCGTGATTTTGTATGGGGAGTCGAAATTTATTTCGTTTCCTGAAATTTATTTCTATGGGAAGTTGTTCAGTTTCATGGTCGGAATGCACCCTATGAGTATTCGGAGACCTGTCCCTTACACCCCGTAGAGTCAAAATTCTGTAACGTCTTTAAAAATCAACTGCTTTGAAGATAGATACCGCAGCGTTTGTCTCCAAGAAGTCAGCAGGTGCGGTATTTTACCAGCAGGCGGGCAGGCACAGAATCCCGCCAAAAGATGCATCTAGCATCCTGCGCGCCTAGTTGCACTCCTATTTCCGTTTTAGCTGTGTTCCTGGTAAGAAAGACAGTTTTGAACAGTTAAATAACCACAGTATACAAAAAAGTGTTAACGAAATTCTGGCATGTCTAAAACAGAGGTGTCGAAATTCTATCCTGTCTAAATACAATGGAGTCGAAATTCTACTTCCGTTATACAGTAGTGTTAAAACGTTGTCGTGTGTGGTTGCACAGTGGTGTCGAAATTCTGTCATGTCTAAATACAGTGGTGTCAAAATTCTATGCTGTCTTGCCAAAATTCTTTTACTTCTTTGAAAATCAAGTGTTTTTCAGATAGATACCGCAGCGTTTGTCTCCAAGAAGTCAGCAGGTGCGGTATTATACCAGCAGGCGTACACAGAATCCCGCCAAAAGATGCATCTAGCATCCAGCGCGCCCCGTTGCACTCCTATTTCCGTTTTAGCTGTGTTCCTGGTAAGAATGACAGTTTTAAAACCATTAATTTACAGGGAGTAACGGAAAGGGTATAACAAGCCAAAAGGAGGTCAAGGTACTCATGAAACTGAACAACTTTCCCCATGGAACAGGGTTCGAAATGTGAAAAAAAAATTGGACCTCCCATACAAAATCGCCGATCAGCTGATTGATTCACTATGAGAGGTCCAATTTTTTTTTTAATATTTCGACCCATGTTCCATGGGAAAGTTGTTCAGTTTCATGAGTACCTTGTCCTCCTTTCGGCTTGTTATACCCTTTCCGTTACTCCCTGTATAGAATAACAAAGCATGAAATAGAATCAGGTAGTGATGACAAAATTCTGTCATCATGACGTCTAAATACAGTCATGTCGTAATAATATCTTTTCTAAATACAGGGGTGTTTAAGTATTGTCCTGTCCTGTCTAAATAATAATTTTGACGATGTGAGTGAAGATATTCAGTCATCGTCATCTGCCTGCCCTTATCCCATATTCAGTCATGTCTGTATAAACAAGTGCTTCACATATAGACACCGCAGCGTTTGTCTCCAAGAAGTCAGCAGGTGCGGTATTATACCAGCAGGCGGGCAGACACAGAATCCCGCCAAAAGATGCATTTAGCATCCAGCGCGCCCCGTTGCACTCCTATTTCCGTTTTAGTTCTATTCCTGGTAAGGATGACACTTTTGAACCTTTAAAATACCACAAATTCTGTGATGTCTGAACAGTGGTGTCAAAATTCTGTCTTGTCTAAATACAATGGTGTCGAAATTCTGTAACGTCTTTGCTTCAGAGATAGATACCGCGGCGTTTGTCTCCAAGAAGTCAGCAGGTGCGGTATTATATCAGCAGGCGGGCACGGAATCCCGCCAAAAGATGCATCTAGCATCCAGCGCGCCCCGTTGCACTCCTATTTCCGTTTTAGTTGTGTTCCTGGTAAGGATGACAGCTTAGGACCTTTAACTACCACAACAAACAAAAATACAAGTATTGACAAATTCTTTCATGTAAGTGAGATCGAGTGCTTCAAAGATCTCTTCAAAGATAGACAGAGTGAGCTTGATCTAATAGTTCCTTGTCTTCATGTTGGTAGCATTGGGAATGAACGCCTTCTTAATTCAGACGGGTTATATGGCGGCCATTATATTACGTGCGGCTCAAAATGGTCGCCATATAACCCGTCCGATTTATGAAAGCGCTCATGACGCCAGAGCAACTATTTGATGAAACGCACTTTACCGCAGCGTTTGTCTCCAAGAAGTCAGCAGGTGCGGTATTATACCGGCAGGCGGGCAGGCACAGAATCCCGCCAAAAGATGCATCTAGCATCCAGCGCGCCCCCTTGCACTCCTATTTCCGTTTTAGTTGTGTTCCTGGTAAGGATGACAGCTTAGAACCTTTAGAAGACCACAGAATACAAAAAAAAAAGAAATTCTGCCATGTCTAAAAACAGAGGTGTCGAAATTCTATCCTGTCTAAATACAATGGAGTCGAAATTCTACTTCCGGTATACAGTAGTGTTGAAATGTTGAAATGTCTTGTATGGTTGCACAGTGGTGTCGAAATTCTGTCACGACTAAATACAGTGGTGTCAAAATTCTATGCTGTCTAAATACAATATTGCCGAAATTCTTTTATTTCTTTGAAAATCACGTGTTTTTCAGATAGATACCGCAGCGTTTGTCTCCAAGAAGTCAGCAGGTGCGGTATTATACCAGCAGGCGGGCAGGCACAGAATCCCGCCAAAAGATGCATCTAGCATCCAGCGCGCCCCGTTGCACTCCTATTTCCGTTTTAATTGTATTCCTGGTAAGGACGACAGTTTTGAACCTTTAAAATACCACAAATTCTGTCATGTCTGAAAACAGTGGTGTCGAAATTCTGTCCTGTCTAAATACAATAGTATTGAAATTCTGTAACTTCTTTGAAAATCAAGTGCTTCACAGATAGATACCGCAACGTTTGTCTCCAAGAAGTCAGCAGGTGCGGTATTATACCAGCAGGCGGGCAGGCACAGAATCCCGCCAAAAGATGCATCTAGCATCCAGCGCGCCCCGGTGCACTCCTATTTCCGTTTTAGCTGTATTCCTGGTAAGGACAACTGTTTAGAACCTTTAACTACCGTAGCGTACAAAAATAAAGTGTTGAGTTCCCATATAAAATGTATCATGTAGAGGTAGAATGCTTTAAGACCTTTAGGGCGTTTGTCCACAGCGCCGAGAACGAGAACGAGAACTGACAAACGCCCTTTGACACTTAAATAAATTTACACGAAATGCAATATGTCACAAGTGTAAAATGTAAAAGACACAAAATGCCAAGCTGCATAAACGCAAAAAGTGAAAATTGTCAAAAGTAAAATGAAAATATTAAGAATAACAAAATGTTAAAGTAGCAAGATAGGTATCAGATAGGAAAAAATCTTACCAATACAACACAGAAGGAAAACGCCAATCTTTATTGTGTTCCACACTTCTCGAGCATCGAATCTCGGTTGATTTCCGAGAGTGCAGTGAAAGGTAATGGCTTCCGTCCGCAGCGTCGTCTGATCCGGCCCCGATATCCCTCCGATATACTTATTATAGAAAATGCTTTCTTTCCCGTACCTTCAAGCCAAGCGTCCTTGTTCTGTGGCCCCGGATTAGAATTGCATCACCCCACACATCATCCCATTTCTTTACTGTGTCGTGCGTGTATGCACCGTTGAACCGCCTGACATGCATAATGAATACCCTTGGTGAATGCGTATGTCCAGCTGGACTCCAGCCGTGCCCTGTGCTGGAGAATACTGCGCATACTGCGTTTGAGGCAACAAGGGTAAAACTTGGCGCCCCACGCGCCGCTTCCCTAATTTGTAGTAAAACCGGTAAAACCACTGATCTGGATATACAGATCCAGATTGTTCCACTCTTCTCGAGCATCGAATCTCCGATGTTTTCCGAGAGTGCACTGAAAGGTAATGGCTTCCGTCCGCAGCGTCGTCTGATCCGGCCCCGATATCCCTCCGATATACTTATTATATAAAATGCTTTCTTTCCCGTGCCTTCAAGCGTCTGTGTGGTCCCGGATTAGAATTGCATCACCCCACACATCATCCCGTTTCTTTACTAGGTGTCGTAATTTTGCACAGTCGATCCACCTGCCAAGCATGGTGAATGCTTATATCCAGCTGGACTCCAGCAGTGCCCTGTGCTGTCTTTCACAGATATTACTGCACGTACTGCGTTCGATGCAAAGGTGAAACTACTGATCTGTTTATTGCTGTCCACCCCTGGCCTGCTGATGCGGTTTCTTTGGGTGAAACGCGCCCACTCAATAAACCTGCACGGGCTCTCATTACGGACCGGAACGGAACGGTGGGTCAAAGGCTCCCACAGACCAGCGACACTAGCGAGACTTTCTGCGTCAGCTCGCGACAAAGACGGTCGCATTTGTCGCGAACTGTCGAGAGATATCGCGCGATAGTTAGCGACCGCTGTTGGCGAAAACTGTCGTGACCTGTCGCTATCCATCGTCGGTGCAGGTCTGTGGGAGCCCTACAAAGAGCCCAACCGATCTTTCCGTCTCGCCTCGCCTTCTTCTTTTCGTGTGGGACACCGAGTCGTTCAACGACCCGATGAACCCTGATGTCAGAGTTTTCCATCCGCCTACTGCAAGCAGCAGGCCTCTGACATGGTTGTGTAACGACCGCTGGAGCCTTTGCGTGGCAGGCAGGCATACTAACCACTGCGCCACATCGGCTGTCATCGTCTGTCAGCCCAACCGATGAAATGCCTGCTCTGCTACGCTTAGCGAATGAGTTCTTTGCTTGTTCTTTGGCTTTGAATCTACTCAGAATAACTTGTCTGTGTGCGAAACCCTACCTCCCAAAACTACAAATAAAAAGAGAAATTATAGAAGAAAATTTATTGATTTCAAAACTTGTAAATAGCACATCACAACGACAAATCACTTAACAAAAACCAACGACACACAAAAATTTACAAACGAAGACACCGCAGCAAAAATTTCCATTTCATAAACATCACATCACAGGCACTCGCTGCTGTTTAGGCCGAAAGCTTTTTAGTAGCAAGGGGGCTAGCCTTGCCAGCTAGGGAGCAGTATGAGGGTCTATCCGCCGCAGGAGCAGCCTGACCTTCGTCGTCGGCGCCGGTAGGACGAGCGGCGGCGGCGCCGGCGGCAGCTTCTGCGTCGCCGGCGCCGGGACTGTCGCACTCTGTACCGCCGGTCGCGGTATGTACACCTGCAATGTAAAACATGTAATATAAATAATTTTCAGAAAGCGCCAGGTATTTGAGGCAAATGGTTCAAAGACACACGAACGTTGGAAAATAGAAGCTGACATGCACAAGACACTTGTAAGAAAGCAACGAAGCCCACGTCTTTTCTTTTTGTAATCGCCAGTGTAGAAAAATCAAGTATAAGCCAAAGAAAATAGGAGTGGTAAAGGATAAACAAACCAAGGATTTACAGTAATGGAAGGACCTGCAAAGATGTAAACAGTGAGGAAACCACGTTCTTGATGGTGCCTAGAGAATTTAAGAAAGACAGTGATAATGTGGTGGAGCCTTGACATTGCAACTGTCTGGTCATTGTAGGTAGCAAGTATAAATAACGCTCTGTACAACAACAGGTGTAATTTAATGAAGTTTTTAGTAGCAGAACATATCAAAGCTTGTTGTTGTACAAAGTGGCAAACGTAGAGGGCGTTAGAATAAAAGGGTGAGGGCGGTTATAGAACGTTTTGTGGGGGTGATATTAGTTGTAATCCAGATTACATGACTTTACAGAGTTGAATATGAAAGTGAAACAAACAAGATTGGCTCACCTTTTGAATCTGCCTCGGATGCCGTGTGATCTTGCTCGGCAGCGAGTCTTTTTCATTTTACGCCTGCAACACCTAGCCATCTTGCAGCAGGCAACTTCTCACTTGAAAATTTCTCAATTATTCTTCATAAATTATGTATCATTGCATGTAGGTAATAAATACCTACGCAATGATGTGATTATTTTTCCACTTTCACGTAATTTTGGTCATAATTTGATTTATAGAAAATATTTTACAAAATTTGTTCACGCGTTGGAGACAGCCGAAAAATTTCTTTTGTTTGTGTCATTTGTGAAATAGAATGTTTGATTATTCTGACAGTTTTCAAGTTTGATTTTCTTTACAATATGACAGTGTTGAAAAGAAGGTTAAATAGTAGAGTTCTACTCTCAGGTAATTTCTATACAGTTTTAGTCAGCAGCTGGCCTTGGGATGGCAAGGGGATGGCTAATTCGAGCAAGGATGGTAGGCCGTCGATGCTCGAAGGGTTACATACATAGCGATGATTTTACTGATCTAGGCTGCCCAAGGTCAGCTGATGGGATTTCTATAATTTTGAATGAAAATATGAAAGCAAGGAAGCTCGATTGCTCGGTTTTTACGCCCCTAATAAGTAGATAGGTAAAAGTGTATCTTGAATTCTTATAATAAACTGAACGGCCAACAATGATTTTCATGGTCATGCATATTAATGGTTAGATTCTCTTGCTGCCGGCAGTACAGAAAACACGTTAATTATGGACAAGTACTTTTCTTTCCCGGATTTTTCGTATAGTAATTAAAAAGTTTTTCGCGCAAAATTCTCTCCAATCCAAATCCGACGTACCAAGACTAAAAACAGGTGTGTTAAAATTATTTATCCTCCATAAAAATGTTCTCCGAAAATTCACAGCTAGCAGACGTAATAATCCCCCTAAGTAAACCTGTCGGACCAACACAATTTATGACAATTAAAATTCCAGCACAAGTACGTACACAAGTTAGCAGTTAGCGAGATATTTTTGAGAATACTGGGTCTTTGTTTATGGGCAGTGATAGTTGAAGTAAGCCGAGCTGAAGTGAGAGCTAGCGTAGTCTGTAGAAGTATACCGGGAGTAACGGAAAGGGTATAACAAGCCGAAAGGAGGTCAAGGTACTCATGAAACTGAACAACTTTCCCCATGGAACATGGGTCGAAATGTGAAAAAAAAATTTGGACCTCCCATACAAAATCTCCGATCAGCTGATTGATTTACTATGGGAGGTCCAAATTTTTTTTTCATATTTCGACCCATGTTCCATGGGGAAAGTTGTTCAGTTTCATGAGTACCTTGACCTCCTTTCGGCTTGTTATACCCTTTCCGTTACTCCCGGTATAGTACTGAAGATTCAATGTGCTAGGAAGGTTCTGAAATGGTAGGTGCACGTTAGAAAGCGATGCCCGGGATAGCCTTCTACCAGGTAGAACGTTGATATTGACGGTCTGCAGACGTAATAGCCCAAAATCGCGGTCGAAGACAGATCTTGAAGTCGTGGAGTGTTTTGCATAGAAGTTGAATGAAGGACGGTCATTCATTTGCAGTCAGTTATGTCCTCACAAGTTCAAGTGTCTTGATTTATGCAGCCCCTTGTTAATTAGTACCTATTTGTTTCCATACCGTTACGTTTGTCACCTTCCCATTACTGTAATTGCGACGGACCCGACATATCCCGCGCGTGTGAAATTTTCTTGAAATAATGCCGTGTAGGCGCGAGGGGAGACGGGGGCAGGTTGAGAGGGGGGCAAGGTGTAAAAAATATAAAATCGCTCGGACGGTCCGCTGGTTATAAATGGTTGGTAATTAGGGCACACACCGCCGGCCACGGAGATAGAGATACACCGAGAGAAAAGTATATATTCAACAACAACTGCTAATATCTATAACTTGCTCACGTAAATAACCAATCCCAGGTTGGCAACATTGTTGTTTCCATCTCTATCATATTATATGACATATAAGCAGGATTTGAATAATAATGTTGTCAATTCAAGATTGGTTCTTTTTCTGCGCAAGTTATATACATCAATTTACTGCTGGGTATGAAGCTTCCTATTAGGTATTATTTGCTATACTCACCAAACAACTTTTATATTGTATTCACAGAGAACGTTGTTGCCCACTCTGTGAATTTATTCTGCAGTATCCTTTTTAGATAGTCATAGGGAATGATACCGTGATTACTGATAATAGTGATAATCTAACCTAGCACTATATGGTAGAGCAATGCTAAAATTTTGTTCGTTCGCTGAAATCATACAGCATCGACGAAAGTGGAACGATGGAGTGTACGTATATTACTTGCAATTTCATTGACAAAAGGCGATCGATTACAATATCACAACGGTCAAAAAAGAAAGTTATTAAGTCCATCTACTGTATCTCTAGCCTAAACTTTACACTTTTTCCTAGCTCAGTTATATGTTCACTTTTTGCGCATATTATCCTTTTAGCACCGCGCACTATATCCTAAGAGGGGTTGTACAGGAGTGGGGGGAGGGGTGTAGTTCACGAATTATGACCGTTTTTATTACACCCCCTCTTCACACGTGGAACCGCTTCCTGTAATAACCGCTGTTGTACAACACTATGAATATAATCTAAGGTGGGTTTTTATTATTCTAAAAGCGTTGTCTTAGGATGCGTTCATATGGGGCTTTGAAAGTTCCGCGTGGACAATAACTCATATACAAGTAAGTACCCTCGAAGACAAGTACCAACAAAAAATAAATAAGAAAACAAATTATCCCAAAAGATATCAATACTTACATAATTATCATAAAATGAAGCTTTTTGCGTTTCTCTGTCTGCCTGTCGTGTCGTTGTATCCGCTAACTCCTCCTTAACCACGCAACGGATTTAGGTGCATATTTTTTGTAATAAATAGAGTGATTCAAGAGGAAGGCTTATATGTATAACACATGCCAGGAAAATGCCTTTTTCCACGCGGGAAAATGAGTTGTAGTGGTACAGCTAACGGGCCGCTAGTAAAAATCATGACGTGACGCATAAAATGCAACATGCATTTTCGCGGAATGCGCATTTTTGATAAAAATTCACATTTTCATCGATGGCTTTATTTTATCTTAGACAAGCAAGTAGTTGGGTGTGTACACCATGAAAAATCGAGATATACGGCTGATGCGAATAATAAGATTTCCTTTGTCACGATTGATCTTTGGGTTGCTGAGATGGGTTTTCGAAGTGGGGCCACTTGGAATTTTGCTGCAGGTGGGAGGAGGAGGGGGGATGATTAGCTTTACCGAAGTCGAGGCTACCGAAGGATTTTGGTACTAGCTTATGTTATGTATCATCGTTTAAATCGCCTGTCAGACTATCATACATACATACATAACGCCTATATCCCTTGTGGGGTAGACAGACCGACGACAATACGTAAACAGTTGTTAAAAAAACCGGTTATTTTCACCACAATGTCAGAATATGAATTGTGGAATCCTGCTTATTTGGGGTTTTTATCCTTATTTATGGGGTGTAAGTTTGATTTGTGAGTAAGTTTGCCGTGTGATGCCGGCTTAGAATAGCATCACCCCAATTCTACCCGTGGGTGTCGTAAAAAGCGACTAAGCGATAATTATCCAGGGAATGGGCAGCAGCGTTCCCTGTGAATTAAACATCTTGCACTGCGCTCGCCAATCCGCCTGCCAAGCGTGGTGAGTACGGCAATACCCCCCAATATGGGGGAGTCCTATGTCCAGCAGTGGACTGTTGTGGCTGTAAAGGGGGGGATGGGGTGTAAGGAGCCCTACCAACACCTTCGGGGCCCAAGCCAACCTTATCTGCCCGTGGTGCGCCTTGCTGGTCAACGGACGAGGCAATGGCGACCCGCCAACCCGCACTGGATCAGCGTGGCGGGTGACGATCCAACCTTCCCTAAATAAACATGGCAGTACAACTAAAACCATGGCCCCAAGTTCCCGGCGGTTCCAGTTGCAGAACTGGCGTTGACGGGCGCCGGCCAAGCACTGGAACCAGGGGTGCTGAGAATCCCCGGGCGGCGCTCCTTCGTCAAACGACCAAAGCAAACGCACCCACGGACAACCGACGTAGATTATCACTGATGACATATAACACGCGTACTTTAAGGACCGACGAGAAGCTCGCCGAGCTGGAAGAAAAGATAGGCAGGCTGAACTAGGATATTATAGGGTTGTCTGAAATCCGAAAAGAGAAGGAGGACACGATAACCCTCAAATCCGGTCACCTGTTCTATTACCGGGAGGGCGATCAACAGTCCCAAGGTGGTGTCAAGTTTATCGTGCACAAGTCCCTCGTCAACAATATCATCTCTATCACCAGCATATCAAGCAGGGTGCCGTCCCTGATACTCAGAATATCTAAAAGATATTCGCTGAAGGTCATACAGGTTTACGCACCGACCTCGAAACACCCTGACAATGAAGTAGAAGTTTTGTATGAGGACATCTCACAAGCCATACATGCTACAAAGTTGCCCTACTGTGTTGTAATGGGGGACTTCAACGCAAAGATGGGCGAGAGAAGCGGTGATGAGTTGGGGGTGGGGCCATTTGAATATAGAGATCGGAATCCGAGGGGCCAGATGCTGGCCGAGTTCCTGGAGAAGGAGGAACTTGACATGATGAACTCGTTCTTCAGAAAGCTGCCTCATAGGAAATAATTGATATGTGAATCAATAGCAGTCCTTCGAGCAATGTGGCCTGCCCATTGCCACTTCAGCTTACTGACTCTCTTAGCTATGTCGGTTACCTTGGTTCCTCTACGGATCTCCTCGTTTCTGATTCGATCACGTAGGGAAACACCGAGCATAGCTCTCTCCATAGCTCTTTGAGAGAGTCCTAGTCTATTTAGGAGGCCGACAGTTAGAGACCACGTCTCGGCACCGTAGGGCACTGGCATGACACACTGTTCAAACACTTTCGTCTTGAGGCACTGAGGAATTTTGGACGTAAAGATGCTGCGTAACTTCCCGAATGCTACCCACCCGAGCTGGATTCGCCGCATGACCTCTTTCACAAAGATCTTCGTTAGATCTTCCTAGTTGGACTGTTTGTCCTAGATAGACGTATTTGTCCACCACTTCGAGTATCGAGTTCCCAACTGATATTGGGGTGGGCGCTACATGAGAGTTGGCCATAATTTTCGTCTTGTCCATATTCACCTTGAGGCCCACTTGCTGGGAAACCCGATTTAGGTCCTGTAGCATTTTGCTGAGATCTTCGAATGACACTGCCATAAGTATGGCCAACGAAACTAGATAATTAATGTAAACAACTTTTGTATGACTCGGTGACAGTTATTACAATCTATCTTTATCTGTCATATGCTATAATGTCAGCTGTCTCTTTCAGATTTGTTTACACTTTTTATCTCGTCTGGTTGGCCTTACTACGATATCGTCAGCAAACCGAAGGTGAGTGATGTAGGTATTCGCCATTGATACTGATGCCAAGTTCTTCCCATTCCAGGAGCTTGAAGGCACCTTGCATCGCATTGGTGAAGAGCTTCGGAGATAGTACATCTCCTTGTGTTACACCCCTTTGCAATGGAATAGGCGACATGGTTTGATCTTTTATTCGAACTGACATTGTCGCGTTTCTATATAAACACTTCAACACTTCGATATACCTTTAGTCAATGTGGCACCGCTGTAGAGCCTGCAGTACTGCTCACGTCTCGATAAAATCAAAGGCCTTCTCATAGTCCACAAACACTAAACATAGTGGCAAACTGTGCTCCTCGGTCTTCTGTATAATCTGCCGCAGCGTAAAAATGTGATCTATGGTACTGTACCCTTTTCGGAACCCGGCTTGTTCGGGAGGCTGGAAGTCATCAAACCTGTGAGCTAGACGATTCGTAATAAATAACCCTCAAATTCAGCTTGTAAACATGACTCAGAAGCTAGATGGGCCTATAATTCTTAAGGAGAGTCTTATCACCCTTCTTAAAAAAAGCATCAATACGCTTCTGTTCCATGCTTCTGGCGTCACACCTTCGAACAAGACTGAATTAAAGAGCTTCTGAAGAACTTTAAGTACTGGTGTTTTACCCGCTTTCAGTAGCTTTGATGTGATTCGGTCTTCGCCCGGCGCCTTGTTGTTTTTGAGCTGTTTAAGGGCCATCCTAATCTCATATAAGCTGATGTCCGGGATATCTTCGGTATAGTGTCGGGTAACTTTTGCTCTAGGGTCTGTTGAGCTATTAACAGGTTTTAAAACTGAAGTGTTTAGCTGTCCATAGACCCGTTCGATCTCCCTCAGTGCCTCTGGCCTCGTGGACGCTACCCTGCCGTCTTCCATCTTCAGCTTTGTTAGCTGGCTCTTCCTAATAGACTGCTCCCTGGCGAAAGGCAAGGATTAGTCAACCAAATACTCAGCCTTACTACACGATGTGCCAAAACTATTGATAAAATATGCTGAAGAAAATTATTTGCAAGTGCCCAAAAGATGTACCGAACTTTTTTATTATTAAATTATTATTTTTTTACTGTCTAATTCTCCTAATATTATTCCAGAATTGATATACTGACAGTTGATTTAACCGAAAATGATATCTAATATAAGCTGGTATCAAAACGCGACGGAGTTATTAGCCTCAACTTCATTAAAGCAAAATACCCCCCTTTCCCCCCACCTGCAGCAAAAATCCGGGTGGCCCCACTTCGAAAATCCATCTCAGTAACCTAAAGATTAATCGTGCCAAAGGAAATTTTATTATACTCTTCAGCCGTATAATTAGAGCTACACACGCCACTAAAGACAAGTACCGGTGCGGGGCCACGAAAAGTGTGCTGTAGCGAGAAAATGAAATATCTACCGTACTTTTGCCACCAGTGACATTTTACGACTTGACACGTTTTATGATTTAGGACATTTTGCGAATTGTGATGTGAAATATTGAAATACAAATTATTTTGCGTTTTGTGATATTATGCGACTTGTGAAATTTCGAAAATTATAACATTTGGCGAAATGTGGCATCTTGCGACTTGCGGCATTTTGTGACTAGTGGCATCTTGCAAGTAAGGAAATTTTGAAAATTTTGTCTTTAGCTTTACCTAATTGCTGTTACATTTAGATTGCCACCGCCTTTACTAATCGCAAATCCAGCTCTTTTGTGTTAGAGAAAACGCAGGTAAATGCAATGTGGTTGTTAAAGTAAGTTTTTTTTTAATATACGCTTGTGCCGTTTTGCAATTTCAGACATATTGCAACATAGGCTTTTTTTTATATAAACGATGGGTATGCATTTGTCCGCAATCTCACCTGATGTTAAGTGACGATGCAGACGATGATGGAACATGCTCGCCCAGATAATGCCTATTCACTCTCGCCTGGAAAAGGCCCAGTGCTATTTTGTGACTTAGGATATTTTTCACCAAGTTGACTTAGGTAGGATAAATTTTCCGATTTGAGTAATTTTAAAAGTTTTTCGATAAGATCATTATAATTTTTGAAGCTAATATTTCATGGCCCCATTCGGAACCCCACCGACCACGTTAGACGCATTGTTGAATCCCGCCGACTGCACTTTTGCGCAGGTTCGTTATTTCGAGTGCCGCCGCCTTTACTTCACTCTTGTGTTATACAAAACGCAGGCAAATTCAATGTGAAATGGTAATGGTAAAAACTAAGGACCTTGGTCCTAGGCCACAGTTTTGGTGTAGGCCGCAAAGAAGTCTTAATAGTAAATTTTTAGAGCAGACAGAATTTCATTCATCGTTATCGGGTCATTAGTCGCTTTACTTTACTCAACTATTTCAGAGGCCTGCTACTTGCAGTAGGCGGTTGAAAAAACTCTGACACCGCGCGCGTGCTAGCCGCATGATAGGAAAAACATGTATCAAAAGATAAGATGCGTGCGGCCCTCATGCGGGCCATAACCGCGCGCGTGCGAAAACACGCATGACAGGAAAAAGGCCCTTAGCCAATTAATAAAAAACCTGCCTTAATTAAAGTTTAAAGTGAAAAGTCGTGTGATTGGATAATCTTTCACGGTCTAGTTTTTCACTTTGGCGTAGCCGGGAAATGTGTCTTCATTTAAAACAAAATCCTCGACTGAGCTTAGGCCCCGGTCGGTGAGGTGGCCATATTTTATCCCTGTAATGGTTTTAAACTGACATCTGCCCTAAAAGACATCACCGGGTTTATTTTCTTGGAAATTAAAAGCGCATTTTATGTTTTACGTAAATAAAATATGGGTCTTTTCACTTAGCCCAAAATGTTTAGCTGTAAAGGTCAGTTTACACCGAGAAAGATTATTTTACAGTGACTTGGTGGGTAATATACAGGGTAAAATTTTACTAGTGACCGATAGCGAAAACTCAGAACAGAAGCTGGTGAAAAGGAACAACTTTCCCTAAGGAACATAGGTCTTCTAGCTGATTTCAGCTAGCATATGAGATGCAAATAATTTTGTTAATATTTCGACCTATGTTCCTTGGGGAAAGTTGTTCTTTATTAAGATGTAACAACTGTTTAGTAATAATGAATTCAAACACAATGTATATTGTTTATGAATAAATGGAATTGAATATCACCACCCGGTTCCGAGATTTCGCTATCGGTCACTAGCGAATTTCCTCCCAATATAAAGGTAGCACAAAAATGATAGCTTAGGTAAGAAATTTCCTAGCAAACCTAGAGTGAAAATTCTAGGTCCCAAGCTGAATGCTGATCCGTATAATTATAATATTATAACAATTCACCGCTCACCCGGCGCTATGAGATAAGCAGCTCACAGCCTCGATAATCGCTGGAGATGGTAACTCTTTATCATGGCAGCTTTATTTTGTAGTAAAGTAAGTACAGTGCAGTAAGCGTGCTATTTTAGTTGTTATAAAGGGTGTAAGGGACGGTGTTTCAAAAATTTACAGGCATGCTCAGACCATGAAACTGAACATCTTTCCCCATGCAACAAAGGGTAAAAAACGCAAAAAAACATCGACCTTCCATACAAAAATCACAATCAGCTGACTGACTTTGTATAGGAAGTCAAAAATATTTGAATAAATAGAAATCCGAAATCGAACGTTCGTATCACTGCATTACATTTGCTCAGTATTATGCCAGCGCCACTCGCTCATGTTAAGTTATACAAATTAATTATTCAAAGCTACATAGCGTTCATATTCCTACATTGTTAGTTTAGGTCAATGTCTAAACAAGGACGAACTTGGTCCAATGTTGGCCCATTGTGGCCCTCGAATAATATCGCAGATTGTTTTCTAACAAAACTGAGATTCCGCAAAATGTTTTATTGAATAGCATATTAGGTGAAGTCGGACATATTATTTTTGGAATTGGTTTGCGTGTCCTACGTCTTTTTGGTTCTGCAGACAACTAGTAATGTTACAATTGGGCCATTTTTTTTTAGTTGTTCTAATAATATGTGTACAGCTGGGATGGTTTTGTCCCAGTTGTACCCTCAATGGTACTATCCAAGAGTACAACAGGTCCTGCGGTGTTTCTCTCTTGTAGTGTAGGAATTAAGGCCAAGACAACGAACAACCCGACGAACCATAGTGTCAGAGTTTTTAAACGACAACTACTTGTTAATAGGTTGGAATAGATTTCTGAGGTGGTTGTCTGACGATGGCCATTTTAAGTAATCAGTCAGCCATGGACCATGGACGGACATTAATTGGGACTGACGTTAACGTACCATCCGAAACGCAGAACCAATGTAGCTAAATTTTCGAGGTTTCCACTAATTCGTCCTCCCAAAACTAATTTCTGAATACACGAGCTGATTTCAACGGAATTTTCCATCAGGTAATCAACATGCTACCAACATCTGTTTCGGCCACAAATCAGCGTGCAAGTTTACGTAAATTAGCCGTACACGTACGTTGTCATCGCAAAATACGCGACAGGGGTAAAGTTTGGGGCACACTGATGTTAGTTGTCGAGCATTAACTTATAATGGAAGAGCAGACTGCAGAAATGCCTATCTCATCAGGTACCACAATAGGCTAACTTTAGAACGTTCAATGACACGTAAACAAGTCGAAAGACCTATTGTGGTACCTGATGAGATAGGTATTTCTGGAGTCGGCTCTCCCACTTTTAATATGACGCAAAACGCTACTTTAAATCACTTTGTTGACATTAGGATCTCGCATGTGATCTTACTATAACAGCCACAATAAAGTTCACTGCTGAACATGGACCTCCCCCTAGCAAGGGGGTATTTGCCATACTCACCTCGCTTGGCAGGCGGGTTGGTGAGCGCAATGCAAGATGATGCAATGCGATTGCGAAATTCATCCAGGCTCTTACGACACCCACGGGAATGATATGGGGTGATGACATTCTAAGCCAGCATTACACGGCATGTGATCTGAATTAAGAATATTTTAATTTTAGTACCAGTTTTTAAATAAAAGACTCGACTGTACCATAATGTTAGGCTTAAAAACCAAGCGACAGCGACAACGACGCGCGTCGTTGTCGCTATCAAATGACTGGTTTGTATGGGAAACCAGAAAGACCGAGCGTCGGCGTTGTTGTGGCGCGCCACGACGCCGTCACGTTGACAGCGCGCTGAGAAGCTTAGAGTTTGTATGGGATGCGGTCGGGTTTTTCTACAAGACCGCAGCGACAACGACACCGTCAAAATTTGACGGCGTCGTTGACGCGCGTCGTTGTCGCGACGCTTGGAAAATAAGGGCACTTTTCCTGTCATGCGTATTTTCGCACGCGCGCGGATCTGGTCCGCATGCGGGCCGCACGCATCTTATCTTTTGATACATGTTTTTATGTTTTTCCTATCATGCGGCTAGCACGCGCGCGGAACAGGAGCGTTCTATCATCCGCATGCGGACCAGATCCGCGCGCGTGCGAAAATACGCATGACAGGAAAAGGGCCCTAAGGGTACCTTTACGCCTTAAGTATAACACGCATAATGATCTCACGAGTATGTCATGTTATAAATGACATAACGAGCAAAACAAATCACTTTGTATGCAACTGTAGAAAATTGTTCTTAGGCTCAACACTCTACCTCAGTGTGTTCAAGCTTTGTCTGTCACAGTTCTCGTATGATACGCACAAGCACAAGGGTAATGCCAGTAATACTTCGTGTGGGCCACAAACTAATTTAATGAAAGTAAGTTTGCTAGTTGCTTTAACACTTTAGCTGCTATACTAAATTCAATCAAGAATGATCATATAAGCATGCATAAAGTAAAGATAGTTAAAACGTATTTAAAATTAAAAACTTATAAATGACATGGAGGTTTTCTGAAAACCTCTATGAAATCGCGTTGCCCTGAAGTTAGTATAATTTTATGTTTGGTTCCACAGCGGTTTTGATAAAAAGATAGGTTCTTTTTCGAATAATATGAAACTATTTTAGGTAAGCAAATAAGTATGGGCTCCTCTTGCAAATGCGTTTTTCCCAAACGTGTGTCTCTACTTGTTTTAATCTTCTGTTCACTCACTTTACACAATTTCTGAACCATCCCCTAACATGAGTCGTGTGTAAAACATTCAAAGCTCACCACCCAAATATGTGTTACTCATACCTGTCCATAATTCCCAATTCTACAAGATTACTTACCGAACATGAATATTCAAGCACATTTGCATTTTGTGGGCAAATAACTCACTACTTACGTAAATAAGTGTGGAGCGTGGCGACGCGAATTTATTTTGAGACTTTCCTTGTATGGATAAAGTGCAAAAATTAAACACAAGTACCTACGTATAGATCAAATTCAATTATTATCATTTCACTATTTGTAAAGACGATGACATAGAGTAGATACATGAGGGTGCTCTCACATAGTATGTTGGCTGACCGACCGTTGCCGAACCAACAGAGTCTTTAATTTTGACGCTTGTCAAAAATGTTGTCACTTGTCAGCCATTCTTGACTTGGCTTTCTTTACAAACACTCGTTTACTTTAACATCTGAACCACCGCAAAAGGAAACTATTGATAAATGTTCTGAAGACAAAAATTACTTCATTCAAATGAATTGTTAATAATCTATTAATAAATTCAACTATTTCAGTTACAGTACCTAGTCGTTTTTATCCACGTTGGAAACATTTTTCATTATTATAATTTTCACCGGTCCCACAGACCTAAAACTGAGGCAGTAAAGAGTTGAGTAATAAATATGCTAAGTTTAGTATCATTTCTAGACAAATCCGCATCTACAGAGGATGGGTGTACCCGTGTACCAGTCACAAATTTTGACAGCAGGTGCGTTTAATACGGATTTTAGGGAAATATATTACCTATTGGGTTCATAAGCGGTTATGAAGAAGGCATGTTGATAGATAGAAGCTGGTGGATTGAGGTTATTGCTTATTAAAAGTACCTATTTGGGATGACGTACGTACATGCCTAGCATTTTGAAGGGGTAGATACTTTACTTACATTGCAGGTGTAAAAAATGCTGATCAATACTTAATAAGAATTTAAGTAACAATTTACTTCAGAATTGGCAGAGACATTGAATCAATGGATCATAAATTTTACATCAGCAAGGTATCATCTGTTAGTTCTCAAACTTAAATTTCATTTAATGCGGCCTAATTAGAGATTCTTTCACAGTTTTTTTGGACTACAAGCCAATACTAGAATTCCTCCTCAGAACCCATGGACATTCACAGACACATCAAACAGAAGATCCTCACACGAGAATACTAAGTTCTGTATTTTATCTGCTCCACCCAAAATTCGAACTCTGGACCTTTGGTTAGTGGAGCAGGTACACTACCACTTTGCAACATTGGTCGTCAATGTATCGCTTGGCTGAATAGAAGTACCTAAGTAGATGCGTTCGAACGAAGCATCTGACCCCGACTTTTAAACAATCTGCAAAATACACCGTCCACAAACATTAGAAAACCTTCTTTCTTACTAAGCGCCGCCACAAACCTAGTGAGGTATAAATTTTAATGCGTCCAACATAATGCAGTAACGTATAGTGCGACTTATCTTTCCAGTACATTTGTCCGCGGCGCTGATCCGACAAAAATGCCCTCCTGCCTTTATACCCTTTCGGCTTTCGTGTGAAGCAGAAAACCGGTGACATTGTACGGGTTAAACGTTTATTTTGTAAGGGATTCTGCTGCCAAAATCGGTGTTTGTCACAATTTGTATTGTTGTGGTGTGATATTCTGATCTTTTGAATAAATGTTGTCTTTCTTCGGAACGCAGGATCCGTGTTGCTCGATTCTCGAACTCTTTCTCTTGTCTGCCAGAAAATGAGTTTTCTTTGTGAAAATGCCCGCAAAGTAGGCGATAGGAAAGTTTGATTGGGATTATTTTCAGTCTGGTATTGCCCATTTTTTGCCGCATTCACATTTCATTTCTATGACATTTTTGACTGATTTAACTGTTGTGTGAAAGTATGATACCAGTGGAATTGTACAGGTTGATACGGTTATTTTGCTTTAATTGATTGATGTATGACGTATGTCACAGTTTTAATTATTGTGTGATCTTTTGAATAAAATGTCTTTTATATATTTTTGTCAAGAATTGTTCACGAGGTGATTTACTTGATTTAGTATCAACTCCTCTCTCTCTCTTCGTGTGGGACATCAAGTCATTCAACGACCCGATGAACCCTGGTGTCAGAGTTTTTCAACCGCCTACTGCGAGCAGCAGGCCTCTGACGTGGTTGTCGGTCATCTGACGTCTGACCGCAACCGGGACCGACGGCTTAACGTATCCATCCGAAGCACGGAACCATCTTACTTTTCGGACAATCAGGTGGTTCAGCCTGCAATGTCCTAACCAGACTGGGAACCAATTCACAAAGTGATAAATATCAACTTTGTGAGTGACCCCACCGGGAATTGAGCCCGGAACCTTCTGCGTGGCAGGCAGTCATACTAACCACTGCGCCATATCAACTCCTGTAAGTAACCTACATACACTGGTATTTTAGACTTTTAAGTATTGAGAGTAACCACTATAGCTTGACCCCAGAAAAGTGACTACAAATGCCGCTAACAGTACCTCTAGAATTATGGAAAGCTGGGATTCGTGGTTCGCTTAATTATTTCCTGCTCTGACTGCACCGCGGCTGCATAAAATATCTTAATTTAATCCCTAGAATGCATTAAGTGTTCTCCCTTTAGAGTTTTTAATTGATTGCTCGTTTTTAACCGACTACGAAAAGGTGATTATTTGTTTTTCTGTATCTATAAATAATTTTTCAAATAAAAATAAAAATACGTAATCTCCTTTCGATGCTCTTATTCATATTATTCCTATCAAAGTCATTATTTACGTAATATATATATCACTCAAACCTAATGGCCATTAGGTATGTAAACAATGAGTTCCAGTACTTTTCTATGTAACATTATCAGAAATTTATTTAAATAAGCCTGTGCACCAGCTTCAAAAACTAGTAAGACCATTAGTTCAAAACTTAAAAAGTATGTTTTTTAGGTAGATTTGTTATTGAATTCCTGAAAAACTACTGAACTGATACCGGTATCTTTTTTGGTTTAAGAATCATGTAACTCAAAAATCATGCTAAAATGTTATTGGTAAAGGTTTAATTGTTTCGCCGCTGTTAAGTCGGTATTTTTTCTAAATAGTATCGTATCCTTTTACAGCATTCTCCTTTTATAGCAGTTAATTGATTACTCGTATTTTCTTTTTTTAAGTCCCAGCAGTCCCAAGCTGGTTAAATGTTTAGCTTAAGCTTTGAGTTGGTTAAGATAAGTTTTAAAGAATGTTTTGCGGACTCGTGGACGGTTTTAATGGAGGTTCCAGTGGAACTTTTGGACGGTCGCACGAGGTTATTCAGGTTTGTAAAGCTATTAAGTTTAGTTTAGTTTATCTTTAAATAGCGGCCCGTCAGCGGTATTATCCGCAACTCATTTTCCCGCGGGAAAAATTCAAAATTTTTGATCCCCTTTCACATGTATGGGAAGGGGGTCCAAAAAACAATAAAAATATTTTTTTCTCAATATTTCTGAATTTGGGTCAACACGATCTATCTTCACACCAAATTTGATGTCGATAGCTTCAAAACTGACGAAGTTATAGGGCGCGGCATACAGGCAGACAGACAGACAGACTTGACGAAATGATAAGGGTTTCTAGTAGACTACGAAACCCTAGATCCACAAGAAGAGAAATACAAAAACTTTGTATAGATTTTAAATTGAGAGTTTTATACTTACCTGTCTGTTTCTTCCGGCAGTTTGAAAAGCTCAATAATAAAAATACTTTCAATACTAAGTAGGTCTTTACTTTCCTTCATCATCATATCAGCTAATGTAGAAGTCCAACATTGGTTTACGCTGTCTTTAGTATTTACTAGCTGGTGCCCGCGAACTTCGTCTCGCCTATGCATAGAGTTACCTAGGTATGTGCCTTCTAAAACGACACGTCATGCTAACAACTTGTCTAAATACATGGTATAATAAGATACTCCGCCTGGTATTTCTTTCCGAGACTCGTGAACCACGTGACCAACACAAGACTACGTCATCATGCTTGTGGGTTACCAGAATTACCACTCTTATGACGTTTTTTGTAAATCATTTATGATACTGTTAACTAATAAATACAATTGAAGTGTTGTTGTAAAGTTCAAGTTAATACACACGTAAATCTAAATTATAAAATTATTAAGAAATATTTTAACCCATTGTTCTGAGATTGAATTTACCCCATAACGTATTTTATTGAAATAAAGTGGCAATACTAAGTGACGTTGTTTTGTTTTTCTCTGGGAAGGAAAAACCATGTTTTATTAGACTATGTCTAAATAGAACCATTTTCATAGTTTACCCGCGCTCTTGGTGTACGACGACGTCAGGCAGACAGGCCCTTTAGTGCTGATGAAAACTGTCACTATTACTTCTCTATCGTGGATGTTGATTAGGGCCTTTCTCTACCTCAGTTTTTGAGTGATGCATGCACAATCAAACTAAGGTTGTGCCCACACGTAACTTCCGCCCGTAGCTACTTTATGGGTAATTTAGAAATATATATGCAACTAAAAACGCTTGCGTAAAAACTTGCGTTAAAACAACGTAACTTTATCGTTGGTTTTTTGTATGAGGATTTTGCATATGCATCTGACAGACGCATGCATTTGCGCTTCGCTAAAACAAAGCACTAACGGACTTACCATCGATTTGCCATCGATCCAAGCCATCGATACACATAATCGGTAACAAATTGACTGCTTTGCATCTCCTCACTTTAGGTGGGGTGGGGTCGGCTCTCCCAATATTTATGCGTCATGACTTTCCGTTTAGGTTTGTCGATTTGTTTTTAATCGTAATTTACGTAGGAATAAGTAAGTTTCCCGCGCTTATCTTAGATGTTAACGTGCTAGTATCTATATACCACAAAAAGTTTCAAGCATCTCAGTGCGGTATAAGCAGGTGCGGGACAATGGTGGAACGACAGAGGTTGCCATAGTCTAAGCTGCAGGATGTGCGCAGGCAGACATCTAAGACACCACGCCCTCAAAGACTTAATACCCCGGGTCCTTATGTCTATAGACGTACCGTGCGTGCTCGAGCCACCAGGTCTGACCCGCAAAGACGAAAAAAAAACAGACGGCATCACTCTTATCCCATGGGAGAGAGACGCTTTCTACTGTAGAATACCACCTGCGGATGCACATTTGCGGCTACTCACTTGCCGCGGACCACGCAAACCGCTGGGCTGGCGGCCGAGTTTCTAGCAAAGCAGAAAACTAAAAAGTACGCGGATCTGTGCTAGTCCTACGACTTTGTATTCGCGGTAGAGACCTCGGGTGTGTGGTGCGCTGCGGCAAGAGCATTCGTCCGAGAGATAGGCCAGCGCCTGAGGGCTTATGGCCGCGACCCTCATGCCAGCTCGTACCTGGTCCAACAGATTTCCTTAGCCATTCAGCGTGGCAATGCAGCAAGCGTAATGGGTACTTTCGGACCAGACATGAACAGGCATGAACTTAGCGTTAAATTAGCCTTTAATTTAACCGAAATAATATAGTTTAGAATTTTTTTTTGTTGTAAAAAAAAGATATTGTAAAAAAAGATACAATTATAAATCAAATAAAGAACACGAAATTTTGACAGTACGACATAGCACTTTTAAATAACTTGAAGAAAAACATTCTGATACCGCGTTTTACAAAACTATCAGCGACATCTATGAAATTATTTTTGTACTAATTTTCTTCTCGAACAACTTCTTAAAATCTTTTTTCATAATTTTCCATAAGGATGAGACTTTATATTGCAGAGAAAAAATAGTATCACCATATACCCTCGTTTCTATACCAGTAAATTTGTAAATAAAAGCTTTTTAACAAAAAATATAAACCAACGAAAACTGAAAAGCATAAAATAATTAAGCTTTGTTAGTCAGTCTTAATAAAATCATTAGTTTACAAACTATTGATAGAAGGTACTATAGTAATATTTTCGGAAATGTTTTGAGATAATATTCAATTTTATTAACTAAGTTCATAAATTAATCTAAATGTGCCTGTCTAAATGATTTTGAGTCGGCGCCAATCATAATTAAAATAATTAATCATCCATGGAACAAACATCTACCTACATGGTAAACATAAGTACATTACGCTTCAAAATGTGCCGCAAAATATAAGAATTTACTGAATTTTTAAGGATCCTCCCATCAGATCCTGACCTGATGGCAATGGGACCACCTGGGCAGTGCACGCTTTCAAACAAAAAAAGAATTTTTCGAATTGGTCCAGGCGTCTCTAAATGATCGGTGAACATACATAAAAAATAAAAATAAAAGTTCGGGACGAATTGAGAACCTCCTCCTCTTTTGTTTTTTCGTCGGTTAAAAAAAGCTTTGCCGAACCAGTTAATGGGTTTTCCCGTGGGATTGAGACATTTTCCCGAAGTAAAATGTATCCTAGATGTTGACCCGTGTAATAAGCAATCACTGTACAAAATTTGGTGAAAATCCGTTCAGCAGTTTTTGCGTGAAAGAATAACAAACAAACAAACAGACAGACAGACAGACAGACAGACAGACAGACAAACAGACAAAAATTTTTTTACTTGTTGTTTGGGTTTCTATATCTTGAACACTATTTATTACAAATACTCTTTTTCAAATCTATTTCATGTACAGACTTTAGTTTCGTTACTGTTTTATTATATGTATAGATAATTCCAAATAAATTTAATTTAAAGTAAATAATTTTGTGTTTCATTTTTGGGCTTCATTTTTAAGAAATTAATACATAAAATGAAGCCGGTTTTTTTGCGTTTCTATGTCTGTCGAGATGATAACTCCTCCTAAACGCACGGAAGGTTTACCTAATGCATAACACAAGCAGGGGTGTGTCAGTTGTAGATCCAAATTTCGACGCTCGTCGCTGCTATCGCTTATTTGACTGTGGCGGCAGAATTTAAAATTGGAATGAAAAAATTATTGTCAGTCAATTCATCTGTGACAAAGACACTTCTATGACAAGACTTATCAAAATTTCAACGTGGCGTCTGTTGTTGATTAAATTTTCGGTGAAATTTACTTTTGATTTAGTGGATTTATTCGTGCATTATTTATTTCTCAAGTTGTTGATAAGAGATTCTACCTTCGCAAAACCTTCGGATGCGTGGACCATGACCTGAAACGTGGTAGGTAAGCTGTACCTTTTTAGGTTACGGGGTGATTACCTAAATATGATGATTCTTCATTTGGATATGTTTGCTCGTGGTTCTTTGTGTGTGCATAAGTGAGCAGTGCAATTTTTTGTGTACAATTTGCTGCATTTAATTATTTATTTAACATGAAGGGTTTTCCTTTCAGATCAAAATGCTTTGAGTGACCATAATTACTTCAAGACCCGATCTTATGATAATGATGATGATTCTGACCTCACCTAATTTGTGGGAAAAGCAAATATTCATGTGCAACCTTCGCCCATTTTTGTGAACACTTTACAAGCTTCTACATCTTAAAACGCCAGGCCGAAATAACTTTATCATGTATGTTGAATTAATTGTTATCAAACATCGCAATGGAAATTTCCGATAAAACTCTTTGTAAGTGGTAATGTGGTAAGTTTGTAAACTACTTTGAATAAATGTATTATGAAAATTTAATAAACTGACAATTTAATCCTATTTTCTGAAGTTTTATTCACAATTTCTTATTATTTAATCAACATCAATACAGTATACCCTACAGTAGAACGCCGCAGTTTTATCGATAATGACCGCACAGCACTAATAATCGATGGCGATGAATGTTTCGATGGACAGCACTATTAATTATACTACCTTTTTGGATTTACTATCTCCTTATGGTCCTAATTAACATCTATGGTTAATGCGCGACACTAGCGCCAAGAGATGAACAATAATGTAGTGGGATATGTAATCTGTGGTAGTGGGACAAGTGACTGTCGTATCTGTAGCTAGTCTACATATTTAAGTTCATCTGTGAACACAAGGAAAATGTTTTTATCCCGCGGGAAATTGATTTGCTGCGGGTGAAACCTCTGAGACGGGGCGGTAGTACAATATAAAATTTTCTTTCTGTATTTCTGCATTTTCTGGCATGAGAGTCAAGTTTCCCGCCTAACAAATAGGCTTTGGTTTGAATCGACGGAAATCTCTCGCGGTGCCACCAGCCCACCACAAACCCAGCAAGAGTCTTTAATTAAAATTTACCAATCAGAGAAAGGGAAAATGTGGAGTGAGCTCTTCGTGTGGGACACCGAGTCGTTTAACGACCCGATGAACCCTGGTGTCAGAGTTTTTCAACCGCCTACTGCAAGTAGCAGGCATTTGACGTGGTTGTATAACGACCGCCATCATAGACAGTAACCGGGACCGACGGCTCAGCGTGCCCATCCGAAACACGGAACCATCTTGCTTTTCGGACAATCAGGTGGTTCAGCCTGCAATGTCCTAACTAGACTGGGAAAAAATTCACAAAGTGATATGATAAATATCAACTTTGTGAGTGACCGCACCGGGAATTGAACCCGGAACCTTCTGCGTGGCAGGTAGTCATACTAACCCCTGCGCCACATCGGCTGTCTTTAAAATAAACAAAATTGTAGCTAGAGAAAACAAGTTCTCTTATAAGATTAAGATTCTGCCGCGCAATGTCATTTTCCCCGCTGTAAGGTAAGTACTTGTTTTCCCGTGGGAGTACGATGTTTTCCATCGGAGGCAGTAAGATATTTTTTCGTGGGTTTAACATGTTTTCCTAGGTATTTACTTGCAGTTGCTGCACTAACAAGCTCATCTAATTCATGATGAGTGACTATGGTGAGTACAGGTACCTACATATAACATTATAATAAATTAGTTAAGTATTTCAAAAGTAACAGGAGAGAGTAGCGTCCAGTTGTATCGGAGATCAAGATCTACTTCGTTAGTAGTATTTAAAGTTTAAGCTGTTTTTGTTTGCTTGACTCCCTCCATCTTATTATTTACTCCAGTTTATCACAGAAAACGTCGACCACTGTTTTTTAATTAAACAATATTTGCTCCTATGTTCAACGATGAGGCATTAGAGTGGCGGTGGTGGTTCTTATGATGAGAATATGGCTGGAAATTTAAATGATTTGAGGAAAAAGATGCAATCTACCTAAAGGATGAGACCCCAAAAAGATCTCCTTCTATAGGGTGTTCTGAAACGGTTACTAGGGTTCATTAGAACATAAAAAGGTTTAGGTTTTACGTACTACTACGTAAGTTATACGTATTACGTACTAGGTACTAAGCTATCGCTTCAAAATGCAAACAAATATTAAAGAGCTCCAATACTTTTATTAGATGACAGAGAAAAAGCTTATAAAACGACTGCTCTCTAAAAAACATTTTACTTTTATTTCAGACACGAAAACGACATCTCAAATGTAGATGAAAAATTCAAGTTAAGTGCCCACACTTTCTTTCTCCATAGTCATGTCGTAAAGCAGCTATTTCGTCCCGCCGTAACTTTCTTTCGAAACTATTCGCGCGAAAATCTTTAAAAATAAAGTGTCCACATAAACCTTATCTTAACCAGCGTTTCCGTTGAAAACTATTACATCTTTCACTCAATAAAATACGGACTCCTTTCATTTACATTCTGCGTTCGTCCCACATAGCAGAAGCCATAAATTGGTCGTGAGACTTCGTTCGGATACTTTTACTAAGATAGGTTTTGAATCAATCGCTTATTTTTGTTTCCATTACTTGCGCCTTTACGCCATGGCTTCATTACCAAGTCCGTAATCATCTTGTAAGTACAACCAAAAATACAAGGAAAAGCATGCACACTAGACCATGTGACTGCTCGTCGTCGGTTCCTTATTTAAAAATCACATATTTAACGCAAAACGTCACGCCATACAAACGAGAATTTTAAATTTTGATCGACTTAAACATGAAAATCAGAGTATATTTTTCAAAAAGTTTTATGTGAAATGTTGAAGGCACACGTAAATTTGTCGCAAAACTACTTATGGTTTAAATACAAAATTAATAATGTACCTATGTATTTTATGTTCTTCGAAAAATTACAAAATCCGGGCTCGTACCCGGATTTTGTCATTTTTCGAATTCTTATTTTTATTTAAGTTTCATAAGTAATTTAGAGGCTTTGTGTGTGTCTTACAGAGAGCTAGGATATTGAACTTTCTTAACAGTAGAAATGGATGCCAAAAATACACTCGTGCAAAACTTTTGCTCCAGCTAGTAAGGTCGTATAAATTGGACCTTTCCCTTTATCGCTGATCGAGAAAGAAACAATATGAAGCGGATCCGAACCCCTGCCGGCGAAGATTTGTTCTGAATTACGGTTAACATTGACCTAAGGCTGTGCTTGCTTTTTACTTACTCGGAGAATTATAGGGAAAAAGTCCATGGTAGCAAATCGGTCTTACGGCCATTGAGATTGTCTGATTTCAAGCATAGCGTGTGATCAAGAAGTAAAATGATAAGAAATTTTACCAGCTACTATGCATTGAGGCATTATTTAACCTGCCTCTTTAGAGGATCGCCAAAGACTGATTATTCATAGAGTTTACATTATAAACCAGTGTTGGATCATCTCTTAAAAGGGTAAGTTCAGGGAAATCACATCAATTGGTCTTAGGTGGCTAATGCGGCTACACATCGAAGGATAGTTTGTATGCTGCTGGTAGTACCTACGCAGGTATGTACTTTAAAGATTGCCCTGTGGTGTCTGCTTAGAAGAGCATCACCCACGACTTTCCTTTGAGGGATTTGACAGCTGATGTGTAGATATTTAAATTTTAAGCAACAGGTTTTCAAATTGTCTGCGAAGTTACTGAAGAAGATACGTCCAACAGAGCGAAGTGGAGAGAGAAGACGAGAAAGGCAGACCCCACCATCAGATGGGAATAATAATTGCCAAGGAGAGAGAGAGGTTTTCAAATTGTCTCTATGGTGAAGCACAGGCTTCTGAATAACTCTCAAACTTTTGTCACACATGGTGTAAATGGCTGTTTTTTTACAGTCGTTTACGCTCTGCCTACCCGCATGTAATGTAGGCGTGTTTTATGTATCTTTAAAGATTAGCTGGCACTTAATAACGCTTTTTGGTGAGAAATCAATGTCCTTACTCATTACTGAACTGATAGAGAATCTGCTATGAAAAGAACTGATTTGTTCAGTTATGTACACAGGAAGAATCCTAAAAACTGTCGGAAACTAAGTGGACTTAGTATAATTTATAAAATATCCGCTGAAGAAAGAAAGTAATTTACAATTCAGTATTATTGTGACAACGCTTGCGTGTATGAAATACTGGACATTTCCTGCACTTGGTAATTTATTATGACGAATGTAGCCACGGCTCTACGGCACACCGGACACTCGTCGTTTTCGTGTGAAAAAGAAATAAGTTCTAACTTATTCTATGGTACAGAGTTTTTGTTTGTACTCATAGTTTAGTATCTAAAACTAGGCTGTTTTGTAAGGGGCAAACTCCACAGAACAGCGACGCGACGTGACGTCTGTCAGACAAGCGATCGTCAGCCTTTATCGATGCGACGCGCGTCTCACGTGTGTAGCTTTGTCACTTCTGTTTCAAACAATTTATATGGAAACGGGTTCAACCGTCGCGATGTCGCACATCTCACGTCTCACATCCGACGATTTTTTGTTTGACAGGTGTAATCTTACGTCTCACGTCTACTCTGCGGACCTTGTGCCTAGGACGTTTCCAAATGTATGTGTATTAAACACAGAAATCAAAATGTCATTCGCGGCCCCCGCGCGAAAAAGGTTTTATTTGTCTATGGTATTAAACAATATTATTGGAAACCTTGTCTTTTCAGACAAAATACAAACAATATGAGATGAAAGAAACAAAATAAAAATGACAGTATTGCCATTAATTTTGCCTATTATCAAGTTACTTTTACTTAAAAGTACCTGAACGCCTACACAGATGCCTATGAGTTATTGAGATATTTTTGAATATGGGCTACTAAATAATTTCATGCTAGGTATTTTTATCTTAGATATAATGTAAGAAATAACGCTCAGATAATGTACCTATAAAGCTTTTAGTTTCACCTGGCTATTATTAACATTCAAATTTAAAGCAATTTTGAAATGGCTCATATTTTCGAGTTCCACCGAAGACCGATTATAAATTCACGAAATGGCTGCATTATAGAACAAACCTAGCATTTGGAATCGGCTATAAATTTGGAATCACCTGCAAGCATTCTCTTTTGGAGCCATTATATTAACGCGTGTTAGTCTACGATAGTCTAAAACTATAGATATTCTTAAAATGCAAATTATTATACTCTAATTGATTTTTTTACCTCTTTATCATTTCAGACGTTTGTACAGTTGTACAAAAGTAGTCAGCATGCAGTGTGAGAGTATCTATGATGGAGCACCAGTGTGTTAGAAAACTGTAATGCTGTAAGTAATTCAATTTTTTTCAGTGAATATGCAGTGTAGGAGCACCCAGAAATTAAACTTCGGACGCAATGCGCAGCGTTGTGCGCTGTCAATGTGATCGAGTCGCGCCAATTTGCATGGCGTGCCTCGTGGCACTACTCTTTTTGACAGCGGCAGCGTAGTTCGTCAAGCTCCCCGCGCATGGTCGTCGTAGAGATTTTCCTCTCGACTAACAGTTCAATAATTTTATTATTAATAATTGTGGAATAATTTTATTATTAAACAAGATACTTTTTTCTGTGTCTCCATGACCGGAGTTAAGTCATCTGTGTAAAAACTTAAATCTATTACATTCACAGGAATGGGTATTATGTTCCTTTTAATTAATGGATAATATCTTACGCTGGCTGGCATTGTCCAATAGTCAATAGAACTGAAGATTTCACATTCTCAAATTCTAAAGTTGAATTTGAAATTACTCAGATTTCTAGAAATTGAATACTTGATAGGGTTCAATTTAAATTACCAGACAGGTCTTTGTGTATTAGGTAAGTACTATGCATAAAATTTTATTTAATGATGCGCTCTGATTGACATAAGTACTTATTTTTTCAATTCATTTAGGTACTTAGTTTGGGACACCGAATGATTGTTTTTCATCACCTTGTTACGACTCCGACACGAAAAAGATAGAAGAAGATAGTTAAAGCCACAAGTTAGGGAAACGGGGATGCCAATAGGCATAGGTACATATATATTTCCATTCTAGCGTTTGCAGCGCTTGAAGCCATGTCAAGACGGTGGTCGTCTGGAGTCGCAGTCGCTGTATTGCTGAATAATTTACAGACGCACACGAATAACCCCTCACATTGTACGAGCTTACCTTCGGCTTTGGCTTACGTATACCTACAATGTGTTAAGATAAGACAAATTTAGGGATGACCAATGTGAAGGTATTTGTATTCATTTAAGAGCGAATAAGCATAGGTGCCTGCGTTTGCTTAAAAATGCTGTCAGCCCGTCGTTGCTGCCGATCATATTCAGCAACCAATGGTCGGAGATTCTTTACCAACACTGAACCACATTTGTCGTCAGAAGCTACTTTCCATTCTAGCGTTCGCAGCGCTTGAAGCCAAGACGGTGGTCGTCTGGAGTCGCAGTCGCTGTATCGCTGAATAATTTACAGACGCACACGAATAACCCCTCACATTGTACGGGCTTACCTTCGGCTTCGGCTTGCGTATACCTACAATGTGTTAAGACAAAAACAGGGATGACCAATTTGAAGGTATTTGTATTCATTTAAAAGCGAATAAGCATAGGTGCCTGCGTTTGCTTAAAAATGCTGTCAGCCCGTCGTTGCTGCCAATCATATTCAGCAACCAATGGTCGAAGATTCTTTACCAACACTGAACCACATTAGTCGTCAAAAGCTACTTTTCCTTCTAGCGTTCGCAGCGCTTGAAGCCATGTCAAGACAGTGGTTGTCTGGAGTCGCAGTCGCTGTATTGCTGAATAATTTACAGACGCACACGAATAACCCCTCACATTGTACGGGCTTACCTTCGGCTTCGGCTTGCGTATACCTACAATGTGTTAAGACAAATACAGGGACGACCAATATGAAGGTATTGGTATTAATTGAAGAACTAACAGACATAGGTACATATCTATTTCCATTCTAGCGTTTGCAGCGCTTGAAGCCATGTCAAGACGGTGGTCGTCTGGAGTCGCAGTCGCTGTATTGCTGAATTATTTACCAACGCGCACGCATAACCCCTCACATTGTGCGGGCTTACCTTTAGCTTACGTATGCCTACAATGTGTTAAGACAAATACAGGGATGACCAATATGAAGGTATTTGTTTTAATTGAAGAACCAATAGGCATAGGTACATCGCTATTTCCATTCTAGCGTTTGCAGCGCTTGAAGCTATGTCAAGACGGTGGTCGTCTGGAGTCGCAGTCGCTGTATCGCTGAATAATTTACAGACGCACACGAATAGCCCCTCACATTGTACGGGCTTACCTTCGGCTTCGGCTTGCGTATACCTACAATGTGTTAAGATAAGACAAATTCAGGGATGACCAATATGAGGGTATTTGTATTAATTTAAGAACTAACAGACATAGGTACATATCTATTTCTATTCCAGCATTTGCAGCGCATGAAGCCATGTCAAGACGGTGGTCGTCTGGAGTCGCAGTCGCTGTATTCCTGAATAATTTACAAACGCGCACGAATAACCCCTTACATTGTACGGGCTTACCTTCGGCTTCGGCTTACGTATACCTACAATGTGTTAAGATAAGACAAATTCAGGGATGACCAATAGGATACTTACGTACTAGAGCGTTCCATTTATGGAATGTTACCATGAAAGGGATCAACTTGTATCTACTGGTTTTTATAAGTATTTGTATATGTTGCAGGGATATTAAAAAAGCCGTGATATTGTAATTTCACTAGTGCCATTATAATTGCACTGATTTATTATCAATCGTTTGCATTACTTACAATTTAACTTGCTAGTTTCAGTGACATTATAATTTCACTGGACCGATACAGTGAAACTATAAGGCATTGATATATTGACAATAGCACTGGTTTGAGAAAGCCGTTTGATTATCAGACCGATCGCTGATTGGTCCGCTTTTGTTACCAACATTAGCTACAAATATTAAGCATAGAGTTAGGAAATAAAAGACAGGTTTTGAAAATTATTTCTTTTTAATTTTTGTATTGACTGACTTATTATGTTTTTGTTATGTCATTTGATTAATGACATAACAAAAACATAATAAAATTAACAATGTTAGGAAGTAAATGACTGGAGACTAGTAAGTAGGTATATGAGCATTTTTTTATTCTTTATACTTAGCAATAAAAACGAATCCAAATCCATTCACTGGAATGGTATATTTTGTACATTAAATTTTAGAATTTTAAAAAACCTCAAATACACCAAATGTTTACAACAAATATTTTGCAAATGGCGACTGTTTAAGTCTTGACCAATCAGATCACGCGGGGCTCCCACCACAATCATAACTCATTATAAACCTAGATTTATTATAATATCACTTTTGCGGTCCAGTGAAATTACAAAATCACTGAAATAAGCCCGTGAAATTATACGAATCTGTCGTTATTGACAATAATCAGTGTAATTACAATTTCACTAGTGAAATTATAATATACCGTCTTTGACTAAATCCCTGCGACATATATAAAACCACGTACACGTTGGTTTCCTTAATGTGTAGGTTGATGTGCTAGTACCTATTAACTGAAGGGAGAACAGATGTAGGTACATAAATAGGTATTTGTCACTCGTGGCTCCAACCATCATAAATTTACGACCATCACCGTTCAGCATACCCCAGTCTAATGTAGAATAGACAATACTTCTTATATTCTATTCAATGGACGTTTTCTAGCAGAAACTAGTTTCTCTAAAATACGTCCATTCTAATTGGTGTTTAAATGACAACCATCTTGCAGACGTAAAGTAGAGTTAGGCAACTGTTTATTGTTTCCAACCAAGCATCCGTTCTGTATTTTTCCTTTTCCATATATTTTTCCCAGTCAGCAGCCCTATACCACCGGCAAACGGACAATACCTCGCGAGCCAACCCTTTAACTATGCATGCTTTAATCTGCACGCCCCAGCTCTTCTCGCTTCTTCTTATTTTGACAGAAATGCCAGTAATTGTTTATATTTACCACCAAACAATCAGCCACAACAGTCCACTGTTGGACATGGCGTCTGTTGGTACATCCAATATCCTGTTTAGTGTCAGGTTGGTTACACTAAGCCGGCACGGCTTAGAATAACATCAACCTATATCTTTTCCGTAGATGTCGTACGAAGCAACTAAGGGATTTGAGAGTTGATGTGTTGCAAATTTAGGAGACAGGCTGATAACCTACCGTGGTGATCCACAGGCTTCTGAATGACTCCAATTTTGTGTCAGACGTAGTGTAAAAGGCTGTTTTTTACAGTCGTTTACGCTCTGCCTACCCCAATAATGATCAACAGCAGTCCACAGTTGGAGATGGCATCTGCTGGTACATAAAACGTTCTGTTTACTGTCAGGTTGGTTATACTGACTAGTTGTAAAACTTCGTTTCATTCTTGCTTTTTCGTTTGTAGAACGTCGTTTGACCAATGTCACAGAATACATAATAGTACAGGTACAGAAGACGCACTCCGCCATAGCAATTCAACAAATATAAATCTTTATGCGCGATAATAAGGTACAATTTCCTTCGCGCCGGCTTTGAATACCTACTTTTATATTAGCCTACTGATCGCGCGCGCAAGCAAAAATGAGCCGAATTGCTGCGCGCGAAAGTTCATTTGCCGCAGACCGCCTCTGAAGGTCACAGCCGGCACGCTTTGTAGGGATGCGAATTTCGAGATTTATATGAAAATAGGTACCTACGAAAAGTGTACTGGAGTACATTTCTACACCCAAGTAAAACAAAAATAAAATGTTTTGTTAAACGTAGGATATTGAAAGAAAATCAAAGCACAAATATTAGAAAAAATATGAAAATTGCATTATCATACAAAATTAACGAATGAGGTAGGAAGCTGAGTTACTTAATACAGAATTGATAAAATAAAATAAATCTCGTGAAGAAATGCGAACGGCATCGGAGCGCGCGCGTAACGTGCGGCGCGCGGCAACCAACTGACTAACCTTCCCGGGGGTGTCGCCGCACGTACTTGCAACTCTATACCTACGCCGCGGAGTGCGCCAGGCCTGCCAATGTCGATAAAACATGAGTGACCAAAATCCTATTCCACTAAGGCGGGGATCACACGTAACGTCCGTAGCTGATCTATTTTAGCGCTTCGTAACGCATGCGTTAGGAAAATGCGAATTTCCACATTATTTGCACACAAATACGGTTCATGTCAAACGGTTTGACTGATGCATCCGCTAGCGCCGTTTCTGTCAAACCGTGTTGTGTTTCGAAACTTGGCTTTCCGGTCCCTGGATTAATCCCGTAGTAAGCTTTTACTACAACTGAAAACGTGTAGAAAAACTTCTATGTTATTCTTCTCCGGAACCACAAATGAATCGAAGGTCTTGACCCTACAAAAAGACACATAAGGTAAGGACACAAACAAACTTGGCTTGACACGGCGGACAACTCTGCTGCTAGGGTTTATCAGTTAATCGTTTAATCAGTTACCTCCACAACAGAAGAAGAACTCAGAATTCAAATAAATCGGCCGATAAAATAGGATTGGATCGTTTAGTGTATCAAAATTATTATTCATTGTCGAAGTTACGTCCATACGCTTTGTACGGGATGAAATTAGGATAATATTAATCAGCATCTGAAAATCACAATCCTTCCTTTCGCACTCGGGCAAAAAGTCATATAATAAACCATGATAAATCGCGTACCGGCAGTAGGTTTGCGTCTCACTTGATACACAATGATTTACCGCGGGTTTTCTTTCGCGCTATCTTTCCGGAACATTGGGCAAGACCTCGCCCTAACAACTAATGGTGCCCTGGTACTTGCGATGCGAGTTATTATGATTTATAAATATGCCGGGTCAGAATAGCATCGCTTAATTTCTAACCGTGGGTATCGTGGATGGCGGGTCAATCCAAGGAATGTGCAGCATTGTTCCCTATCCTATCCCTATAAAATACAACACCATATAACCCACAAGATGTTTATTCCCCGCGTTCCCTGTAAAATAAGGCCTCGTATGTACTGTGCTCGCTTGGTATGACATCTCGTTACGATTTATTGTAAAAAGTCACATTGACGGTGCATTTTGGGCGTCTGCCATTTTATTTTGCGCCTCCTTGATCATTTTTACACCCGACTGACTCTGAAGGAAGGGTATGTTTTTCGATAGTATCCGTGCTCGATACATTGTCCGTGCTTCCGAATGCAGTCACATCGTGTATGGACTATATGACATGTTGTATGTGGACAAGTAATTTTTTTACATGGGCTACGGTCTAAACGACATGATGGATTTTGTCACACACACACTTCTGGGTGAGCTCTCGCTCTCCAACAAATAGTTAGGTGCAGTTTGTCATGGCCCGGGGGCCAATAAAGTAGTGTCCAGTTTTGAAAAAAGAGACAGATTTCGAAATATGAGGTGTCGTTAGATACCTCTCAGCAGTGACACATTCTTCTTCTTCTTTCTCGTCGAAACATCATTACTGAGGGTCGTAACCACCACAAGTGTGTGACACATTAAAATTTCATAAATCCATAATGGCGGATTTTAAACCGAAAACGTAACATCAAAATTGATGCAGTCGGGGTTTTGTTTTTTTAATAATTAGGCTTATTAAGTACATATAAACTGTGTTGCAAATAATTCAAACTAGCCAATTTCCACCCTAACAGGCTGTTAACTTAGAAATTCAGGCTCGCAACATTGTCCACAAGCTCGTAAACTTCAGCCAAGGAGCGGCTAAATATGAACAGCACTTACCTCGCACGTGATATCGGCTACTACACCTACTATATGACTATGTACTCTATATGACTACTATACGACTGGTCTTGGCTGAACTGCTTTCAGTCTAGTGCTGGCGGCAAGTTAGTACCTCTCGGCACCTGAGTACGTGAACGCTGCATTGTCTAGTACATCCTCGAGTTGCATGGTGTCCTAGTACTTATGAGCACAGCGATGACTGCATAAATAGATAAAGCGCTTTAGGTAACCATGCCAAGACGAGGTAAATTAGGCAATATTGACGTTTTTGCAACTTTAGACGACAAGCTGACAACCTGTCACTATGGTTATAATATGCAGTCTTCTGAATAACTCTCAAATTTTTGTCAGAAGCGGTGTAAATTGCCGTTTTTTAACAGTCGTTTACGCTCTGCCTACCCCGCAAGGGATATAGCTTTCAGTCTAGTGCTGGTGACAAGTTAGTACCTCTTGGCACCTGAGTACGTGCACGCTGTATTGTCTAGTACATCCTTGAGTTGCATGGTGTCCTAGTACTTATGAGCACAGCGATGACTGCATAAATAGATAAAGCCTAAGGATAAAGCGCTTTAGGTATCCACGCCAAAATGAGGTGAATTTAGTCAATATTGATGTTTATGCCAATTCTTTCTATGAACGACCAAACTTTAGAAGTCCTACCAGTAGAGATTTGACGAGTCCATAGGATATATGATACAAACTCTAACTTAACTAACGCCACATCTACACTATTCTTACTTATCCTACCTATTCCTCTTTTTTAATTTCTCTGCATGAAAGTGCTGTGTCTCAAAGTGAGGATTTAACAGAACATAAAACCTATCTATAGCGATAAGTCAAAGGCAGAGTCAGCACCAAGAAATATGCCATAAAGAGGGCGGACAGTCCTGCAGAGTTACGACCTTAGCGCCAGGAAACGCCAAGGGTACCGCCTGGGCACATACTTCAACTCGTGGCAGGATAGGATGTACTTTTAAATGGGTTTCAAGAATGATGTTGCTTTTAATCGTATACTTTTCGACGAAGAATGGCATGACTTTGTTTTTATAGCCGTACCTTTACCTTTACAGCCACAAGAGTCCACTGCTGGACATGGGCCTCCGCCGTATTGGGGGGTACTGCCTTACTCACCACGCTTGGCAGGCGGTTTGGCAAGCGCAGTGCAAGATGTTTAATTCACAGGGAACGCTGCTGCTCATTCTCTGGATAATTATCCCTTAGTCGCTTTTTACGACACCCACGGGTAGAATTGGGGTGATGCTATTCTAAGCCGGCATCACACGGCACGGCGTTTATAGCCGTATTCTTGCCTTATTCGTACAAAGTCACTTTCACTGTTTCTCTGCAATTCAACACAACTTTTTTTTTTTTACAGAAACAGCTTTCTTTGACCAATCTGTGGCTATGACCAACGTCAAGTACGTGGAACTTTGGTTGCATTCTCTAATATTTCCTCTTGATCGTTCACTTGTCAAAAATGGTGTTACATAAATGGAATATTTTTAAAAGTTGAGAAAAGTAGCCCCGCTCGAGACTCTAAAGTCTAGAGAAAATAGTTATGATAAAGGGGCTCCAAATTTATTTTTAATCACATTTTATGTAGGAATGAGCTATTTTTCCGCGGAAAAAGGTGCCCTAGATGTTGACGGCTAGTAGCTACACACCACAAAAAGGTTCATGGATATCCGTGTTATATTTTCCGAGATTATCGCGCTCAAACAAACGTCGCCAAAAAATTTCAACGCGTTATCGAGATGTGTTTTGAAATTTATAAATGGTTACTGTGCACCTACCCGTTACCATTTTATTACTTGTTTATAGAACATTATGATGTGTGTACGTATGTACGAATGTAGAAACAAGCTCACAAGTTGACAACAATAGAATAACATCGGTCCCGTAGTTTTCCCCGGGGCACTATAGTTGTGACTTAGTTTTTATTTGCGTTCTGCTAACCGTGTTAGTGTTAGGTCAGCTCAATAACATGTAGGACAAACTACCAATAGTAATAGGTTATAACAATATGAGTGCATCTAGGGAATAAAGAACATAAACAGTTTCTTTTTATCGAATAGATTGTCCCTAATAAATTTTCCATTAGTTTTATTTTAATGTAGTGTGGAAATCTACCAATGTAAAAAATAAAAGTTCGGGACGAATTGAGAACCTCCTCCTCTTTTGTTTTTTCGTCGGTTAAAAAGAGTAAAGTGAGACCAGAATACGCAGCGTGCGCACCGGAGGAAGACTTATCTCGCGCGCGAGAAAATATCACACGTGTTGATTCGTATGGAATTTATCAAAACAAATCAAGAATTTTAACGTACTGGTGTAGAGAAAATCTATGTGGCGCGGTTGCATGCTAAGCTTAAAAATTAATGCAATTTTAGGCTTTTGGGTGAACGAGAGCAACCATAACAGTCACAACAGTCCAATGCTAGACATGGGCTTCCCCCAGTCGGAGGGTATTGCCATACTCACCACGCTTGGCAGGCGGATTGTCAAACTCAGTGCATTTAGAGGGACTGCTGATGCACATTCCTTGGATGTCTATCCCTTAGTCGCCTTTTACCACACCCACGGCTAGAATTGGAGTGATACTATTCTAACCCGACATCTCACGCCAAAAAGAAAGAAAATATTCAAGGATGGAATCCACCTTTATAAATTGTTAACAAGAAGTGTCTAAGTCAGCTGGAGCGTCTCCGGACCTAGAAAGGGGTCTGAGAGCGACTATTCACTGCCGATTCGATTTATTTTAATTCGCTACTAACGTACCTACTCCAACGATTTCTCCCGTTTTTCTTGACAATAGGGTTGCCAATATCTATGTTGTAAAATTTGTATGTAGGCAGCCTGTGATATATTTTGCCTTTTCATTTTATGCTAATTTGTTTCTTGTACTGTAGTGTGTTTGTATTGTATTTTACCATACAGCTGTCTCGTACGCTGCCCAAGACCTAGCTGACCTGGAATATAACATTAGGAACAACTACGCACATTTTGTTATTATTCTAGTCCAAAGCATGGTGTAATAATATTTGAGGAAATTAAAACTCTCATCAAAACATTCATTTAGTTGCAAGTTTCTGTAAAGGTATTAACTAAATAATTCATTTACAAAGTAGAAAAATCAGAAAGAGGGAAGACTACCTAGGGTTTTGTTGTATTTTGAGGTAGTAAATGTATGTAACGAAATATTTTTCACGGATAAAGAAAGAGAACTCACTGTACCAACCCTACAATACAACACGATGAGGCTCATTGTGTCTTCTATCCTGTTACTACCACACAGTCCTATTTTACCCTCGCTTTCTTCAGCGATACAACCCTGTCACAGTGGAACGCTGCAGGAAATGCACTTACTTACGTCTCCTTGCACTACAGATTTTAATGTAATATTGTAGGGAGCTATTGTCTTCTTCTTAAGAATATTACTGGTAAAATTGTTCCTTTTGGCAGGGGAGAGAGTAATTATTAAATTGTATTGTTGCCTGTATTTAGCATGGCCCTAGATGAAAACCCGTCGAAAAATAATACAAAGTTTATTGTTAGAAATAAGTAAAAATCTCTACTTCTAAAACCCAACCTAAAACCACGTACCTATTTAATTCTTCATGATATAAATAAGGTATAAGTATATCTGTAAGGTGTTCATAGTTGTTGGATGTCAAGTCAAATAAGTACACAAAACATAGAAAATGACAAATAAGTCAAAGATGTTTGACTAAAAGATAAAAGTTACTATTAATAGTCATTTTTCGTATTTCGGAATCTGCTCAAACGCAAAAGTTGAAGGTCCTATCGCCAGTAAATCGACCTACCTATTTAAGGGATCAAATTATACTGATATAGGTCAATATTTGTATAAATAACCAGTATAAGTTGGTCTCTTAAATGTGCAGGTGGATTTGCTTGCGCTGCCCTGTTCCAAATTTTTTGTTAATTCCATGCTTTTACAAGATTCACCCGAAAACATTAAAACTCAGGAAAAACGGCAAAAATAAAGCATAGCAATTACAGCACGGTGCTTTTGCTAATTGCCTTTTTTGCCTTAAAATAATACGAGGGATCCTGAGTTTTTACCAGTTTTCGTCGGTTTTTGCCAGTTGCCTTTTTGGGTTCAGCGGTAAGTTTGGATATTTTTAGTTTTTGTTCCCTTTACATTTTATTTGTACTGGACTGCAAAAACGGGTATACGTGCCTTATGGAGTGATCGGGGCGTTGTTGTATGTATATGGCATTTACTTTCATTATCAGACACTTAGATATTTTATAGAAGTAAAACCAGAATACGCAGGTACAGTAGAAACAATAAATAACGTGTCCCAAAAATTAAGGTCAAAATACCAGCAGATCTTTATCAGGCGTACTGAAGTTTTTTCGTTTTGTCCGTTAATTTGTGCAAATTTTTCAGAATTAGGAATTGATGAGTTCTTCTAGGTACGTAGTCGAAATGAAATCCGGAACCCCAACAAAACCACACCATACACGCTTGGCTTCGATTTATTCAGTTTTTCGGCGGAGTTTTGGGCTTTGTCCTCAACGCGCATATACGCTCATAGCGGAGGGTAATAAGTAAAAACTAACAAAAACTAACAATAGGACAGATATATGGCCGCTAAAACAATGAGTGTCGCCTCTCGGGTTCCCACGAAGCTTCGAGATTGCGTCGTTATATGAAATTATTGGAGCCCCTCTTTTCTAACCAGATTTTCAAAAGAGCTCTATGGAAATATGAGAGTCCTATACGAGGCTGTAATAATCACGTAATAATACCGTATTGCTATAGAGTCGATAAGTTGTAGAGTGGAACAAACGGTGATTCTTTTATGATAGAATTTCATCTACAAAAAGAAATCCGTACTTAACTGGAACTTTCCTTTAGAAATAAGCAGTGCCTGTTGTAATAAATAAATCTATATTCTGCTTTGATACATTGCCTTTGTGTGCTAGAGCATTAAAAACTAAAGAAAAAAAAAGTACAAAGGTAGCCCCGTGGAAAGAAGCTAGTGGTCTGAAGACATCACCCATTCCACAATATCTTTATGGATGAGATTGGCACAGGACCAGGAAGATTGGTGCAATACCGAGAGAGAAGAGAGAAGAGGCCCATACCATGCAGTGGGTGGAAGTGGGCTGATGATGACGATAAAAAATAGAACACTAACTGAATCAGTTCTATCCAGAATTTTATCTAAAATATCTGTTATTCAGGTGGGCTACGTTGTCGCGTCGCTTGGTTTTTAAGCCTATCTTAAGGCACGTGGTTTTCAAATTCCGTTTGAAATGTAAGTTATTTTACCGAAAAGCAAGCATTCGAAACAAAAGGTGCGATTTTGCATTTTTCAATAAGTTTACGATATGCGGATGTGGTTCTTGCATTGTAGAGGGGAAGGGGGGCGGTTATGACGTCACGTCGCTCACATCACTTTATGACGCGGAAACGCGGGAAAATAAAGCTTTCGAGCATGGTTTCCAGTGGCTCTATCGTCATCAGTGCGTTTACGAATCCATTGCTACGTTTATACGACCTCGAAAGATGGGATCAGACATTGCGTGCTCGTTCAAAACCACTTCTTCTTCTTCTTTGCGAGTCATGAAGAATTAAATTTTATTTTTCCAATTCGTTGCCACACGAACAACTTAGCATGTGTGCCACGCGTAGGCGGGCAAAAAATTGCATGGCCAAAAACGGGTGGTGGGCGAGATATAATTGCGAAATTACTGACTACAAGTTGTAGCGCAATGTTAGGAGTGTCTTCAACGCATCAAAATTCTGCGTAGATGTACCTCATGTACACATTTCCATGTATATATATGGGCCAAGTAAGTATGGTTTGTATAACCAGCAATGAATGTGTAAGTGGAGTTTCGGAAATCAAGTTAGGTTGTGCACCAGTAAAAATATGACCACTGAATTTTTACTTACAGAGACGTGTTAGATACTTTGTATTAAGCATATGATACTTTGTCAACAGATACGGTTTTCCTGATAGAATATCTATTGTAATTTATGCGAAGTATTACTTAATAATTTTCAAAGTTACTATTTTTTTGTTTTAAATGTCTATTGTAAAACCGTTCTAATAAAGATTTTTGCCTCACGTATAAAATGCCACTATTTTAACTGCTGTACCTACTCGACGCTTTCCTGCCTAGTCTACCTACGCATGATTACTATTAGGTACTATTGTATATTACTTTATTTTATTTAAATGTTCTGTTAATGCGCAGTTATTGTGAAACCAGCTATGCTGCCAATTCAATTTTAATCCGTGAATGACTTACTGCGGGTATAAATTTTAAGCGTGTATTGGATGTGGTTTCCCCAAACATCCATAATAAGTGCATTATTAACCCGGTAAGCCCCAAAAAGCGCGGTGAGTCAAAAATCAGGCTCGGAACTCATTGGAGTCACGCGCTATCGATGTTTGCGGGGAGCTATTTTGTACGTATTATTTTAAATAAACTTTATTGCTTAAAATAAGTCAAACATGTTTGATACTAATAATACCACAAAATAGAGAGTATACAGAAGGTAGACTGGACAATATTTAGGATTTTCGCGACTGTCAATTGTTACAAAGCCAGGGTCGCTATTGTCAAAAATCTCAAAGTAGAAGCATATCAAAACAGATAAATCTATAGTCCGTCAACTTCGTGCACGACCTTCCTGCGGGGTACAGACGGTCGGGGGGCGAAAAAGCACGTCATTTTAATATGACGTGCACCGCGGATGCGCGCGTTACCCTTCCCCGCTACACCTTCCGCTACCCGCTGACATCTCCCTCCCCAACGTCTGTTACCCCTAGGGAGGGTCGCGCACGAACTGGACGGACTATAATACAAGAACGTCATATGTTTTTGAGTCAATTTTAATCAATGAAATATGACGTTTGCGGCTTTCATCTTAGTTACCCTCTGAGATTCCAGTTAAAGCCAGTAAGCGTCAAAATCGTCGCTGGTACTGAGTGAGCCATCTGTTAATACGCCCCGCGCGCGGTTTTCCTATTTTGTGCTAATACTGATGACATTCCACAACAACTCAATTAAACGCCGTCAGGCATCCACTATTGGATATAGGCATTCCTTACGGTTATACGCGATTTTTGGCTGACTAAATCCAACGACTGTTCGCATCCCTTACAAGGTCTTCGGTCAGACTAAGCCACTCCCTCTCACTACCTTTAGCATCTTTGTGATCTTGAATGCTATATAGATATAGTTAAATGTACATAATGAACAGATTCTAGACTAATAGAAAGCTTACTTAGGAGGCGAAACGCACGCACTATTTATGTTATATACCTATGTATACTTACATATACTTGCAATACCTACACACCTACAGATGTGAACGAAGAAATTCAACTACAGTTTTTTATGTGGTTGGCCTAATGTCCCACTCCAAGTGAAATGCACTAAGCAATAATAATTAACCTAAATATTAAACCTATTCCAATAAAATGAGCAGAAGGTTAAGTTTTTACAATTTCCTTTTACAGTTCGATATCGCCAGCAAATCTTTAATTAAAGGATCATGTCCAATTTACAACTGCTATAACTCATTTTCGCCATAAAAATCTTTACGTGAATTGAACTAAGCTTTGCGTGCTTTCGGGACTGGCCCTAGTCCAATAAAACTTTGTTGAGTAGTTCGTTTATTTATTTGTCGACTTCGAAAAGAAGGTTAACGGTTCAACCCTGACATGTAGAGGTATACCTACTAGCGGCCCATTAGCGGTTTTCCATTTTCCCGTGAGCAAAAGTAATTTTCTCGTATCAAAATCCGTTGCGTGGTTTAGGAGGAGGTAGCGAATTCCATGACAGACAGACAGTGATACGCAAAAAGCTACTTAATTTTATACTATGTATTTATTAATGTACCTACCATTAGCAAAATTCCAAATTTTCAAAATAGTAGTCAATAAATATTTTTCTACAGTTAGTACGACGTTTATGTTTTTTTTGCTCTGGCAACCCCGAGCTGAGCGGTCGTCAAAATCAGCTGTTAATAAAATTTAATTTTAATTTAGTGTTTTTATACGTTTTCTTGTTTAAAATCCGTGTGAAATAGTGAAAGTGATAAGTTTATAATATATCGGATGCAGTCCGATACAAATTCGAGTGGAAATACTTGGATTTTCGACTGTCTGTCATACATAACAGACAAAGGATTTGAATCAAGATTTGAACGAGCAACGGATTATCCCCTGGGAGTATCGTTTCTTTGATAACTTTTATACAATTCACAATCAATTACCACATTAGTATCATATAATACAATAGTATACGACAGCACAACTCACTTATTGTGGGAATTTACTACCTATACATAACACAGCCGCGTGAACTTGCCTCAGGTTACTTTTAACGAAGTATACCTGACGGGAAGGTCAACTGCCGCTCAGACAAGTTATTCAACAAATACTTTATACCTTACTTTATAAGCACAAATGTCTTACTTTACCTGCTAGTTTTGTTTTAGTCTAGATTTTAGTGTCTCAGATCACTTGGGGAAGTGAAATTGATGACACTTGACCAGTTGTTTACTTTCATACACATAGCACACGGTTTATTCACTTACAGTGCCTACTCACTAGCTTGCTAGCAAGTGTAAATTGTATATTAAGTAGTGTTTTTTATAATTTCAGCTCAAGCAGCAGTATCAAAATGCCTACTGAAACGCGTTCAATGGCTAAAGAGCAAAAATTACAAAAACTTATTATAGAAGTGAAGGACTATGAAGCTCAAGTTGATCGGCTGGTCGAGGAAAGAAATAACTTGCAATATGATGTGAGAATGTTAAAGTCCAGCAAAGAGACAATACACCTGAAACTTTCTAACACCCTTTGTTTACTTGAAGAATCTAAAGTAGATAATGAGCACAAACAATCAGTCATTGACTTTCTACAAGTAGAGAACTGTAAACTGCAGGCTAATTCGGACCGAGTTGGACTTTTGGAAGAACAGCTTCGAGAGGCACACAGCAGCCTCAACAATTTACAAAATGAGAAATGCTCAGCAGATAAAACCCAGTCACAATCACTCCATCATGAACTGTCATTTGCCCTACACGAGGAGCTATCTTTTGCAAATGTGACCAGCGATCAACAGTTCGCTCAATGGACTGAACCAACATCAGTAAATGTGCAACACCATGCAAGACCGAACAGACCACAGAAACATAAAGCAAAATTAATAAAAGCATTGAATAGAAATAGATTACTACGGAGACAGATCAAAAATAAACGGAACATTCTAATTAAACGTGTAGTGTTGCATCAGGAGATCAACACACTAACACACTCAAAGCAGCTTGTTCAGCTTTATCTGACCAGTATAAAAAAGCACAAAACAAGTTGAGAATTCAATCTCCTTCCTCTGCACGTATAAGAAAGAATAATAATAATTTAAATAAAGAAAAATGTAATGAAATCATGGCCTTACTACAAAATGACACGGACGAGGCTCATGTTTCATTGCTGACTGACACAAGAGACCTGTCTAATTTTTCATCAAATGACAACGGACCCCCTAAGGCTAAGAAAAAGAGGCACCGTCGTTCGTTGAAAAATAAGCGTGACAGACAGCAGCCTGCAACTGACGAAAATAGATCAAGACAACAGAAAGGCCTCCAGGAGTGCCACACTCCGCTAGAACGAAAACCTGAGTGCGGTCCTGCTTCACAGGGACATCTTATTCCGTGGGGCCCCCACGTCTTGCAGAGGCCCGGGTTCCAGCCCAGTACTCCAGCGGCGCAGACGCCGCAGTACCAGCAGGGTCTACATGCACAACAAGGGCCCCAACCAGCTAGGCCACTAAACGAGCTAGGCCCAGGTAGTGCCGCGCATGGGCGACGTGACTCGCTCGCTACACCGCGCGTCCCGCGCGCTCCTCCTGCGGTTCTGCTTACGCCGCGCGTCGCCGGGCAAGGAGCCCAGTGCGCCTCGATGGATCAGCGCGGTAGTAACATAGCAGCGTTGCACACAAGCACGCCCACGCCGTGTACTCGTAGCCAGCAGGTTCAGCAGCTGCCCAAGCCCGTGGACACTAATGATGTTACTAGGACGGTTATTTTTAGTGACAATATAGGAAAAGGTTTAGGTTATTTACTGCACAACCAGCTTAATCAGGTTGTTGAAAATGTTTGTCTACCCCAGGCCTCGTTTGAACAAGTTACTAAACGAATGCTTAGCTATACCTATTCAAAAAACACCACAGTTGTGTTATTACTAAGTCATAGTAGTGGGGTCGACAAGCAGAACTTGACTAATTTTATTAACTCGTGCGCCACCTAAATGTCCATAACTGTATTATAGGCACATTACCGTATATTAAGGGACAAGATGAATATAATAGTCGAATTTATAATTTTAATACCATGTTGTATAAATTGACATGTAGTCATAGTGACAAGTTATACACAGTGGACATTAATTTAGATACTAATTTTATCATGACGAACAGTACAATGTACTTATCTCTTTTTTACCGTAAACATCTAGCTAATATGTTAGCTATGAATATTTCTGACCCGGTAATACATTGTATTTCGGATGATATTGGGGGAAAGCCGCTTAGTGTTATTCATCAGAATATTCAGGGCTTTCCCGGCAAGGAGCTTGAGATTGAGTTGTTCCTGGAGGCAAGAAAATGTGACCTTCTTTGTATTTCGGAGCATTGGTTAAAGGATTATGAAATGCTCATTAATTACAAAAATTATGAAATAGTCAGTGCCTTCAATCGAGAGTCCACTATTCGCGGGGGGACATTTGTTCTTGTTAATAAAAATATTAAAGCTAAAGAGCGGAAAGATATTGTTGGACTTTCGGTTGAATGTGTGTGTGAACTTTCATGCGTTGAGTTGGAGAAACATATTATAGTGTGCGTATACAGACCACCTAAAAATAGTAACTATGAGAGGTTTGAACTCATCATGGAAGATGTTTTAAAGATATTATTAAAATCAAAGAATAAATTTCATATTATCTGTGGAGATTTCAATATAAACTTATTAGAAAATGTTGCTTTTAGAAGTCGTTTTATCAGTTTGTTTAAGTCGTTTAATCTAGACAACATATTTAAAGAACCTACTCGAATAACTGCAACCACAGCTTCTTGTTTAGACAATATCTACTGTGATTGTGTCTATTCAGACCAGGAAATCGTAAATTGTTGTAAATCAGACCACAATGGGCAATCCGTGCTCTTTCCATGTCGTCCTAAAGATGAAAAGATTGTCATTAGTAAAAGAATTATAAGCTCCAACCAAGTAGACAAATTCCATACTGCACTATCAGAAAAACTACCGGTTCTAGACTATGATACTAATAATCCAAATAACTTTTATTCAAAGCTTTTATAACGATACGTGATGAATTTGAAGCCAAATTCAAGGTAAAGAAATTAACAATTAATCCTAAATTTAAATTCAGTGACTGGGCGACTGTAGGTATTCGAACAAGTAGGAAAAAGTTATTTGAGCTCTATGATGAAAAGTCTTATAATCATAGTGAAACATTCGTTGAACGTGTTAAAAATTATTCAAAAATATTCAAAAATGTTTGTATACAAGCTAAAGCAATTTTCACCAAAAATAAAATATACTCTGCTGAAAATGTTATTAAAACTGTTTGGAAAGTTGTTAATTCAGAGACTGGTCGAACTAAACCTATTGAAAAATCTCATTCGTTAAAGACTGCTCAGGAATTGTTACTGCAGACGCTGATGTAGCTAATGAGTTTGAAAGTTTTTTCAGTAACATCCCATTTAAAACTACTGAGTCACTTAACTCTTCGCCTATCATCGCGTCAAATCTTCTTAAAATGAATGTTCAGACTTGTAATAATGTATTTGAGTTTAGGTACATTAATGCAAATGTAATATTAAAAACTTTTAAAGAAATAAAAATAAAAACTACAGAGGATTTATGGGGCATGTCAGTAAGACTATGTAGTTCCTTAATAGATACATTAGCACCATACTTAGCCTGTATATTTAATGCTTGCATTGATCATGGCGTATTTCCTGATCTCATGAAGCACAGTAAAATTATACCTCTTTTTAAAGCTGGCGATAAAACCGATCCCAGTAACTTTAGGCCAGTATCTGTACTACCAGTTTTGAGCAAAGTTTTTAAGAAAATTATACTTAATCAAATGCTCCTACATTTCAATCTCAATAAATTACTACATGATCAACAATTCGGTTTTACGAAAGGGCGCTCGACAACCGACGCTGCTGTTAAGCTCCTGCAACATATTTATGGTGCTTGGGAGGAGTCGCGGGATGTCATAGGGGTGTTCTGCGATTTGTCCAAGGCGTTTGATTGCGTTGATCATGAGACACTGTTGTTGAAACTGGACCATTACGGTATAAGAGGAAAAGCACTTGATTTGGTTCAATCTTATCTCGGAGGTAGGACGCAGAGAGTGCAGATAAATGGTGTGAAGTCACTGGGCTCTACTGTCAAAATTGGTGTACCGCAAGGATCAATTTTAGGACCGTTCCTATTTTTAGTGTACATAAACGACTTGCCCTTCATGGTACAGAATCAAGCCAAGATAGTGCTTTTTGCTGATGATACTTCTTTAATATTTAAAGTGGATAGAAAGGCTGTAAATATTGACGAAGTAAACGGCGCACTAGATCAGGTTAATAAATGGTTTACGTCAAACAATTTAGTACTGAATTCTAAAAACTAAATGTATTAAATTCTCTTTGCCTAATGTAAAAGTATTAAACACGATGTTGTTCTTAAGAATGAAAAGCTTGATTATGTTACTGAAACAGTTTTCTTGGGGATTACACTCGACGCAACAGTTCAATGGGATCCACATATACTAGCACTGGCTAGTAAACTTAGCTCTGCGGCTTACGCTGTTCGAAAAATTCGACAATTGACCGATGTTGCTACGGCCAGGCTTGTATATTTTAGTTACTTTCACAGCATAATGTCCTACGGACTTTTGTTATGGGGTCAAGCCGCTAACATAGAAACTATCTTTGTGTTACAGAAAAGGGCAATAAGAGCAATATATAAACTGCGAAGTCATGAATCCCTAAGAGAATTGTTTAAAGAAATTGGCATTCTTACGCTTCCTCGCAGTACATATTTGATAATATAATGTATGTGCGCAAGAATTCCAGTTCATATTTAAGAAACTCAGATATTCATTGTCGTAATACGAGAAATAAAAATAAAATTGTACCGCCACAAACCAGATTAAGTAAGATCAGTAAATCATATATGGGTAACTGTATACGCTACTATAATAAAATTCCAGAGGAAATTCTAAAGTTAAATGAGAGGCAATTTAAACTTAAAATAAAGAATACTTTATGTTCGAAAGCGTATTATAAGACAGAACATTATTTGAAAGATAAAGATGTGTGGTCAGTAGCAACAGTTGCTCCAACGCAATGCAAGAGATAGGCATTATTTAAGAATAAACATGACATATATTTTAGTGGATATACCTTTACTTTTATGATATGTAAATTGACATGTATAGTGGTTAAAGACATTTTCATATTATTCTTTAATTTTATTATTTTTTTGACATGTATTTTTTACATTTACTGTAAATCTACTATTTTATCTTTTTTTGTTATGTTATTTAATTGCTCAAATGTTTAAAGTATATTTTAAAGACAAAACAGTTAGAATAATCTACTGTAATTTTTATTTTCATTTTGTGAGCCGTTTTTGGCTATTCTATTAATTTATTTTCTAAGTTAGCTAGGGTAGCTTAGGGCCTAAGAATATTGTAGATTTTAGAATAGGTGCACTTCTGGGCAGGTTTTTGGGCGGTTTTCCTGTCCAGGGGGTCCGGCTAACCATACAAATGTAACTCCTTTTTAAAATTTTGACAGAATGTTACTCCATTTAATTGTCATTCATTGAGGCATAAAGTTGCATGCTGTGTGGTTAGCCTGGCCAGCCCCGAGGCAGTGCCTTTATTTTTATTTTTTTATCCCGCCTGAGCCGCGTTTATAGTAGGAACTCAAATTGTTATAAAAAAGAGAAAATTTTGGATTAGAAATTTTCTCTTTTTTAAGATTGTATTAGAATATGACTTTCTTTAAGAGAATCTTGTACATTCCTACAAAGAAATAAATAATTGAATTTTGAATTTTGTTCGAATAGGCCGTACTTTACTGTCGAGTCAATATAATCTTTGTTTAGTCATTTGATTATATTTTTTTGGTAAATAACAGTAAAACCGAACATCATTTACAAAATTAGTAAAACAGCAGTATTATCGAAACAAGTACCCATAATGAAATCGAGAAGCTTAAAGCTAAGCTTTCGTGCGCTATCAAAATCGCTCCCCGACAGTTCAATAAAATTTATCGCAAGTTTTATTAGTCCATAACGGGTTTAACGATGGCGCTGTATCGCCTAATGAGAGATATCCTACGGAATAACGGAACGCGCCAGATAACGGCCGGAATTCGCGTGCCGTGCATTTTATGCGCGCTAAACGCGAATCGCATGCGAAAATATTTGCTGATAATGAATGTACGTTGCACAAATTGGTGATGAAACATCCTCAGATCAAACACGACAAACGGCGGTAAAAAAAAGACATGAACATACTTCTTCTGCTCCAGCCGAGATCCGAAACTACATTATGCGTAGCAGGCAGTTGCACTAACATAGAGTACATTGATCGGTATCTATGTATAAAATATTGCAGCATAGTATAACTTTCTTCGCAATTTGCCAAACTTTCAACCGCAAGCAGGATTCGCGTCTTTCGGCATCTGTATTGCCGACTTCTCCACTAACCAACTAAGCCACCGCGGCTCAATCTTAGCCTGTGAATTAAGAAAATGTATCTTGTTTGGAAGTACAGATGCCGAAAGGCACAAGTCCAAATTCTGCCTTCGGTATAAAGTGGATGCTTTCCAAAAAATTTATACCTAACACGGAAAGTGTTTTAAAATTTGGTACAGTATGACTTTGAGTATATTGGCAGTTGAGCCCAAATAGCGATAACTGGTTAATGTGGGGAAGGCGTGCGTCCAGCAGTGGTTGTTTGACCAGCTTAAGAATAAGGGCTATTTGTATGTAAAAGTATTTGCCTAAAAAAACCTCTTCGTAAATCGTAACAGCAACCGAAATCGGCGCTTAATTTTAGCCCTAACTGTGACCTTATTATGTCTTATAGTAACCAAAACAACTTAATTAACTAACTTAACTAAGAAATATTTGCAAGTAAATAAAACTACTTAGCGGCAGATATGCAAACCTTTCTCGAGATAAACCCTGAAAGATGAACAGAGAGCTCGCTAATCCACCTTGGTTGGTACGATGAATTATTTATCACACACCAACTTATATTTGCACCCGAAACACACAAAAATCAACCATAAACCAACGGGATTGAAGCTAATACAACTGCACAAGTATCTTGGCTGATGTGTAACTGCAAACTTACATTTACATTTTAAATACAGAAAAAGGCAACGGGAGTAAAGCCGGCGAATCAAGAATTAAGTGAATATAAATTATATTTGCCGTGTGGTGCCGGCTTAGAATAACAACACACCATATCTTTCCCGTGAGTATCGTAAGAGGTTTGTATTGCAATTTTAAGTGACAGGCTGACAACCTGTCGTTATAAAGGCGTGATGTGTGTATGAATGTATGCTTGCTTACAAAGGAATACGTTTAATAACAACTCTATCCATTTACTCAAATTCTTTTGTATTTGTTTTAGCACTGATACTGGTGTTTGTAAAAAGAAGATGAGGTAAAAATAAAATTACATGACCCAAATTAATGTAACGGCCGCCTTGGCTTGAGAATTGCTTTAACCAATCCTTAAGGTTATTTTGCTTGTATGAAAACTTTGTTGTAAAAATATTTTCATTAATGGTAATAAAGCTGCCTCTAAATCGTGTGCGACCGTCTATAAAAGTATTGTAGTTCAGTGTATCGTTTATTGCTCAATAAAAGAAGTTGTATTTTCTAAAAATAGCTAGAATTATCTCAAGGCAAGGTAGGCCAACTCATGAAACTGAACAACCTTCAGCACTGCAGCCTCAACCTCAACTGTATACAAAAAGATAGTGGTTGTAGGGCGGAACACCTAGAATAGTGTTGAAAATTTACATGGTACCACAAGATTTGCAAACGAAAATTAAAGAAAAGCTTATGACTGTATATCGTATAGCAGTGAAATGAAGCATTTTAGGATTCTGGTTCTCGTATTGCAGTAATGCTTGTCTAGGAGAGAGGTTTTCGATCGAGTAAAACGTTGACTGTATGGGACCACTTTAAAAAAAATACTGTTTGGCCTAGGCGTCGCTAAGTAAACGGCGAATATTGGTCTAGTAACTAACGTCAAAGCTATTCGGATTGACCCATGAAGCTGAAAATCGGCATGTAGGTACTTCTTGACCTCCTGATCAAAACTAAACATGGAGCCAGCGGCACCACCATAACAACCACCCCCTCCTTTATAAGGGGTAACTTTTGAAGTAATTGACTTGGAGGGTAGTTTTTATTTCATATCATGCGTGACATCTCATTTGAATATTATTGAGTCCTCAAAATTACCCTTTACTCGGGGGGGCCAAAAACCCGAAAAGTGGGGTGTCCCGTTCGTATATGAGATTTTCTTATTTTCAAGCTATCGACTCCCAAAAGGTATCAAAAGTTGCGTAATTAGACACAAATTGCAAAGCCCTTTAAATAATAATTATATTTAGGGCTCTATCGATCGTTAAAGTGTTGTGACTACGAAACTAACATTTTATTGTTTTTTAACGTTCGGCAAAGCCCTAAAGATAAAAATTATTTAAATATATTTTAGGTTTTTTGCAATCTGTGTCTAATTCCGCAACTTTTGGTACCACTTATAAAACGATAGCTTGAAAATAAGAAAATCTCAAACAAGGACGGGACACCCCACTTTTTGGGATTTGAGGACACAATAAGCTTTAAGTGAGATGTCACGCACGATATGAAAAAAAACTACCCTCCAAATTAATTACTTCAAAAGTTGCGTCTTGTAAAGGAGGGCGGGCGGTAAAAGGTTAAGGGGGGTGGTGCCCGCTGGGCTCCATGTGTAATTTTGATCAGGAGGTCAAGAAGTACCTACATGCCGATTTTCAGCTTCATGGGTCAATCCGAATAGTTATAACCAGCTATTGACGTTAGTTACTAGACTATATACGAAACTTAAGAGCTTCCTCCTTTTCATAGGTCGATAAAAAAGCATGTACCTACTGCTAAATACATTGATTTTCAATAAACAGAAGTTCATAATTAACATTGAAGTAAAAGAAAGCTCTAGTTGCTCATATGATGCCGGCTCAGAATAGCATCACCTCTTTTCTACCCGTGGGTGCTGTGCAAGGCGACTAAGGTACGGAAGGCGTCCAGGGAATGGGCAGCAGCGTTCCCTGCGAGCACAACATATTGCATTACGCTTGCCAATCTGCCTGCCGAGCGTGGTGAGTATAATTGAGGGAGGTCCATGTCCAGCAGTGGACTGTTGTGGCTGTAGTAGTAGTTCCTGAAGTTGATAAATTTTTACCAGTCTGTCTGTCACGACAAAAAGTTATAGGCTAAGATTTGGCTAAGATGGTTGCTATTAAAAATCAAATAACAGTAAAATATACTTGTGGTTGTAGAAATTATAGCAGTGAAATGAAGCATTTTAGGATTCTGGTTCTCGTTTCGCAGTAATGCTTATCTAGGAGAGAGGTTTACGATCGGACCACGAGTAAAACTGGGACTGTATGGGACTACTTTATCTAAACGGTAAATAAACGGTGAACATACAAAAATTGAGAGCTTCCTCCTTTTCAGAGGCCGGTAAAAAAGCATGTACCTACTGCTAAATACATTGATTTTCAATAAACAGAAGTTCATAATTAACATTGAAGTAAAATAAAGCTCTAGTTGCTCATATGATGCCGGTTCAGAATAGCATCACCTCTTTTCTACCCGTGGGTGCTGTGCAAGGCGACTAAGGGACGGAAGGCGTTCAGGGAATGGGCAGCAGGTTCCCTGCGAGCACAACATATTGCATTACGCTTGCTAATCCGCCTGCCGAGCGTGGTGAGTATATTAATACCCTCCAATTGAGGGAGGTCCATGTCCAGCAATGGACTGTTGTGGCTGTAGTAGTAGTTGCTAATGTTTATAAACTTTTACCAGTCTATTTGTCACGACAAAAAAATATGAGCTAAGATGCTGGCTAATAAAAATAAAAAGTCAGTAAAATAAACTTGTGGCTGTAGAAATTATAGCAGTGAAATGAAGCATTTTAGGATTCTGGTTCTCGTTTCGCAGTAATGCTTATCTAGGAGAGAGGTTTACGATCGGACCACGAGTAAAACGTTAATCGGGTCGCGAACTCTAGATTATCCTGCGGCAGGGGGGCTGCCAACTTGCCTAAAAAATAAAATATTTATTAAAAAAAATATCCGAAACTATTTAGTGTAAATTGAAAATGGGGAAATTGAATAATTCCTTAGCGATCGCTGGGACTTGAACCCCCCGGACGTGGGGTACTGTCCCACTGCTCTGCCAACTCAGCTACAGGCGCCTAGCGGACCCTTATTAATTTCTCAACCTTTTGATGCTCGTCTCGAAGCGCCGATTTGTGAAGCTGATTGTTATAGCTAAAAAATAATGGACTAACAAATTTTTAGGAATTTATCCAAATGTATTTGGGGTAATGGCATGTATGATTTATTCATGCTCCGACTTTTGATCCAATTCCTAGGAATGTATTCAAAATCCTGATTTTTTAAAAATATTTCCTACAAAAAAATACCTTACTTTTGCAAGTCGCAATTTAGCAAAATTAAACCGTCTTTAAAGCAAAACTACAACTTTAAAATTCTATCAATACCTCTTCTTACGAAGCACGTTAAAATTAGTTTAATCAAGTGGCACCCCTAATGTAAGAAAAGCTGAGACGCAGCCGTATATCAGATCGCTAATGGATTTAAAACTGAGCCCGGCCCGCCCCTAGGACCATTTGTTCCCACTACACTGCCATTGTCGTTTATATTTCATTTGTGTAATCCTAGCATATAATTTTAGACCATTTTCTTGGCGATTGTTAAAGAAAACAAGAATGATAATGAGTTCTTCGGAAGTATTCTAATTTTGTTTGCGTTTAGGCGAAAAGCACACGGTAAAGTCCGTTTGTGCGTCGTTTGTTCGATTTTCCTCCTTATTTTTATACCAATACTGTGTATGTCAAAACACATCCACCGACGCAGAGTTTGACATAAATGGTATTCATATGAAGGTAGGATGGAGAATCGAATGAATGACGCACAAACCGACATGGCGTCTGTTTCTGGCCTTACTTGTTGCAGCCTACGCACTGCGTAGCCGAGATGTAGCCCGGTGCTACGAGCCTCCTACGTATGCTACGGAATTGCTACGATTTTAGAATGTATTTCCCGAGGGCCTATCAGCAAACATTAAGATCGCATCTACTAGCCAGGTCACAGTTTGTCAGCTTGTGGCCTAAAATTGCAATACACATCACCTCTCAAATTCCGTAGTCGCTTATCAGGACACCCACGGGAAAGATAAATGTAGAGATGCTATGCTAAGCCGGTACCACACGGCATTCAATGAGAAAAATGCTAATAAATTCTTTGAAATCCCAAGCTGGATACTTAACAATAGTTACTATTTCTAGCTACGAGTAACAGATATTTTTGCCTGAATGTATAATCATATATTCATAGCACATAATTTAAAATGCTTATTCTTGACACCACTTTTCCCCCACACCACCGGCCGTGGTGCAATCCATGTGAATATTCATGAACCGACACTAGCCATTTCCAGAAGTGCACTTGTATTTACTACCTAAGTGTATTTTTATAATATGGGGATGTTTCATCTTACTATTCTGCTATTGACCTATGAACCATAAATTAGTAAGTTAGTAACCGTGTGGTGTCGGCTTAGAATACCATCAGTCCGTATTTTTTTTTTGGGTGTCGTAAGAAGCGACTAAGGAATTCGAGAGTTTACGTGTATTGCAATTTTAGGGGACAGGCTGACAACCTGTCACTATAGTGATACACAGTCTTCTGAATGACTCTCAAACTTTTGTCAGAAATGGCGGTTTTTTTTACAGCCATGTACATTCTGCCTACCCCGCAATGTATAAAGGCATGATATATGTATGTATCAATAGGGGCAACCGAATGATGTCAATTTTCAAATCTTTCCACCAGTATGTTCCTGATACGGCTCTTTGGCTTCGACTATACAATTAACTACCACGTACAGTTAAAGTTTAAACTGTCGTTCGGTTTTAACGACCTTTAAAAGGATTTAATTATTTAACTGGCTTTATCACACCAAGACAAATACGAGTAGGTACGCACGTATACATACTCATAAGTATTAGGTCATGTACTGACAGTAACAAGTTGAGTTACTCCTTCAACGTACGAGTATCGTCATATTCTGGGTCTACGTACAGGTTATTAATTTATTATCAAGTAGGTAATTTTATTTCTTAAAAAGCCTTCCATAAACGTGTACAAATCTAGCAGTAGTACAAGTTTAAATGAAATGTTTTTATTTACCTACTTGGTTTTGTTTAATACACGCACTCATATACATATGCAACCTCACAGCAAACTAACCTAAGATTAAGCGCCCATTAAACCTACTCAAAGCTAAGCGCATCTATACATATCTTCGAGCCCTGATATACACATACAACCTTAAAGCAAACTAGCCTAAGATAAAGCACCCATTACACCTACTCAAACCTAAGCATGTCTATCTGAAACCGCCGCGTCACTACCGCGCTATCGCGCGTCAACGCGGCGCGCTTTCAAATCGCGCGATTATCCCACAAATTAGGGAAACGGCGCGCGGGGCGCCTGTACAGATGGCTCACTCAGTACTAGTGACGATTTTGACGGTTACTGACTTTAACTGGAAATGACCGGAATCTCAGGGGAGTCACGGTAACAAGACTCATAATACACATACAACCTTAAAGCAAACTATAGTACCGTCATCCGAATAGGCCATATTTGACAGCTGTCAAAATCATGTTAATGCTATGACATAAGGTCTATTTTTCTTTGTTAACATGTTTCCTAGTACGGGTGTGACAGCTGTCAAATATGGCCTATTCGAGTGACGGTACTATAGCCTAAGATTAAGCACCCATTACACCTACTCAAAGCCAAGCGCGTCTATCTGAAACCGCCGCGTCACTACCGCGCTATCGCGCGTCAACGCGGCGCGCTTGCAAATCGCGCGATTATGCCACAAATTAGGGAAACGGCGCGCGGGGCGTCTGTACAGATGGCTGACTCAGTACTAGCGACGATTTTGACGGTTACTGACTTTAACGGGTAATAACCCACTCACATACACATACAACCTCAAAGCAAACTAGCCTAAGATTTAGGGTGAGAATCCACCAGAGCTGTGCGAGGAAAATGTGTCGTACGAGGATGCGTAGCTGTGCTGTGGAAATGTGTAGGGGTTTCCACCAGAGCTGTGCGAGTAAAATGTGTCGTACGAGGATGCGTAGCGGAGCTGTCAAAATGCGCATTAATGTGCGGAGCGAAGATGCGTTGCGAAGCCTGTGAAATGTGTGAGCGGGGGGAATGCGATGTAGTGGAAACCTCGCAACACATTTCTCGCAACGCATTCCTCGCAACGCATTCCTCGCTACACATTAACGCATTCCTCGCAACGCATTCCTCGCAACGCATTCCTCGCACACATTTCTCGCTTGTTTTGTATGTAGAATGGCCTCGCTTCGCTCAACCCTATTCCACCAGAGCTGAGCTGAGCGAGGCTAGGAAAATGAAGTGATTCTATTGGTGGATTTTTTCCTCGCTCACCGCCTCGCTACCTCGCACAGCTCTGGTGGATTCTCACCCTAAGCACCCATTACACCTACTCAAAGCTAAGCGTGTCTATCTGAAACCGCCGCGTCACTACCGCGCTATCGCGCGTCAACGCGGCGCGCTTGCAAATCGCGCGATTATCCCACAAATTAGGGAAACGGCGCGCGGGGCGCCTGTACAGATGGCTCACTCAGTACTAGCGACGATTTTGACGCTTACTGACTTTGACTGGTAATAACCCACTCACATACACATTCAACCTCAGAGCAAACTAGCCTAAGATTAAGCACCCATTACACCTATTCAAACCTAAGCGTGTCTATCTAAAACCGCTGCGCTATCGCGCGTCAACGCGGCGCGCTTGCAAATCGCGCGATTATGCCACAAATTAGGGAAACGGCGCCCGGGGCGCCTGTACAGATGGCTCACTCAGTAGTAGTGACGATTTTGACGCTTGCTGACTCTGACTGGAATCTCGGGGGAAGTCAAGGTAATAAAGAAGTTTGTGGCGGAACGGGACGGAAGATGCGTTGCTCGAAGGTTTGTGGCCACGAACGTCATATTTCTTGGATAAAAATAGGCTCAGAATCAGATGACGTTTTGTATCAGATTTTACTGTTTTGATATTCCTATACTTAGAGATCGTTGACAACCCTGACTGTGTAACAAATGACAACCGCAAAAATCCTGAATAGGGTCGAGTGAACCTTCTGTAAACTCTCTATTTAGTGATTATGCGATCGCGGCTCTATCGCCCGCGTTTAAGACGAGCCATAAAACAATTAGGGTGTCATAGAGCCCGCTCCAGTGGAATCCGCGAGGCAAAGATTAAAATTAGAAGGGATTTTGATGCGATCAAGAGTCAGAAGCTAAGACAGAGGATTTTGTTTTACAGTGTAATTTTAAGTTATTGTCTTTTTGGATTGTAGGATTTTGAGTTTTTGACCTCGGCTGAATTCTGGTCAACTGCATAGTGGCGGTAAAACCACCTACAATAGCATTCCCAAAGAGGGTTGACGTTAGGCAGGAGGCCGGTCATAAAACATAGCCAAATCTTTTTGCTACATGATTTTGTGCTCAAACAGAACATGTTGCGCCGACTCCAATTGATTTGGGGTAAGGGCAGGAAGATGATGTGATGATGTCTTTTTCGATTGATAATTATATTTTCATAATCACACGTAACGTCCTTGCTATGCTATTTTAGCGCTGCGTAACGCATGCGCTGGGAAAATTTGAATTTACCGCCTTATACCCATACAAGTACGGTTTATCTCAAACGGTTTGACAGACGCATCCGTCGACGCAACGGATGTTTTACGTGTGATTCTTGCCTCGTCCATCACACAGAAAATAGAGATCAGACTACGTGTTATTGCAATAAGATTATATTGTTCAGTGTGAAATACGAATTGCGGATAGTTCAGACGTCAATACTTATTCGATTCGTGTACCTAAACTGGCACGGAAAATCCTTGATGTCACATTCATGACTCACAAAAATACTGAAAATCTGATCGAAACAGGTACTGCCATTAAAGAATAGACTTTACATTGGTAGTAATAAACCCGAAAGTAGCACAAAGGTAATAAAATCTCAATCTTTCAATGAAATCTCATTTAAAAACTCAATATTTTCGTTTCCAAAACAGCCACAGGTAGCTCACTTCAAGTCAATAACTGTCAACATAATTCACCCGGCGACAATGCCTAGTGCCGCATCTGCCGTTGTTTACTCCATGACGCATATTAATGGCGTCTTATTTTAAATCCGGGTTGGCGGTTACGTCGAAGCCCGGATAAATTACTAAAGGTCTTTGCCCACAGGATGCTGTCAATTTTAAGGTAAGCCCTGGTAACTGAACAACTTTTTCGTCGAAATAAGATAAAAGCTTCAAACTTTTCACGTAAAATTACAGTGTTACCTAAGCAATAAGACCGCCTTGTGCATAAATGAGAAATATTTTGTTCTTCTTCTCAGTCATACACTCTTGACAGAGTGGTCGTGGTTGCTCCGATGGCGTACGAGGTTGGAGGTACGCGTACATGTCTAGTTGTTGTCAGACGTCGTCGTCGTTGTCAATATTTTGTTAATTCAGTGCAATCTTTCATAATTTATACACGAATTTACAAGACCATTTCCATTTTCACCTGAAGAATTTGTGTTCAACAATTGGTAGAAGAGGAATGAAATCGGCGCTACCGATTAAAGCTGCATCCAAATGTCTCCACTATGCTTTTGTTTTGACCGGTGCTTAGAAGAGTAGATGGAGGACTTGGTGTCTCACTCGAAGAATTAGAAGAAGAGTGGTACCGGTAGCACCTATTGTTTTACGTTGGACAAGCCTTGGTCATACTTCATTGTTTAGACCTGCATTGTGTGTAAGGACCTTTACCCGGGTGTACCGGGCTGGGTGCGCGGATAAGGCGCGCCACGCACACAGTTTGTCGACGGAATAGGTAATGAAGACACTCCTCTAATGGCCACTGCTGACGGCAATGCAAATCCTGGGTATGTTTTAATCTGTCTTCAGTACAGTGACTTAAAGGGTTTGATAGGAGGCTTTTGGCTGAAATAGAAAGATATGTGTACTGAGGATCATCGTCGTCTGTCTCCCATCATTCTAATTTGTTTGTGACCGACGTTAGTATTGTGCTCAAAATATAGCTTAGTGTTTTAGGTTAACATGCAGGGAACCGACCTACCCGGACCGACGGATTAACGTGCCCCCCGAAGCTCGGAGCATCTACATACATACATACATACATCACGCCTTTATCCCTTGCGGGGTAGGCAGAGCGTCAACGACCGTAAAAGTACGGTCGTTATCGCCACGTCTGACATATATTTGAGGGCCGTTTTAGCTATTGTCGTGTATCGCTATAGTGACAGGTTGTCAGCCTGTCGCCTAAAATTGCAATACACATGATACCCTCGAGTCCTTTAGTCGCTTCTTACGACACCCACAGGAAAGAAATGGGGTGATGCTATTCTAAGCCGGCATCACACGGAGCATCTTGTTTTCAGATAATAAGGTGGTTCAGCCTACAATGGACGAAGCATACTGGGAACAAATTCGTAAAGTGATACAAAGATAATCGAACCCGGAACCTTCTGCGTCGCAGGCAGTCGCACTACCAATGCGCCACATCGGCCGTCACGGTATGATACAGGCAGTAAGTAGGGTAAATATCCCTATAACAGTCGTCAAATATTCTCGCTACCACCTGACGCCTCTACATCGGCATATTGCGGTGATTCCAACCTCAGCCTCCACCGGTTAGGGCCTAAATGGGGCCCCAACAGTTATACGCCCATATTAGGTACAAAATGGCTACTTGTAATGGCCCCCTAGTCGACTATTGACACTAGCGAAACTCCGTCGCAAATTCACGTCTAGGAAACAAAGCTACGAGTTTGGTGATATACGCAGTGCTGGTTTTGGTGTGGTTACGACGAAATAATTACAACTTTGTCCGTATGAAATTGTGGGTTTGTAGAATGACGGTCAACGATGAAGATTGGTAGGTATGAAGATTACTAATGTCTATAGTTCGAATCAAGCTTTTTATCCAAATGACTACTTAAAAGGAGTAAATTGAATTCAGGTAAAATTTCAGACGACTGTAAATCACCATAGTGACCTGTCGCCTAAAACTGCAATACAAATAAACACATAAAATACTTTAGTCGCTTTTTACGACACCCGCGGGAAAGATGGTGTTACTCTAAGCCGGCACTCACACGGTATCTTTAAATACTACACTGACATATTGTTTATCAAATAAAAACCAATTCCTCGGGAAACCCATTCAATTCTGTTCGACACATATTTATTGCCAATTCCAACGATAGTATGAGAAGTCAACCCCTATTACGGCGAGGTGATCTCTACACAAAGGAACTACAAATAAAGTATCAACTCTCTCCCTCGTATAATTTAACGAGCAAACGTTCCAACGAAACGCATCCTGTTATTGACTTCGGGACACTAACCGGGCGATAACAGTTACAGAATACGCATAACAGTTCCAATATCGGGAACAGTTCCGATGTACGAGTTACACGCGACGAAACGTGTACCCGGGTGAAATTGAAAGATAAAAGCGTTTTGTTGTCTTATCGAATAGAATAAGGAGTTGATTAAAATTGGAAACGTTTGTATTGGAGTAATATTGATAGGAGAAAATATAAGAATAGACGCGCGCAGCTGGGACAAAGAGCTGATAAAACGGAACGCTCAATGAAAAATGTCGTAATAAAAGAACGTAAATGACGTGAAATCTAGAAATAGTAGTCTTCTGAGAGGGCCTAATATCAATGCTCATCGAGTCGGGTTGGCGCTACTTACCTATCTAAAGCAATCAACATACTTCTTCATAGAGCACAAACTTTATCGCAAAAATAAAATCACTTTTCTGCAGTATCATGTGATATATTTTCCGTTAGTGTGGAAATTTGTATTAAGGTTCAGTGTGTTACCTACCTAATAAAGCTTTGCATTCGATACTATCAACAAGAATGCAATGCCACTCCTTGTTAGGTGCAACATCTCCTTTGGCATGCTCCAGTTCGGTCAATTGATAGGTACAATTTGATGCGATTTGAATGTGGTGCATCTGCTAACCGGTATCGTGTTTCAAAGACGCCTGGGAACCACTTAGCTCGGTGTCCCGTAATTGTTCGCTTAGTGAGTGTTTGTAACTCTAGTCTAGAAATCTTAGAAGGCAAGAGTTTGATTGACCTACACTAATGCAATGTAGCCTCTGTATCTTATGCTTTGCCATGTTCTAGTTCGGTCAGTTGATAGGTACAATTCGATGCGATTTGAATGTGGTGCATCTCCTAACCGGGGTCGTGTTTCAAAGACGCCCGGGAACCACTTAGCTTGGTGTCCCGTAATTGTTTGTCTAGTGAGTGTTTGTAACTCTAGTCTAGAAATCTTAGAAGGCAAGACTTTTATTGACCTACACTAATGGTAGGCTTATAAACCAAGCGTCGCGACAACGACGCGCGTCAACGACGCCGTCAAATTTTGACGGCGTCGTTGTCGCTGCGGTCTTGTAGAAAAACCCGACCGCATCCCATACAAACCCTGAGCTTCTCAGCGCGACGTCAACGTGACGGCGACGCGGCGGCGTCATTGACGCTGACGCCCGGTCTTTCTGGTACCCCATACAAACCCATACAAACCAGTCATTTGACAGCGACAACGACGCCGCCGCGACGCCGCGACGCTTGGAAAATAAGGGTACCATCATGTACCTAATGTAGTTTCTACATCTTACACTATGGCATTTTCTAGTTCTGTAAAATTACACAATTTGATGCTATATGTGTTGCATCTAGCTAACGTTGATCGTGCCTAGAAATCTTAGAAGTGAAGGATTTGATTGACCTGCATTATGCCCCCAATGTAGCTTCTACATCTTATGTTATGGCATTTTATAGTTTAGTAAAATTACATAATTTGATGCTATCTGAATGAAGTGCTTTTGATTTAGCTAACGGAGATCGTGTCTAGAAATCTTAGAAGTGAAGGATTTGATTGACCTACACTAATGTAATTTAGATTGTGTATCTTATGCTTTTACACTAATGTATTTAGATTGTGTATCTTACGCTTTAGTATTCTCTATAGTATTATTTATTTATTGATATGGACTTCTACACAATTAAGGTAATTCTGCCAGTCCGTCATTCGAATAGGCCATATTTGACAGCTGTCAAAATCATGTTAATGCTATGTAATAAGGTCTATTTTTCTTTGTTGACATGTTTTCTAGTATGGGTTTGACAGCTGTCAATATGGCCTATTCGAATGACGGTACTATAGTGAGTGTTTGTAACTCTAGTCAACTCTAGTCTAGAAATCTTAGAAGTGTAGGGTTTGATTGACCTACACTAATGTAATGTAGATATTGTATTTTATGCTTTGGCATGCTCTAGTTCGGTCAATTGATAGGTACAATTTGATGCGATTTGAATGTGGTGCATCTGCTGCTAACCGGGATCGTGTTTCAAAGACGCCCGGGAACCACTTAGCTCGGTGTCCGTAATTGTTCGCTTAGTGAGTGCTTGTAACTGTAGTCAGAACTTAGAAGTGTAGGGTTTGATTGATCTATACTATGTACTCAATGTAGCTTCTACATCTTTCGTTATGGCATTTTATAGTTTAGTAAAATTACACAATTGATGTTATTTGAATGTGGCGCTTCTAGCTAACGGGAATCGTGTCTAGAAATCTTAGAAGTGTAGCGTTTGATTGACTTGAACGAATGTAACGAAGCTTCTTTATCTTATGCTTTGGCATTCTCTAGTTCAGTCAATTGATAGGTACAATTTGATGCGATTTGAATGTGGTGCATCTGCCAACCGGGATCGTGTTTCAAAGACGCCCGGGAACCACTTAGCTCGGTGTCCCGTAATTGTTCGCTTAGTGAGTGTTTGTAACTCTAGTGTAGAAATCTTAGATGTGTAGGGTTTGCTTAACCTACACTATGCACCCAATGTTGCTTCTGCATCTTACACATTGGCATTTTCCAGTTCAGTAAAATTACACAATTTGATGCGATTTGAATGCGGTGCATCTAGCTAACGGGGATCGTGTCTAGATATCTTTGAAGTGAAGGATTCGATTGATCTACACTAATGTAACTTAGCTTCTGCATCTTTTATGCTTTGGCAGTCTCTAGTTCGGTCAATTGATAGGTAGTCTAGAAATCTTAGAAGTGAAGGATTTGATCGATCTACACTAATGCAATGTAGCCTCTGTATCTTATGCTTTGGCATGCTCTAGTTCGGTCAATTGATAGGTACAATTCGATGCGATTTGAATGTGGTGCATCTGCTAACCGGGATCGTGTTTCAAAGACGCCCGGGAACCACTTAGCTTGGTGTCCCGTAATTGTTCGCTTAGTGAGCGTTTGTAACTCTAGTCTAGAAATCTTAGAAGTGTAGGGTTTGATTGACCCAATGTAGCTTCTACATCTTACGTTATGGCATTTTATAGTTTTGTAAAATTATACAATTTGATGCCATTTCAATGTGGTGCATCTAGCTAACGAGGATCGTGTTTAGAAATTTTAGAAGTGAAGGATTTGACTGACCTACACTAATGTACCTAGTGTAGCTTCTACATCTTACACTGTGGCATTTTGTAGTCCAGTAAAATTACACAATTTGATGCTATTTGAATGTGGTACATCTACTCGTCAAACCACTTAGCTCGGTATCCCGTAATTGTTCGCTTAGTGAGTGTTTGTAATTCTAGTCTAGAAATCTTAGGAACGAAGAATTTGATTGGTCTGCACTACTATTAGGTATGCAGAGAAATGATTTGTTTGTGTTTTATCACATAAAGTAATCAATACTCTCCAATCTAAGATTTCATACCTGTACTAACAATCAATTAATAAATAAAAAACACGACATCTAAGTTAGGGCCCGAGAAGAAGTCGTCCATTTTCGTAAGGCAAAAGCAGAACCTACTTTATACGTCATTATAACATAAAATATTCAGTAACAAAAATGGCACGAAATACCCCTTGTTTCTTCAAATAACACTTTCAGACAAATTTCCGGGTATTAAGCGACAATTCATACCGCGTTCCGCATCAAATATTAAAAACCAATAAAAAACTCCGGCAAAGTTAGAAAAAGTTTGTAGTCGGGGGAAAAGTGTGAAAATTTAAAGTTCGCGAGTGCCCCCTGGGGGCGCAACTTGTCTTTTAGCGTGAATATTCTAGAGCTGATGGGTATGGGTATAGGTACCTGTCAAAAAAAAGCTTCTTTCTTGCACGTTTTCTAAAGTTTCAACCAGTTACTCTGTGGTTCCAACCAGACATAAATTTACCAAAGTCATTACCCCCTACAATATATAAGTTACTCTGTGGTCATTACCAAATTCCACCTGCCGACGAAATGTCTTTCTTCATACAGATATAGTGTGTATTTTATAGGTAATTCCACAGGCCTATCTACCTGTGGATGTCTGACTAAAGGTGGAGTCCTAGGTAGGTACCTAAGCGGTACCTAGTATGATTGGTAGGGGCCGCCTAGCTCGCGACTACACTTTTATCTAAACCTAAACCCTCTATCACTATTTCTAACTCTATTTTTGATTTTGTGATACGAGCAGCAATTGACCTAAAGCTAACATAACATATTATAACTTTGATTAACGATAAGGTTGTTATGTGGGAATGAATGACATCTCCTGGGTTTCTATATCAGCTAGAATATCCTTCTAACTTGGTAACAGCTACCCAAAAAAAATCATTGTCACTCTGATTTCCGCTTATACGTTACGTTACTATGGAAAAGTAGCATGATATGATTATGCATGTAAATACGCAGTTTCAAGAAGCAGTTCTAGACTCGAGCCAGCCCGCCTCTATAACTGAATAATTCCTACGTTCGTTGCACTGCTGGGGACACGATTCTAGCCAACGCCTTGCTTAGCTAATTCTCAGATGTCAGGTACTGTCAATTTGTTGAATACATAAAACAGAGGGAAATACTGTTGCCTTACAAAGTAGGTACGACGAAGTCCCACTTGTCAAGTTTTTCACAAATTTTAGCCCATAGGTATACCTATCAGTTCTAGATTTTTTGGGGCTATGGCAACCTAATGCCATCACGTTAAAGCTTTCAGAAGTCAGTACATAGTTAGCTCGCGAAAAACATAGATCTTATGCCTCCTCACGTTATGTGAATGGCAGTTTGTTGTGTGCGATGCATACATATTAAATTATCTGCCATTATTCCTTTCCCATCACATATAGGGTGTAAAGGACAGCTCTCCGAATACTGATACAGACCATGAAACTGAACAACTTCCCATACGAAAATGTTTCAGGAGACCTACAAAAAATTTTGGTTGCCCATTGTTAATGCAGTCAGCTGATCGTAATTTTGTATGGGAGTTCTAAGAAATTTTTACGTTACCTGAAATATTTTCCAAGCGAAGTTGTTTAGTTTCATGGTCTGGTTGCACCCTATCAGTATTCGGAGAGCTGTCCCTTACACCCCGTATATAATTATGATTATGTTATGACATTACAAGCCCAGTTTAGGATTAACCTCAGAAGTAGCCCAGTAGAATAGCGGCCTGAGTGTGCGCAGGCGGCACTCGAAAATGCAATGAACGCACTTGGGGTAAACTGCACGTTCTTATGAATTTTTCAGACGTGCATTCGGGGCTATGTCCTTAGAATAACGCGGTAGAATCCCGAATGCTTTTGCTTTGTAAGTAGAGGTACAAGGCAATAGAATATCGCTAGTGACAAGGGATCTATCTGTGCTGGTTATTCTTAGTAACTGTATGAAAACCAGTACATTTTTGATGTGTTAGATGGTGCCGTTTTTAGTTCTTATTTATGAACACGGCAGATTGCGGTTCTGTAACTTTTCCTTTAAATTAAAAGGACAGCATTCAACAGTCCACAGTTGGACATGGGTCACTCTGGCACGCGTTTGCTATAAAATACAAAGGTTGCATAAAGATATACCATCAGGATTTCCAGGAAAACTTATTTTTAGCACGCTTACTTGGGTATATCAGCACAAAAATACTTTTCATGTTTGTGTGCTCATTGAATTGGCTAAGTAAGGAAGAACAAGTAAACCAACAAAACTTGCTTTTCAGTAAATATAAACGGCCGATATGGCGTGGTAGTAGTGCGACTGCCTGCGACGCCGAAGGTTCCGGGTTCAATACCTGGTGGGTCGCTCACAAAGTTGATATTATCACTTTGTGAATGTGTTTCCAGTCTGGTTACGGCATTGCAAGCTGAACCACCAGAATGTCTGGAAAAAAATGGTTCCATGCTTCGGAAAGTACGTTAAGCAGTCGATTACTTAGACAGCGGTCTGTCAACCATGCGAGAGGCTTGCTAATTGTAGTAGGAAGATGTAAAACTCTGACACCAGGGTTCATCAGGACGTTTGACGACTCGGTGTCCCACACGAAGCGGCAGAATATACAGGGAGTAACAAAATGGGTATAACAAACCCAAGGAGGTTAAAGGTTTAAAGATTATTTATTCATTCTCATAAAAGACATTGAGTCACTTACACGAGAATTAAACTTAATTAAATATTACATATTTTATCCGTCGCTCGCACACCAGATAAGTAATAACACTGATAGATAACCAATTTTACTTATAAAACGATTCCCACTAACCATCTCTCGAAAAACACAACCAAATAGGTAACATGTATGGGTTAAACATTCATTCGATCAAAATAGTATTCGTAACATGTTCAGCTAGTTTACGTTTAAATTCTATAAGTGAGTTGGTATTTTTGATTGATGAGGGTAATTTATTGAAAAGTTGCGCTCCTTCGTAAGTAAACATTTTTTTACCGTAGTTAGTTCTAGTTTTTGGTAATACAAGGTAGCTAGCTCGTCGCGTTGTCCGCTTTGTTACGTGCCTCGTTTGCATGAACTGGATTGACGTATGAATAGTCTTTTTTAGTACTTTACGTATGAGAATGCAAGTATGATATGTATATAGTTGCTTAATGTTCATCAAGTTGGTTTCCTTGTATATTTTACTAGTAGCTGTTCGGTAGGGGTAGTGAAAAAGCATTTTAATTAGTTTATTTTGCATTACATGCAAATCCGATAGATTAGTTTTATTTGCACTGCCCCATATCTCGATTAGGTATATCAAGTGTGATTTTACAAGGGAATTATAAATCATCAAACGCACTTTTCGCGGAATACAGCGGACTATACCACGTAGTGAGCCCATTAATGATGATAATTTGTTCATAATGCGACCTATGTGTGCCTTCCATGTCAACCGGCTATCCAACAGCAAACCCAAATACTTCTCAGTATCTTTTTCCTTTAACGGTATCCCATTTATTGTTAAGGGCTGGTAAGTTGTAATTGGTTTATTCTTGGCTTTAAAAATAATGTAGGAAGTTTTGGAAATATTAACTGTTAGAAAGTTAGATTGTAACCACTCAAAGAGCACATCAAGGTCCCTCTGTGCAGACTCAGCGATTTCGCTCATAGATGTGCCAAAGTAAAACAGGCATGTGTCGTCTGCATATAAGGTGATATGACCCTCAAGGCCCAAGTCGACTATGTCATTTATGTATATCGAGAACAAAAGTGGTCCCAAAATCGACCCTTGAGGTACGCCAAAGGTTACTGGTAGCGGTGTGCTTTGACAATCATTAATTTTTACTACTTGTTGCCGATCTAAGAGGTATGACTGAAACATTTTGAGAGCATCTCCGCTTATGCCAATTGTTTGAAGTTTGTTCAAAAGTAAATTGTGACTAACGGTGTCAAATGCTTTTCTTAAATCTATAAATATCCCTAGTACAATTTTTTTGCCATCTATATTTTGTCTTATTTTAGTTACTAGGTCAACAGTAGCTGCCACCGTATTACTTTTAGGCCTGAAACCAAATTGGCGGTCTGTTATGAAGTTGAACGATTCCAGGTAAGATTCCAATCTCTTATGTATGATCTTCTCCAAAATTTTCGATAGTACTGGGAGTACTGAGATCGGTCTATAATTCCCGGGATCTGTCTTGTCTGTTCCAGATTTGTGAATTGGGCTTACTTTTGCTAATTTTAACGACTGAGGGAAATTACCTTCTTTTAAAATTTTATTAATGCAATTACATAGATTCGGTGCTATTATTATTTTTAAACATTTGAGGGCTTTGGTGCTAATACCGTCTAATCCTGTGCTTGAGTTAGGGTCTAGGTTATCAATTATTTTGGTTATCTCGTCGATAGAAGTTGGTTCTAAGCATATTAGTCTGTTTGGGGTGTGTGAATTTGAGTCTTGTTCTAGAAGAGTTATGTTATGATAGTGTAGGGGGATGTCATTGGCTAAAAGATTTCCTATAGAGGCAAAGTACTCGTTGAATGTTTGACAAATTTCGGTAAGGTCTGTGATTATCTCTGTACCCCTTACAAGTTTGGGAGGAGCACAACTTGACTTTGGTTTGTTGTTGGAGAGATAGTTAGTAAGATTCCATAGCTTTTTGGGATCTTTGCTGCAGTTAGTGTATTCTTTATAATAGAAAGTGTCTTTCGTTGATTTGATCAGATTCGCTGTAAATTCTCTTTTTCTCTCGAAGTTGTTTCTCAATAGGTCATTTTTAGGATCTTCTTGCAGCTCAGCCCACAGTTCATTCCTCAGGTTAAAGAACTCATGGAACTGAACTCGACTCTTGTTCCATGGGCTATCCCCATATTATCCAATATGAAAAATATTTACCTCCCATACAAAATAGCCGACCAGCTGATTGATAGGAGTCTAAATTATTTTTCATACTTCGACCCATGTTTCGTGGGGAAAGTTGTTCAGTTTCATGAGTACCTTGACCTCTTTTTGGCTTGTTATACCTACTCTTTTCGTCTCTCCCTATTCACTTGATCGATTATTTGCAAGGCTGAAGTAAAAGTCGGAGCCCATTACATTACAAAAGGCTAATAAATTGTCAGGCGATTGGAAAAGAGCAGTTCTCGGCATCATCTCGATAATTTCCCACAGGAAAACGCCCGCATTCAGGAAATTGACTTATAAAATTGTTACCAGCAACCGGTTGAATTTTAACAATTCATCATGCCGCTTCCTACCGCGGCTGGTTTTTTTACCCGACTGCCTCAGAAGAAGGGTTATGTTTTTAGAGAGTAGTTGTGTATGTATGTATGTAGGTATATGGGTAAGTATGTAAGTATGTGGACAAGCAAATTCTTTTTCACGGGCTACAGTCTTAACGGCTTAACGGATGTTGACTTATTATTTAGGTTTCGTTAGATTCAACTCAACAGCGCGAGCTGCGCGAGTGACGGCTAATAAATTCGACATGACGGATTTTAAACCTTGAAATCACCGCAGTCAGCTTTGTTAACATATGCTTCTATTTGCGAAGGTTTTGTTCACGAGAGGTCGAGAATTTTTCAGGAGTAAGATGAGAAGCTTTACTTTAAACTTATTCGTTACTTTATTAAAACCACACGATTACAATACCAAATGTGTTCTAATTCTGGGTCAAAACCAGCCGCGATTCATCTGGTTCACACACTTATTTACACAAGGCTATCTTTGAATTCCATTCTGAAACTGTAACTATTTTAAAGATATTCTTCTTTGATGTTCATAGGCGTGTGGTAGCGGCTAAGAATACTGCCGCCCCTAGTTCACTCAGGGTGTTTCATAAAAGGCGACGTAGAATTTTTGACCGCGGCTGAATATCTGTCGACTACGGTCATATGGTGGCGGTGATACCACCTACAATTTTGCCTACAGTAGCATTCCCAAAGAGCGCTGACGGCAGGCAGCGGTCGGTCATAAAACATAGCCAAATCCTTTTGCTACTGATTGTGTATTGTAACAAATCATGGGCAAGAAGATATGGGCAGGAAGATGACGATGACGATATTCATAAAAATAATTTGCCTGAAGTTTCCACAAGGTGTTAATTAATCCGCTCTTCATGTTGGAAGCTGTCTAAAGGTTATTTTTATCCAAGCTCTCGCGCAATTTGCAAGCTATCAGAAAGTAGTAAATAATTTTTCACTTTCCTACTTAGACTAGATACCAATTTTACTCGAATTATTTTTTTATGGGCTCGGTCTATCGGGACGGTAGATAAGGAAAACGGTTCCGTCGCTCTTTTTAGAAAATGAATTTTATTTTAAAATTTTCGCCGAGTTTCGTTTAAAAATGTCCGGTTGAGTTGCCAAGAGGAAATTCTTTGAAGTCCTTTCCATTGAGGGAGTCTTTTTAATTAAGTGTTTACTTACTTCATATCGAAATGCAGCTACCTGACAAATTGTGATCCGGAGATAGTACCTAGATAGTCTTATTGTTCTAATACAGCATAGTTGCCGTGTGATATCGGCTTAGAAGAGCATCACCCCAATTATATCCGTGAGTATAGTAAATAATAATCAAATCATACAGGCAATGGGCGGTGGCGTTACTTGTAAATGCAACATCTTGCAATGCGCTCGCCAATCCGACTGCCGTGGTGAGTATGCCAATACCCTCTGACGGGGGGAGGCACATGTCTAGCAGTCCTTTCTTTTCAATATTCGACACATATTCCACAGGCAAAGATGTTCAGTTTCATGAGTACCTTGACCTCTGGTCTTTCTGACCCTTTTTGTTATTCCCAATACTGATTGGACTAATCCACACATAAAAAGAAAATTGTTTACTCGTACTTTTTAAGTAGGCACTCACATACATATAATTATCACGCCTGTATCCCTTGCGGGGTATGTACTTGGGAGTAATTTATATACAAGTACAGATCCGATAAGTGGATATCGCTGATATCACTTATTCCGGGGATGACATCCCCGATGACTGGACCAGGCGAGCCCGGTCCGCGTTAATGCCCAAACTTTTTTAATTTCACTCAAAAAATTGCTCATCCCCGCGTCCCCCCGGAATCCCAACATTTCCAACACCGTCCGGATCGGCTCGTTAAAATTAACAATGAAATATTGGACTCTGATTAATGGTGGGACCACAACTTGAATTTTAAGGCGAGTGGTGCCGCGGCACTGGCGCCATTTTTCGAAAAACCGATATCATCAATGTATAAAATGGATTCTTCTTTGCGTTTCTCTGTCTGTCAGGGAATTCGCCAACGCTAACCGTGCAACGGATTTTAATGCTATTTTTGGTATTAAGTAGATAAGATGATTCAAGAGTAAAATTTATATGTATAACACATACCGGGAAAATGCCTTCTTTCCGCGGGAAAATAAATTGAAGCGGTTGAAACCGCTAACGGGCCGCTAGTAATCTATGAATGCAATCAATGTATCAATGTAACTACTTACAGACGAATGGCACATAAACGACACTAGTGGTATTCGTCGGTACCTACGCTTGCAGATGCGGTACGCCACAATGCTGTCGTCGACACCACGTCAGTCTGTAGACAGCTTAATAGGCACTGAAAATATGGACGGAGAACGTTGCGTCTGGTGTTTGATGTCACAAAGAGCTAGGTAATATGTAAAGTTATTTTAAGTGCAAATATTTAATGGGCGTGTTTTACACGCAAAATTTAACAACATTTTGTTGGAAACCTTCTCTTAAATACGAAAGAAAAATTTAATTACAAATAAAATTACAAATATTTTTTCGTATTTCGACAAAAAGTTTCTAATAAAAGTTGTTCAGTTTTATGAGTAGAACACGCCTTTGAAATATCTGTACAAATTTAAAAGTAACCTTATATTTTTTCGTTAAGTAGCGCTACTTTCACAGCACCACTTGGCCTAGGTTGACCCGCAGATTGGAGTGGTTTTAATCTCGTTCGAGGATCCGCGTGACCCAATCGGAATCGTTCTGATCCACCAGAGATTAGAGGTCATCTCAAAGTCAACCATTTCATAATTATGTTTGAAAAGTAAACTTCAGAGTATTAAGTAGGTTTGCACCGTATGTTTGTGTGAATTACAAAAGAACCGGATAACCTGATATTGCGCGTAGCTGGCTCCCATACAAAGAATACTATACTCTGCTCCCATATAAATGACAACCAGTTAAAGCAGGCTACTCGCCCACGTCCGATAATCGGTGTCCGTTTTTTTGTAGGAGAAAAATGGAACGTATTGATTACAATGCTGTAACGCCCACATCCTACAAATAGTAGGTCAGAAATAAAATCGGTGAATCTCGACCGATCCGATTGACGGTGAAAAATGGAACACTCTGAAATGTATGCGTAAACGCACACTACTCACCGACAGTCGGCCGCATGCACTTGCTAGAGAAGGGCATATCTCGAGAGTCGCATTTCTCGTACACATCAATATGCAGCATCAACATATTTCAAATTATTATTTTCTAGTAAAGACTCTTTTGCAAATTCAGATTAGTATCATAATAAAATCTTTTCAGTATCAAAACTGTAAACTTGACAAGAAGACATGAATTAAAAAGAAGAAAGGATAGGTAAGTTGAAGTGGTTAAAAACAGTTACCCGACTTCGGTAGTTTCAAAATTGTATTTTGCAATGGAAATCCGCAAGTTGAATTACATACCAAAATACATATGTCACCTTAAAATTACAAACAACGCTGGATTATAATCTATCTCGCTAAATTATAACATGTCGGAATATTGTAACCCATTCACACGTACAATTTTTCAGTAGATTACAATATAACGAACCAAAACCGTAAAACTGTGATACGATACGCAGCTCACGTTCTGATTGGTCAAGTCAAGTCTCATGTTGCCAGCGACGCCATGTTTGTTTAACAGCTGATTGCCATCTCGTTGGTTCTCGAACGTAAACTAACAGTTTTTTCTTCTGTTTTTATAACTCCGTACTTACGAAAGTAAGAACTTATGAAATAAGAAAATAATCTCATAAGCACTGTTTGCTTAGGTTCGATACTTGTTAGATACCCATCGATATGGCGATCAACAGTCAAATAAACATGGCGGCGCGATGTACATGACATTCGACCAATCAGAACGTGAGTTGACAATTTTACCGTTTTACTGCATAATATTATAATCTTTCGAAAATTGATACGTTAAATGGTGATCCGTGTGTATGTATGTCTTACAATATTTCGACAGATTGTAAATATGCAAATAATTTAGAATGTTTTCATAGTTAGGACATATTCATAGGAAATGAACGTCGAGTTTTCGCCATTCAGAAGCAAAAGTTATTAAATTTTTTGGCGTGGGTTTTCAATGTGCCGGATCCGCGGATCCGAATTTTGAAGGTGGGTGTCCCGCAAGGCTAAAAATAGCGCGAGATCCCGCGGGATTGCGGATCCCGCATTGCGGGATTGCAATCCCTAGACGTGCTACTAACAACAGTCAAAAAGACGGACGTGTGCTTTGAGTCGGTCACAAAATCGGACATAAGAATCGGAGGAAAAATCTGAGCGATTATCGGTCCTACAAAAAGTCTGACGTGGGCGAGCAGCCTTATAGTTTTGTAAAACAATGGATCCATAAAAACATCTGAAAGTCACGCGGTGCATGTGGGAAGAAGAAGACAAAAGAATGTCAAAGGACAAAGGAGAGATAGTATGATTTGTCCTTGATTTGTCTAATACAAGGTGAATACATGATGTACCTACCTATAAAAAGTGACTCCATTCCACACTCCAATCATCTGCCTGCCCGTATATATTTTTTTTTAAATTAGGTACCTAGGCCTAGGCCCACATTTAATGTTGTTTGCTATCTCACCTGTTGGTAAGTGATGCAGACGATTTTGGAGCACGCTTGCCTACTCTTTCATTTATCCGGATGTCTATCTCTATCAGCCATCAAATGTTTATGTATGAAATGCCAAGTGTGTACCTATAACGACATTTTTTAAGAGCGTAGACAAATTATCGACCCGGCAATTCCATAAATTGAATAGATAACTTGCATTTTCCTTAATTAATTTTTGCTCGGAGTTTTAAAGGGACGTCATTAGTCATTAAAGATCAAACATAAAGGGGTGATCGTTCAGAAAATAATTGCTCTTCCAAATCAAGCTCCCGATTCTACTAACACATCAGTCGCGATGATAATAATCAATATGACTATCAATTGTGTTAACGAGTCGAATCAAGTAAACTTGTGGTAAACTAGTAAACAAGTCTACCACATGTTGTTTTTATTAGTAGTTCAAAAAGTAGATTCATATGATTCATAGCTCAATGTGTAAAAATGAGCCTCCCCTCCTCTTATCTCTCTATATTCTTGTCCACCCAAAGGTTGCCTGGTAGAGATCGCTTTAAGCGATAAGGCCGCCTTTGCGCATTTGTAGTTTAAGTTTTCCTGTCATATGTTTGTGTTTTAAATGTGCAATAAAGTGTTTTTACTTACTTACTTACTCCCCGCTTTGTGTGAGGTAGTTCTAATGTGCTTTACTGATTCACTGTGGTGTAGAATGTTGCAGTTACTAACATTAGTGTTGTTAGAGTACGTTCCAACAATTAGTAGAATGCACCAATAATGGCCGTGGACGAGGGTACAATTCATTCAGTCAAATACTAATTAGATTTTTTATGCCATTTGAAGCGATCGGATGAGTTTAAAAGGGGTTTAATTTCAGTACAATTGCATTTCATTTAAATCGTCTGTTACCAAAAGCTTAGTATTTAAAATCGCATATAATGGCTAAATACGGGGGCTGTTTTGTTTAGTAAGAACATTGACCAAAATATTAATAACTATATTTCAACAACACTTCTCGAATTTTCATAGAAAGTCCTTTTTTTCACAGCCTTGTATTCGAAATCACTTCTCGAAATCACTTCTCGAATTTTCATAGAAAGTCCTTTTTTTCACAGCCTTGTATTCGAAATCGAACCTCGAGTTTTATTACTATTAATCAAACCAAATACTCAATGTAATTGCTAGTTACACTTTAGCAAATGGAACAGAACTAAGTTTAGGTGGTTTAGTACTTAATTGACGAATAATGTCTTCTGTTAGTAAGATTTGTTGTTTGTGAAGGGAACACATAAAGTTGTACAATCTGTTGTAAGGGTAATAATCTGAGTGGTTCCAATGGTCGCGTTGATGGTTCATTTATTCTAAACCGTTTTGGTATCTGCGTGCTTTGCTAAGACACTCTATCAGTCATCCACGCGTTAGTGGACAAGATATATTTACTTTATTCGCAGGCTGGATTAGAACTGCGATAGCCCAGTTGGTAGTGGCGTCGGCAGTACAGATGCCGAAAGTCGCAGGATCAAATCTTGCCTAATATTTATTTTTAAAACTTAGCTAGGGTAGCATAGGGTCTAATCGATTGTAAATTTAGAATAGGAGCACTTCTGGGCAGGTTTTTGGGGGGTTTTCCTGTCCAGGGGGTCCGGCTAATTATAAGCATGTAACTTTTTTGTTTTATGTTATCTGAATTTAATTCTATTTACATGCCGTGTGGTTAGCCTGGCCAGCCCCGAGGCAGTGCCTTTATTTTTATTTTTTTATCCCGCCCGAGCCGCGTCTATACTAGGACCGCAAAATTGTTATAAGAAAAAGAAAATTGTGTCATTCAATTTTCTTTTTTTTACAATGACTTATCATTATTTTGTAATGACTATCAATAAGTGATATTTTTTGTATCCAACATTGAATAAATTATTTTGTATTTGTATTTGTATTTGCCTGCGGTGGAAAATTTTGCAAGTTTTCCAAACACTCTATCAGTATTTAGAGTGGCTGCAATTGACAACATTTTATTCTGATTCCCATGCAGTAATGAAAAGTAACCAGTACGTTTGGATTGAACCTTAAATTAGCAGGTGTTACAGATATGTTGTTAATTCACTTAAAATCGTTTACTATAAAACCACTATTAGGTATGTCATGATTATTTTTGTCATTCAATGTATTTTATTGTTTGTTTTAAAACGCTTGTATCAAGACCCAACCTTTTAAAGACTAACTGTGTGTAGATGCAACTCTGATCTTCAAACGAGCCTATTTACTAATCTAACTAAAATTAGTGAAAGTTTCAAATAAATTAGCGAACAGATGTTTAGTTTCGAAGTTTCTAAAATTTGTGATATTAGAATAATGTATTTATTTAGATAACTTAGCATTGTAAACGTTGACTTAGTCTGATGAGTTTTTGATCTGCTTACAAGTTTCGTAAAGTAAAATAAGATTATGTTTGGATTATTGCATTAGTTCATTGTGTTTTTAAGAAGACAATAAACCCTTTTTGTATTTTTTTGAGGATGTTCTGCCTTTGATAGATCTATAGGTCATGCGGTAAATTATTCAGAAAGAATCTGGACACGATTTCAGTATCAAGAATTGCTGCAGATGATTTTACTTTTGATACGGTGAAGCAAAAAAATATGATCGTTTTTTGCACGCTCAAAATTTTGTGCTAATCAGCAGCACATCAACCTACCCATTTAAATAGGGATCAGATTAAGTAGATATTCTTAGTAACTGTACGAAAAACAAGTTAATATAATCCCTTAAATGAGTGCTTTGATGTGCTTTTTATAACTTGCAAGGTTTACAGCAACAGGCCGTGATTAAAACGTGGCTATTTATTTGGGCCGCAACCGAAGTGTCTACCATTACATTGACACGCTAAGAAATCTTTAAGATTACAGTTAAGTTTTACGAAATATTGCCAATGCCACCTTCTTAATAACATTAATTTGTAATTAATTATTATTTCTATTAAAAAATCTACGAAAAAGGTAAAATGTCTAATAGTCTTGGCCTTAGGCAATCACGTGTAAGTAAGATAGAAACTGTAGGAATACAGTAAAACAATATACCTGTTATTAACATACCAATGCCTATATTACTCAAATTCAGCTCACATTACACAGGTATTGAACCTAATAAAGTTGTTCTCGGAACATGAGTCGTATTGCTTATTATTATTAGCTTCTCGTATCGAATGTCTTTTATTACCTCCCGTGGCGTAGGCACAAGTAGAGAGGTCTCCTTTTGTAGTGATGTGCTGTTTTGTTCCACATGAAACTCTGTTGTAAAATTAGGTGCGGATTGAAACTGTTTGTTAAACAGGTTTACAAGAAAAGCCAGAATAGTTTTGTTCATCTTAAGGAGGAATGATTGTAGTATCTACCAGAAACTTTGAAATCCAAACAAATAATAAACTGTGAAAATTCCGAATACCGACCAAAACACGAATATTTGGCCAATCTCTAGATATCATTTTCCGATTTTTCTTAACTCCATGGGTAGGTAGGTATTTCCACAAAAAGTGGACCACGGCGGGAAAATGGATAAAAAAGCTATATGTATTTCATCAGCAATTTGTGGTTTAAAACATCACGAGGTTTCTTTTTGAATGACATCGCTGTGTCTCTAGAGCATATTCCGTGGCACAGACAGGCTCTATTTCGATACCATCTCACGCCCATCGGCCCATCCCTACACCCCCTTGCCATAATAATAGTCATATAATAGCCATATAATAGCTCGTATGATTGTAAACAACCCCTCGAGTGTATTTGTTATGGGAATGTTACGTTTTTTTGGTACGTTACGAATAATGACACGGGGAGGCGGAATCTTCCTTCTTGCACTGATAAATTGCCTAGGGTTTTTGAAAGATTTTATATACATATAAGTTGGTATACTTTTACTTTCTTTAAAGATATACAAATGCAATTACCAATTCCTCTTATTCTACTTCAAGTGGGACACCAAGTCATCTAACGACCCTATGAACCTTGGTATCAGAATTTTACAACCGCCTACTACAAGTAACAGGCCTGTGACATGGTTGTATAACGACCGCCGCCTAAGGATCATACACAGGAACTGGGATCGATGTCTTAACGTGCCCTCCGAAGTACGGATCCAGCTTCCATTTCGGACAATCAGGTGGTTCAGCCTGCAATGTGCTGACCAGACTGGGAACAAAATCACGAAGTGATACATACAAATCAATTTTGTGAGTGACTCTACCGGGAATTGAACCCGGAACCTTCTGCGTCGCAGGCAGTCGTACTAACCCTTGCGCCACATCGGTTGTCGATTGATATTTTTTACAAGGTCGATTGGTTGCTCAAAAGCACGCTTTTCTTTTAAGGCCGGGTGTTTGTAGATAAATGCTAGCACGCTGCAGGGAGCATTCGATAATTTGATGCGCATAACCTTTTTTGGAGCACTGTGAACTACATGAAGAAAATTTTACTGCCATGTGATGATAAAGGGCCCGGAAAAGGTGAGGAAACCCGATTGGATATACATCTCACAGATTTTAACCGAAATTGCCAAATTCTATGAATGTAATAATAGGTTTGTGTAGGTACTTATGTTCATACAAGGTAGTATTCTAATACTTGGCAGTTAAAAAGCTCTACACTAAAGTTTTTCGGATCATCAAATCGGTGTTCCATACAATATGAAAGTATTTAAGTACCTCATTTTGTCCAGCAAGATTTGCCTTTTTGAAGATTCTTCTTAAAAAGCTTTTGAAAGAATCGAAAAACAATTAGCGGAAACAATTAACCGATTTGAATAAATTAAGCGAAATCGATTAAAAAAGAATAAACTGATCGATTAATTACGCCACGAAATGACTTCGGGCCGAATTCAAAAGAAAAATATGACAAAGGTGGCTCGTTAGGTTTTAATGGGCGATTTTCGAACGCCCCCCCCTTCTGGTCCATTTGATTAAAAAATGTTCTATGAGGAAGTAGTGAACAATATTAGAGGGTTCTGTAGGTAAAGTAGCTAGTGCAGTTGTAAGGTGGTAGATCAATCAGCAGAATAAAGTTTCCTGAGAAGCATACAGTCTGTAAAATTACCCTGAAAATAGCTTTCAATAGTTATATTCCTTCTACTTACACATTTTGATTCCACTTTACCGTACCTATACAAAAACTGAAATAACGCCGACTCTTTCAGTTAAATGAATATAAAAAATAGACAGAGATAATGTGTAGATGTAACACCAGTAGTACAAGTGACACGGCTTTTTGAGCGATAATGTACTGCAAAGCTGAAGCAAAATAGCTTCTTACGATGTGTCGCCATTTATCACAGTTCTTTCTTAGTTAATGTAGTTAACTAAAGAATTCTTATAAGTGTAATAGTGACAGCTTATAATGGATGAACTCGTATAATTTCTTTACTTATTTCTCTGCGGAATTCTAATACTCTTCGCGGCAATTGATTCCCCTACAACTCCATCAGGCAGGGGTATATCTGCAGAGGCCATCGGTCTTACTGCCGACATTTTGAATCGAGAATCGCACCTACCCCCACGGAACTCTAATTTGTGATTTCTCAGCCCTGATTTTTATTATGTTACGCCGAATAGAACGCATTAGTTTGATTTTTTCCTGACTGCCTCAGAAGGAGGGTTGTGTTTTTGGAGAGTATGTATTTATGTAGATATATTGGTATGTATGTAGACATAAAAATCGTTTTCATTGGCTACAGCCTAATCGGCTTAGCGAATCTTGACATGTGAGGTGCCGTTAGATTTGTCTCAGAAGCGCAAATGACTCTGGCTATATTAAAATTACCTCTACATAAATCCAAAATGGTAGATTTACAAGGTAAAAAACTGTGTTTTTACGGCAGTCAGAATTTCGATTTTTTTTATAGTTCTACTTGTTGTTGCAGTATTTTAGGTGTGAAAAAGTTTGAAGGGTGTTTTCTTTGCAACCTGCATTGAAATGTACTATCAACATACAAACTATAGTGCACTTCATTTGTACACATTATTCTTTTGTTTTAATCGGGTCGACACGCGGAACGAGTAGTAGATAAATATGCGGACATTTACCTTTTTCCTCTATGTTTCAAACAGGTTGCACTGTTGGGAAAAGAAGTAAATGTCCGCATGTTTTCCTACTAAACACAATACAGTAAAGCAGTGCACTAATTAAAGGTTTCAACCTTTTATCGGTATTGTGTCATCATTTTCCTTGTGCCATTAAAAAGAGACCCGGTATTAATGAGAAAAGATCATTAAACATCTATTGTCCTTTTCTTTGAATTTCTTTCTGAATCCTTTCGTTTTGAAAGCAATTTGAAGTAAAGTGGATTATTTGATCAGTTGGTCTTTTGTAAAGAAACAGACCGAAGAATAATAGCCCCGTCAATATCGACATAAAAATAAATAAACATTGCAAACGCGCATGTAACTACGATTTTTTTATATGTTGTAAGGTCCCTTGAGAATAGATAATACCCAAGTTTGCAACACTGAAAACCTTGTGCTGCCTGCACGGTGCTCAATAAACTGCGAAATTTTGGCCCATATTTCAGTTTTTTATAAAAACCTACCATAACGAAGATTTTTTCAAGTACGTTTCATAAAACTTTATTAAAGATAACTAAATTTGCTACAATTTCAGGGAAACCTGAGCACACTATGTCTTTTGGTTGCAAAGATACAGCAAGTCAAAGATGGGCAATTCTTCCGCAGTGCTAAGAAAGCTGTGAAATTACAGAATTTCCGATGTAACAGCTCTTGTTCTATATTTTTTTTTCAAAATATCATATTATGTTGTCCGACTTGCACTAAGCCAGTTTTTAGGGTTCCGTACCCAATAGGGTAAAAAACGGGACCCTATTACTAAGACTTCGCTGTCTGTTCGTCAATCCGTCTGTCACCAGGCTGTATCTCATGAATCGTGATAGCTACAGAGTTGAAATTTTCGCAGATGATGCATATCAAAAACCGTTCAGTAGTTTTTTCGCGTGTATCTCATGAACCGTGATAGCAAGAGAGTTGAAATTTTCACAGGTGATGTATTTCTGTTACCGCTATTACAAAAAATACTAAAAACCAAAATACAAAAATAGTAAAATGGGGCTCCCATACAAGAAACGTGTTTTTTTGTTGGTTTTAGTAAATAATGTTTCGGAGGCTGTTTCTCATGAACCGTGACAGTTAGATCTTTTAAATTTTCACAGATGATGTATGTTTATTGCCGCTATAACAACAAATACAAAAAAACTGGCCTAGTGCGAGTCGTACTCGCGCACAAAGGATCCCGTACCATCAAAAACAAAAATTACAGAAATATCATATCTGTTGCCCGACTTGTACTTGACTAGTTTTTGGTATTTGTTGTAATAGTGGTAGTAGACATACATCATCTGTGAAAATTTCAACCATCTAACTATCACGGTTCACGAGAAACAGCCTTCGAAACATTATCCACAAAAACGAGCAAAAAAATCACGTTTCTTGTATGGGAGCCCCCCTTAATATTTATTGTATTCTGGTTTTTAGTATTTGTTGTTATAGCAACAATAGACATACATCACCTGTAATTAAAATTTCAACTCTCTAGCTCTAATTTCAACTCTCTAATTTTAACTCTCTAGCTATCACGGTTCATGAGATACAAGCGTAAAAACTTCTGAACAAATTTTGATTTGACGTTGACATTGGCAGCACAGGGTTTTCAGTGTTGCAAACTTGGGTGTTAACTACTCTCAAGGGACCTAACAATATATAACAAAATCGTAGTTACATGCGCGTTTGCAATGTTTGATGTCGATATTGACCGGGCTATAATAACATTTTCTATTGGTAACTTTTATTCAATTCCTTGGTAGTAAATTTTGTGTATGCATCTACCGGGAGTAACAAAAAGGGTAAAGCCGAGAGGAGATACCTACTTATGAAACTGAAAAATTTTCCCCATGGAACATGGAAAGAAAAATTTAAAAAAAATTTGATCTTCCCATCATTGTAAATAATTTATGGGCGGTCGAATGTCTTTCTCTTATTTCATCTCATATTCTTGAGGAAAGTTGTCAAGTTTCATGAGTGCCTCAACCTCCTTTCGTTGTACACTTTTTGTTACTCGCGGTATTTTCTGCTACACAGACACAGGTGAAGAGTCACGCCTTTATGCCTTTTGGGGAAGGATGAGCCTGAACGTAGTTGTCGCAAGGTTTGAAATTATGTATCGCAGTAACTGTGGTAGGTTTTCAGTCCATCACTTTAAATCGTAAACCTCGAAAAGTCAAACAAAACTTGCCTCGTGATAACATGCCAAAGGCGTTATAGTAGGAGGGAGTAAAGTGTCTTACATACCTACCTGCGACGTCCTATGTTGCTCTAAATTTACACTCCACTAAGCTGCTATCTGTACAATAATCTCGAGTCTAAAAAGCAAATTAAGCTGTACCATTAGCAGTAGAGTATCGTCAACACGTCACGTTACTACTAAGATAACCATCGGCCTAACCCTTCTGGCACACGACCAGAGATTCGTACTAGATATTTACTATCAGGCTTTAAATATAGGGCGAAATTTTACTAGTGACCGATAGGTAGCGAAAACTCAGAACCGGCTGGTGAAACAACTTTTCCCAAGGAACATAGGCTATTGGACTAAAATATAAAGAAAAACATATATGGACCTGGTTGACTGAGAATCCTCGGTTTTGCAACAGATGGCATTGTTAGTTTGAGAAAAACTCCCAAAGAAGGGGTAAAGTAACGATTTTTGGAAAATCAAACCTATCTTGATTGATTTATTGCCCCCGAAAACTCCGGATACGACGGACGTAAACCTGAAACTAATCGAAGTTGAAAAAACCTACTGTATGTGAAAACCTTCGAACCTCCCATAAATTTGTGTCTTTTTTCAGCCTGTAGATTAAAATTGTTAACCACTAAATTAAAGCAATAATACTAATTAAAGCAATAATACTAGTAATTAGTGATCAAAATAAGTTCAAAACTACTTTACTTTGCTGTGTGATGCCGGCTTATAATAGAATCACCCAATTTCTTTCGTGTGGGTGTCGTAAGAAGTGACAAAGGGACTCGAGGGTTTCATATGTAATGCAATTTTAGGCGACAGGCTGACAAAGTATCACTATAGCGATTTACGACAATAGCTAAATCGATTTTGTCTGCTGCTGTCTGTTTTTTGCTTGATTTATGTCTGTTTGTACTACGGACTACCTAGGTACTATTCTTCCGAGACGCTGACGCCAACATTTTCAAGGCAGCGCAGTACAAATTTTTCACCCCGGCCTCACAGAATATAAATTAACTTTTAGTTTTAAAAATCAGCGCCCGCTATCCGATGGCAGGTAAAACGGAGATTAATCAGGCATGGTGTTGTTTGCCCTGCCTTTCCGCTTTCGCCTCTACTGGATACAAAACACAAGGGCGATAGAATCACCCTAGATTTCACGTACATTGCTTGTTTTTAAGTTTCCGAGGAGAATTTTTGCTAAGCGAGGTGTGGGCTGACTTAGAAATAGAATAACCCCATCCCAAATCAACTAAGATCCAGAAAATGGACAGCAGCGTTCCCTGTGAATGCTGTACCTTGCAATGCGCTCGCCAATCCGCCAAGCATGAGAGTATCGGGTAAGGCCTAGCTGCAAAGCAAAGTCCAGCTGGTTTAGCTGTTAGGTACTGTTGTTGACGATGAAAAACTTAATATCCGTGTTTATGAAGAGTGTTTAGTTTTCGTATAAAATGGGCGCGCGGTGCTGGCAACACTGATCTGTCATTGTCGCGTCCTCTGCCGTCGCCCGCATCGTGGATGCGAATTGTAATTATAAATGGTGTAATTTAGTGCTTTCGGTTTTCTCGTGTGGTCTTCCCTGTTCGGTGGGGAAGTGAACCAAGTGATTTTGGTTCCGGCGCTTTGATTGAGAGTCACGCGACCGCCGGCAAAATATAACCTCACTTTTCGTTGGCTCGCGTCGTGGCTGCCGATAGCTACGTATTTTAATTATAAATGATTGGAGGCCAACGGGGCCGATTTCTCATTCGGAGAGAAATCTTTTAGTTATTTTGTGTTAAAAAACATTATGTGATGTCGAACTGTGAACTATAGTGCAGATTGGAGGAAAGGAGTTCGAGAACGAGCGGATGTTCCAGTGCCGTGAGTTTAGGTTATTCCCTATTCCTGTGCTCCTCACAATATCCTGAATACCTGATTCCTGTCATACTTAAACTCACAAAGAAACGGCGTCATCGTTCGCTCGGTAAGCAATTCGTTGCTGGGCCCTGTTTAAGTAGATTTTGGAAACAAGAATTTCTCGGCCGGAAACTTTCCGGAACAAAATTCTCTCATTAAATTTATTTTATTTAGCTATAGTAAAGAGCACTACGAATCGTAGTCAAATGTTGTTCCGAGGCTGATCGACCATTTAGTTTTAGATTTTAAGATAACTTTAATTTGCTTCCACTGCGCTAAGATCAGCTTCGGAATCAAACATTTTTTGGTAGCAGAGCGTGGTTGCTTTATTGCAACATAGTTAGCCGTAATTTAGTATTAAGCGTGTTTTTTATATTACCCACATATTTTATTAATTTTGGAAAATATTGTTTCGGTTTTTTTTTGTGACTGTATTGTTTGCCTAGTGAACGGTATCTTATCGGTAAGGTCTAGGCCAGTCAACTAACATTTATTTTGTGGTATTTGTTTATTGGTTTTTCGTTTTTATTAAGTCGAGTGTGTGAAAGTTGGTACCATGGCTCCCTCGATCGCCAGGTATAAGGCTGCTATAAAGACAGAATTAAGGTGGTTTACTACCACAGCGGCAATGATCGGCCGCGAGGACCGGGAGGACGCGCTCTTGAAAAGTGCACTACAGGCAGATGAACGGGTTCGGGTTGTGTCGGAACACCTCACAGAGTGCCTCATGCTCCTTGAGGAAGCTCCTAACCCTGAAGATAAGGAGCTGGTTGAGGGCGATGTAAGCCAGTGCTTGGAGCTGGCACAGGACATTGCGCAGGCAGCTGCGGACATATCTAGGCGACGTGACGGAAAGGAAAAGCCATTCCGTGGTAAAGTGGGACAAGGATTACAGGTGCCTCTTCCGCCTGTTACGGTTCCAGTCTTTGCAGGCGATTACGCCGACTGGCCGGCGTTTGAGGACCTGTATAGCAGTGTGGTCCACACACGGACGGACATAACGCCGGCGTACAAGATGGCTCAGCTGATGTCCAGGCTACATGGAGAGCCTCATGAATTGCTGACGCATTTGGCTGTCTCGGATAGCAATTATGAGGTGGCGTGGAAGATCCTTACCGACCGGTATCGAAACAAGCGCCTGATTGTAGACAGGCTGTTAGACCAGTGGCTGTCAATACCAACCATAACGCGAGGTACGGACCTCCGCGAGAAAATCTTCCACCCAGTCAGTGTCGCGGTCAGCGCACTAGAGCGACAGGGTTTGCCAGTGGCGGGCTACGGTTATATCTTGGTCCACACAGTGCTTCGCCGCCTGCCGAGCGAAATGGTCGCTCGATTCGAGCAGCTACATGGGGCAAGTCCTCGGACCACCTCCCGACCTACGAGGATCTGAAGTCGTTCCTCGAGGCCGAAAGCAGGCGAGTGGACGTCCAGGCTGGTGAAGCCCTCGCAAGGAGACCTCTGCCCTCGCCACCCGGAACGGCCGGGTGCACCGGCGCGAGGAGGCAACAGTGGGCAACCCAGGCGGTACAACACCGCATTGGAATCAGGGTGTGCCTACTGCAGGGAGACAGGCCACGGGGTGGCAGCGTGTCAGGAGTTTGCTGCGCAGCGGGTTCAGAGGAGACGGGGTGTGGCACAGCAGAGGCGTTGGTGTTTTCGGTGCCTGGGGCCGCATCAGGTGCGAGTGCCCTTCAAGCACCAACTGTAGGTACTGCCAGGGTGCACACCATCCGCTGCTCTGCATGAATCGCTCCGGAGGCGCCGGGGCAGCGCTGGATCGGATCAGCGAAGGAGCCTGCCCACCAAGGGAGGGCAACGCTCCCCACCCTCCAAGGAGGAGCCCACCTCCGCATCGGTCACAGGGACAGGCAGGGGACGTCAACAGACGGAGCCCACTTACCCAAGGACGTGGGGACGATCCCCACCACGGCAGCAGGTGCCGGATTGGGAAGAGCGGCACAGGAACGTGGCCAAGGACACCCATCCCAGGTACGGGATTCAACGGGCGGGTGTCAGGGGAGCACTAGGCAGCCACCAGGGTACATGCAGTATTCTGCGGGCTTGAGCCACCTGGTTGGGTCTCAAGACCCACGCATGCCCCCCTATGCCTGAGTACCCGCGGCTACAGGCGCAACCTCGGTACGGACGTTTGCCGTCGGGGTACTATAGAACTCCAGCCATGGCCTTTATGGGCAGACCTCCCTACCAGCAGGAGTGGGACCCATACACAGGTTTGGGTAGTGAGGGATACCCCGCGGGACGCGGCCTCACCGCGTTTAGATTCCCGCTAGGTAATCGCCGCCTACTCATCAGCTTCGGCTCCCGTCCAATCACGGTACTTTTGCCAACGGCTAAGATTTGGGTATGGGGATACGGTGGCCGGACCATTCAAGTAAGAGCCCTACTGGATACAGGGGCTCAGGGATGTATTGTATCGAGTAAGCTGGTGAGTAGGCTAGGCCTAAATGTACGGCCAAGTGAGGATGAAGCTGTAGGCATCGGGGCCTAAATGTGCCTGACATACGGGGTCAGACGAACTTTGAGTTCGCATTAGGTAGCACATGTACAGGGGTCAGCTATCAAGTCTCAGCCGTGGTGCTGGATGAAGTGGTTGGGAAACTCCCTCAGGTTAGGTTACCACCAACGGTACGAGGGTTAACCACAGGGTTGGAGTTAGCTGATCCTGATTTTGATACTCCTGGTACGGTGGACGTACTTCTCGGGTCAGACGTCCTCGGGAGATTATGGTGCGGTAGGAAGAAGGTACTCCAGGAAACTGGTTTGGTGGCCGTAGATACCACAGGGGGGTATGTTGTTTTCGGCCCAGTTTGGAGACCTCAGGACCTACCAGAAGGGGATCCGGTCCTCTATGGTAGTGTGCTGTCAGAGGTGCTGCAGAGGTTTTGGGAGTCTGAAGAGCCGCCCACGGCGGACAGACGGAAGCCAGAGGATGACGAGTGCGAGTTGTTCTATCAATACAACACTGCGAGATGCCCGTCAGGCAGATTCGTGACCAGGCTACCTTTTCTCCCAAACCGCCCCGCTTTAGGTAGTTCGCGACAGCTCGCGGAACGGAGACTACTCGGAATGGAGCGGAAGATGAGGCGAGACCCAGCACTTCGGCAGAAGTATATAGAATTCATGCGGGAATATATTCAATTGGGCCACATGTCGGTGTCCAGCCTGGATTGGAGGTGTGTCGAGCATTATTACATTCCACACCTGGCTGTCTTGAAGTCACCTGAGGCGAAAATACGGGTGGTGTTTGACGGTTCTGCTCCTACCTCGAATGGTGTGTCTGTGAACCAATGTTTGCACGCGGGTCCTAAATTGAACCGGGACATTGTGGACATTCTCACAGACTTTCGGTTACACCAGGTAGCGTTCGTCGCAGACGTCAAAATGATGTTTCGCCAAACCATGATACATCCGGATGACCGTCGGTATCAGCTGATTTTGTGGCGTGAGAGCCCAGATGAGCCGATGGTCACATACGAACTTAACACGGTGACGTATGGACTTAAGCCAAGTCCGTATTTGGCAGTACGTACGCTGCGAGAGTTGGCCGCACAGGAAAGGGTAAGATATCCTCGAGCCGCAGCAGTACTGGATCGCGACGTCTACGTGGACGATATCTGCACGGGTGCTGATAGCGTGGAGCAGGCGCTAATTCTACGAGACGAGTTGATCGCGATCATGGGTTCAGGAGGTTACGAGTTGCGGAAATGGTTGTCCAGTTGCCCAGAGCTCCTGGCCGGTTTGCCAGGCGAGTTCCATCAGGACCCGCACCTCTTTGAGAACCCGGACAATCCAAACACGTTGGGCATCCTCGGGGTGCAATATAGGCCAACGCATGACGTATTCACGTACAAGATCGAGCCCGACCTTTTGGAGAAAACTTGGACTAAGCGGTCGGTACTGTCGACAATCGCTAGAACGTTCGATCCTAGCGGATGGATCGCCCCGGTTACGTTCATGGCGAAGTGCTTTTACAAAGGTTGTGGCTAGCCAACTTAGGATGGGACGACCAACTCTCCGGAGAGTTGTTGAAGGATTGGCTCAAGTTTGTGACCACCTTACCAGGGATTGTGCACATCGCGATACCCCGCAAGTTAGTCCCATCGGTGGGATGTAAGGCTACCCTACATGGGTTTTGTGACGCCTCGGAGCGAGGGTACGCGGCAGCTGTATACCTTCGGACAGCAAGTTCAACGGGAACTGTGCACGTGCGTCTGGTTATGGCCAAAAGTAAGGTGGCACCAGTCAGAACTAGATGGACCATCCCCAAATTGGAATTGGCAGGGCAGCTCTTCTAGCGCGCTTGCTAAATCATGTAACCTGCAATCTGCGTGGTACCATCAACTTGGATGAAACGGTGTACGCGTGGACTGACAGTCGGATAGTTCTGTGCTGGTTGCAGACGTCGGTACATACACTTGAGGTTTTCGTGGCAAATCGGGTGTCACAGATTACGGGGTCGGAAACTCCGTTAGTGTGGAGGCACGTACCGGGAGAATGGAACCCAGCGGACTGCGCTTCGCGCGGGTGCAGGGCACCTGATTTGGTGAGTCACCCACTGTGGTGGGGACCTCAATGGCTGACTGAGTCGCCGCAGGAATGGCCATTCAACGAGTGCAGGGCGCCGCTTGGGCCACCTGATCGAGGTTTGCGAGTGAACGTGGGGCAACTCGTACCGAAGCCTAACCCAGCTTTCTTGCTGGAACGGTATAGCTCCTCGACAAACTTCTTGGGGTGACAGGTTGGATCAAGCGGTTCGTGAACAACTGCAGGAAGCCTCAAGCAGAACGGAACTTTACACCTGTCCTCTCGCCTGCGGAGCGGAATGCGGCTCTATGCTCATTGGTTAGAGTCGTCCAGGCGGAACATTTTGAAGAGGAGGTCAGGCTGCTCAGGGATGGACGTGGAAAGCTGAAGGGAGGAATTGTGCGCCTCAACCCATTCCTGGATGAGCAAGGTATGCTCAGGGTTGGAGGCAGACTTCGGAACGCTAGCCTGCCCTTTTCGGCTCGGCATCCACTGTTACTTCCAAAAGGGGACCCTTAGTTGAGCTCTTAGTCAGGGATCGTCATGAGAAAAACTCGCACGCGGGCTGTAATGCGCTATTGGCCATCCTACAGCGCGAGTTCTGGATCTTATCGGGACGACGAACGGTACGTAGCGTTGTGTTTAGGTGCTTGCCTTGTTACCGCTTGAAGGCAGCCACAATGCAGCCACAGATGGGAGATCTCCCACCGGACCGGGTGACGGAGGCCTGGACGTTTGCAGGTGTGGGAACGGATTTTGCAGGCCCTTTCATGGTAAAGGCATCACGCCTACGGAACGCAAAGTCTATCAAGGCGTACTTGTGCGTGTTCGTGTGCCTAGCCACCAAGGCCGTCCACTTGGAGCTCGTGACCGACCTATCTACGGAGGCCTTTTTGGCAGCGCTGGAGAGATTTACGTCGCGACGAGGGCGACCAGCGCTGATCAGGTCGGATTGTGGTACCAACTTTAAGGGTGCTGATCGGTGTATGAAGGAAATTGTAACGTTCTTAAGGGAGAACGAAGAAGCCATCAGCACGGGCCTCTCCCGTCAGGGCATTACCTGGGTGTTCGATCCACCAGCGTGCCCTCACTGGGGTGGTATTTTTGAAGCGGTTGTAAAGTCGGCTAAGACGCATTTGTTGCGCGTTGTAGGGTTAACAATTTTGACTTTCGAGGAGCTGGCGACCGTGTTTTGTAAAATTGAGGCTGTACTCAATTCGCGTCCTTTGTGTCCGCTCAGCTCAGACCCAAATGATTTAGAGGCCCTGACGCCAGGGCATTTCTTAATTGGCCGCCCACTTAACGCCTTGCCGGAATATCCCTATACGGAGGTGAATAGCAATCGTTTGTCGCGTTATCAGTTGTTGCAGCAAATGACTCAAAACTTTTGGAAGCGTTGGTCGCTTGAGTACTTGCACATTCTGCAGCAACGCCTTAAGTGGACGGACAGGACTGAACCCCCCTGCATTGGGGATCTCGTTCTGGTTAAGGATGCCAACCTACCGCCACTGCGTTGGCGCCGGGGGCGCATTCTCAACCTGTTTCCGGGTAGTGATGGCACTCCTCGAGTTGCAGAAGTTCAGGTGGGGGACTCAGTCCTTAAGCGAGCAGTAGCTACATTATCACGCCTGCCATGCATAGAGCGGACCGATGGGTCGGTCCGGGGTGGGTGAATGTTTAGTTTTCGTATAAAATGGGCGCGCGGTGCTGGCAACACTGATCTGTCATTGTCGCGTCCTCTGCCGTCGCCCGCATCGTGGATGCGAATTGTAATTATAAATGGTGTAATTTAGTGCTTTCGGTTTTCTCGTGTGGTCTTCCTGTTCGGTGGGAAGTGAACCAAGTGATTTTGGTTCCGGCGCGTTGATTGAGAGTCACGCGACCGCCGGCAAAATATAACCTCACTTTTCGTTGGCTCGCGTCGTGGCTGCCGATAGCTACGTATTTTAATTATAAATGATTGGAGGCCAACGGGCCGATTTCTCATTCGGAGAGAAATCTTTTAGTTATTTTGTGTTAAAAAACATTATGTGATGTCGAACTGTGAACTATAGTGCAGATTGGAGGAAAGGAGTTCGAGAACGAGCGGATGTTCCAGTGCCGTGAGTTTAGGTTATTCCCTATTCCTGTGCTCCTCACAATATCCTGAATACCTGATTCCTGTCATACTTAAACTCACAAAGAAACGGCGTCATCGTTCGCTCGGTAAGCAATTCGTTGCTGGGCCCTGTTTAAGTAGATTTTGGAAACAAGAATTTCTCGGCCGGAAACTTTCCGGAACAAAATTCTCTCATTAAATTTATTTTATTTAGCTATAGTAAAGAGCACTACGAATCGTAGTCAAATGTTGTTCCGAGGCTGATCGACCATTTAGTTTTAGATTTTAAGATAACTTTAATTTGCTTCCACTGCGCTAAGATCAACTTCGGAATCAAACATGAAGAGTGTAGTGTGAGTAACCAGTTTGGCAGACGCATCCGTCGACACACATAGTGGAAATAGGTATTCATTATCCTAACGCTGCTGAGATATCACAGCGCAAAAATAACGTTGAAACGGACGTTATGTGTGTGTGTGTGACGCATACCTAGTTATGTTGGAGGTTGCATGTTTGGTTGCATGTATTAGCGCTGGCTGACTACCATAGCAAACCTAATCTGTCGCATGTAAATGAGACGTTGTCACTTTATCAACAAGAGAATAAAATGGTGTGCTACTTATAATCCACTGTGTTTATATAACTCTAGCTAACGTATTTATCAATAAGTTAGTGCAGGCAGCGTGTTTGTCACCTTGTTTGTGCAATTACTTGATGTACTAAGCAAAGTCAGCGCATTCTACGCGCATCATATTTCATTGCAAGCTAAATCTGCAATTCTGCCGATTTAAAACAAAAATGGTACGGCAACTTTGTGTGCAGGTCCGACTAGCACTTGGCCGATTTTTAGTAGCGATTTCGACAAGTTACTTTATCTTACCTTACAAGTAAGTAGTAATAGTAATATTATCGAGCAAGCAATGTACGCAGCAGACTAGTAGAGCCTCTCTGCAAAGTTAGTCCAAAGGCATTATTTACTTTGATACGAACGTAGGCCGACCCCGCCCTCTGTTATCACCGTGAACATCAGCCTTTTTGTGGCATCCTTTCCCCCTTACTCGTGGTTTACTTGTAAGCTTTAAGTTAAACTAGTAACAGTACTGTTGATATGAAAGTCAGGGAAAAGTAAAGGTTGCGATTTTTTGTAAATTATTTCAAGTATTCATGGTGACACACAGTATAGTCAGACGCAGTCTAAATGGTCGTTTTTTACGGCCTTTTACACTCTGCCTACCCCGCAAGGGATATAGGCGTATATGTATGTAACGGAACGTGCTGAAGCGATTGGCGGCAAATGTCAATACAAACATCATTCTGAAAAAAGCGGCCAAGAGCGTGTCAGACACGCCCAAAAATAGGGTTTCGTAGTCAACGTTTAAATATCAGGTTTTTCAGCATTACAAACTTAATTTTGTTGCTGGTTTGTTAGCAGCAGTATGATGACCAACCGCAAATAGAAAAACTCAATTTTTCCTGAAACCTTTAAAGGTACGATATCCGTTATAGTTTTCATTGTAACTTCAGATTGTAAGCTATATTCCATATTTATTTCAAATTTTTAGCGTTTATACTTTAGAAGTTACAGCTGGAACAAATTATGGGTCAAAAACGCCCTTTTTAAAAGCAAATATCTCGTGACAGAAACATTTTAGAGAATTTGTTTCAAAGAAACTTAACCTTAATTTTAAAAGACCTATTCAAAGATACCCTACTCAATATTACAGAAGAAAAAAAATTTTTTTGCCCCCCTTTCACTTGTATGGGAGGGGGTCCAAAAAACATTTTAAATATTTTTTTCTTAACATTTCTATATTTGGGTCAACACGATCTATCTTCTCACCAAATTTCATGTCGATAGCTCTAAAACTGACGAAGATATGAGGGCGCGGCATACAGACAGACAGACAGACAGACAGACAGACAGACAGACAGACATGACGAAACTATAAGGGTTTCTAGTAGACTACGAAACCCTAAAAAGGACGCCGTGCCGACAGAGTTTTTCATATTTTGTAAAAATTTGTTTGAAGTGTTTTCTGTAAAACTAAGAGAAATAAAAGACAGTTCATAAAATTGACTTCTGTTTTCCGCATGTTGAAAGGAAACTGCCTAAATATAATCTCTGTGGGTTTTTAGCTGGCTTAATAGCACAACACAAAATGTCAATTTTATTCACCGAATATAGTGAGGATGAACTCATGAACTATACATCTGACATCATCCTACTTCTAATAGCCAAACTTTCCTTTCTTTTCTTAAAAACTGAATAGATTAAGAAGTTTCAGTTGACATTTTTAAAGGGTAAGCTCGTGTGCTACTGATAGTTCCTGCGTAGGTAGTCTTCCCACCAGTTTTCATTCAAAGTGAGCTTATCCAGACATTTTAATCCAATCCAGGGCACAAAATAAGCCCCCTATCCTATTCAGGTCTAAAATAACCCCTCTGACGGCCCTGTCGATATCAGCCAACGAAGCGAACAGATAGACTGAAATTAATCCACGGATATTCCTGAATTTTAGTGTTTAGTGCCAAGCCAACTAGACGACTGCGTGAGACAAAATTGGATGATTATTGCAAATTATCCAGCTAGTCCATTGCAATCCGGTACGGTACCTATAGTGAGGAATTAGATACCAACCGCCAACCGTTGGTCTGGCTACAATTTGCTACAATGAAATGAGGATGTGATGGATTTTAAAGGAAATAGGTTACTAAAGTTTTAAGTTCATCTTGTATTTGTTGTTTGTAGACAATATGATCTAAAAGTGCACTTAGTGTTTATTTTTTAGTAATAAAGCTTTAAACTCAAAAGTTAATAGCCGAAGTCACGGATTTTCCAACTTCCGGTTAATTCCGGATTCTGATTCTTCTGATCCTTGCTTAACACAACTTTTATGACCTGCTGCCATGCGTCTCATCTTGATGTTATGTAACGTAGGTGATTCCTGGACGGGCGCTCGGACTATAGGTATTTGTAGCACGTCAGAATGTGCAAGGTAGTGAAGGTCTTCATTGGCGAAAGTTTTCAAAGTTTCTCAAAGTCGTCGTACTGAACTTTTTAATGTGAACAAAGTTACGCTGATTCAACTTCTGCATTATAATACTAAGCTACAATCAATTATCAGACGCACAGGCATTATTTACAAAGGTGTTTTGTCCAAAAGCATGGCGTGCGCATCGCCATTACAATGTTGCCAAGCAGGGTTGCCAAAATTGTTGATAGCATGTCTGCCACCACCAGAATCCGAACTTGGAGTGTTGAGCGAATGAGTATCTTCGAATCACGGTTCAAACTGAGTGTTTAGTATGCCACTTAACTTATGTAGGTATCTAGGCATCATAATCATAATCATCATCATCAGTTTACATTCACCAACGGAAGGGAAGGGTAGTCTCTCTCTTGCACCAATTCTCACGGCCTTGTCATAATTTCATCCAAAGAGATCCTGTCGACTTAGTGATGTCATCACACCACCGCACTTAGCCCCAAACTCCACAGAGAGGACAAGGAAAGGACATAGGACGTAGGGCATGACGCTTGACGTTTGACATCCAAAATGTACGAAAAAGTATTGACAAAGGCGCACACAAGCGTCGCCAAAGCGTCGCCAAAGCGTCGCATCTATGACAGCTAGCGTCAAAAACTAAGAAGAATATTTGACGACCACTTGTCTGTCAACTGTCATTCTTACGTCCTATGCCCTCGTCTTTTTGGTGGAGTTTGCGCCTTATGGTCTGACCTTTTTGCTCCCCTTGGCAGGCCTGGTGCACTCCGCGGCGTAGGTATAGAGTTGCAAGTACGTGCGACGACACCCCCGGGAAGGTTAGTCAGTTGGTTGCCGCGCGCCGCACGTTACGCGCGCGCTCCGATGCCGTTCGCATTTCTTCACGAGATTTATTTTATTTTATCAATTCTGTATTAAGTAACTCAGCTTCCTACCTCATTCGTTAAATTTGTATGATAATGCAATTTTCATATCTTTTCTAATATTTGTGCTTTGATTTTCTTTCAATATCCTACGTTTAACAAAACATTTTATTTTTGTTTTACTTGGGTGTAGAAATGTACTCCAGTACACTTTTCGTAGGTACCTATTTTGATAAAAATCTCGAAATTCGCATCCCTCCAAAGCGTGCCGGCTGTGACCTTCAGAGGTGGTCTGCGGCAAATGAACTTTTGCGCGCAGCAATTCGGCTCATTTTTGCTTGCGCGCGCGATCAGTAGGCTAATATTAAAGTAGGTATTCAAAGCCGGCGCGAAGGAAATTGTACTTTATTATCGCGCATAAAGATTTATATTTGTTGAATTGCTATGACGGAGTGCGTCTTCTGTACCTGTACTATTATGTATTCTGTGCCCTTGGCCACCGCTCTGTGACTGCTTTTGTCCACCGTCCGTCTAGACAAAGTAACAAAGTTACTACAAACGTGATGAGTAGTAACTTTGTTAAATAATATTGCTGAAAAATATTTCTCAAATGCAATCAGTGTTTGTCAACAGTGCCTGAGGATATCCCCCGTGGCGTGTATCGTTGGAGTAGCGCGAGTGCAACGCAACGCAAGTGCATTTGAGATGCACTTACATAACCGGTCGCATAACTACTTATTATAGCTAGTTATTTTATATGGCTTTCACGTGGGATGGCTCCTACGTTAAGCTCACTTGTTCCACCATAGAACTAGTGGGAATAAAAGTTCCCACCTGTTCTACCGTAGAACTACTCAGTAGGACAGGTGGGAACAAAGGAATATTTTATCTGTTTTAATGATTGCCATGTGATAGCTAGCGACTAAGATTACTGCCACGTGTTTCGTAAAATGCGACGTAGAGTTATTGACCTCAGCTGAATTTCTGTCAAATATGGTAAGCCGCATGCTGGCGGTAATACCACCTACAATAGCATTCACAAAGAGGGTTGACGTCAGGCAGGCGGCTAGTCATACAACATTTCCAAATCCTTTTGTTACACGATTTTGTGCTCTAACAAAACATGTTGCGCCAATCCTAACTGATTTGGGATAAGGGCAGCCAGATAACGATGATTTTAAAATTTCCCTTTTCGTTTGGATAGGCGGCAGCCCTACTATGCCTGAAAGGTATCGCCAGTCGCAATCGCTAGAGCTCATATTGTTATCAGCGATCGTGAAAATGTAAACTGTTGATTTTATGCCGATTTTACAACCTGATAAGCATGGGGTGACTTTAAATTAATTCTCACCGTGAATAATTTGTTGAACGTTCGAACTTTCACGCGTAGTGTTGAAGGGCGTAAAGTTATCTTCACCAAAAAATCTTGTGCATGCCTACGTGGACTAGCGGTCTGATTTCTGGCCGACGCGACGGTCTGAAAGGCAGTGGTTCAATTCTTGGATTTGGACTGGACATATTTGTTAATTTATCACTTTGTCAGGTTGTTTCATCTATACCGGGAGTAACAAAAAGGGTATAACAAGCAGAAAGGAGATCTAGGTACTCTTATTAAAACTAAAATCTTTTTCTATCGAACACCTCGGGGCCTCCCATAGTAAATCTATCAGCTGATCGGCGATTTTGTACCTATGGGAGGTCCTGACATTAGAAACTTTTACTGAATTCGAAACTTTGACATCAGGGTTCATAGAGTCGGCCGTCGATTTGGGTATGTTTTAGAAGTTTGGATCATAAGGGTTTTTAGCCAACCTCAAAACATCGACGCAATTGGTTATTATGCATAATACAACCTGGACCACCCCTTATGGCAGTGTTAAGATATTCCTGGAAGCATCGATTGAGGATAACCAGGTGAGCCACAACCGAACGCTCTCATTATGCATATTTGTGCAACTTCCCAAGTGCACTACATTCGTGCGAATACAGTGCAATAGAAAGTGACTGAAGTAAGTTGACGTGAATGACAGTGTGCTGGGCACAAGGTCGTCAACCGATCATGGTATTGGAAGGGTTCAGAGTGGCGGCGGCTACGCATTGTGAAACGTAGTATGAGCGTAGTGTAAGAATGACTGTGTCTGCGTCCATATTTCTGTCTCCTACCACGTAGGCCGACGATTTTAGAGATGCGGGCTTACTATACTTTAGCTATATATCGTATTCGAACGGATATGGACAGCTGTCAAAGCTATACTAGAAGACATGTCAAAAAAGAAAAATTGACCTTATATCATAGCATCATGATTTTGGCAGCTGTCAAATGTGACCTATTCGAAAGGCCGTACTGTAGTTATGTCTAACCAGAAACTTGGAGTTGCACTGTATGTGAGCGATTGGGTTGCACAGAACGTTTGTTAGCAACGGGGATGCGGCGGCAAACGGCTTCCTATACAAATGCTAACGCAGCGGTTACAATATACGGTCGTCGGCACAAAGAGTACAGCGTAGTCAGTAGGTAGAGTCCGTGTCATGAAATGAGTAACTAACTAACTAACTCCGCTGACTCAACGACCCAAAGAGGATCTTGGCTTCCGAAACAAGCACTCTCCATCGATCTGTCCTGTGGGATCTCCTGCCATTTGCTGACTCGGAGTATGTGTATCACCGTCGCGTCGCAATTCTGGCGACCAAAAAATTTAGGACATCACTGTACAACCGGAATGATTCAATCCATTAGAAGATCAAAGTAGCATTACAAACATTGTCTGCAAATGTAACAAACAGAAGTGGGATTGGGCTGCTCAAATCTGGCGTATAACCGATTGACGACGGGGTAAAACAGGTTCTCAAGGAGAGACCATGCAATCGCCTGTCTAAGCGTAGAAATCGGGCCACCCTCGGTCCAGAGTTCCAGGTATGGAACGATGAAAATTACTGGCAGTAACTCGATGTCGAAATGCACCTGTGATGAAATCGTGCGTTATGGCATGCCCTGCGTCCAGAAGTGGACACTGTTGCAACCTGATGTGATGTGTGCGTATACGGAATTACACTTTCACTTCACACAAGGAATGGAATGCTGTTTCACCTGTTTCTCCTACACTGTGGTATTCTCGCGAGACGTACTGGGTTCGAACCGAAACACGTTTCGATTTATGCTGATTCCTCGGCTCGCCTGATTTTGCATTCGGCGTCAGTGGGTTCGAGGAAGACTGACTGACAGTTCATAAATTCCTGTTCTAACTACATTGATGTTAAACTGATGGTTGCTGTTTCAGGTACCTTACGTTCAACGAATTGTATTAATATAGTTAGTTTAAGTAATAATGACGTGTACAATACGTACAAATCTCATCATTCATCATACCGGCTACTAAAGTCCACACTGTGAGATGACTCGTTGCAGTCGAGGTCATAAAACTTCGTGTTAAGTCCTCCTTAACTACGCAACAGATTTAAATGCCGTTTTTTGGAGTTAGAGTGATTCAAGGGAAAGTTTTATATGTACAACATAATAGCAGGAAAATGCCTTTTCCTGTAGAAAAATGTGTTGCAGTGGGTACTGCACCACATTTTATGATCCCGACTGCGGAGAGTCATCCTACAGACAAAAGCTTATCTATTACGAAGTATTGCAGGTATTCTTTGTGGACAAATACCTACCCTGTTTAGCAAACAACTAACTCGGAAATCTCCAAATAGTAAACTGTTCCCAACCGCTCAGTTTTAAACTGGAAACTATTCCGGAAATCGGTATCGGAATCTGCAGCAGTGCCTCAGACCAAGCGAATGTGCTAGAAGGAACCCTCGTACTTGCAACCAAAACAAAGCCATGAAAATTCGTGACTCGTCGCGAAAAACAAAAATGTCATGTAGGTATTTAAATTATATTCTTTGGTGTGGTACACAAAACCCTAGTATCAGAGTTTTTCACCGCCTTCAGTGTAAGTACGATTTATGCCTCTGACATACTACAAAATTTTTCATTACAGGCAGGGTTTGAACTTGCGACCTTCGGCATCTGTACTACCAACGCTACTGCCAACTGGGCTACCTAGTATTTTTTATTTTAATGTATTGAGTTAGATCTCAGCGTGTGCTAAATCTGATTGCGACGAGATTTTTTTTCATTGCGGCTTCATTCTGTTTATCCGAAAGGTTCCCTCTATCCATCCAGTTGCTCTGAGAGCAATGCACCCCTTCTTTCAGCAGCTGACTAAGCTGAAGAATCTTCTACAATCGCGTGTTGTTAGCGAATTTAGATTTATTTCGAGTTTTGTGGTTAAACGAATTCTGGTGATCAACTTCACTTGGTAGTTCTTGCTTTCTCAGAAGTGGTAAAGTTTTCGTAAAAAACTCGCCGTTCCTATTAAAAAAAGAACCGAAGATTTGCTTTTTAGACTAGCACAACTTTGAACCTTTTGGTACCTACTAAATTGATAAACGACTGATCGAGTAGTTAGTATTGTGTGAGAGCTCAATAAAAAAATGTTTTGTTACAAATAGGTACCTACATGTTCACATATCCATTTCGTTAAATGGTAAATTTTATACCATGATCAATCACTGCTTCTTCATAAACTAAGTGGGTAGGTAATTGTCACATCTCGTTGGTCCAACTCTAATAGGATTGACAAGTCTTAGGGTGAGAATCCACCAGAGCTGTGCGAGGTAGCGAGGCGGTGAGCGAGGAAAAAATCCACCAATAGAATCACTTCATTTTCCTAGCCTCGCTCAGCTCAGCTCTGGTGGAATAGGGTTGAGCGAAGCGAGGCCATTCTACATACAAAACAAGCGAGAAATGTGTGCGAGGAATGTGTTGCGAGGAATGCGTTGCGAGGAATGCGTTGCGAGAAATGTGTTGCGAGTTTTCCACTACATCGCATTCCCCCCGCTCACACATTTCACAGCTTCGCAACGCATCCTCGCTCCGCACATTAATGCGCATTTTCACAGCTCCGCTACGCATCCTCGTACGGCACATTTTACTCGCACAGCTTTGGTGGAAACCCCTACACATTTCCACAGCACAGCTACGCATCCTCGTACGACACATTTTCCTCGCACAGCTCTGGTGGATTCTCACCCTTAGGAGGGTTTTACGGTGTTCAGAATGAATGTACTGATATGATTCAAAATAGTAAAAATGGGGTTCTTAGCGCGATACGGTTTGTTTTTGAATTGCCCGATATTTCAATCCAATTGCATGTCATGATCACGGAGAAACTGATGTTTTGAGGATAGATGGAGTCTTCAATTTTAAAGGTACGCTTTTCTAGATACTCTCTTTCTACGACTCTACTGAATATGTTTTATTCCGACCCGTATTTCCAGCAGAAGTTTAGACCAACTCGTTGCGTGTCTGCGTATCTCTTGATCAGCTACACCTACAACGATGCGCTTTCAGTAACAGCTCACTCCGCGGCTAATATATCAGCCGCTATCTACACAGCCACTAATACAGGCTATCATTAGTGCTGCGGGGAAACTGCTCGCTTTTAAAACAAGCAACTCCTGTTCTCACAAACCCCAAAATGGTGTTGCTGGGTACCGCCATCAATATATAGCGTGAAATTTTACTAGTGACCGATAGCGAAAACTCAGAACCGGCTGGTGATAAGGAAGAACTTTCCCCAAGGAACATAGGTCGAATGTTGTTCTGGGTTTTCGCTATCGGTCACTAGTAAAATTTCATTCGACCTATGTTCCTTGGGGAAAACCACCTACAACGATGCGCTTTCAGTAACAGCTCACTCCGCGGCTAATATATCAGCCGCTATCTACACCTCCACTAATACAGGCTATCATTAGTGTTGCGGGGAAACTGCTCGCTTTAAAACAAGCAACTCCTTTTCTCACAAACCCCAAAATGGCGGTGCTAGTAACTGCCATCAAGCACAAATTAGGACAACGGCGCGCGGGCGTCTTTACCAGTCAGATGGCTCACTCAGTACAAGCGATGATTTTGTCGCTTGCTGACGAAAACTGAAAAAAACCGGAATCTCAGGGAAAGTCAAGGTAAATAAGAAGATGGATGACATGAGTGTCATATTTTTTTTGGATTTAACGTCGTTTTTGTCAGATTTTGCTGTTTTGACGTTTTTATACTTTGAGATTTTTGATAGTAGCAACCCTGGCTATGTAACAATTGCCAATCGCAAAAATCCGAAATAGGGCCGAGTGAACCTTCTGTAAACTCTCTATTTTGTGTTAAAAGTAAGTTTAGTTTGTGGTGTGATGCTGTTCTGTGATGAGCTTTCAGTAACAGCTCACTCCGCGGCTAATACGGGGTGTTAGGGACGGTGTAACGAAAACTTTGCAGGCGTGCTCAGACCATGAAACTAAACAACTTTTACTATGGAGCCAAAGGTGGGAAACGAAAAAAAAATTCCGACTTCCCATACAAAGTCAGTCAGCTGATCGTGAATTTTGTATGGGAGGTCAAAATTTATGAGAAAAGGAGTTGTTGTTTTAAAGGAACTATTGTCATTAAAATAATAGCTTTTTTCAATGATGAAAGTAGGTTCAGATTATAGTGTGATGCTGTTCTGTATTTAGATTTCAGTAACAATTCACTCCACGGCTAATATATCAGCCGCTATCTACACCTCCACTAATACAGGCTATCATTAGTGCTGTGGGGAAACTGCTCGCTTTAAAACAAGCAACTCCTTTTCTCACAAACCCTAAAATGGTTTTGCTGGGTACCGCCATCAATATATAGCGTGACATTTTACTAGTGACCGATAGCGAAAACTCAGAACCGGCTGGTGATAAGGAACAACTTTCCCCAAGGAACATGGGTCGAAATAAGAAAAATTTTGGACCTCCCATAGTAATTCAAATCAGCTGATCGTTAATTTTGTATGGAAGGTCCAATTATTTTTTTATATTTCGACCTATGTTCCTTGGAGAAAGTTGTCCCTTATCACCAGCCGGTTCTGAGTTTTTGCTATCAGTCACTAGTAAAATTTCACCCTATATTGACGTTTTTTACATTAAAAGTAAATTCAAATTAAAGTGTAATGCTATTTTATTCAGTGATGAGGTTTTAGCTAATATATCAGCCGCTATCTACACCTCCACTAATACAGGCTATCATTAGTGCTGTGGGGAAACTGCTCGCTTTAAAACAAGGAACTCCTTTTCCCACAAACCCCAAAATGGTGTTGCTGGGTACCGCCATCAATATATAGCGTGAAGTTTTACTAGAGATCGATAGCGAAAACTCAGAACCGGCTGGTGATAAGGAACAACTTTCCCCAAGGAACATTCGACCTATGTTCCTTGCGGAAAGTTGTTTCTTATCACCAGTCGGTTCCGAGTTTTCGCTATCGGTCACTAGTAAAATTTCACCATATATTGACGTTATTTACATTAAAAGTAAATTCAAATTATGGTGTGATGCTTTTCTGTGATGAGCTTTCGCTAACAGCTCACTCCGCGGCTAATATATCAGCCGCTATCTACACCTCCACTAATACAGGCTATCATTAGTTCTGCGGGGAAACTGCTCGCTTTAAAACAAGCAACTCCTTTTCCCACAAACCCCAAAATGGTGTTGCTGGGTACCGCCATCAATATTTAGCGTGTAATTTTACTAGTGACCGATAGCGAAAACTCAGAACCGGCTGGTGATAAGGAACAACTTTCCCCAAGGAACATAGGTCGAATGTTCATTTCACTAGTAAAATTTCACCCTATATTGACGTTTTTTTCATTAAAAGTAAATTCAAATTATAGTGTAATGCGCTTTCAGTAACAGCTCACTCCGCGGCTAATATATCAGCCGCTATCTACACCTCCACTAATACAGGCTATCATTAGTGCTGTGGGAAAACCACGCAGCAACGCCATTTTAGGGTTTGTGAGAAAAGGAGCTGCTTGTTTTAAAGCGAGTGTTGAATTTACTACCTGATGCATAGAAGAAAGGGACTCGAAATGGCAACATTGTTGATTTTTTGCTCAAATGTCATATATTATAAAAAAGACGCCAACAATAATGTTGCCATTTCGGGTCCCTTTCGTCTATGAATCAAGTTTATCAAAATATTCTTTTATTTTGGCAGTAAAGTAAATTCAGATTATGGTGTGATGCTATTCTGTGATGAGGTTTCAGCATCAGCTCACTCCGCGGCTAATATATCAGTCGCTATCTACACCTCCACTAATACAGGCTATCATTAGCGTTGCGGGGAAACCACCCAGCACCGGCATTTTGGGGTTTGTGAGAAAAGGAGCTGCTTGTTTTAAAGAGAGTGTTGTATTTTAGTTTCATTTTTGACATCAAAAGTAAGTTCAGATCATGGTGTGATGCTATTCTTTGATGATCTTTCAGAATCAGTTCACTCCGTGGCTAATATGCCAGCCACCCAGCACTGCTATTTTGGAGTTTGTGAGAAAAGGAGCTGCTTGTTTTATAGGGAGTGTTGAATTTATCAAAAATTAAAAGTTGGTTTTTTTGTCATTAAAAGAGAATTCAAATTATGGTGTGATGCTTTTCTGTGATGAGCTTTCGCTAACAGCTCACTCCGCGGCTAATATATCAGCCGCTATCTACACCTCCACTAATACAGGCTATCATTAGTTCTGCGGGGAAACTGCTCGCTTTAAAACAAGCAACTCCTTTTCCCACAAACCCCAAAATGGTGTTGCTGGGTACCGCCATCAATATTTAGCGTGTAATTTTACTAGTGACCGATAGCGAAAACTCAGAACCGGCTGGTGATAAGGAACAACTTTCCCCAAGGAACATAGGTCGAATGTTCATTTCACTAGTAAAATTTCACCCTATATTGACGTTTTTTTCATTAAAAGTAAATTCAAATTATAGTGTAATGCGCTTTCAGTAACAGCTCACTCCGCGGCTCATATATCAGCCGCTATCTACACCTCCACTAATACAGGCTATCATTAGTGCTGTGGGAAAACCACGCAGCAACGCCATTTTAGGGTTTGTGAGAAAAGGAGCTGCTTGTTTTAAAGCGAGTGTTGAATTTACTACCTGATGCATAGAAGAAAGGGACTCGAAATGGCAACATTGTTGATTTTTTGCTCAAATGTCATATATTATAAAAAAGACGCCAACAATAATGTTGCCATTTCGGGTCCCTTTCGTCTATGAATCAAGTTTATCAAAATATTCTTTTATTTTGGCAGTAAAGTAAATTCAGATTATGGTGTGATGCTATTCTGTGATGAGGTTTCAGCATCAGCTCACTCCGCGGCTAATATATCAGTCGCTATCTACACCTCCACTAATACAGGCTATCATTAGCGTTGCGGGGAAACCACCCAGCACCGGCATTTTGGGGTTTGTGAGAAAAGGAGCTGCTTGTTTTAAAGAGAGTGTTGTATTTTAGTTTCATTTTTGACATCAAAAGTAAGTTCAGATCATGGTGTGATGCTATTCTTTGATGATCTTTCAGAATCAGTTCACTCCGTGGCTAATATGCCAGCCACCCAGCACTGCTATTTTGGAGTTTGTGAGAAAAGGAGCTGCTTGTTTTATAGGGAGTGTTGAATTTATCAAAAATTAAAAGTTGGTTTTTTTGTCATTAAAAGAGAATTCAAATTATGGTGTGATGCTATTCTGTGATGAGCTTTAGTGACAGCTCACTCCGCGGCTAATATATCAGCCGCTATCTACACCTCCACTAATACAGGCTATCATTGGCATTTTGGGGTTTGTGAGAAAAGAAGCTGCTTGTTTTAAAGCGAGTGTTGAATTTGAAAAATATTTCTTTTTTACAATGAAAGTAAATTCAGATTATGGTGTGATGCTATTCTGTGATGAGCTTTCAGTAACAGCTCACTCCGCGGCTAATATATCAGCCGCTATCTACACCTCCACTAATACAGGCTAGCATTAGTGCTGCGGGGAAACTGCTCGCTTTAAAACAAGCAACTCCTTTTCCCACAAACCCCAAAATGGTGTTGCTGGGTACCGCCATCAATATAATATAGCGTGAAATTTTACTAGTGACCGATACCAAAAACTCCGAACCGGCTGGTGAAAGGGAAAAGTTGTTCCTTATCACCAGCCGGTTCTGAGTTTTCGCTATCGGTCACTAGTAAAATTTCACCCTATATTGACGTTTTTACATTAAAAGTAAGTTCAGATCATGGTGTGATGCTATTCTGTGATGAGGTTTCAGTAACAGCTCACTCCGCGGCTAATATATCAGCCGCTATCTACACCTCCACTAATACAGGCTATCATTAGTACTGCAGGGAAACCACACAGCACCGCCATTTCGGGGTTTGTGAGAAAAGGAGCTGCTTGTTTTAAAGCAAGTGTTGAATTTATAAAAATATTACCTACTCTTTTTTGACATTAAAAGTATATTCTGACTGTCTTCTTCTTCGTGTCACTGGTCCTAAGATGGTAGATTAAATTTTGTATTGCCAATATTTGGCTACGGCTACCCCATTTCCGGTAGCTTCATTCAGGTCTTCCTTACTACACGTGGTTGGCAGTAGAGGGCAGAAGATCAGACTATGGAGTGATGCTATTCTGTAATTAGTTTTCAGTAACAGCTCACTCCGCGGCTAATATATCAGCCGCTATCTACACCTCCACTAATACAGGCTATCATTAGTGTTGCGGGGAAACTGCTCGCTTTTAAACAAGCAACTGCTGTTCTCACAAACCCCAAAATGGTGTTGCTGGGTACCGCCATCAATATATAGCGTGAAATTTTACTAGTGACCGATAGCGAAAACTCAGAACCGGCTGGTGACATGGACCAATTTTCCCCAAGGAACATTCAACCTAATATGTTCCTTGGGAACAACTTTTCCCAAGGAACATTCGACCTTTGTTCCTTGGGGAAAGTTGTTCCTTATCACTAGCCGGTTCTCAGTTTTCGCTATCGGTCACTAGTAAAATTTCACCCTGTATTGACGTTTTTTACATTAAAAGTAAATTCAAATTATAGTGTAATGCTATTCTGTGATGAGCTTTCAGTAACAGCTCACTCCGCGGCTAATATATCAGCCGCTATCTACACCTCCACTAATACAGGCTATCATTAGGGCTGTGGAGAAACTGCTCGCTTTAAAACAAGCAACTTCTTTTCCCACAAACCCCAAAATGGTGTTGCTGGGTACCGCCATCAATATATAATGATAAGGAACAACTTTCCCCAAGGAACATTCGACCTATGTTCCTTGGGGAAAGTTGTTCTTTATCACCAGCCAGTTCTGAGTTCTCGCTATCGGTCACTAGTAAAATTTCACCCTATATTGACTTTTTTTACATTAAAAGTAAATTCAGATTATGGTGTGCTGCTATTCTGTGATGCGCTTTCAGTAACAGCTCACTCCGCGGCTAATATATCAGCCGCTATCTACACCTCCACTAATACAGGCTATCATTAGTGTTGCGGGGAAACTGCTCGCTTTAAAACAAGCAACTCCTGTTCTCACAAACCCCAAAATGGTGTTGCTGGGTACCGCCATCAATATATAGCGTGAAATTTCACTAGTGACCGATAGCGAAAACTCAGAACCGGCTGGTGACATGGACAAATTTTCCCCAAGGAACATTCAACCTAATATGTTCCTTGGGAACAACTTTTCCCAAGGAACATTCGACCTTTGTTCCTTGGGGAAAGTTGTTCCTTATCACTAGCCGGTTCTCAGTTTTCGCTATCGGTCACTAGTAAAATTTCACCCTGTATTGACGTTTTTTACATTAAAAGTAAATTCAAATTATAGTGTAATGCTATTCTGTGATGAGCTTTCAGTAACAGCTCACTCCGCGGCTAATATATCAGCCGCTATCTACACCTCCACTAATACTGGCTATCATTAGGGCTGCGGGGAAACCACCCAGCACCGCCATTTTAGGGTTTGTGAGAGAAGGAGCTGCTTGTTTTAGAGGGAGTGATGAATTCATGAAAATATTGAGTTGGTTTTTTTGACATTGAAAATAAATTCAGGGGCCCGTCTTTTAAAACTGACAATTGCAATTTACAATGACAATTTAATGTACATTGCGTCGTCAGCGAGCCGATTCGCTACCAAGAACTGAAGTATCCTTACAAGTTTCGCAATGTAAATTACAATTGTCAGCTTTATAAGACGGGCCCCAGGTTATGGTGTGATGCTATTCTGTGATGATGAGCTTTCAGTATCAGCTCACTCCGCGGCTAATATATCAGCCACTATCTACACCTCCACTAATACAGGCTGTCATTAGTGCTGCGGGGAAACCACCCAGCAACGCCATTTTGGGGTTTGTGAGAAAAGGAGCTGCTTGTTTTAAAGCGAGTGTTGAATTTATCAAAAATATCAAGTTGGTTTTTTTTTGACATTAAAAGTGAATTCAGAGGCTCGTCTTATAAAGCTGGCAATTGTAATTTACAATGACAATTTAATGAACATTGCGTCGTCAGCGAGCCGATTCGCTACCAAGAACTGAACTATCCTTACAAGCTTCGCAATGTAAATTGAATTGTCATTGTAAATTACAATTGTCAGCCTTGTAAGACGGGCCCGTTATGGAGTGATGCTATTCTGTGATGAGGTTTCAGTAACAGCTCACTCCGCGGCTAATATATCAGCCGCTATCTACACCGCCACTAATACAGGCTATCATTAGTGCTGCGGGGAAACCACCCAGCACCGACATTTTGGGGTTTGTGAGAAAAGGAGCTGCTTGTTTTAAAGCGAGTGTTGAATTTACTACCTGATTCATAGAAAACCCGAAACGTAAAATTAGTGTTGAGACCTTGCTCAAATACCATGTAATATGAAAAAGACGCAAACAATAATGTTGCCATTTCAGGTCCTTTCTGCTTTGAATAAAATGTTTAGTTTTTGGCATTAAAGGTAAATTTAGATTATGGAGTGATGCTATTCTGTGATGCGCTTTCAGTAACAGCTCACTCCGCGGCTAATATATGTATCAGCCGCTATCTACACCTCCACTAACACAGGCTATCATTAGTGCTGCGGGGAAACCACCCAGCACCGCCATTTTGGAGTTTGTGAGAAAAGGAGCTGCTTTTTTTGAAGTGTTAAGTTTTTATCACTTTAATGGTATTTAAAAGATTGTTTCTAAGCATGGGCTGAGGGTATTTCCGTTATGTGAGATATCGGGTTAGACTTATCATTCCAATTGTTCCCATATTCCCATTCAGATTCAATTTACTAAGCGTAAGGTCACCAGCATGATAAACCCATCATGTATTGAAAAACATGTTAAAAGTTCTCTTTCAGGTATGAGGTCCCACAAAATTCTAACTATTTCGGTTATCACTGAAGTTGCTGTTTAATCAGTGCTTAAACCAACAAAGCCACTAAAATGGCGCATCAAACAATGTTCCCAAATTGCCAGCGCGAGCGAAGAGTAGCGGGACAACACGTTCGATACGCAAAAAAACTAGAGTTAATTTCACCAACTTAAAATAGGTGGTCCGTTCTTGGCCCATATCTAGACTTTAACTTCCTTCTATTATTGCCTGTATTGACCAGAGTTACCACAAAGTTACCACGCTTAGCAGAAACATTAGTATAGAAAAGTGTTAATTAGACAAAAATTTATAACGACAAGTTTATAATATGCCTACTTATAAAAAATCGACTCCCAATTAATGTAATTTTCTTGTGCCAAACACAAAGCGGCAGTACGAAGCGAAAAATAAAAATCGCATCAGTTGGCCTTGAGCGTGAGACGGCTACATACCTATGGATGCTACAAATCGACGGTCTCTACGTATAATGACGTAACTGAAATTAGCAAATTTTACAGGAGAGCGTTTTTAAGTTTCAAATTAGTGTATCTCTTATAATATTATAGGTAGAGTTTTGAAATTTTGAACATATATTTATTTGGTCAATATGTTTAAGAAAAATAGAATAAAGCTTTGAAAAAATAATTATTTGTATATAAATAATCATATACATACTTTTACGTCGGAAAAACTTTTGCTAGTGAAAGCCTATGTGGTACTTAAGTTCTTTTACGTGGAAATGTATTGTAAACAAAGAACATAACTGTCAGTTAAGAGATTTTACGTTGGTTTTATTTTACATATACCATATTTCAGTTTGGATTTTAAATTGTATTTTTAATTTTTACGAGTAGGTACAACTTTAAATCGTAGTAATCCAATATAGCTATCAGTTTAGAATAGGTTTTAACTAAATGAAATCAACGGGATAGCAAATATTAACTTAATTATGTTTATGCAGTAAGTGCCAGATACGGGAGAGATCACGCCAGGGCGTGTTGACCTTCCGATGTAAAATAACGTAACTCAACTACCGTCATTTTACGTCGGAATATGAGTAGATAAGTGGGTTCCTAACTACCACTACCATAATTTTACGTTGGAATTTCGTAAATTCTGTAGTTAAGGGGTGTCAATTTCAAGTGGAACTAGACCTTTTTGAACCATGCTGTCTTTACCGAAGGTAGCTTATGACAATCTAAGGTGAAAGCAAAGAAAAAAGGCAAATGACTTAAATACCACTTACGGGATTGTACGTAGGGACCGTCGAAATGCATTCCTTCGGTAACATGTCCATAATTTACCACATTGCGCCCAAAACAAATGAATCGTATGGAAATGAACGAGTGATTAGTGACCGGAGTGATCGAATTACCGTAACGAGCGGGTGTGCTGATTGCGGCGCTGCGCTGCGACGCGGTCACCGGTGTGGCACTCGTATGACAAACCGGCGGCGTTTTATGTACCCTTGATTGACTGGCTGGTGGGCGCTGGTGTACTATGGGAAACCAGCGGAATTCTAGTACCCTTGATTGACCGTTGAACGCATCTGCCCTGACCTTTTCTACATGCCCTAAGGTAGACCGGGAGACAACGCCTACAGCGTTATGTTCACGCATAAAGTTCAATGAATAAATTGGCGACGTAGAGATTTTGACCTTGGCTAAACTAAGGTCAATCGCATGGTGGCGGTGATACCACCTACAATAGCATTTCCAAAGAGGGTTGACGTCAGGCAGGCGGCCGGACATGAAACATAGCAAATCCTTTTTCATGTTGCGTCGATCCGAACTGATTTGGAATAAGCGCAGGAAGATGATGATAATGATTGACTGTATATATGGTTACATTTAATTAAGTACAAATCTCTTAAGGGTGTAACCTACTCACAAAAATAAACCCTTTAGGACCAAAATGTTGAATTCCTAAAATGTTGAATTTTCAAAATGTTGAATTCCTAAAATGTTGAAAAAATTCGACATTTTGCAAATTCCCAAAATGTTGAATTCTCATAATGTTGAATAAAAATTTTTCTAAGTCCCAAGTGGTCTTGATACTGTTTCTACTATAGGTTTTCCCAAAATGTTGAACAAAATTTTTCAAAGTCCTAAATGGTCTTCATACTGTTTCTATATAGGATTTCCCAAAATGTTGAAAGTGTAATTTTTATAAGTATTTGACACTCATGTTTAGTGACGTACATTTAGTGACAGCTGTCAAACTTGTTACTCATTAATCTCGTAAACTATGCATCATGGACTCCTAGTTTCTTTGAAGAAGTTGTAGGTCTTAGCAAGACCTACATTTTATGTGACAGCTGTCAAACTTGTTACTCATTTATCTCGTAAACTATACCTGTTAGACTCCTAGTTTCTTTGAAGAAGTTGTAGGTCTTGGCAAGACCGAGATAAATGAGTAACAAGTTTGACAGCTGTCACATAAAATGTAGGTCTTGCCAAGACCTACAACTTATTTAAAAAAAACTAGGAGTCTAGCAGGTACAGTTTACGAGATAAATGAGTAACAAGTTTGACAGCTGTCACATAAAATGTAGGTCTTGCCAAGACCTACAACTTCTTCAAAGAAACTAGGAGTCTAGCAGGTATAGTTTACGAGATAAATGAGTAACAAGTTTGACAGCTGTCACAAAAAATGTAGGTCTTGCCAAGACCTACAACTTCTTCAAAGAAACTAGGAGTCCAGCATGCATAGTTTACGAGATAAAAGAGTAACAAGTTGGACAGCTGTCACGTAATATTTAGAGCTCGTCATGGGAGTCAAATACTTAGAAAAATCACACATTCAACATTTTGGGAAATCCTATAGTAAAAACAGTATCAAGACCATTTGGGACATAGAAAAATTACATTCAACATTTTGGGAAAACCTATAGTAAAAACTGTATGAAGACTATTCGACACTTAGAAAAATTTCATTCAACATTTTGAAAAGTTCAACATTTTAGGAATCCAACTTTATAGGAAACTAAGTTCAACATTTTGGGAATTCAACATTTAGAGAATTCAACATTTTAGGAATTCAACATTTTGGTCTTGAAGGAAACAACTTTTGTTAGAAACTTTTCTTCAAAATATGAAAAAAAAAATTTGGACCTCCCATATTAAGTGACACACTTTTTCAGCATTTTTGTATGGGAGGTCCAAATCTTTTGGGAGGTACAAAGAGATTTGTACTTAATTAAAGTTAGCCCTATATAAATGACAAACCAGCCGCATTTTAAGTATTGATTGATTGTTGAAACATTGGGGGCTTATTATCAGGTACCCGATGGACATAGGAACTTTAAGGGTTTCGGGCAGCTGTCATTGAAGAAACCTAGGGGAGGCCTAGGGCACACTAAATATTGACGTCTAAAAGCAAAATATTTTTTATACTTTGAAGTACCTATCTAACTGAAGAAGAAGAAGGGGAAGGGAAGGAAAGAAGTACCCCCTTGTACGTTCTGCGGCTTTGAGTAGTTTCTGAGTTCCGTATTTGAGAGGTACGATAAGGGGAATACCATGTCCAACAGTGGACTGCTGAGCTGTTATGGTGTTGGAAAGTAAGGCTGCGGTGGCTACATAACTTCGTCATTCACAGGTATTCTCATCTAACTTCCGAAACTAAGTAAATAGACCCCTGTTCAATGACTTCCCCGCTTCCAATGGCTGCATTCATCCGTAGTGAAACATCACATAAATAAACAGCGCAGAACGTGCTAATCAAGCAGCGCTGCAATGTTGCGTAGACGCAACATTGGCTATAAATCGCAGGGTAATCCGGCGACCAGCGACCGCCCACTCCACAGACCTTCCGAAACACAGTAGAACAGGAATTGAAAATGTAATTTGAATCCAGGACCGCAGTACCGTCTCACGTCTCTACCACCTGAGCTAGCGTAGCCTAGCTTGTTTTTTTATTTTCTATTTCTAATTAGGGGAGGCCAAGGGGGAGGCCTTTGCCCAGCAGTGGGATTTAGCAGGCTAATTATAGTAATAATAATATCTAATTACTAACTTTGATTCATGAAAACACTACAGCACAATGCGAGTGCAAAAAATCTTAATGCAATCGGTAGATAGGTAGAAGAATTGACACACCTCTTCCTTTTAAGAAATATTTTGTTGTGATATTCGATGTTCCATGTCCAGCTGTGAACCAATTTGTACCAGTTATCTACAGTGTAACCAAAAACCTGTTGACGCCAGAGTTCATCGAGTTGCAGAGTTCTTAATACGACAAGAGTGAACCAGTAAAAGCTACTTTTCATCTTCTATCGTGTGGGACATCAACTATGCTAAAAAACGACTCGATGGCTGTCTTCCTTCAAACGATATACCGCTGTGCTGATTTTGCTGTGGTCATTAACAAGGCAACTCTAACTCTGAACATTTACTGTGGAACTTGTTTAGGGAAAATGATCGGGATTTTGAGCTCAAAGTAGCTTTTAGTGAAAACTGCCTGTGGAGTCTGAAAGGCTGGGCTTTTGTCTTCAGTCAGTAGGGAAGAAGTTCGAATCTCAAAAAAGGACCTTATACAGGGTGTGTGGCATTGAACGACCCACTTTCCTGAAAATGCGCTCAACAGGTCAAACTGAACAAATTCTCCTAAGCACCAAAACTCAAAAGTAAAAAAAAAACGCCCTTCCATAGAAAATTGTTTGGATAGCAGTTTTTTGAATTTCGGTTCTTAGTCGTTCGGTAGCACCCTGAATAAAAAAACATAGTATTAAGTCCCGAATTAAGTGCAAAAACTCATAGGTACCTACCTACATAAAAACGCGTGGAACTTTTGAAGTTCATTTTCTACATCTCTACAATTCATGAAAAAGTGACACACACAACACACATGACCTAAAATAAAAGCAGGTCAGTCGTTATCTAATCAGGAATTAATAATAACTGCTACAATATCTCATCACTGACCTCGCATACTACCACTTTTGCTACCAAACGAGCTCGGTTCTCATAGTTAACTTGTCTCGCTAGCTCAAGGTCACAATGTCAATGACCGCACATGTCTATCTTTGTCCACGGCTGTCCGTCGGTGTCCGCTTAGTTCTGCGCAAGCGCAGCATTTGATTCTTATAACGCAATTTACAGTACAGCCGTTCGAATAGGCCATAATGACGGCTGTAAAAACCATGTTAAAAAGTATGACAATATGACATAAGGTCGGTTTTTTGTTGACATATAGAATTTTCAAAATTTTCACTCAGTCCAAGAATTTTTTTCAAAAGATTTTACGACGTAGGTACCTATATTTATTGATACAAAACCTACCCTGAAGCTGAAAAAAACACCCTGTATATCACGGCTATATCTCATGCGGGTAGGCAGAGCGTAAATGGCTCTAATGCAGATAATTATAGACAGTAATCGGTTTCTCCAGCCACCTTTCTCTTAAGGTTGCCTGGAAGAAACTGCTTCCGAGCAATAAGGCCGCCTTTTTGTACATTTCTTTTCAATTGTGTATTCCTTTCCTTTTTTGTAACTTTCTGTGCAATAAAGTAGGTATTTCTTATCTTATCTTATCTATATTCTTCTTCGCACAAGGTCACAATATCAATTAATGTCTTTGTCCGTCTCTGTCCACGGCTGTCCGTCGCTGTCTGTTTACATTTTACATCTGCTCAAGCGCAGGACTAGGTACATTATTGCATGACGTAATCGAACAGCAACACACAGTCACGTGACCACCGGTTATATAGGTAGTTATAGAAAGCGGTGGTACTCACAGCTACCTATCTCGCTCGCACAAGGTAACAATGTCAATGACCGCGCTTGTCCGTCTCTGTCCGCGTCTGTCCACGTCTGTCCATGGCTGTCCCTTTAGGTCTGCGCAGGCGCGAAGCGACATTGTATGACGCAATTATCTACAAACTGCAAAACAACATTCACAAAAACATTAGCTAAGTAATTAAAGGCTGAAACCGGTTCTTACTAACTATCTTGCTCGTACAAACATGTCCATGCAAGTCCGTGCATGTTCATTGTTCGTGTGAGTTTTTTGATGCCTTTATAGATGTGCGTGTATAATTTGATAAGATAAGATAAGAATTAATATAAATTTGGAAAATAATTTGCGAAGTATTATTAGGTCTCTCTCTTTTCTTGGGGAACATCGAGTCGTATTCGGTAAGTAGGTATTTTGCCCAGCAGATGTGAAAAGATTTTGATAAATTGGCTTATTTTAATACTCTACCTATTTTTAGTGTGCAAATCTGTGTGAACTCTTGCTTGACGACTGCAAAATAATAAATACTTAATGATATTTAAAACAAAAGCCCTTTAACATAAAAAAAAACTCCAATTCATATATTATAGCTACATGTGCAAGCTGAAATCTGCACATTTACCATTATCCTGTCTAAGTAGCTATATTAGACACCTCGATCAATGGGATAACGTGCCCTCCAACACACGAAATCAACTTTTTTGCGGAGGGTCTTCTTATTTTTCAAACGGGACACCGTAGGTATCGTCCAACGACTCGATAAACCCTAGAGTCAGAGTACGTGACCAGAACTGTTCAGTCAAAATATTCTAACCAAACTTATGACAAAATATTCAAACATTGATAAATACCTATGTTGAGAATCAAACCAGACACCTTCGCATTCGGAGACCAAACTTAGGCCAACAGATCCGAAGTCTTAAATGGAGACGGAATTAAATAAAGAAATGCTTAGCAGCAAAGAAGTTAGTTCCACAGACTAAGTTTATTTTCCCCGCCCCCACATTTACTTGTGATTTATTTGTGTTTTGTCTCCAAGTTAACCAGAAGTTCTCTTTCTCTATCTTTTCTTATTGTTTTTTGCCCGGCCTAGTGAAGTGAAGACGGGTATTTTCATACTCTGATAAACAATTACGAGCTCACTGATAAGCCAAGCTCCCACTAAGTTATAATAAAACTATGGCTCTCACTAGAAATTTTCGTATCAGGGTGCCATGCCAGCCATGGATATTATCGGATATACGAGTAGGTACCTGCAAAGAAACCCAGACAAACAAGAGCAGATACCATACCATAACAGCCACAACAGTCCACTGTTGGACATGGGCCTCCCACTATCGGGGGGTATTGCCATACTCACCACGCTTGGCAGGCGGATTGGCGAACGCAGTGTAAGATGTTGCATTTACAGGGAATGCTGCTGCCCATTCCCTGGATGAATATCCCTTAGTCGGTTTTTACGACACCCACGGGTTGAATTGGGGTGATGCTATTCTAAACCGGCATCACACGGCAAGATATTTGAATTTATTATTCTAAATTAATAGAGCGTAGATTCCCGGGGATCTCGAAGTCCTCATGTGTTTCCATAATGGCAACGCAATACCAATTGTTGCATCGGTTACGAGTGTATTTTATATACATATACAGGGTGTTAATTTCAGGGTAGGTAAAGTATCGATTAAGGATACCGTAAAAAATATTGAAAAAAATCCCAGTCAAAAAAAGGTCGTATTTACGTAGTTAAAACTTTTTTTTTAATCAATTTTTGTCACTGTTGTTGTTTAGAGAGAGCCCATACAAGTACTTTCGTCTAAACAACTTTGAGATTGATTGAATTTCGGCTGAGATATAGGCATTTGAGTCAAATTTCAGTCAAGAAAAAAAAATATTTTTTTGACTGGGATATTTTTCAATATTTTTTACGGCATCCTTTATCGATACTAAACCTACCCTGAAGCTATGGCACGCATTTAAATTAACACCCTGTATAGAAGTTTTAGGTACTTAGATACTTGTACTTTGCCCTGCAGTGGGACTCCGGTAGCTCGATAAGATAAGATTTTTTTATAATATTAGATACTAACAAATATTTTAAACTAGTACTAGCCAATAAAGAGCACATATTAGGAAAGATATCTGAAAAGAGTCTGTAAATAGTTGTAAACAAAGTTGTTAGGTAGTTTACTTTTTCTTACTAAATCAGAATTTAATGGAACTTGCTGAAAAAGATTGAATTGATCATAATTATTATGATAAATTATTCGTTTCTAGTGTTATTGCATGAACTTCTACCTTTGACGCTTAAAATTTACAAGTCATTCAACAACAATGATAATGACAAAGCATAGCATTACAACTACGAAACATTTTTAAACTGTGCCTTTAATAATTTTAGGATTTCCGTCACGATTAAAACCGAATATCAAAGCAGGCATGGCGATATTAAAATACCAAACAGTTTTTAGCAGGCCGCTTGTTTAATTTTGTTGGAAAAATTGTTACTCCACAGGCTTTTTCTGTTTTCATAAAAACACGGTTGCTTATAGGTACATAATAATAATTAATGGCTATTTTTAATTAAGGTTATTGTAGCTTTTTCTCACAGGTTCAGAATTAGGTCTGCTATCTATCAGCAACTCTTTTTTCTCTCTCTTTCTCTTTGTCTCTCTTCGAGTGGTTCACCGAGTCATTCAACGATCCTTTGAACCTTGGTGGAACGGATCGCATTGTCGATTCAGTGGTTCTTCTTTCATTTCCTAATTTCCTAAAAATAACCAGTATAACCTTGCAGTGAATCGTAGTCATAACTTTAATTTTATATATATTTTACAATTATACCTACCAGTATACATAGTATAGATTGATGCCCTCATTTTTGTAGGCGTATCAAAATACATAATATTCTCACTGACAGATAATACCTCTATCTACCTAATGATAAATTTAGTTCCCAGAACGAGTCTTGCGCAACACGGAAGAAAAGGACGGCACGATAAACATAAACGAATCTCTTTCTGTGTATCATACCTATAAGTTCAAGGCTAGCAAACAATGTTGCAGTCAATGATACGAGTATTATATAGTTAATACAAAGGTGTGGTCATACTGAGGTGCTGTTTATTTTTGTAATGCTTGTTTCTGAACTTGTGTAGTGTAGTGTAGTGTTCAAAGTTTAAAGCTGTTAAAATGAAAATAGGTAAGTGTAGGTCAGATCAAGAGCGGCAGTGGCACACAGATAGAGCCAAAAAAAGCAAATTTAATAAGAAAGTGTCAGTTCTTGATAATATTTAACCGATAAGGCACCTACTACATTCTCTATTTACTTTCAGGTCTTACCTTTATATGGCAGGAAAACAAACTTTCTTTTTTTGAGTGACACATCGAACCGACGAAAGACCCGATGACCATAATTTTGTGTTTTTTCCCTTTAAGTTGCGACGCGACCATATTACATAGAGTTATCGTATTACGTTGTGCAGTTGTAGCGTCGGTATGACCACACCTTTATCCGATTTTGTGCTCAATATGTACATAAAGTATCATAATTATTCGACTTTACTTTCACATACGCAGTGAGTCACTTGCCGGCCAGTCGTCGAAGCGTGCGGACGCGTCCAGCAATAAACAGTGTAAACAAATAGGTCAGTGTATTATATTACATATCACTTAGTGAAATAATGTCATGAGTGCGGTGTGTACTTATTAGTTTCACGTGTATAATGCTAGTGTTCAAAAGTGTTACGTTTTAAAAAGTAAATAGATTGAATCGTATAGTGTAACAAAACTCAATTTTTGCAAGTTGGGACATGTTTGAGTGGATAAGTTTTGAGAATGTGAACTTTTAGAGAAACTGGGAATTTTAGATAATGAAGAAATTAAACAGCTCGCTAGAGAGTCACTTTTTGGAAAGCTGACTTTATTCAATAAGTATAATAAAAAAAAACAAGGAACCTTATCTATCACACCACACTAGCGGTTTGAAAGCGGATGCGGAGTTGCGGACCCTGATATTGCGATATTGATATTTTAAGAAAACTATTTTTAAACACAATGAGTATTAAACAAACTGGGTTCTAAAAATGTATAAAGTAAAATAGTGTTATTCTTTTTTGTTTTTTTTGGGAAATATAGGAATTAGAAAAGATTAGCAAGCAAAGTATAATTATAATTATGCAAATAATATAAAACGTTATGCAAAAGAGTCTGTATTTTCTTGTTTGTTGGCTTTTATAATAATTGATTAATTTAAACCTATTATTCGTTCGACCATGTTGCTCTAGAAAACAATGTTATTGTTTTGTCTCTTTCTACTTAGGACTCATTGTCCAAGGCTGTCCGTTTCTGTCCTTGTATGTCCAAAGACACCGTCCACGCTTGAAGCGGTATCTTTGTATAATTGCTTCATGGTACGTTAAATCTAAACGTATGGGTATGTGCGCGCTCCGATCGCCTCTTTTGCCATCGGCACCTTAAAATAAATTTCTAAAAGGTCCTATTAAATTCAATGCAAATAATGTCAGGGTATGTTCTACTCGTGAAACTGAACAACTTTTTCTTGTTAAAATTGTTTATAAATATTAAAAAAGAAAACAAAATTCGTTTCAATACCGATTTTCGAAGAAAAATTAATCTAATGGTCAAAACACTTGAAAATTAGATCGCCTGTATAAAATAATATTTGATTCTCAAATTTTTATAGGAGTATTTTTGACCTTTGTCCTTAGTTTAGCTTAGTGTTTTCGTAAAAGTCAGTCTTATGGTGCTTTGAATCAAATTAACTCGATTCTTTATTTTATTTCCAGCTTTTTGGAAGACATCTGAAGTTAGTTTGTTGAAAGCAGTGACAAAGATGGAAGCTTCCAAGTTCTATGAAGCTGAAGAAAATGACTTTCAACCCAAAAGAAAGCGTACTCTAAGAGAAATGTTTTCACGAGATGAAAAAGATATCAGTGATGGAGAAACTAGTGAAGAAGTTGAGAATTCTCAAGATGAAACTGATCAAGACTCACAGGAAGAAGATTCTGAAGCTAGTGAAGATGAAATCAGCGAAGAAGGTGTTGATTCGGAAGACGATGTAAGTGTGAAATTTGAATATTACTGATCTTTAGTTTAAAATGAATGCATAAGTGACGGGATATAGTAACCACTAAAAACATTTACTTGTAAAAAGAACAGACATCATCTTACAGTAACTATATCGATATTTAAAAACTTTTATATTTACAATAACTAGAATGACTTGGCAATCGCACACTATTTGCTTGTGAGATACGATGGTCTAGTGCGATGGCCGGGTCATTCTAGTTATTGTAAATATAAAAGTTTTTAAATATCGATATAGTTACTGTAAGATGATGTCTGTTACCTAATTACGCAATAGCTTAAGATGAAAGTTCCCTGAAGTAATCCTTGAATAAATCAATAACCGACTTGGCATCACATGGATCTCACAACTTTTTACAGTAGATGAACTGAGAGGCGAGACTTGGTTCTTTTTACAAGTAAATGTTTTTAGTGGGATCTCATTTCTTTTTGTAGATAGTCTTCCTCTTTCTCTTGTCTGGAACTACTTCTTGAGCCTCAGCTACCTACAGATTTCCTCAAGCCCATCCGCAAAGTTAACTTTGTAATCCTATACATTTGTATGGAAATACAAAGTTAGTTATGCGGTTGCAACCGAATTTGCAGAATGTTATAGTTTTCCCTTTATTCATACACTAAATACAAGGTGTATTCTAAGTTTCAAGCTCCTCAGTCTGCTAGAAGTACCTTAGAATTTTGATGATCGGTCAGTCAGTCAGTCAGGCAGAAAATTAAGAAACTTTGACTATAACTTTTAAACTACTGGTCCAAATTAAATAAAATTTAAAACATATCGTGTCTATGCAGTACTTGATAAGATATTTTAAAATGAGTGTTCTAAACTTATCGACATGGGAGTTATGGGGGGGTCAAAAATGGCCTGAACTTTCAGCTCGACTTGGTGGGGGCACTACCGTGCCCTCAGATGGTGGGACGGTTTAGGTTTTAAAAAGTCCAGTACCCTTTTTTACCAAACTACAGGCTACAATTCTATAGGCGAAATTCGATGTACTGTAACAAACCGACCCCGGAGCCTTTGAAGGACTTATACGCCTACAGACACCGGCCTCAGTTGTTATGAAGATGATGTCTTGAGTTCTAGATTTCATAGGAACCCATACCTCAAGCATGGCTCGTGATATAAGAGTGATCGTCTAGTTAATTATTGACCCATACGTTGTGTTTAAATAAAGTAATATGTAACCCAAAAATTCTTTTAAAGGTAATCGAGACATCTCTATACAAGCTATTATAATAAAAGTGATTCTGATGAACAGGAGAAGGAAAGGACAGGAAACTGAACTCCAAACGGGCCCCCGCTACTACGCCCGAGGAATATGGAAGCCCTCGCCAATATATACCTATCTGTATTCATAAACGCTCCACGGTCATCCCCACATAATCAGCCCTACGCATGCAAATTCTTCATGCATAAAACTTCATTGTAAAGACAACCATTAGGGCGTCCACTAAATACAAACGGTAAATTATCTGCTTCCCCCAGAAGAAGGATAAATATGGTGAGACCTGCCGTAGACCTAATAGACGCGCCAAAACCACAGGCGCTTGTAGTGCTTAAAAAGCACTACGAAGAAGGCTAGGTGATAGGAATCATTTAGATTCTGATACTCATGGAGTAGTACATGTAGAATTGATGTAGTTAGTCTCATCATGACTAACCCAAAATAGATACCTCAGTATCAGTTTAGTAAAATTAGTTCAATGTATATTATCAGTTGAATGCCATGATTCCAACTGAAATCCGTTGAAGGATATGGGTAGTGACCCGAAGGCCAGAACATCCAGATATACTTATGCAAAAGACGTCTGTCTACATTTATTCAAATCCATATGGAGGTCTGATAGGGAAGGAATATTCAATTCCTTAAATATGAGATTCACATTGCGAGCCCAAAGGGTGATCTGGGAAAGCTAAAAGCAAATCCCATATAAGTAGTAAATAGGCTGATGCAATTATGAAAACCCATATGACCGCCTGTGGTCGAATAAATGGTCTTTGATCAGAAACGCTAATGCATAGATATCGAATGCAAAATGATAGTATAGCTGGAACAGATCAGTGATGATGATAGATTACAATTGTCACATGACATTCAAGGACAATTAGTAGTTAAAGATAGGTTGTTTAGTCATAGATTTATTAGGCATCTATGGGCCAGTCATGAATAATTGTATAAATAATATAAGCATTTAGATGATTGATACAAAATCAAGCATCAGAACCCAAATAAGGGTAGGAATAAGGATCGTAGGTATTGTCTACCAAACATATCCATTACTTCAGATAAGTATTTACTTGAATTAACAAGTAAGAGCAAATTCACTGTGAACACACAGTCATATCCACATTCTTTATAGAATAAACAATTATGTCAGTTATGCTTGGTAGACAGAAATATAGGATAGTATATTATCCATTCTACCAGCCATACATATTCTTAGATAAGAGTACTAACTAAGTACCATAAAATATTATTGTGTTAAGTACATGTTGTCCACGGCTGGACACATTCCCATTCTGAAGAACATTTTGTTTGTATAACAAAATATTGTTATAAATAAATGTTTGTCCACTGCTGGACATATTCCAATACTAAAGACTGTTTTCTTTGTAAGACAAAGAAACTGGTGTAAATGATTATTTGTCCACTATTGGACATAACCAATAAATTAGTAGATATTTAACAATATCTATTTATGTATATTTCATAAACATTAATCACTTAAGTCCATAGTCGCTCAGCAACTATAGTACTTAGAAATCTGTCCACTGATGGGCCAAGCCAAACAGTAGGTAAGTAGATACAATATGTAAGTATGTTTTAACCACAGGAATTTTATCAAATAAATCCTTGATCGCTCAGCAATAGTAATTTATCCACTGATGACCACAGCAATTAATAGATAAGTAGATACCTAACCATATCTACTTATGTAAGTTTTAACACAGGAACTTTATGCTAGTAGCGCATAGCAATAATAAATTATGTTATTAATTTGGTTATTAAAGTCATATATATGGCATGATAGATAGACAAGTAAGGAATAGGAGTAATGGGATTATAGGGTATCCTACCTATTCCTAACATCTAATTTACCTATCTCCCAACACACTAAATAGCCCAAATTTCCCTAATTAAGATTAGATGTGAACACTACAAAGTTTATATGAAACAATCAGAACGCAGATTCTTTAAAACGACAACAAAACAAAGTTATTGCAATAAAATGACCTTAGCACTAAAAACCAAAGCATAAGACCATGGTCCGAATCTTATCAGCTTTCAATGAATACAAAACTATCAAGCATAGGTAATTAATATGTTTGTAAACATTCATATAGGGAATATATACTGCTGATAGGATTCGAAAGAAAGCATGAATTGTACTTATCCATCTGGAACTTGAAGCCACCAGCACACGAAGAACCAACAACGACGACATCCACAATGCCGATTCCAGTGCACGCTGAAGCACGCATCCTCTGCATCAAACACCACACCATACACGGGTTCAAAGCACTTTTCACCATCCAAACACACTCGCGAAACGAGGGGTGACCAGGCAAACGTCGATACTCCCTGGTCTGCGGCGCGACTCCACCAGGACTGATATGTAAACTAATCACTGCACTAGGTATTCCTTTTCTGTCCTGGGAGACTTCATGATTAGAACTGAACTGCCCCCAGGCCGTATGGCTTGCTATTTTATACCAAAAAGCTTCGAACTTACGAGAAGAATAATGTTCTCGAAATCTCCTACTCATTACGATAGAAGATATTCTCCTCTCTTTCATACACATTTTAGAAGACATTCGACTATTCTAGATTTTTTTAGAATGTCTTGTTTCGCTACTTGTTGCCAGACACCAATTCAGGAAGGGCCACGACCCATCCTGACATCCAAGAAAACTTTTAGTGTATATTGAGTAAATCATGGGTTTACCAATATTATTAAACATTTATTGTTGGTTTATAGAATTTTTAGAAAATACATCAATTTTCTATAAACCGAAGTGTGACTAATAGAATAAACCTTAGGTATTTCAGTCGCTATGGCACTATAATAGGCCTAGTAGGGCCCTGTCTAAAGTGACACCTTGCAGTTTCCGCTACTCGACAATAGATGGCAGCAGATTACACCACCTCGCGCACCCAACCTCACTTCAGTCACACACCCCTATCATTATAAATGCCACGAAAAATTATAAATGCCACTGCAAACGCTGATCATTTATCAGACTAATTATCCAAAATTATTTAGACTTGCAAATATGAACAATATAAAAAGAAAATAAACAAAACATTTCAATATTGCTTCACGCACATAGCGCCATCTCTCAGCCGCATTCCGAACCTCCATACCAATCTTGACAGAACAGAACCAAACCCACAAGTATTGAATCACATCCCACAGCGGCGACACCAATAGATGTCGCTGTCCCGAATCTTTATAATTAATAAAGACCAGGATACAAGCCTTACAGTACATTGCGGAGCCCGTTGAATAATGGGATCATAATTGCTGACTGGCTCCGCAATGTAAATAAATAAATATCCCTTGGACGAGACACACAGCGCCATCTAGCCCAAAACTAAGCAAAGCTTGTACTATGGGAACTAGACAACTGATATAATACTTATATACTTTTTTTTGTAAATAAATACATATTATACATAGAAAACACCTTATTACACCTTAACACAAATATTTGAAAATTGACCTTACAAATATTTGTGTCCAGTGGGAATCGAACCCACGACCCTCGGCGTAGAAGGCAGGTGTACTATCCACTACGCCATCGGGACAGTCAAATCGAAGTTCACCTGTAGTATTTTAGCCTGTACATTCGTTGCATAGGCCACAGGTTTTCATATTTTTTTTAATGATGCATTAAAAGTACCTTTTGAATCTTTTAAGAACAAATAAATAAGTTGAGTTTACTACATTTCATCAGCGCTTTGAGAACCCTTTTAATCAAATCCAACTCTGGTTATTGTTTATCATAATATGTAGATTGCAACTGTTATTTAATTTAGTCACAAAACAAGTTTCTTACATAATTTTTCATTGGGTTGTAATATTCGGAAAAAAGTTATTACCCGAAAAGTCTGAAGATTTTGATCCTCTCATATAGATATCATTATGTTGAATATTTATTTATATGATATTTAAAAAGTAAACAACTATATGATATTTATCAATTTCAGATAAACAGTGCAACTGAAGAATTTGATGAAGACAACATACAATTTGGCAGAGATCAGGAAAGGATATTCACCTACGTAAAAAAGTTGTTGGAGGATAAAAAGTTCCGAAAGGAAAACCCGAACATAATTTTTATAAATGGCGCTGCTGGTACTGGCAAAACTGAACTTTTGAAGGGTATTTGTAAATATGTTCGGTCGAAATTACATTGCCAAGTAGTGTGCACTGCTAGCACCGGCGTAACAGCTCTTAAATACAATGAAGGAAGAACAGGGCACAGCATGTTTGGATTTCCTTTCAACATAAACATTGACACAAAATATTGCGAAATTAACGACTTCGACCAGCAGGTTTCAGGTGCTTCTCTGATTATCTTTGATGCTGTTAATATGACAGATAGACGTTTGATTGAAATGTTAAACGCATCTCTGAAGAAACTTATGCATTCCGATGAAATGTTTGGAGGCAAAATCATAATTTTTGTTGCAGATTTTCTGGAACTTGGCCCAATCGTTCCTAATATGAACGACAATTTACTGCACTTATTTTCCATTAAATCTTGCTCACTATTTAATCAAGATAACACAAAGTATTTTATGCTGAAAACTGCTTATAGAACCAAAAAAGACGAAGATTATTTTGATTATTTAGTTGATGTGGGATTTAATAATTTTCCTCCAACGCTCCGCGATGGTATGCGTTGTGTACCTCTGACAGATATAAAATACTCGACGAGCATCAATGAAATGGTAGACTATATTTATCCACCAAGAATTCTGAGTAACCCAGATGTTTGCGCCAAGAGAGCTATCTTGACAACAACTAAATCAAGAGCTCAAGAAATCAATGCGATGATAACTGAGAACAAAATTACAACAACACTAAAATCTATTGATTATTCCGATATTGGCGAGTTCGTAGAGGGTTTGAAGGAATTGGACGAAAGCAATGAAAACAAAGTTTTTCCTGATGCCTGTTTGGAACTGTGGAAAGGATGTGTTTGCATGGTGATTCAAACAATGTATCAGCCGTCGAGATATCATTATGAAGCATTGTTGACCGGGACTAAGGTTATTGTGGAAGATATACAACCTGACATTATTTATGTCCGAAGACCTGGAGGAAAATGGACCATACCAATCGAACGCAAATCATTTCCCGTCCCTGGGGCGGGAAGACGGTTTGCTCGGGAACAGTTTCCTTTAAAACTGGCTTATGCAACCACGATTCACCGAAGCCAGGGACAGACGCTGGACAAAGTTGGAGTGGACCTGCGTGACCCTGTGTTCTCTCATGGCCAGTTGTATCTGGCCTTAAGCCGAGTGAAACACAGCGAGGATCTACTGGTCTGCATCCAAAAACAACATCTAATCAAAGGAGTACCTTACGCTGTCAATTTCGTTGACAACAATTTGATTCGTCCAGTTTTGTTTTAATCAATTTGGGATTAAACAAGATAAACCTAACAATAGGTTCAATTTTATGCATTTTTCCCTAAATACGGTGTATGCAAATAGCAACAAGGGATGTATTCTATTTAGAATTATCACGAACAACATGAAGATAAAATAAATAAGCAAAATTATATTTTCTATTGTCTTGTAATCACTTTAGCATAAGTATTATGTTATGTCCAATAAAAAATGCAGATGAATAATTGTTTTGATTTTTTTAAAGTCCCGTTTTTCAAAGCTTTTACCATGGAAAAATACATCATCATTCTCATGAAAAAATAAAAAAACTAGTAGATTTCTTCTTTAGCACAAAAACAAAAGACTTTTATTTCAATTAAGTTAAAATTGCGTAAAACTAATTAATTAATAGGAAATGAAATAGAATATATAACAAATAGTAAAGATTAAAACTCGAACTGCATATAAATATGAAAAATTTCCTCAAAGACTGGAATTCAGACAAGTTTGAAACTGCGTTGATACATGTGATGGGGCTTAAAGTTTGACCTACTCTTAACAAGTTCTTCTTCTTTGTGGAAGTTTTTGTTTCAACACAAGGAATTATATCTGTTTTAGAAACTTTAGTATTTTAAGACATGCCTGCTATTATTATTCTAACAGAAATACAAATTAAACTTCTTAAATTCGAATTTAAAGTTACAGGACTAAAATTTAAACGTTTGCAGTTTTCAGCGTGAATACATTGACAAGATACAGTTAACTGGCATAGTTGCAGTTGCTTATCTATCACAGAACTAAACTAAGGAATTACACATATCGTCATGATCATTTTCGTGTAATACCTAAGTTCTATATTTCTATTGTATTTACCTATGTCCTTGCTCAGAGTTAACAGAAGAAATATTGTGGTCTCTATTGGAAAATGATTATAATGATAGTGTCTTTAAATCCTTTGTTACAGCGTTACGAAAACACCAAAAAGCTTTGCCAAATCGTCAACGTTCATATTTTTTGTCGCCCCATCGGGTAAGGATGAAAGGAGGTTATCCTACGAACACTAATGCCACCATAAACAGGGTGACCAAAATGGGTTTCTCAAAAGACAAAAATGTCTTATCCATTCTGGTATAGGTTATTGTATTTATTTTCTGAGATGTTTATAGTTTCCGAGTTATTTGACTCGCAGAATGTTTTCTATAATGTTTTGCGAGGGTTTGTGGTTTAGCATAATCTATATGATATTATTCACTTACTAGCCTCGGGAAAATCTATATTCTTTCATATTACATGGTTTTGACTTATTTAAGATATCTACACTATAATAGAACCTGTGGCGGTAAACACTAAATGGATTACTATTAATAATTCATTATATCAAACGTGGCTTTTGTATAGTGGATGTTTTAGGTTACTACTGTAGGCAAGGAATACTAAATACCTATATCCTTCTTCTACCCTTCTTTGAAATATCCCCGCCCCGTTGCTGTCGCTCTGCGCAGTCAGCCGGTTCGTCACACATGCATGAGTATACTTTTCTGTCTGTATACATTTAACGGCAAATAGTAATTTTGTACTGTGTATTTCTACGCCTCGCCAGCCTAGTTACGTACGGTTAACATTAGGGGTACACAGTATGCTCAAGACTCTTGTTTGAAAAATCTGTTCAGAGGCGGCGCTAGTGTACACCGTGTAGCATTTAAAGGAGAAAGGGGGCTGCGTTGTTCAGATAAGAGGTATATTGATGTTCCTTGTGGCTGACTGATTTCTCGCCGGCGCAGTGCCGTGGTATCTTATTATTACTAGGACGCTACATTTTTTTTAGAGATGATGGAAAATTTTATAGTCTGTTATTTTTACAATATCTACCTAGCGATGCAATTCTTCATCTAAAATATACTAAAAGTATGTATTTAGTAAGTACAAGCGTGACCAGTGATCTTAGTCTCATAGGATACGACAACGGGTTTTTCAGGTCGTTTACCGATGATAAAACGAGCCAGTTTCTTTCTTAAGAGTCATTTTTTACATTACACTGCACCAAATCCAGGAACACAACTGTTAAATCAAGAATTCTGTCTCAAAAGAATCTCTAGAGATCTAAATCTAAATCTAGAAAAATTATAGTGTTAAAAATAGTCAGAAAAACCTTTAAAATTAAATTAGTTTCGCTGTTACTATTCTTTGTTAAAATTGATGACATTATTGTTTTGTGAGGTGTGTAAATTTTCAGTCCAAAAATAATCATTGTTCTTTCTTTAAATAGGTCGTTGTAATCGTTATCAGTTATCGAATTTAAAAACCTTAAATCACTGAAACACTACTTCCGTGCTATCATTACCAAACAGCTAAAGAACTTAAAGGCTGGATCTTAGGAAGAAATCGCTAGGAGCCCAAGACTCAGTTTTACCGTCTTGTAAATTAAAACTAGAAGTGTCATTTTTGCATGTAACAATAATAAGTATTTTATGATTTATTTGTTGGTTTGTAGGTTTCAAAAATAACTAGTTCTTCCGGAAATACTAGTTCAGCGTAAAAGTACTGCTTGTAAAGTAATAGTTTAGAATATTCAATGATAATTCAGTCCATATCTAGTCCAAGAATTTATTGTGGCTGAGAATTACTGTAACAGCGCATACTTTGTAGGGTTGTAACGACATAAACTGAACAGGACTTAAACTTTTAAGTATGAGTCTTTAGAAAAACTGAAATGCAAATGGACAGCAAATAATAAAGTAGTCTTTGAAATACTAGCCATCTATTTTATAGGCTGCCTTTTGTCTTATATAAAAAGAAGCTATACAACTTTATAGTACCTCTTGCACCATGTCTTTCTGTTGCACTATATCTTTGTTCTCAGTAACAAAAAGCTGAAGATAATATGAATGACTAAATAAAGTGGCAGTGCTCGGAAGCACTAAGCGCAAGATAATTGGCCCGATTGTCTCCCGCCATCGGAGGAGTTTAAAGAATTGACTGCAGCTATCTCGGAATTGACAAAGGTTATTATGGGTTTGATAACTATACAAAAATGTACACATCCAGTGGCACAATACCTCGTTTTCAGTAGCACTGAGCGAAAGATAAATAAAAGCACTGCTGCTGTGACTTCTTAAAGTATTATTTTTTATCGTTCTGCGAGTAATCTTTTTTACAAGCTGCGACTTCCTAAAGAAACTCTTTTGTTTTACAAGGATTCTACTGAGGCACATCCAGTCGCTCTATATCCTTGTACTCGGAAGCACTAAGCGCAAGATAATTGGCCCGATTGTCTCCCGCCATCGGAGGAGTTTAAAGAATTGCCTGCAGCTATCTCGGAATTGGCAAGGGTTATTATGGGTTTGATAACTATACAAAATTGACACATCCAGTGGCACTATACCTCTGTTTTCAGTAGCACTGAGCGAAAAATAAATAAAAGCACTGCTGCTGTGACTTCTTAAAGTACCTAACATTTTTTATCGTTCTGCGAGTCATCTTTTTTACAAGCTGCGACTTCTTAAAGAAACTTCCTTTTTTCGTTTTCAACGATTCTACTGAGGCACATCCAGTCGCTCCATATCCTTGTTCTCGGAAGCACTAAGCGCAAGATAATTGGCCCGATTGTCTCTCGCCATCGGAGGAGTTTAAAGAATTGACTGCAGCTATCTCGGAATTGGCAAGGGTTAATGTGGGTTTGATAAATATACAAAAATATACAAAATTGACACATTCAGTGGCACTTTACCTCTGTTTTCAGTAGCACTGAGCGAAAGATAAATAAAAGCACTGCTGCTGTGACTTGTTGAAGTAAAGTTCTGCGAGTCATCTTTTTTATAAGCTGCGACTTCTTAAAGAAACTTCTCTTTTTCGTTTTTAACGATTCTTCTGAGGCATATGCAGTCGCTCTATATCCTTGTTCTCGGAAGCACTAAGCGCAAGATAATTGGCCCGATTGTCTCCCTCCATCGGAGGAGTTTAAAGAATTGACTGCGCTATCTCGGAATTGGCAAAGGTTATTATGGGCTTGATAATTATACAAATAAAACTAAATTGACATATCTAGTGGCACACCTCTGTTTTCAGTTGCTCTGAACAAAAGATAAATACAGCGTAACATTTTTTATCCTTCTGCGAGTCATCTTTTTTATAAGCTGCGACTTCTTAAAGATACTGTCTTCTATTTTTCGTTTTCAACGATTCTACTGAGGCATGTCCAGTCGCTCTATATCCTTGTTCTCGGAAGCACTAAGCGCAAGATAATTGGCCCGATTGTCTCCCGCCATCGGAGGAGTTTAAAGAATTGACTGCTGCAGCTATCTCGGAATTGGCAAGGGTTAATGTGGGTTTGATAACTATACAAACATATACCAAATTGACACATCCAGTGGCACTTTACCTCTGTTTTCAGTAGCACTGAGCAAAAGATAAATAAAAACACTGCTGCTGTGACTTCTTGAAGTAAAATTTTTATCGTTCTGCGAGTCATCTTTTATATAAGCTGCGACGTCTTAAAGAAATTCCTTCGTTTTACAAGGATTCTACTGAGGCACATCCAGTCGCTCTATATCCTCGTCCTCGGAAGCACTAAGCGCAAGATAATTGGCCCGATTGTCTCCCGCCATCGAAGGAGTTTAAAGAATTGACTGCAGCTATCTCGGAATTGGCAAGGGTTAATGTGGGTTTGGTAATTAAACTTGGTGATCCGCAATCCCGCCTCGCAGTTCACTCAGTATTGCACCATCTCGGGACGGTGTTCGTCAACATGTCTATTTTTTGGAAGAAAAGGTCATTAAAAACTATGCTAATAATATGTGGTCATCTTTTTATCTTGTGCGTTTTTCCTAGAGTACAAACAATTCTAGCAGCAATAAGTAGATGTGTTAAATTTAAAAAACAAATCCCGACTGCGGTAATTTTAAAGGAGTATTTTGCTGTAAAAATCCGCTATCTTGAATCTAGATTTTTTTAATATAGCCAGTTACACTTGCGCTGCTGAGACGAATCTAACGACAGAATTTTCTTGTCCACATACATACATACAAAACTCGTTACTCGAAAAACATAACCCTCCATCTGAGGCAGTTGGGTAAAAATTGCGTGCGCACGGGACAACAAAATTTGTTAAGGCACGTATGTTAAAACTATCTTTATTATTCTGTACCATCCAAAATAGCAAGTTTTTTGGTAGATAAACTGAAAACAATATCTATTCCTGTGCTGAGAACCGATTCACATAACATAAACTACTGATACATGATTTGGCTTTAAGTTTTGAACTTGAAAAATTTGTCAATTGACGAAGAATATAAAGAAAATCTGTGTATTGTATAGGTAGAACTGTAAGAACAAACAATTTAATTAGGTATTATTTTGGACATTGAAACAAAATTCCGAGCAAGTAGGAATAACCCACCAAAATGATTTCAAGCGAATAATCTGTTGGGATTCGGGCCTCGAAAGTTGCAGAGTGTTGTTCAAAATTACGATCGCAAGGCGCCCGGTTTAGCTGCTGAAGTCTTAATCACTCCAAACAAGCCGAAGTAAAGCCGATGGGTTCAAAGAAAATCAACGAAATGCTATGATTGTTTAGCATTGCAAATAAAGGGATGAAATCAGAATAGTGGAAATGACCTTCCTGAGTATCTTTGAGAGAGAAGTAACCGCAGGGCTACCAGTTTCCTTGTAGAATAGGGTTATAAGTTATTTGGCATGATAACTCCATGACCAATAACCATAATCCTGTATAGTCAAATCAAAGTATACTAACTAACATTAGGTACCCGCTCCCGATCCCTTTGCGTTTGACACATTTTATGTTCCAACTCATTTTCTTTAAGAGAGGGAGGAAAATAAGGGAGGCATCTTGACAGTATAATCATTAAGTATTGGTATGAAACAGCCTACTTTTTATCACAAATCATATATAGGTGCCCGCAGCTATGAGCATGTATGTGATTTTAGGATGCTGTATCTGAGACTTCGCTATCATCTGTCTGTCCGTCTGTCACCAGGCTGTAACCTATCAACCATAATAGACAGAGAAATGAACAGGATGTCGTTTTCCAATTCGATTTAAAAAAAATAATTAATTAAAGATTAAGTTGATGGTCGATTTAATCTTTGATGGTTTGGAAGCTGTATTTCATGAACGGTACCTACACATTTGAAATTTTTGCGGAACATGAACCGTATGTAACTGTTACCGATATAGTAAGTGAGAATTTCTATACAAAAAAAAAATGGGATTTCCCGTGCGTGTACCAGGTCGGTCCCGGTTTGGAAACTAATCTTTAGGCTTTTCTTTAGCTACGCCGAACCGGGGCTTTGCTGGCCTACTTACAAAAAAAAAAATGGCAGCCGTTTCAAAATTTTTTTACTGGACAAAATTTTGTTATCCTACTAATATTATAAAGGCGGATGTTTGTGTGTGTGTTTGTTACGACATCACGCTAAAACGGCTGATTATATTGACATGAAATTTTGCAAAAATATAGAAGAGTATCTGGAATAACACATAGGCTACTTTTTACCACGGGAAATTGTCTCATTCCTACGGGATCACGCATATTCCAATATTTTTGAAGTAGGTGGCGTGACCGAGCCGATTCAAATGTCTTTGGCCGATTCACGTTTTGTGGGGAAGCTTATCCGTTGATTCAACGACCATCTTGAAGTCACTGTGGCGTGTCCGTAGTGCGCTTGCCTTCTAACCGAGGCGCCTCGCGTTCGAATCCGAACAGGAATCTCCTAATTTTTTGTTTTTTTCGAACTTTTATTTAATTTTAGTTTTGTCTTACGATATTGGCCAATGGTACACACTTTTCTTGCTATACTTTCTACTAATAGTATAAAGGCGGATGTTTGTTACGACATCACGCAAAAACGGCTGATCAGATTGACATGAAACTTTGCAGAAATATAATAAAAGGGCATCTGGAATAACATATACTTTTTACCATGGAAAAATGTCTCATTTCCATGGGATCACGCATTTTCCAATATTTTTGAAAAAGGCGCGACTGAGTCGATTCGCGTCTTAAAAACTAACAGCGACATCTCTTGGCGAGGAAGTAATGCAAAATAAATTAATATATATCCCATAACACATGTACGTACAAAAATTACAAGCCAATGAAAATGTTTTACTAAGATATTGGATCCCACAAATACATACATATGAAGTATTTATGTATATCGCACAACACATGTACGATTATACGTACAAAAATAACATGCCAGTGAAAATGTTTTAACAAGATAATATTGGATCCCACAAATACGTACAGTATAAAAATGACATGGCTGGTAAAAACGTTTACCAAGGTATTGGAACCGAAAAATACATAGAAATATGACATGCCAGTGAAAATGTTTTATCAAGGTATTAGATCCCACAAATACATAGGTACATACGACGTTCAAAAATGACAGTGCTGTATTTTTTTTTAAATGTATTGGATCCTACAAAAACATACATACTACGTCCAAACTAACGTGGCTGTGACATGCCAGTAAAAAAATTTTTCCTAAGCTATTGGATTTCTCAAAGAAAAAAGATAAGCAAAAGTCTTTTTGGGAAACGAGACCAGCTGCAAGCGCCAGCACGGGGGGTTGAGGGCGGCTTGCCCCCCTCAAAGAAAAAAGATAAGCAAAAGTTTGTTTGGGAGACGAGACTAGCTGCAAGCACCAACTCGGGGGGTTGAGGGGGACTTGCCCTCCTCAAAGAAAAAAGATAAGCAAAAGTCATTTTGGGAAACGAGACCAGCTGCAAGCGCCAGCACGGGGGGTTGAGAGCGGCTTGCCCCCCTCAAAGAAAAAAGATAAGCAAAAGTTTGTTTGGGAGACGAGACCAGCTGCAAGCACCAACTCGGGGGATTGAGGAGGGCTTGCCCCCCTCAAAGAAAAAAGATAAGCAGAAGTTTGTTTGGGAGACGAGACCAGCTGCAAGCACCAACACGGGGGTTGAGAGGCGAAGCGTCAACCCCTCACAAAAAAAAAGCAAAATATCTATTTGAGAAACGCGATACCTGCGACTAAAACAGTCGTGTTCTTTTTTATAGTATGTTTTTATGCTTAACAATAAATATTACAATTCTTTAAAAAAACATCCCCTTGCGTGAAAATCTTGATATTTGCGTAAATACTAAGTTTATGTATCGCTTTTATTACGTGGGATAATTTATACCGTTTTAAAAAATGACATAAATGTCACAAATGTTTGTCCAGGATATTGGAAAAACAGCGACATCCCCCGTCGAGTAGCTGAATGTCAAAAATATTTGGCCAAGATACTGGATTACAACGGCATTCCCTATCGGGTAGCTGTTCCAAGATTGTCTTTATCTATGTGACAAAACATTATTTGCGTAAATACTAAGTTTACCTATATGTCGCTTTTGTATGTCAAAAATATTTGACCAAGATATTGGAAAACAGTGACATTCCCCATTGGGTAACTGAATCAGGAAAATGACAACCATGTCAAAAATGTTTGACCAAGATATTGGAACACAGCGACATCCCCCATCGGGAGCTGTACCAAGATTGTCGTATCTATGTGATAATAAATACTGCCAACAAAAATTACACGCGAGACAAAAATGTCATGATTTTGGATGACATCGACATCTTCTATCGTGTAGCTGAACCAAGATAGTCGTATCAGTGGGATACTATATTCTGTTCACAAAAATGACATGCAATATTGTCGTACAAGTGGGACAATATACATCGTACGGCTTACAAAAAATACACAAGTTCGTTTGATCAAAATATTTGAATAATTGTATTCGTTCAATCTAATGTTCTGATTTGATGTATTTTAAGAAAAATACTTTATTGAACCCATTTTGAAGTCCAAGTCATGATCAAAACAAGGACTATAACATTTTACTTATTTATTTTATTTGTTAACTAATTTGGTAACGCACGCACCTTAGAAAATTAGGTACTCCACTAGCTAGAAAACTCACTAAGGCGCGGGTGAAACCGCGGGACAGAAAGCTAGTTTTGTAATAATTCAAATATGGTAAGAGCTACAAATAACTATTGTATGGAAGATAATGTTAAGCGTACATTTCTGCATATGCATGCTATCAATAACTTTTTCATAATCCAATAGTTTGCGAGAAAAACGCCGCACAACATAGCAGTTTTTGCTGAAAACTCACAAAATCTAAAATATGAATTAAGTAGTGATGTTGGGGATTAAGAATCACTTGCTGTGTGGTTAGACCATGCTACGGTATCCTGCCTGATATTTAGTAACAAGCTTTCCGCCCAGCGGTTTTACCCGCTGATATATTTTGAAGTAAACAAGTTAATTTCATAAAAATTTTCGTCCTCTATTTTACCACTTTAGGGGATGAATTTTTTGGAATCCTTTCTTGATATTATATTCAAATAACCTCTGTGCAAAATTTTAGGGTCCTAGGTCCAGTAGTATTGCCTGTGCGTGGTATACAATTTGTATGAAAATAGTAGAGTTTGTTCGTTGTTGCCACATTTTGTTCTTTTTTGCGATCCTAACAGGACCTTGGGTCAGAACTATTAAAGAACAGCCTCAAGGGATTGCAAAAAAATAAAAATGTGGCAACTACGAACAAATTTAATATTTTTTTTACAAATTGTAAATCTATGCACAGGCAATACCACTGGACCTAGGATCTTGAAATTTTGCGCAGAGGTTATTTTGGTTGGGTGAATTAACACCAGGAAAGAAATTCAAGAAATTTATCTCATAAGGTGGTAAAACTGAGGGTGTAAATTGGCAAAAAAATTGTTTGTTTGCTTGAAAATATATCAGCGGGCGCAAGTGACTGTATTAAAATTGTCAAACTCACTCAGTTTTGATTTTCCCGCAGTCGGTATTTGATTTTTAATAATTGTTGCATAGTTGTTTTTAATTAGAGTTAGATAGAACTAACAAGCATATTGTCATCTACTTTTATCGTAATTATCAAATTGTGGTCACCCCTTCCGAGACATTCGGGCGCATTGTCCCGCACAAATATTACTTCGATATTTTAGTCAATACATAAGACTGATATAAAATTGACGGTGATATGAAATTGCGATAAATTCTCAAGACAATCTTAAAAATAAGACAACTAAGTAAAATTTACCTTTGCTACACCAAAGTTACACCAGATTATATCAAATTGACATGAGCAGGTTATTTCAGAAGGAAAACAATTTCTTTGGCGCACAAACACATTTAACATTTTCATTCTTAGTCCATTTTGGGATAAGCTTGAACTCTTCTCTCCACGAGTGGACGATGATGATACAGTAGAACAGAACTGCAACAATGCAAAATTGACCACGAACAGTGGCGGATTAAACCTAAAGCAAACTAAGCAATTGCTTAGGGCATCCCGTCAAAGAAAAGCACCATGACTCGCGACCTATTTGCTGCTCCCATTTAAAGCAAGTCAATAATAAGCTGTTTCACTTCTGTGTCACTTTTCTGCATTAGTATAGTTGTAATCTATTTTCACTACCCGATTTTTTCAGTGCTGGGCAAAATGAAAATAACCCCGGCTAAATAATTAAATATCGGTCACTACGTCACAGTTGTTTGCTACGCCGGTACGCCAGTTGTAACCTGAGTGTAAAAGTTAAAAAGTCATCTCACCAAGAGGCCAAATCAGTCCAAAACAGGCATATAGGTACGCCATTCCATAGCACCTACTTAAGTTGACGATAACCAAATTCAAAAAGAGGTATCCACCTACTGCTTCCAAAAATACAACAACCATGCCCACGATTATGAAAAATCTCAGAAATCGTTCATTGTTCTGAAAAAAAGATGTTATATTGAACTAGTCCTTGAATTGTCTGTGAAAGCAAGAAAAAAAATACACGTATATAGGGTGAAATTATTCTACTGACCGATAGCAAAAACTCAGAACCAGCTGGTGATCGGCAATTTTGTATGGGAGGTCCAAATTTTGTTTCATATTTCGACATACGTTCTTTGGGGAAAGTTGTTCCTTATCACCAGCCGGTTTCGAGTTGTCGCTATCGGTCACTAATTTCACCTTATATTGTCCCTATTAACTACTGGCCGTGTGCTACATATATAAAAAACGCCTATATCCCTTGCGGGGTAGGTAAACGGTTGTAAAAAAATGGTAATTTACACCATCTCTGAAAAAGTTTAACCCGCCGAGAATGTGGCAGGGTATGTCATACCCGGACTATTACGTTTTTGCGTATATTTTTGTAAACTTCTGAAATTTTTTCTTGTCGCTCCATGTAGCTGCAGCTAAAGATGTGTGGAAAAGGATTTTAACGTGATCGTATTGTAACACAAACTTGGGTCAGAAATAATCACGTATAAAGTGCTATCGGGTATGTAATACCCTGCCACATAGTTGGCGTATACATTTTTTGACAAAATATTGCTTTGATGTTTATTTATTTAGATTATTTTGTGTATTCTTTTTTATAGTTTTGATGAAATTTGAGTTATTCTCAACTAGATATTTGATTAAAATCTATTTTTGACGAAGTTCTTCAAGAATCTTCAGTAGACTCAAGCTCTGAGAATGCAATCGAGCATACATTTTGTATGTAAAAACTGCACTATATTGGGCTCAAATTATTAAGATGTTATCATTTTTGCAACATTCAGAGTTACGTAATTTTGATAATTTGATTCATTATATTTATAGGTATAAAGAAATTTTTAATGAATTTGTTACATTTTATAATATTTTGAGGCTATTAAAAGATGTGCATATTTTTTTAACTTAAAATTACCAGGTCTCAGTTTTTACATGTTAATATGATTAAGAAACAGTAATATATCACCTATGTTTTAATTATTATAATATTAACTTAAACCACTTGCACAGAATATTACTAAAAAATAATACGACCATTTAGAAAAATAAATATAGGCAATAAAAAATCTGGGTATGTCATACCCTGCCACATCGTCCGTGTTACATTTCCTCGCCACAACCTGCGCGGGTTAAATGTGGCCGTGTGCATAGCATTTTTAAACTGCCGACTACTTGTAGGCCTCTGATATGGCATACTTACATAGCATAAACCAAGAAGAAGAGCTACACTTGCGACTATCAAAAGAAATGTAGCGAACGTAGCGATACATTTCAATTCAGGCATCTTTTCGCCAACTAAGCAGCTGGAAGTCAACGTTACTGCGTAGTAAATTATGTTTTTAAACTGAAACAATAAAATTAATGCATAGTGTACACAAAGAATCATATAAATCATTTATTGTTAAAAATCAGACTCATCTCAGTGGTATCGTTTTACGCTTTTATGCAAAATAATGATTATGCTGTACATAAATCCTCTAACAAAATACACAGGAAAAGCTGAGGAGTTCAAAATCCTTTCACGTGATGCTCTGGATTATTTGGAACCATGTAATTTAGAAATTTAAGATGTGATTAGAAAGATCATACAAATGCCATACGATAAATAAATAAAATAATACTTCCATTTTTGCTTTTAGATAAAGTCGTTTAGCTGTACTTACAGGTTGCGTTAATTTTTTGGGAATTTGGTCGTTTCAAGGCAAGTCATGTTGAGATGTTATGTTTAGTAGCAGAACATTATCTTTTAAAATAATAATCATAGAAATCAAACCAAGCCTGTTGTTGCGCAATGTAGCAAAGTTCTTCTTCTTCTATTTATTAAGTGAATTGCTTTAGGTGTAGCAAACTTAAGTGGAGTAGCATTAGCATAGTAGTGGGCGTTATTTTCGGTATATAATGGCAACTATCAACTAGATAGTTGCAATTAGATACAACCTGGCGTAGCCAAGCAATCATTCATGTAAGAATACAAAACTCCACCAGTATTTGCTTGGGAACTTACGAAACAAAAAACACCGACAGCATACGACGCTTTTTTCAGGTTTTCAACCCAAATACAACATTCGTTCACAGTGGGTATAAAAGAAAAACCCATTTTACGAAAATTTTATAGAACTTTTAAAGAACTACATAAGGCAGAAAATTCAGTAAGTAAAAAATAAATCAAATTTAGGTATTTATTTATATTGTTTGATATTGTTATTGACAAGTTATTGATGATATATCTTAGCAATATCCCTTAGTCTATGTCTGTCAGAAGAAGAAAGAAGAAGTGATTTGTCACATTTTGTCTTTGAATTGTTTTGAGTTTTGTAAAAGAGAGTTCACACTTCAGTTTAGGTTTTTGTTGTATCCTGTGGTTGAACCGTTTTGTACAAAAAGTAAAAAGTAATATCTGCAGCACATTAACCTACCCATATTAGGGAGTCTTTTGTGCGGGACACTGAAACATAATATACTGATTTCTCATACAGCTACGAAGAATGACCAAGTTGAATGACGCCGCCACCACTCTGCCCTCATCGTGATTTTGTTCTTTTCCGGGGCCTTCTTACCACGGTTTATGACTACCTGGTTCAATAAAGAATGAAATTACAAATGACGTCAGAAGGTCATGCTCTTTCCCTCACACTTACGGCACCACCGCTATTTATAATCCCATTCTTTATTGAACCAGCAGGGCTAAGATTGTGTTGCGAGTCTTCAAAAGTTCTATACGATTTGACATTTCAACGCGCCTCTGAGGCGCGGGCCGAGGCGCGCGAAACAAACAGGAGCAAACTGCCATAGACGATCATCACTAACTAGATCACGGAGTTTTTCATTTGAGTTTATCACCCGCTCAAAACATAGTTGTATTTCTTCAATTTGCTTATTGTGCAATGAGTTTGAAGAAATCACTACAATGAAAGAAACTTTACGCCGTGACTTTTTATTGTTTATTTCTTTTATGTGTTATTTTATTGTTAATGTCATCACCGTCTACAAAAATCTATAATTTTGGTATCACATTATTTTTACCGATCAATTTCGACCTCATTGGTTCTAATCCTACAAGCCATATACCTAATCAATTTAAAAATACTATTTGACATTTGCCAAGATAGTGATGCCTAGCCGCACAATATTTCGCTATCGATTAATGAGTTGGAAAATTATCATTAAAATATTGCTATGGTCAAAGACGATACTTTGGCATGCTTATTTTTTTTTGTTGTATGAAACTTAAGATAACACCTATTTCTAGTTTATATACTTAATCACTTATTTTATATTGTAAGTACCTACATTTGCAGAATAACATTACTCCATTATCTTTCCCATGGGTGTCGTAAGAAGCAATTAAGGAATTTGAAAGTTGGTGTGTATTGCGATTTTAGGTGACAGGCTGACAATCTGTCACTATGGTGATACACAGTCTTCTCTTCTGAATAATTCTCCAACTTTTGCCAGACGTGGTGTATTTACAGCCGTATACGCTATGCCTTCACCGCAACGGATGTAGGCGTGATATGTAAATGTAGATACATACGTACATACATACGTACATACGTGTGTATGTACGTATGTATCTATATTTCTTTTCTGCGGGCGCCTGCCGCACGATCCAATGAGGGCCTTAAGGTGCCTTTTAAAATTCACGCTACAACAAGAGGCAAGTGAAAAAGGACTCTCTCTCACTCTCTCTCTCTTTCGGAAAGAGAAAAAGGACTTAAAAGTACGGTTTCTAATACTAATTGCACTGAAATATTAAATATTGTTATTTTGATTTTGATATTGACTCTTTAAATAATAGAGCTTCATCTGAGAGATTTATTTCATGGCGCGACCTAGGTACTTCTAAAAAAAGTAGCTAGGCAGTGGAAACAAGCATTTTTTTTTTTCATCTACATCAATAGCCACAATAGTCTACTGCTGCTTGACAGTGGCCTCTCTTAGCTGAGGAATACCATATTTACCATGCTTAGTGTAAGGTGAAAATATTTAATAGAAACTCTACTGTTTATTTTTGCTGGTGTTTCTTGTCCGAGTTGCTTTTTATGACACCTACGGTTAGCAAGTAAACGTGTAAATTCTAAGCCAGCCGGCACTAGATATACATGTAGGTAGTTTTCAATAGCATTTAAATTCACAGCTAATTCATCTATATTCGTCATGTTTGCTACAATTTCGGAACACCGGTTATCGATATCGATAGTGTCCCGAAAGTTCTCTTTAGTCGGCATCACTACTAAAATTGACATTAATTACGTTGTCATCCTTGGATTGATTGAAATAGTCACAAAATGGATAATTGTTTACATTGTAAAAATATATAAATTTTACGCATTATTATTGTTTTGCCGTGTTTTATAATACAATAAATAGTGTTATTTCTTTACAAAATATTATAGATATCTTTCTGCCTATAAAAGTAGCCTCAAAGTGACTTCATGTCTTATATGTTAGCGCTATTAGGTACTTTGAACTTTTATTATGTATGGAATTTTATTGTGTGTGTTTTCCTCATCTCTCAAATTATACCAATAGCCAGTAACTAGCTGTATTTACCCTTAGATTAGAAAATTTATTCATGAGTCGTCAATTTTGCAACATTTACAGAGCAAGAAGCATTACATCACATGGAAAACTTACTACTTATTGAATGGATGAACCTATCATATTTCAAAACTATTATGCTCGCGTTTATTGCTGGTTCAGATAAATACCCATTGGTAGTTAGTGTGCAATGATGCAATGCTATCGAATTATTAAATATCTTACCATGATTAATCTACCATGGTTCTATGTTCTGTTAGAGAGTCATACCAATATTAATACAAATTTGAATACATACCTACAAAGTATAAAATGAAGTCGCTTTTTGCGTATCTCTGTCTGTCGTGGAAATCACTACCTTTCCAAAACAACGCAACCGTCTTTAATGCGGTTTTTTGTAATAGATTCGGTGATTCAAGGTGGAGGTTTATAGGTATGTATATTACCTACAATGCTAGGAAAATATCTTACAAAATGAGTTGCAACGGGCCGCTAGTGAACATATAAAGAGATACAGTGTCAGTCATAAGTAGTTGGTATAATAAATAACATTCTTTTTGTCTTTTCAGTGTATGCTGCCACTATTGCATTTTAATTAAAGAAGCTAGCTTCTTCTTTTTGTGTGGAACCATGAGTTGTTCAACGAGTCGACGACCAAACGAAAATAATTTCATAATCACAGGAGGATAATAACAATAACAGATTCATGAGCTTTTGCAAGTCACAGACAAGTCTATAATGCCTCTAAATTTATAAGTAACGATAATGATAGGCACCAAGCGAGTGGCCTATTAGAGGAGTCTAAGATAAGATTTTGACGATTTTCGAATGTATTGCGTCCTAGACGTTATGCATTTTCTGAAACTGCAACTGGGACATCTGCGCATAGCTGTTGTACATTATTCTCAAATTAAAACTTTAACTAACTGTATGCGGTATTTCCTTTAAATCTTATCAATAACCCAAGTTTAGAAAGTAACGTTCATCCGTAAAAAATAGTACTTTAAAACCATTTAAGTATAACGATGATAAAAAAAGCACAATGATCTAAACTCATAATGTCGTAAACACTTAATGATTTAAACGCTGAATGTCCTACACGCATAATGTCCAAAACGCACAATGCCTCCTTAAGATGAAGCGTGATTTTTAAATAGCCTGTAGGCAACACGAAGTTATTGCAGTTATTTCCGAACCTCTTATTCGGGCTTATCTTTTACTCAGGCAGCAAACATTGCATCGATTATTTACTATGGGGCCACCTGCGAACTGGCAAAAAAGTGGATGCTTCATAATATAGGTACATTCGTTCCGAGTAGGCATGATTTTTTCTATGGAACATCTCAAATAAAAAAAATCACGCTTTAACTTAAGGGACCGTCTTGCGTTTAGGAATTAGACCAATGTTTTAATTATCGGTATAAAAGATTAAGAATACTAGTATTCTTTTACTTTACTTTTCTCCTGTCCCCTTTTACCTATCCCCTGTATAACCGATCAATTATGTACCACTAAAAAATGTGTCATTCCCACGAGAATAAGCATTTTCAATTATTTTTTTAATTTGGCTAGTTTTAGGAAAACTAATAGTAACGTCTTTTATTGCACTACTAAACCAAGATTGATAAGAAGGCTCCTTGAAATCAGACGTTCGTAAAAAGATCGAATAGTATCTAAAATAACATGGATGCTACATAAAAATGTCTTATTCCCACGGCAAAACGCATTTATCAATATTTTTAAAAGAAGTTGCGCTACTGAGCCTATTCGCATTTTAGGAATACTAACAGCGACATCATGTACCTATGGGAGGTCCAAATTTTTTTCACATTTCAAAGTAAAGTTTTTTCACGTTTTAATAGTTTGCACTTTTATCAAATTGAAATGCACTGAATACTTTGACTATTAGTGAGTCTCATGTGATTAAAATTTTATACCTACTACTTACAATAGTTCATTACACAATGCATTCATCATAAACCAGCAGCCAGCTTCAACACCGGCATACCTAATTCATAATTCCAACGTTAAGTATGTGTTCCGAAACACCAACGTAAAAACTGTTAAGTGACAGTTACGATGAATGCATGTGCATGAATTTCAAAAGCGTTCTTATAGGAAAATACTACAATCTTGACGAACCGGAAGGAGGTACCTTCTTATGTTCTCGCAGCTATTTATACCTATGTTCCATGATGTTAAGACTTTATTAGGAAGACGCAAGCAAGCAAGCAAGAGTTTAATTTAATTTAGGAATTACTAGATTAAAAACAAATCTCTATCTTTGTGTAGGACACCGAGTCGTCCAATGACCCGATCAACTTAAAGCACGTATTGCTTTGGTTGACCATGTAAACCAAGGTCAGTACAAAATTTCACAGCCACTGTAGCAGATGTTTTAATATGACTTCAGCAAAGTTCTTGGATGTGCTTTACATGAAGAAACTATGAAGCAAAGGAAGCTATCTATATCCTATATGTCAACATCCAAAATGTTTTATAATATCTTTTATCTTTGAATCAAACATATTTTTACTACTTGTCATTTTACTGCATACCTACACCAAAGGATACACGAATATGTTTTGTGTAGGTACTTATTTGACACCCTGCCTACAGCTTTGTATCAAGAATAGTGTCAAGAGCATACAAAATAAAGTTTTCTGTATCCAACTTATATTCAAAGCTAATTTGACTGTTTGTGTTTATATATTAATGAATAAATGAATATATTTTATAGGAGCAAATAGGTAACACATATTGTCCAAATAATAAATACATAAACGTATATCATTTATGTCAAATAATACAATATTCATACTCATATCATATCAATATCAAACAGAAATTGTTACCTACCTATATTGGTTATTTTTTATAATTTTTATACCTACAGGGAGTACCAAAAAGGGTAGGTAATACAAGTCGAAAGGAGGTGAAGGTACTCATGAAACAGAACAACCTGTCCACATGGAATATGAGTCGAAACATGAAAAAAAAAACCGGCCAAGAGCGTGTCAGACACGCCCACAAATAGGGTTTCGTAGTCAACGTTTAAATATCAGGTTTTTCAGCATTACAAACTTAATTTTGTTGCTGGTTTGTTAGCAGCAGTATGATGACCAACCGCAAATAGAAAAACTCGATTTTTTCTGAAACCTTTCAGGGTACAATATCCGTTATAGTTTTCATTGTAACTTCAGATAGTAAGCTATGTTCCATAATTGTTTCAAAGTTTTAGCGTTTATACTTTAGAAGTTACAGCTGGAACAAATTATGGGTCAAAAACGCCCTTTTTAAAAGCAAATATCTCGTGACAGAAACATTTAAGTAACTTTGTTTCAAAGAAACCTCATCTTAGTTTTAAAAGACCTATTCAACGATACCCTACTCAATATTACAGAAGAAAAAAAAATTTTTTGCCCCCCTTTCACTTGTATGGGAGGGGGTCCAAAAAACTATTAAAATAATTTTTTCTTAACAATTCTATATTTGGGTCAACACGATCTATCTTCTCACCAAATTTCATGTCGATAGCTCTAAAACTGACGAAGATATGAGGGCGCGGCATACAGACAGACAGACAGACAGACAGACATGACGAAACTATAAGGGTTTCTAGTAGACTACGAAACCCTAAAAAATTGGACCTCCCGTATAAAATTGCCGATCAGCTGATTGATTTACTATGGTAGGTCAATTTTTTTTCATATTTCGACCCATATTTCATGGGGAAAATTGTTTAGTTTCGTGGGTACCTTCACATCCTTTCGGCTTGTTATACCCTTTTTGGTACTCCCAGTTATCCTATATGCGATTCTTTTACTTGTAATAAAAATAATCATTTATAGTCGACTAGCATCCCGTTAGCGGTTTAACCCGATGCAAATCATTTTCCCACAGGAATAAGCCATTTTCCTGTTATGTGTTATACACATTTCTACCTAAACTTTTTGATCAATCTGTTTATTACAAAAAACCGAATCAAAATCTATAGCGTAGTTTAGGAGAAGTTAGTGAATTCCACGACAGACAGACAGACAAAAAGACAGAAAAAGGCAAAAAAGCGACTTAATTTTATACTATGTATTGAAGACCACTCGCTGCATTCGCGGCTGTATGGCGCTCTTTTACTCACGGGAGTTTAAGACTCATATGAGAAAGAGAGCGCTCTCTCTCTCTGTTCGTGTGGGACACCGAGTCGTTCAACGACCCGATGATGCGCTAATACGACCGCCATACGGCCGCGAATGTAGCGAGTGATTTTCCCAACTAAAGATACTTACCTATTTTGTTTTTGGGAAACTAAGTACAGTTCCATGCAGAAAGAAAAAAAATCAAGGAGAAAGAAAGATGAGAGAGCTTATAAACCCAGCGTTAGTATTTATGTTAGGAATGTCTTTTTCAAAGGTAAAGTAAAATAAAATACCCTCACCATTGTGCGGTTTAAGATTAACACGTACGGGTCTACGAGATATCAATTCATATGCTTATTGATACAAAAGATAAATTCAAATCGTTTATCCGGGATAGGAAATGGATCGCATATCTAACTACGTCTCTTATCCTTTTGTACCTTAGCACTTTCCTCTCTTCATATAATGGGGATAAGGTAAATAAATTAAAGTACGGTAGAGCCATTACCTCCTAAAATAGTTCATTTAATTTAAATTTCAAAAGTACCTACTTAAAATCATGGATACCTACCACTACATTTATCGAATTATTCTTGTGATAGCTCGAAGACTCTCTCTGCTCTTCCGAGTCACCTCCGAGTTGGAGGAGACCCAAAATGACAGATTCATGCGCGCCGAAACTTCAGTTGCAAGTCACTTGTTTATATTCTTTATGGTTTGTATGGAAATTTGGTCAGGTTTGTGACATTTTGACAGCTCGGCGCGACTCGAGGGCTTTTTTGATATCTTAGGGCTGCAGAGTTGCAGTGCGTGCACCCACTGGTAAGGCTGCTATTATACTACTTAGCATAGCATAGCATACTTACTAGGGAATGCAATCTCGAGCCGAGATTGACGATTCGAGATCTCGGTCGAGATCTTAGGGTACGAGATTGACCAACTCGAGATCTCGTTGATTTATTGGTCGAGATCTCGGAATTTCGAGATCGAGATCGAGATTTTGCTTATCTTATATAAAAATCACCAAAATTAAACTTTCTTTTCATGCCATGCCATGGTACTGTTGTAATATTAATCATCTCGGGGATCCATCTCAGCTTTTACCCTAAAGTTGCGGTGTGTCAACCGGCCCGATAACCCGGGTACGCGATTCCGGCTCCCCGAGCTTCGACTGACTGCCTCAGTACCCTAGTCAGTAGTATGTCCCATGGTATAATAAGATACTCCGCCTGGTATTTCCTTCCGAGACTCGTGAACCACGTGACCAACACAAGACTACGTCATCATGCTTGTGGGTTACCAGAATTACCCACTCTTATGATGTTTTTTGTAAATCATATAAGATACTGTTAACTAATAAATAAAATTTAAGTGTTGCTGTAATGTTAAAGTTAATACACACGTAAATCTAAATTATAAAATTATTAAGAAATATTTTAACCCATCGTTCTGAGATTGAATTTACCCCATAACGTATTTTATTGAAATAAAGTGGCAATACTAAGTGACGTTGACTTGTGTTTCTCTGGGAAGGAAAGACCATGTTTTATTAGACTATGGTATGTCCCATGTCTTATACTTTTTATCTGGGCCCGAATTCTACTAAATAAAAATCGTTTCAGTTGGATGCCGATGGCATAACAGTTGGATTTTGCTAACAGTTTTAGTATGGACAATCACATTGGCAATAGAATGAGAGTTGAGTGTCGCTTGCAATGGCAAAAAAAAATCAGATTTGAGGCCCTGTTATATTCTGTCCACTCCATTCGTTTTTCTTATAAATGTATTTTCCTGCTGAATAAATAATGCGCTCGGGGTAGATCGACAGACACCGGAAGCTATGCTACGCACATCATCAATAAACACGTCGATGCCTTCAAGCTCAATCTCGAAATCTCGTTCAAAATCTCGACGGATACAGTCGAGATCTCGAAGGATTTTTCTGAAACGAGATTTCCTTTTTCGAGATCTCGATCTCGAAAAATAGCTCGAGATCTCGGTGATTTCGAGATCTCGCGAGATCGAGATTGCATTCCCTAATACTTACTTCCTGCAATTATAACAATTTTACTGCTTAATATAAATAACAAACTTATCTTTGACCAGTGCGTCATTAAGGCGACAAAACCCAGCCGCTCATCTCAAAAAGCGCTCAAGCGTAAAACACCGTTTGAAAACTAAACATCCGCCTCTGTAGTTGGACATAATAATTCCCATTCAGAGAGACTCGTTCCTGTATCTCTGTTTGCATCCTATTTAGCTCTGGTCTCGTATGAACTAGGAGATAGTGACCAATTTTTAATGGTATTCGATAAGAATTTTAATGAGATATCCTGACTTGACCTGATCGATGCGGCTCGTCTGTGTCGATGCGACACAGACGAGCCGCATTGACCGGAATGCTGGATCTGATAATGTTGATTTTAAATTTTCTTACATCCAGATTTTAAATAGCATAAACAGTCGTCAAATGGTAATACCATCAGCATTCTAGTCGACGCGGCTCGGATTTGCGGCTGAATGAAAGTACTTTTAACTTAACTGCACTACCTAGGTCAAAAGAAGTTTGTCAAGAGTGGTTGCGTTTAGAAACACCGAGTCGCTGAAGCTGAAAAAAATTACATGAAAAAGATGTGATTTGTGCAACCCTATGGCAGATTGGCTAGGGTTTGGCAGTGTGTGTGGGCATATTTCTGTGTTTTCGTGGATAAAACTATTGTCTGGCTCCTTATTCTAGCTGTTACTTTTTGCAACTTCAGCTTCTCGCTGCATAAACTTGGCTATTCTCGACCTAAAAACTGTGATCTTAGAAAAATTATACTAACATAACTCAGCTATCTTTGACCGACATACTTTGACCTCCGAAAGCGTTATATAAATGTTTTTTGAATTTGGACTTGGCATTGCCACTTAGTCTAGCTCGGACAGTTTAAAAGGAGTCAAAGAACGCCTATCTCACGGCTTGCACGTTTGCTGTGCTAACCTGGGGAGTGTCGAGCTGCATAAGAGCTGTATAAGAGCTGTATAAACATTACGCGGGGGTTGAGTTCTGTATAGCCACGTCTGTTTGATTGAAAACACTGGCAAGTAGACATAATAATGGCTGCAATTAGGATATTTTTAGCTCTCTTCGCGTGGGACACCGAGTCGTTGAACGAACCGATTAATCCAAGTGCCAAAGTTTTACTTACAACCGTCTACTATAAGTTTCACGCCTCTGACATGGTTGTATAACGACCTACGCGTAAGTTATCATAGGCAGCAATCGGAACCGACGGTCTAATATAGCTAGTGTCAATCGCACTGCAGAGACGAATCTAACGACACCTCACATGTCAAGTCCCATTTAGCCTTTTGGGCTGTAGCCCGTAAAAACTTATTTCTGTCAATGCTATTCTAAGCAGGCACCACACGGCGCCCTCCTTCTTTAAATACTGCAAGTAAATGCATCTAGATGCATCTTGCCGTGTGATGCCGGCTTAGAATAGCATCACCCCAATCATACCCGTGGGAGTCGTAAAAAGCGACTAAGGTGTACTCATCTAGGGAATGGACAGCAGCGTTCCATGCACTGCGCTCGCCAATCCGCCTGCCAAGCGAGTATGGCAATACCCTCCGATAGGGGGAGACCCATGTCCAGCAGTTCGTTGTGGCTGTTATTGTAAATGCATCTATTAAACCCATTCCCTAAATAATTAAATATAAAATAAATAAATATCCCTGGACGAGACACACAGCGCCATCTAGGCCCAAACTAAGCAAAGCTTTTACTATGGGAACCAAACAACTGATATAATACTTATAAACTTTTTTTTTGTAAATGAATACATGTTATACATTGAAAACGCCTAGACTAAACACAAATATTTGAAAATTGACTTTACAAATATTTGTGTCGGCGGCAATCGAATCTATGACCCTCGACGTAGAAGGCAGGGGGTACTATCCGTATCCACTACACCATCGGGACAGATCAAGTAAATGCATCTAGGAACCCATTCCCTAAATAATTCTTCAGGTTGTTGACTTTCTGTGGCATTCACGTGCTTGCGGCAAAGTCAATTCTCGTGCCAATAATAAGTGGAGGTTCACTATTTCCAATTCCGTAAGGTTAAACCAAAGGTTAGCTGCCATTCGCTATTAATACATACCTTATTGGGTTTTATTCAGCAGCGGTGCAAAACTGACGAAGATATTGAAGAGGCATACTATTGGTCGGTGAAATGATTAGGTTTTGTAGTACATTACGATAACCTTTAAAAATTAAAAATAGCGTACACTTTGCTATGTTTTGTCTAAGCTAGGAAAGATCGTCCTTCCAGTAAAAAGTAGTACAAATCCATTTTGTTTACTTTATTCACAGATTTTAGCCCATATAGAGTTACCGAGAAAGGGGCAATCACGAAACAAGGGAACCTACTCGCCAATTTCGTAGTAACTGCTACGGGCTACGTCGTAGGCATTTCGTAGCCAATATTAACATGGAGAAGTTTAGGTGCAAGTTCGTCATGTGCCGCCGATCGCAGCCGCACTCGGCTGCGACTGTGGGACTGACTGTCGTAGTATGAAAGTGTATTTCGCACGTACGCACGCGTCTGTCGCACGCCTCGAACGCGGCGCCATACACTTTCATATACTATGACTATAGCCACAGCCGCGCGCATCGGCCGCTCATGACAAACTTGCATCTTTAGAGTGAGCTAGTTTTGAATCAACGACGAGTTAAGTACGATTGCTTGTCATGTGGTAGCGGTTAAGAATACTGCATCTCCTAGTCCACTCAAGGTGTTTCGTAAAAAGCGCCGTAGAGTTTTTGACCTCGGCTGAATATCTAACGACTGAAGGTCAACCGCATGGTTGCGGTGATACCACCTACAATAGTATTGCCAAAGAGGGTTGACTTCAGGCAGGCGGCCGCTCATAAAACATTGCTAAATCCTTTTTCTTCATGGTTTTCGTGCTCTATCAAAATATTTTGCGCCGACCCCAACCGATTTGGGATAAGGGCTGGCTGGCAGATGACTATGTAAGTAGGATTAACATGGTTTCATGAATTAAATACTTATATCTACCACAAAAAGATAACGTGCCCTCCAAAGCACGTGATCTACAAAGTAGTAGACAAGTAGATATGCAAGTTGATAATAAGTATTATGTTTATTGCATGTAGTAGGTACTTCTAAAATCAATTATCAGACAGAATTTTGTTAAACTCCTTATTAAATGAGTTCTTATCGTGCCTATCGAAAAGAGTGTTGATGACACTTTATAATTTAAATTTCATGAATAATTCGTGTTTTAAGGGAACTTAATCAAGTCAGAAACGAGGTGAAGTGCAGTAGGTACCTCAGGTACCTCAAGGTAGAAGTGGTCGCCAATAGTCGCCATGGCCAAATCCGGCCGGAAAGATTATCATAATTTTTTTTTTTTTAATTTTACTAGTGACTTACTAGCAAATACTCAGAACCGGCTGTTGTTAAGGAACAACTTTCCTCAAGAAAAATTCCTCAGGCGAAATATGAAAAAAAATATCCGCCGGAAAAAATCTGTTCAGCTGATTTGAGTCACTAATTTTCCCATGTTGTTTAGTTTTCGCTAGTACCCTAATCTCCTTCTGGCTTTACTTGTTGTTCTGTAACACGTTGTATTTACAGAAATCGATCCGAAGCACTTTACGGACTCTCAAAAATATTTGGTGCGTTAAAATACTTTTATGACATTCTCAGACCATGCAACTAAACAATTTTCTCTATGGAAAATATTACTAGGTAAACAAGGAAATTTTTTTTTAACTTTCCGTACATTTCCACTGATCGTGAATTTTGAATGCGGGGTCGGTTCTTTTTTCTTGTCTCCCACCAAAGGCTTAGTAAAAGTTGTTGTGTAAATATTGCACCCTGTATTAATGTTAGGTGTCCCAATCAAACTTCCTTCGAAAGTCTTGTGGAAGATATTATATTTACAAGGAACGCCGTTGCCCATTCCATTCACAAATTTTCACTCTCTTTGGCTCTGTCCGTACCATTATTTTTATTCGCTTTCTGCGATTTTTTTCGTTTCGCCAAATTCTCCATAAGATTTAGTGTGTTACAACGCTGTATAGACAGGGACTTAGCTATTCGCAAATGTGTATTTGCCAAACCCGGCAAAGTGTACAACATACGATTCACTAGTCAATAGACCACGAATAATCATAAAAGCCATAATTCGTGGAATTATATTTAAAAGGAAACCTTTGACATACTCTGAACCATGAGAAAGTTTTACTAGTTATAGACGGCCGATGTGGCGCAGTGGTAGAGCGACTGCCTGCGACGCAGAAGGTTCCGCGTTCGATTCTCAGTGGGTGGTGGGTTAGGGTTGATATTTATCATTTTGTGAGTTTGTTCCCAGTTTGGTTAGGTCATAGCAGGCCGAACCACCCCCCATACCTGTTATTTGAAATGTTTTGTTATAACAAAGTGAATACATACATACATACCACCTGATTGTCCGACAGAATGATGGTTCCATGCTTCGGAGGGCATTTTAAACCATCGATCCCGGTTGCTGCTATGATTACTCTAGACGATGTCAGAGGCTTGCTACCTGTAGTAGGTGGTTGAATAACGTGGACGACTCGATATTCCACTCGAAAGAAAGAACTAGTAGGAAATAGGTGGATTGTAAGCTCTGACACCAACGGGGTTCATGGATTTTTTAGACCTCGGTGTCATTTATATGAACATGTAAAAGACCCAGTTATCTTTGTAATAAATAGACCTAGAAATAGATGTGGGTGCCTACATACGAAAATCACGTTTTTTTCGGGGAAGGCAGGGCGTCAAAAATTGTTTAGTAAAACTTTCTTTATCGCCGCGTTTGATAGGCATTTGAGGGCGGTTTTAGAACAATCGTGTATCTCTACAGTGACATAAGGCCGAGACGAGTCCCTCAGGCAATGACACACACGGGTAAAAATGGGGGGATACTATTAGAAATCGACACAGAAAGATTACCCAGACCCAGAGACAGTTCCAATCCTGAAATCTGTCTAATACCCGAGGTGTCGGCTCTAGCGACTGAATAATCTTTGACGGTACCGCAGAGGCTTGCGCGGAGAGGCCAGTCGTCGTCGCGCCGCCGAGGCGAGCGCACGTGTGTAGCTCGCGCGTGTCGAGTGCCGGAGTCCCGAAACAGTGAAGTGTCAGTGCAGTGATTACTAATACTATGTTCTGTGTTCAAGTGCTAACAAAACGGATCTAACACTCACAGGTACTTACTTTCCCTTCAAAGAATTTCAGGTGTTGAATAATAAACATTGTAGCGACTAGAGAAAGACGTCAAGGGAAGATCCTTTCAACTTGATATGAAGTAAGGGTATCACGTTTCAGTAGAAACTTAAGACAAGAGTTAGTCAAGGTTGTACGAGTATTAATATGTATTATTCAGGTTCCCTTGAGAACGCTGAAGACTTGGTTCGGTAATGTGCTTTTTGTGAATATCGATAATGTCCAAGGAAGCCGCTTAGGACAGCCTAAAGGCAGGGGTTGCTTTTTACTCCAATTTATAACAAATTATTATCTAATTTAGAAGCTGTAATTTGTTTTTTTTGTTATTGAAAGAAGGTTCTGCACAATTTGTAACGCCTGATTTAAAATAATAACATAATGTATGATTGAAGAGCAAAAATTAACATATAGCATACATTTTTTAAAAATATTCCAAAGTTCCTGAAGCAGTAATTAGGTTCGAAGATCTAAATGATTTAATGCGCATACTAAAACCAAAACAACTATACAAGCTGTTAGATTTGTGTTATGAAACATTTAGAGTAGAAAAATAACGTGGATTTCAATAGAAAAATAAAACATTTTGATCCCAATCTTCCAAAACACGTAAAATATAATTTCTATCACGTGAACAATTTAATAGGATGATAAGAACCACTACGTACCTTGCTGTATGTCCATTAGATACAACCTTTATGTATTACCTTCTAATTTTCTTATTACATTGACTCAAAGTAAATCTATTAAGATTTCCTTCTTACTGAAACTTTTGATCAAAAAGCCTTTATTAAAGGTGGAGTATGAAAATAATTTCTTTAGCGAATTAATGTTTGTTAGGAAAACAAATCTTTGTATAGTAAACTAAGCTATGATCAAAGTTGGAATAAATCTTCCAAGCAAAGGAAAAAGGGGGAGTGAAGCGCTCTACGTAGAGAGTGATATTGTTTATAGTAAAAGTATCTCTGCCCATTTTAGTTCATCTTCTACTTCCGAGATTTTAGAATAGCGGTTCATTCGATTTACTAATTTTTTCAGTGCCTCATATTGCAAGTGTCGAAACAAAACTCACCAGCAGATTTAGTTCAGACGTGGAATTTTAGTTGTATGAATGTGACATTGAATATTTTTTACACCAGTTGTCATATTTCTACAAATAAAAAATACTTGGTAGGCGAAAACGGATTATCGTGCCTTATACCTAGCTGATTTTAGGGAAAACCTATATCTATAGGCAGTTGTGATGTGTGATGTAAACTTACTTTATGCAACGCAGTACGTTCCAACTCTTACGAAAGCATCCCTAGTAGGCTGTCAATGTGCTGGGATTTCTGCTTCGGAATTTCAATCGAGTTTCGTGTCATGTCATAAGTGTCTTGCAAAAGGTTTTATACACAACTTGCGGTACTAATATAAACGTGTCATGACAACTATCAAATTCTTTGATATCACATGCATACAAATTCAAATTCCTCTGTCAGAATCATAATCATCATAACATATTACCGCTGTTTTGATCATAATTAACTATCAAAATATTATTCTCGATAAGTTAATCATCTAAAACCTATATGTTAAACTGCTGTTTCAAAGTCAAACACTTGCGACCAACTGTTTATTTTTATATAACCGTTTGTCTTAAACTTTTCCCAAAAATTTTGTTAACATACATTATATATAAATATCACGACTCCACCCCCTGCGGGGTAGACAAAGCGTAAACAGATATCTGAAAAAAATTTGAGAGTCATTCACTGTGTATCACCATAGCGACAAGTTGTCAGCCTGTCGACTAAAATTGCAATACACATTAACTCTCAAATCCCATAGTAGCTTCTTAGGTCACCCACGAGAAAGATTTGGGGTAATGCTATTCTAAGCCGGCACCACGCTGCACAATATTTTGTGAAACTTCAAATAAACGATTACTTACGAAAACTCATAAGCTTAAAACGTACGTTTATAGGTATAGGCACTAATGTGGAGTTAGCAAAAACTTGGGTACGAGATTACAGTCTTTGAGTCAGCAAATAAAAATGCCTTCTGTAATAGCCTTTGGATGAGTTTTTTATTTGAAAGAACACCACGTAAGTGAAAAGTTTTGGCATTTTGATTGAATTTAGGGATAATTTTCTTTTTCTCTATTTTTTATATTCAATCAATCTCAAAGCTAACCTATGCAGGGTAGCCCAAGGAGTGATTACCAAAGACAAAATATAAATCTTGTACTTATACTGAGAGGTAACCGAATCACCACCGTGTATGTCCCGCGATTTTTGTAGTTTCCAAGTTATTTGACTTTTTAAATTGTGTTTAAAAAATTTAATAATAACTCTTAGAAATGTTACCTTATGTACTTCTGTACTAAAACGTTTTAAAATGGCTATTTTTATGCCATAATTTTCATGATATGTATGTATCTACTGTGTTTGCCCACAAAAATAAATAAAAATGCTAATCCAAAAGATATTATTTGTCATACAATTTTAAAAGTTGAATAATTCGGAAAATACGAAAATTTGCGGAACAAATCAATTTCATCAAAATCAAAATCAATCAATCAATTTGTCTCAAATCCTATATATTGTACGAGTATAAGGTATTTATAATATTTTGTCTCTGAACGTCTCTCCTTGGGCCATCCTATATAACAACTAAGAGTAGGTGTACTCAATTAATGAATTGACTTTATTGGATAAGTGTTTCTTAGTGTACTTGTGCCTTAAAAAGGAGTAAATAGCTGACACATGACACCCCGAAATAGTTAGCTTTTTGTATCTCAAGCACAAATCTCCTTTTTCCTTTTTTATCGAAAGCTGTTATAGGCTGTGTAGGTAAAAAAATATCCAAATGGAAAGTAAATTAGACTATTTCACGGCCTACTTATTTTATCAAAGAACTTCTTCTACCATTGACCTTAAAACTCCTTTTGTAAATAAAAAAGGGGCCGAAAAAATCGTAGTTATTCAGTTAGAGTGTGATAAATGGAGAGATAAGGAAATACATGAGTCGATATCATGAAGGAGTCCATTTTCCTTGCTCGTGTAAAAAGACCCTAATAAATACTCCTCAATCCTTCTTTGTTCAATGAAAACCAACTTCGGGAACCGGTAACTTATTGCAATCATTCCAGTTTTTTGTTACACTCTCAAGTTTTGTTTGGAAGGCGGGTGCTCTTATTCGGTTATTGAGTACGAATGCTTTTTCTACTTGCATACGCTAGCAGGGGCCAAAGTCTGCTAAATAAAAATTGTCTCACTTGAGTGTTGATGGCATGTCAGTTGGATGGTTTCGGTAGTTTCGTGTTCTGTTAACAGTTTTTAGTATAGGAAAATCACAGTGGGAATAGAATGGCTACAAATAGCAGACTTAAGACCTAGCTAAATAATAAATTCTTTTGAGGGGTGATGACCTTCAGAACTTTTCCCATTGATCACTACTTAGTTCGCCACTAGTGACGAATGGGACAAAAATATCGCAGTCGCCTACGTATGGGAACCTGTTTACGTTTAAGACCTATGTAAACCAGAGTGAAACCAGTGCGGTACGTGGGTTAATGGAACTTAAGTGCTTGACAATTTATACCAATCAGAATATCGCGTATATCGACAGTTCGTTGACGCCACTGAATAGCAAGAAGTCCCGGTGGACTAGTATCTGCGTACCGCACCAGTTCCCCCACGTTTGGCTTTACAGTTTATACCGGGAGTAACGGAAAGGGTATAACTAGCCGAAAGGAGGTCAATGTACTCATGAAACTGAACAACTTTCCCCATGGAACAAAAATTTGGACCTACCATTGTAAATTAATTAACTAATCGGCAATTTTGTATGGGAAGCCCAATTTTATTTTCGTATTTCTACCCATAATCCATTGAGAAAGTTGTTCAGTTTCATGAGTAGCTTGACCTTTCGGCTTGTTATACCCTTTCCGTTACTCCCTGTATATATAAGTCTATGGTCTAGACTTTGGTTTGTAGAGTCTGGCTAGCGAGTCTTTGGACGTCAAATAATTCAAATATTTCAAATGGCAACATATTAACACTGAAAAACTACAATAAAACAATTTTGATACTTACTATTTTTTTGTTTTCTGCTCTTCAGTTTGTGTTTACCTTGCCTACCGGTATGTATGTATGATGTATCTACCGGGAGTTACAGAAAGGGTATAACAAGCCGAAAGGAGGTCAAGGTACTCATGAAACTGAACAACTTTCCCCATGAAACATGGGTCGATATATGAAAAAAATATTTGGACCTCCCATACAAAATCGCAGATCAGCTGATTGATTTACTCTGAGAGGTCCAAATTATTTTTCATATTTCGTCCCATGTTCCATGGGGAAAGTTGTTCAGTTTCATGAGTACCTTGACCTCCTTTCGGCTTGTTATACCCTTTCTGTAACTCCCGGTAGATACATCATACATACATACCGGTAGGCAAGGTAAACACAAACTGAAGAGCAGAAAACAAAAAAATAGTAAGTATCAAAATTGTTTTATTGTAGTTTTTCAGTGTTAACATGTGAAAGATTTTTAAAATTGGCGCCATTTCCGTGTCCAAAGACTCGCTGGCCAGACCTTATCAATATGACATCAAAGATCGTTGTTTAGGCCGGATTCCATGACGCAGAGTTTCGGATTTTGAATATGACATCAAAGATTTTCCTTCCGTTTTGTCAAATTTCGAACAAAACAAAAATTCATTTTTGCGTATTTCTTACAACTTACCTAATAATGGCATGTAATGTACCTTTTTCCAAGTGGACAATGCAAAGTGTGCAAGTGTGCAGTTATAAGATTTAGTATTATTAAAAATAAACAAGTAGATGTGCTTAAAAACAAAAAACCGGACTGCGGTAATTTTGCTGTAAAAATTCGCCATCTTAAATCTATAATTTTTTAATATGGCCAATGTCACTCGCGCTGCTGAGACGAATCTAACGACATATCATATGTCAAAATCCGACTATCCGTTTGGGCTGTAGCCCGTGAAAAAGAATTTTCTTGTCCACATACATACACACATACATACATACATACTTATTCTCTAAAAACATAATCCTCCTTCTGAGGCAGTCGGGTAAAAAGACCCGCAGTTGTAAGTTGAGTGTATCGTAGCATCAAAAAAGGGCTTGCCACGTGTCAGCGTACAACAATACTATATTTGTGCCTGAAAGGACCCTGAGGAATTTGTCATGTGGTGAAAACGGTTCTAATATGATAATGGCGGCAACGCTGTGAGGTGAAATGATTACCTACTACTTTGAATTATTTGTATACGCGTGTAAGTACTTTTCAAATCCAAGCTTTACGAAATTTTCCTGTCAAAGACTAAATAATCTAGAGAGCATAAAATAAGTTCATAAGTGTTGTTTATGATTCGATACCATTTAAAGTTGATCTTTAAACTTGTGTAACTTGTTAGACTTTTTATAGGTCTCAATAAAAACCTTGGGGTGTATCCTAAAGAAGACCTACGTATAGTAACAGGCTGTTTTAGATACATTTAATGTATGCGTGATGAAGAATAATCAAAATAATACTTGTAAAAATCACCATTTGGACCAGATACGTGACCGTGGCCGCGCTGCGTAGTACGAGGTCCATGAATTGTAAAGTACAAAAACGTATTAGCCGCGAATGAAAATTAGTTTTTTATTAGGTACCACATTTCGACCGAAAAAATCTCATCGCTTTGAATGGTATCGCGCCACTTAGAAATTCTCGCGCTACTTAATAATTACTGGAACACCCAAACGTTTAAATATTTTATACGATACGCCCTCCGAAACGGCAGAAGGCAATCTGTGGGAGGGCCCCTCTGCCCTTTGGCACGCGGCCCTTATTCTAATAATTCAGTTATTCTTTGAACAATCTTAAGCGCAAGATCCACAAAGTAGACCTGAGACATGAGACGTGTTTCCATATAAAATATATGCAACAGCAGAAACAAAGTTACACATGTTAAGATAGGTTTAAAAACCAAGCGACGCGACAACGACGCGCGTCGTTGTCGCCGTCAAATTTTGACGGCGTCGTTGTCGCTGCGGTCTTGTAGAAAAACCCGACCGCATCCCATACAAACTCTAAGCTTCTCAGCGCGCTGTCAACGTGACGGCGTCGTGGCGCGCCGCAACGACGCCGACGCTCGGTTTTTCTGGTTCCCCATACAAACCCATACAAACCAGTCATTTGACAGCGGCAACGACGCGCGTCGTTGTCGCTGTCGCTTGGTTTTTAAGCCCACCTTTAGACATAACGGCTGATGATCGCTTGTCGAACAGATGTCATGTTGCGTGTCGCGTCGCTCTTTTTTTCTGTGTAACTTGCCCCTAAGATTTTGTTTTGAGGTTTTCTAGTTATATTTAAAATATTCAACATAATAAATGAGACGCCGAGTTATTTGCTTCCCAGTTATCTTACAAGGCCAAATCGAATATTTGCGGGTGAACTAGATGAATCGCCACTTTTAAGGAATACTGCTTGAAATATTTCTCACATTATATTTGTTAATTTTTATTTAATTTTCTAAAGACTTTAGAAGTTGCACTCCCGAGGCAAGACAGTGATTGATATTAATTCGTTTTGATACTTACGCATTTGCTACCTTTCCTCCAAAATACAATGTCACATCTGCATAATTTATCTTTGCCGCTAATTATCGCTAAACACCACCCATCACGCCTCCGCCCATCCATTACGCTCCTTTATACGCTAAACTGTCAAATTCTACAAACTTTCGCTCCATGACAAAAGAGCGCACTTCATGTAAGAGGTGCTCTAAATTTCTCGAATTTTCGGGCGAGCGCGTTCCGTTGTACGTTAACGCGTTTGTGTTTTTAGAAAGTCATTGTTGTTTAAGCTTTGATCTCTAATGTCTGGTAGATGTGTGTATTTTACCATGTAACTGGATGATAAATCTTACCTTTAGCATGCATAAATATATCGGTGTACGGAGATTGCAATAAAAAAAATCAATTTGATAGGTTCACTAGAATCATATAGAACACTTATTTTATCTTAATAGGTAAAAAGTACAGATACATAGAGCGCTTATATAATTCCTTCGTCGACCTTGCAGTTCAAAATGCATACTAATAGAGTTTATGATGTAAATTCTGGTACATGCAAAAGCGGAAGATTATTCTTTTACAATGCTTTTTTCAGCTTTGTTTGAATTACTAAAATCATTGAACTGATAAGACATGAAACATATTATTCAAACAAAAGTTTATTTCTTTCAATAAACTGGAATGCTGTCCCTACTAAAAGTTTTCAACTAAAATTGGTTGCAAGCAATATCAGATACAATACAGCCGACACGAAAACAAGTTGAACAAAATTCAGTGACACCGATGTAAAAGAGATGGGAGCAACTGATAGTTTCATGTAGTTCAATAAAACTGTGGTACTTAGGCCCTGTACGTACAGGGATTTTATTTCACTTTTCTATAACACTTTGAATCTCATGTAAGTTTCCGCACTGACGGAAAAAATATCACTTGCTATTTCATACAAAATAAAATACTGCGGGAGAAAAAATCGCGGAATGTAAATAAAATTCGATGTGCGGATGGGGCTTAAGCTGAATATCAGACTACTAGCGCGCGGAAAGGTTTATAAGGTTTTATTGATCTTTAGTAATAATAGGTAGGTCAGTCGTTAAACTTCAGATTATTCGAAATAATGATTGTCAAAATCCAAGCGTGTGGTAATATCTTATACAATCTATTTTAAGACGGATATGCATTACATCTTATATCAACAAATTTTAGGGGTAGCTTTTATTTCTTATCGATAAAACAATTACGGTGTAAAAAAGTTTCATCTGTGCTACAATTCAGTAGAGCAGGTGGGACCGCCCCTAATCATCGCGTGTCTTCCTTATTTTTATTACCCCCACACTGCTATCTAAACGTTGATTGGCTCGCTGCAATCTCAATAAGCGTTTACGCACACAGCCGAAAAACATGCATGTGTTTGTGTCAGTAGTTCAGTAGTGGGAACACAAAATACGGTACAGAAGGTTTAGCGTATTTCGCAGCCATTTGACTCACACATATACACTAAATTTACAGTGTTTTCAGTGTCTCTGTTGAAGTGTATGTTTATTTCATTCTCATCCTACACAATTTTGGTTTTTTACTACCTAAAATATCCTTAGTTTTTCACTGGATATAAAATGGAACCTATTCCTATTAATTTTTAACTCAATATGAAAAAAAACTGGAACAGTAACGACTCCAATGTTTAGGACTTAAGTAACGAAAATAGCGAGAGTGAACTCTCTGTAAACTTTTTTTACTTTGTGTCGGTATCGATATCAGCGGCATTTAGTCCTGGTTGTATTTCCGAGCTCGATAGAATCACATCCATGCTTTTAACAAAATTGACTAGATGGGTATTATTTACTTTTATGAAAGTTGCCATGTTGTGTGCGCGGATATTAAAAAATAGGGACATGCGTTTTTGTGCAACAATTTTGGAGTTTATTTATCGTACTTAAAATTGGAATTTACACTATTTTCTTACGTTTTATTTTTTGAAAAAAAAAATTATACTTCCTAGCGTTTTGCTTAAGTTTGAATACATCAACTTTAATTTTTGAACGTACCCATTGACATAGTCAAGGCAAAGCAGCAGCACGACAACGAATTCAAAGGATCAACTTACACTTGTTTACCACATAGTTATTTAAAATTTTGTATTACAGAAACCTGGCTCTCTCAGGAACAATTAGAGTTATTACATTTCGAAAATTATAATATTGTCTCATCCTTTTGTCGTAGAAATCACGAATGTGGCGGAATTTGCATATTACTACGTGAAAGTATTAACTGTGTAGAAAAAATTGATATTAATAATTTCACAATCGAATTTGTAATCGAAATTTGTGCTATTGAAATTGTAGAACTAAATCTTATATTAATAACTATATACTGGAATGGAAGAGAGGTGGACGTATTTCACACCCAAATAAAATTACTTTTGAACCATTTAAACATTAAATATAATAAAAATCGAATTTTAATCGGAGGGGATTTCAATAAAAATATTTTCAAAGCGAATGAAAAAGCAAAAATAAAATATTTTCTCGAAATAATGGCTGAAAACAACTACATTCAACACATAAGGGAACCAACTCGCGTTACTACCACAACGTCTACGTGCATTGATCTAATATTCACAAACTTTTCTGACGGAATTAAACATACAAAAGTAGAAGATTTTGGCTTTAGCGATCACAGGGGAACTATGATAGGGCTAGAAGAAATACCTAAAAAAAGGTCAATCACTTGGTACACTACAAAAAGACAGTTTACAGAAACAAATATTGAAAAATTTAAACTACTTCTTAGAAATCTAGATTGGAATAATATACTGCAACCTAATAAAAATATAAACGAAAACTATAACACATTCCATAAAACACTCACAAATATTCTTAATATATGTATGCCAAAGATTAAGCGCAAAATAAAACCATACAAAAAGACATGGCTAACAAAAGTGTTTGATTCCGAAGCTGATCTTAGCGCAGTGGAAGCAAATTAAAGTTATCTTAAAATCTAAAACTAAATGGTCGATCAGCCCCGGAACAACATTTGACTACGATTCGTAGTGCTCTTTACTATAGCTAAATAAAATAAATTTAATGAGAGAATTTTGTTCCGGAAAGTTTCCGGCCGAGAAATTCTTGTTTCCAAAATCTACTTAAACAGGGCCCAGCAACGAATTGCTTACCGAGCAAACGATGACGCCGTTTCTTTGTGAGTTTAAGTATGACAGGAATCAGGTATTCAGGATATTTTAGGAGCGCAGGAATAGGGAATAACCTAAACTCACAGCACTGGAACATCCGCTCGTTCTAGAACTCCTTTCCTCCAATTTGCACTATAGTTCACAGTTCGACATCACATAATGTTTTTTAACACAAAATAACTAAAAGATTTCTCTCCGAATGAGAAATCGGCCCCGTTGGCCTCAAACATTTATAATTAAAATACGTAGCTATCTGCAGCAACGACGCGAGCGACGACTCAAAGTGAGGTTATGTTACCGGCGACCACGTTGGCCTCAATCAAAAGCCGAAACCAAAATTCACTTGGTTCACTTCCCCACCGCACAGGAAGCCATGGCTTGTGGCAAATAGCACACGAGAAAACCGCCAAAACACCTTAATTTTACACCACTTAAAACTAAAATTCGCTTCAACAACGCTAGCGAGCGACGGCAGAGGACGTGACACTGACAGAGCAGTGTTGCCAGCACCGCGCGCCCATTTTATACGAAAACTAAACATTCACCCGCCCCGGACCGACCCATCGGTCCGCTCTATGCATGGCAGGCGTGATAATGTAGCTACTGCTCGCTTAAGGACTGAATCCCCCACCTGAACTTCTGCAACTCGAGGAGTGCCATCACTACCCGGAAACAGGTTGAGAATGCGCCCCCGGCGCCAACGCAGTGGCGGTAGGTTGGCATCCTTAACCAGAACGAGATCCCCAATGCAGGGGGGTTCAGTCCTGTCCGTCCACTTAAGGCGTTGCTGCAGAATGTGCAAGTACTCAAGCGACCAACGCTTCCAAAAGTTTTGAGTCATTTGCTGCAACAACTGATAACGCGACAAACGATTGCTATTCACCTCCGTATAGGGATATTCCGGCAAGGCGTTAAGTGGGCGGCCAATTAAGAAATGCCCTGGCGTCAGGACCTCTAAATCATTTGGGTCTGAGCTGAGCGGACACAAAGGACGCGAATTGAGTACAGCCTCAATTTTACAAAACACGGTCGCCAGCTCCTCGAAAGTCAAAATTGTTAACCCTACAACGCGCAACAAATGCGTCTTAGCGGACTTTACAACCGCTTCAAAAATACCACCCCAGTGAGGGCACGCTGGTGGATCGAACACCCAGGCAATGCCCTGACGGGAGAGGCCCGTGCTGATGGCTTCTTCGTTCTCCCTTAAGAACGTTACAATTTCCTTCATACACCGATCAGCACCCTTAAAGTTGGTACCACAATCCGACCTGATCAGCGCTGGTCGCCCTCGTCGCGACGTAAATCTCTCCAGCGCTGCCAAAAGGCCTCCGTAGATAGGTCGGCCACGAGCTCCAAGTGGACGGCCTTGGTGGCTAGGCACACGAACACGCACAAGTACGCCTTGATAGACTTTGCGTTCCGTAGGCGTGATGCCTTTACCATGAAAGGGCCTGCAAAATCCGTTCCCACACCTGCAAACGTCCAGGCCTCCGTCACCCGGTCCGGTGGAAGATCTCCCATCTGTGGCTGCATTGTGGCTGCCTTCAAGCGGTAACAAGGCAAGCACCTAAACACAACGCTACGTACCGTTCGTCGTCCCGATAAGATCCAAAACTCGCGCTGTAGAATGGCCAATAGCGCATTACAGCCCGCGTGCGAGTTTTTCTCATGACGATCCCTGACTAAGAGCTCAACTAAGGGTCCCCTTTTCGAAGTAACAGTGGATGCCGAGCCGAAAAGGGCAGGCTAGCGTTCCGAAGTCTGCCTCCAACCCTGAGCATACCTTGCTCATCCAGGAATGGGTTGAGGCGCACAATTCCTCCCTTCAGCTTTCCACGTCCATCCCTGAGCAGCCTGACCTCCTCTTCAAAATGTTCCGCCTGGACGACTCTAACCAATGAGCATAGAGCCGCATTCCGCTCCGCAGGCGAGAGGACAGGTGTAAAGTTCCGTTCTGCTTGAGGCTTCCTGCAGTTGTTCACGAACCGCTTGATCCAACCTGTCACCCCAAGAAGTTTGTCGAGGAGCTATACCGTTCCAGCAAGAAAGCTGGGTTAGGCTTCGGTACGAGTTGCCCCACGTTCACTCGCAAACCTCGATCAGGTGGCCCAAGCGGCGCCCTGCACTCGTTGAATGGCCATTCCTGCGGCGACTCAGTCAGCCATTGAGGTCCCCACCACAGTGGGTGACTCACCAAATCAGGGCCCTGCACCCGCGCGAAGCGCAGTCCGCTGGGTTCCATTCTCCCGGTACGTGCCTCCACACTAACGGAGTTTCCGACCCCGTAATCTGTGACACCCGATTTGCCACGAAAACCTCAAGTGTATGTACCGACGTCTGCAACCAGCACAGCACTATCCGACTGTCAGTCCACGCGTACACCGTTTCATCCAAGTTGATGGTACCACGCAGATTGCAGGTTACATGATTTAGCAAGCGCGCTAGAAGAGCTGCCCTGCCAATTCCAATTTGGGGATGGTCCATCTAGTTCTGACTGGTGCCACCTTACTTTTGGCCATAACCAGACGCACGTGCACAGTTCCCGTTGAACTTGCTGTCCGAAGGTATACAGCTGCCGCGTACCCTCGCTCCGAGGCGTCACAAAACCCATGTAGGGTAGCCTTACATCCCACCGATGGGACTAACTTGCGGGGTATCGCGATGTGCACAATCCCTGGTAAGGTGGTCACAAACTTGAGCCAATCCTTCAACAACTCTCCGGAGAGTTGGTCGTCCCATCCTAAGTTGGCTAGCCACAACCTTTGTAAAAGCACTTCGCCATGAACGTAACCGGGGCGATCCATCCGTTAGGATCGAACGTTCTAGCGATTGTCGACAGTACCGACCGCTTAGTCCAAGTTTTCTCCAAAGGTCGGGCTCGATCTTGTACGTGAATACGTCATGCGTTGGCCTATATTGCACCCCGAGGATGCCCAACGTATTTGGATTGTCCGGGTTCTCAAAGAGGTGCGGGTCCTGATGGAACTCGCCTGGCAAACCAGCCAGGAGCTCTGGGCAACTGGACAACCATTTCCGCAACTCGTAACCTCCTGAACCCATGATCGCGATCAGCTCGTCTCGTAGAATTAGCGCCTGCTCCACGCTATCAGCACCCGTGCAGATATCGTCCACGTAGACGTCGCGATCCAGTACTGCTGCGGCTCGAGGGTATCTTACCCTTTCCTGTGCGGCCAACTCTCGCAGCGTACGTACTGCCAAATACGGACTTGGCTTAAGTCCATACGTCACCGTGTTAAGTTCGTATGTAACCATCGGCTCATCTGGGCTCTCACGCCACAAAATCAGCTGATACCGACGGTCATCCGGATGTATCATGGTTTGGCGAAACATCATTTTGACGTCTGCGACGAACGCTACCTGGTGTAACCGAAAGTCTGTGAGAATGTCCACAATGTCCCGGTTCAATTTAGGACCCGCGTGCAAACATTGGTTCACAGACACACCATTCGAGGTAGGAGCAGAACCGTCAAACACCACCCGTATTTTCGCCTCAGGTGACTTCAAGACAGCCAGGTGTGGAATGTAATAATGCTCGACACACCTCCAATCCAGGCTGGACACCGACATGTGGCCCAATTGAATATATTCCCGCATGAATTCTATATACTTCTGCCGAAGTGCTGGGTCTCGCCTCATCTTCCGCTCCATTCCGAGTAGTCTCCGTTCCGCGAGCTGTCGCGAACTACCTAAAGCGGGGCGGTTTGGGAGAAAAGGTAGCCTGGTCACGAATCTGCCTGACGGGCATCTCGCAGTGTTGTATTGATAGAACAACTCGCACTCGTCATCCTCTGGCTTCCGTCTGTCCGCCGTGGGCGGCTCTTCAGACTCCCAAAACCTCTGCAGCACCTCTGACAGTACACTACCATAGAGGACCGTCTCCCCTTCTGGTAGGTCCTGAGGTCTCCAAACTGGACCGAAAACAACATACCCCCCTGTGGTATCTACGGCCACCAAACCAGCTTCCTGGAGTACCTTCTTCCTACCACACCATAATCTCCCGAGGACGTCTGACCCGAGAAGTACGTCCACCGTACCAGGAGTATCAAAATCAGGATCAGCTAACTCCAACCCTGTGGTTAACCCTCGTACCGTTGGTGGTAACCTAACCTGAGGGAGTTTCCCAACCACTTCATCCAGCACCACGGCTGAGACTTGATAGCTGACGCCTGTACATGTGCTACCTAATGTGAACTCAAAGTTCGTCTGACCCCGAATGTCAGGCACATTTAGGCCCCCGATGCCTACAGCTTCCTCCTCACTTGGCTGTACATTTAGGCCTAGCCTACTCACCAGCTTACTCGATACAATACATCCCTGAGCCCCTGTATCCAGTAGGGCTCTTACTTGAATGGTCCGGCCACCGTATCCCCATACCCAAATCTTAGCCGTTGGCAAAAGTACCGTGATTGGACGGGGAGCCGAAGCTGATGAGTAGGCGGCGATTACCTAGCGGGAATCTAAACGCGGTGAGGCCGCGTCCCGCGGGGTATCCTCGCTACCCAAACCTGTGTATGGGTCCCACTCCTGCTGGTAGGGAGGTCTGCCCATAAAGGCCATGGCTGGAGTTCTATAGTACCCCGACGGCAAACGTCCGTACCGAGGTTGCGCCTGTAGCCGCGGGTACTCAGGCATAGGCGGAGGCATGCGTGGGTCTTGAGACCCAACCAGGTGGCTCAAGCCCGCAGAATACTGCATGTACCCTGGTGGCTGCCTAGTGCTCCCCTGACACCCGCCCGTTTGATCCCGTACCTGGGATGGGTGTCCTTGGCCATGTTCCTGTGCCGTTCTTCCCCAATCCGGCACCTGCTGCCGTGGTGGGGATCGTCCCCACGTCCTTGGGTAAGTGGGCTCCGTCTGTTGACGTCCCCCTGCCTGTCCCTGTGACCGATGCGGAGGTGGGCTCCTCCTTGGAGGGGGTGGGGAGCGTTGCTCCCTCCCTTGGTGGGCAGGCTCCCTTCGCTGATCCGATCCAGCGCTGCCCCCGGCGCCTCCGGAGCGATTCATGCAGAGCAGCGGATGGTGCGCACCCTGGCAGTACCTACAGTTGGTGCTTGAAGGGCACTCGCACCTGATGCGGCCCCAGGCACCGAAAACACCAACGCCTCTGCTGTGCCACACCCCGTCTCCTCTGAACCCGCTGCGCAGCAAACTCCTGACACGCTGCCACCCCGTGGCCTGTCTCCCTGCAGTAGGCACACCCTGATTCCAATGCGGTGTTGTACCGCCTGGGTTGCCCACTGTTGCCTCCTCGCGCCGGTGCACCCGGCCGTTCCGGGTGGCGAGGGCAGAGGTCTCCTTGCGAGGGGCTTCACCAGCCTGGACGTCCACTCGCCTGCTTTCGGCCTCGAGGAACGACTTCAGATCCTCGTAGGTCGGGAGGTGGTCCGAGGACTTGCCCCATGTAGCTGCTCGAATCGAGCGACCATTTCGCTCGGCAGGCGGCGAAGCACTGTGTGGACCAAGATATAACCGTAGCCCGCCACTGGCAAACCCTGTCGCTCTAGTGCGCTGACCGCGACACTGACTGGGTGGAAGATTTTCTCGCGGAGGTCCGTACCTCGCGTTATGGTTGGTATTGACAGCCACTGGTCTAACAGCCTGTCTACAATCAGGCGCTTGTTTCGATACCGGTCGGTAAGGATCTTCCACGCCACCTCATAATTGCTATCCGAGACAGCCAAATGCGTCAGCAATTCATGAGGCTCTCCATGTAGCCTGGACATCAGCTGAGCCATCTTGTACGCCGGCGTTATGTCCGTCCGTGTGTGGACCACACTGCTATACAGGTCCTCAAACGCCGGCCAGTCGGCGTAATCGCCTGCAAAGACTGGAACCGTAACAGGCGGAAGAGGCACCTGTAATCCTTGTCCCACTTTACCACGGAATGGCTTTTCCTTTCCGTCACGTCGCCTAGATATGTCCGCAGCTGCCTGCGCAATGTCCTGTGCCAGCTCCAAGCACTGGCTTACATCGCCCTCAACCAGCTCCTTATCTTCAGGGTTAGGAGCTTCCTCAAGGAGCATGAGGCACTCTGTGAGGTGTTCCGACACAACCCGAACCCGTTCATCTGCCTGTAGTGCACTTTTCAAGAGCGCGTCCTCCCGGTCCTCGCGGCCGATCATTGCCGCTGTGGTAGTAAACCACCTTAATTCTGTCTTTATAGCAGCCTTATACCTGGCGATCGAGGGAGCCATGGTACCAACTTTTACACACTCGACTTAATAGAACGAAAAACCAATAAACAAATACCACAAAATAAATGTTAGTTGACTGGCCTAGACCTTACCGATAAGATACCGTTCACTAGGCAAACAATACAGTCACAAAAAAAAACCGAAACAATATTTTCCAAAATTAATAAAATATGTGGGTAATATAAAAAACACGCTTAATACTAAATTACGGCTAACTATGTTGCAATAAAGCAACCACGCTCTGCTACCAAAAAATGTTTGATTCCGAAGCTGATCTTAGCGCAGTGGAAGCAAATTAAAGTTATCTTAAAATCTAAAACTAAATGGTCGATCAGCCCCGGAACAACATTTGACTACGATTCGTAGTGCTCTTTACTATAGCTAAATAAAATAAATTTAATGAGAGAATTTTGTTCCGGAAAGTTTCCGGCCGAGAAATTCTTGTTTCCAAAATCTACTTAAACAGGGCCCAGCAACGAATTGCTTACCGAGCAAACGATGACGCCGTTTCTTTGTGAGTTTAAGTATGACAGGAATCAGGTATTCAGGATATTTTAGGAGCGCAGGAATAGGGAATAACCTAAACTCACAGCACTGGAACATCCGCTCGTTCTAGAACTCCTTTCCTCCAATTTGCACTATAGTTCACAGTTCGACATCACATAATGTTTTTTAACACAAAATAACTAAAAGATTTCTCTCCGAATGAGAAATCGGCCCCGTTGGCCTCCAATCATTTATAATTAAAATACGTAGCTATCTGCAGCCACGACGCGAGCGACGACTCAAAGTGAGGTTATGTTACCGGCGACCACGTTGGCCTCAATCAAAAAGCCGAAACCAAAATTCACTTGGTTCACTTCCCCACCGCACAGGGAAGCCATGGCTTGTGGCAAATAGCACACGAGAAAACCGCCAAAACACCTTAATTTTACACCACTTAAAACTAAAATTCGCTTCAACAACGCTAGCGAGCGACGGCAGAGGACGTGACACTGACAGAGCAGTGTTGCCAGCACCGCGCGCCCATTTTATACGAAAACTAAACAAAAAGGTATTAGAAATGCGTGCTTAAATAAAAGATTACTAAAAATATTAGTTTTACAGACAGATAACGAAGTCCTTAAAAATTATCACAGAAAATACGCAAAAATACTTAAAAGAACAGTAACAACTTCAAAACGAAACAATTTCAAAAATAAAATGAAAAACTCAAAAAATAAAACTAGAACAATGTGGAGCATTATTAATGAACGGTCAAACAAGAAACCTCGGAAAAATAAGCAGCCTATAAAACTTATAACGAATAATAAGCCAATCTCTGATCCGAAACAGGTATCAAACATATTTAATCATTATTTTGCAACAATAGGTAAACCGGTTCACAGTGACGAACATTGCGGAGATGGGAGGTGCAACGAGCAACCCCCCCGCGCGCCCCGCGGTCACCCCGTGATCCATCCTACGGAAAACACAATGTTCCTCGCGCCCGTCAAACCGCAAGAAATAAATAAATTATCAAAATCCTTAAAAAATAAAGATAGCCACGGCATAGATGAGATTCCACCTTCACTAATGAAAAAATGCGCAGATGAACTAACATTGCCATTTTATTTACTCGTAAATCAATCTTTTGAAGAAGGAGTTTTTCCAAATAGCCTAAAAAAAAGCGTTATAAAACCTATCCATAAGAAAAACGAAAAAACGGACCCCGGTAACTACCGCCCAATAGCATTATTACCTACGGCTTCAAAAATTTTCGAGAAAGCGATGTGCGACCGTGTTTACAAATTTTGCGAAAAATTTAAAGTATTCGACGAGTGCCAAAATGGGTTTCGCAAAAATCGTTCCACTACCTTAGCTGTATTTAAATATGTCCAAGAAATATTAAACACGCTAAACGACAAGAAATATGCCGTCGGGCTACTACTCGATATGACAGAGGCTTACGATAAAGTACAATATGACATCTTATTAAACAAACTACACGGAATAGGAATACGCGGTATAGCTCATAAATGACAAAAACTGTTGGAGATATAGAACTGGACAGGTTAGTGGACGTTATTTCAAATCTACAAACGATTGTAGTAGAAATGAAAGACAAACTTGAGACTTGTCATGGAATGATATCCTCACAAGAACGCTTAATAACTATGCAAAAGGAAGAAATTCAAAATCTGAAGACATTGTTTATGAAGCATTATGACATACCTGAAAATTCCACTCCCAAGTTCTACTCCACTGCACTTAAAGTTCCTCTTCGTTTTCAACCGTTTACAAACACTTCAATGAACCAGTCGGGCCCTCGGGGACTGGACTACTGTCGGGACGATGACAATGTTTCTGATGATGACACAATTGTTGGTGATATAAATTCACTCACTGTACGAACACCAATCCCACACTTGTCCAAATCAACTAGTCCACAAATGAAAACACAGTCCAGTCCATCCCGAAAGAAATCACCATCTATAGCAGTGCCAGCTCAGGCCGTACACGAAGATCTTAGCCCCTCGCAACGAAACCGCCGCCGCCGGCAGGCTGCGAAGAGAGCTCGATCGGCCGGCACTGCTGCTGACGACCTGGCAGCAGGCAATTCTCGCAGCGGCCAACCACCTGTAGTACCCATACAGTCACAGCACCATCAGCCAGGGCAAGTACGAGGACTTCAGGCTGCATCTCCACATTTGGTCAGCCTGCACTTGTTCAACTTGAGCGAGAACACCACAGCACAGCAAGTCATCGAGCACGTAAATGACATGGGCATCCAGGGCGCAAAGTGTGAGAAGCTAGTTGTGACCAGAGGCAAATACTCTTCTTTCAGACTTGACGTCCCAGGTAGCCAAGTACGAGTAGCACGTGATGCAAAACGTTGGCCTGAAGGAGTTTCCGTCCGAAGATTTAATGTAGTGTCACAGACAAAAACTTGCAACCACGTGCGCCAGGAACCAGGTTACGTTAGCGCCGAAACCTACTTCACGATTTTCGTTTAAGGTTATCCACCAAAACGTGAGATCAATATTAAGCAAAACAGCGTTACTAGACTTATTATTATGCTCTGAGAAACCCGATGTCTTAGCTTGCAGCGAGCTATGGTGCAAACCGACCGAAATAAAAAAAGTTAGGTTAAGTAATTACGAGCTCGCAAATAGCTACTGCCGCACGCGCACGGCCGCTCACGGAGGAGTCGCATTGTTTGTCCGCGACGGTATACAGTATAGACAGCGCAATGATTTGCAGAAGAATGTTAGTATTCAGTACCAAATTGAAATATGTGCCATTGAAATCTGTAAATTAAATTTAATAATAATTGCATTGTATAGAACCGGACTAGGAGATTTTGACATATTTTTAAATAATTTTGAATTATTACTTAGTAGATTAACTGACGAAAACAAAAGGTTTCTTTTGGTTGGCGATCAAAACGTGCATTACGAGTACGAAAATTCTCAGAAAAACCAGCTTGACGATGTACTGAAAAGTTACGGATGCGAAAACATTGTCAACTTCACAACTCGCATCACGGCCGATGGTGCGTCGTCTATAGACTGCGGTGTAACAGTCTGTGGGCGCGGTGACGTCACCGCTGCACCGCTGGACACTGCAATATCTGACCACGGCGCACAAGTCTTCACGTTAACAACTGAACAGCAACATTTGGGGAAAATGAATCACTTTATTGAACGTCGATTATTTACAGACCAATCAATCTTTGCATTTTATATTGACATTGAAAATTATAATTTTAGTTTTATTCATAACAATTCCATTGACATTAATAACAAATTCAATAAATTTATTCATATTCTGACATACTATATTGACATACATTTTCCATTAAAAACAATATTATTAAAGAATAAAAAATCCACTGTACCATGGTTGACGGATAAATTAAGCGAATATTTAAATAAATATAATGATCTTACAAACTTTAGGCGGCAGTATCCGAATGAAAAAATTATTTCGGAATGCATTGAACATTACTGTACGTTAATTAAGAAGGAATCCCTGGATGCGAAACGGAACCATATAGAGAGTCGTTTATATGCATCCAAAAATCCGACCAAAGAAATATGGCACGTAGTAAATGAGGAGATAACTCCGAACACAGGAAGAAGTGATATTTGTTTAACTGACGACAATTCATTAGATATCAAACGTGAGAATATACCGAGTTACATAAACTCCCGTTTTATTGACGTAGGGACAAAATACAAAAGACAAATCGACCTAGGAAAATCTGACGAATACCTAAAGAACTTCTTGCATACTATTGACGTGCCTATTTTCATGCTACCCACTGTGACGCGTTCGGATCTTGATAAAACTTTAAGATCAATGCTTAAAACGCGGAACACACTGGATATCTATGATATATCGATCAACATACTTTTGTGCATTTGGCCGGTTATCGCAGATATCCTAGTCCTGCTAGTGAACGAAATGTTTTACACTGGGGTATATCCAGATGCCTTAAAGTGTACAAGAGTATGTCCTGTATACAAAGGTAAAGGTGAGAAGTACAAAATTGATAATTACCGACCTATTACGATTGTGCCAAATATATCAAAACTTATCGAATCAATTTTATCTACCAACATAATGAATCACTTGGAGACAAATGACATACTGACAGACAAACAATTCGCTTACCGCAAAAACAAGTCCACGTCGACTGCCGCACATCAGATTATAGATTGCGTTATCACTGGGATAGATGAAAAATACAAAGTTGCTGGAATATTTTGTGATCTATCCAAAGCATTTGACGTGATAGATTACAACTTGTTACTAAATAAACTGAACGGTTATGGAATACAGGGTAATGCTCAAAAACTACTGAACTCATTTTTGAATAACAGAAACCAAACCGTTCAGGTCACCGCCGGCGGTAAATTGATGAAATCCGAGGCACGTGGGGTCGATATAGGTATTCCTCAAGGATCCTCCCTCGGTAACACCCTATTTCTGGTTTTTGTTAATGATTTGCCGCACTCTGTTACAGACGGATTAATGGTACTGTTCGCTGACGACACCACTGTTGTTGTGAGCGCAAAAACATATGAACAACTGAACGACAAAATATGTATTGTATGTGAGCAGCTGCAGCGGTGGTTCTCGGCGAATGGCCTCATCTTGAATGTGGCAAAATCAAATATAATGCTGTTTTCTGGACGAAAAATAGAAATTCCTCCATGTATTCAGAGCCCTATGCCGATCCGTGAAGACTGCAAATTTTTGGGTTTTACGCTGGACGATCATATAAACTGGAAACAGCATGTAGACTCACTATGCGATAAGCTGAGCAGTGCGGTGTTTGCTCTGCGGAAGCTGAAACCGCTGATATCCAGTGATGCCCTCCGGCAAATGTACTTCGCTTATTTTCACTCAGTCATGTCATACGGCTCAATCCTATGGGGGAACTCAACGGATTCTGACAGGGTGTTAATAATGCAGAAACGTGCACTCAGAACCATGGCCGGCGTAGGACCCAAACACTCGTGTAGGAAACTCTTTACAGAGTACAAGATCCTGACACACTATTCCCAGTTTTTATTTGATATTATCGTATTTACGCGGAAAAACATACGTAACTTTAAACGCGTGGATATCCCGGGACGAATATTACGTAGGACTGGACGTCTTCGAACAGTTCCGCGACGTACAGCACTAGCTGAGACGAACCCGCGCGTTCTCGGTCCTACGTACTATGAAAAACTACCGTCCGAACTAAAAAAGACCACAAGAATCTGACCACACGTTTCGAAGCCAACTGAAAAACCTTTTGTTGGACAAATCGTTTTACTCTGTAAAAGAGTATTTAGATTTTAAATTTTGATTTTTATTATTTTGACATTTCTGTTAATCATTTTGTTTTATTGTTTTGACATTATTTTTATTATTGTTTTATTATTTTATTGTTTGAAATTGTTTAATTGATTATCCGCAATGGTTTATATTTTTTAATATTAATTTGTGTTATTATTAGTTTTATTTTTGACGAGCACTATGCGAATTCTTATATCGGACATTTTGTAACAATATAATGTAATTTCCACAGTGTAATAAATAAATCAATCAATCAATCAATGGTTTCAATCGTACCTACGCGATCGCGAACAAATAGTTGAGATCGAACACTTTAATGAGTTGACCGGAGAAATATCGTACGTGCAAAGTGAATCAATAACAATAAATGCCTCCATCCCTCAAGGAAGTGTGGCTGGCTGCCTTTTGTTCTTAGCATATATTAACGATTTCCCGAAAATAATACACGAAAATTGTGTATTATTTGCAGACGACATATCCCTACTAATAAGCTGCAAAAACGATACTAATATCAATGAAAAGTTACACGAAATAATGGACAAAACAGTTGAATGGTTGAACGATCACAACTTAAGCGTAAATTACGAAAAAACTAAAGTAATGGCATTTTATCCTCACCAAAAAGCACCGTTAATCCCAAATCTAGTATATCAGGGTACACCTATTCAAACTGTGAACAGTTTTACACTCCTAGGTTTAGATATTGACACACACATAAACTGGAAACAGCACATAAATAAATTAAGGTCAAAATTAACTAAATTCACGTACGCACTCCGAGAGATTAAAAAAACAACTGATCTGGAAACGGCATTATCTACGTATTATGCTTATGCATATGCATGGTTTTCTTATGGCGTCCTTTTATGGGGATTTAGTTCAAATGCGCCCGACCTATTTACCCGCCAAAAAGCTAATAAGAATACTAGCAAATATAAATACCACCGATTCATGCAAACCATATTTCAAGGAATATAAAATTCTAACGTTACCTAGTATTTATATCTTGGAATTATGCAAGTTTGTGCGAAAACACCCACAGTTCTTTACTAAACGCTCGGATCTAGTAACTAACTACACGTTCCGTAACATCAGGCTGATGTTACCTACTTCAAGGCTTACTTTGCACTCGACCAGCCCCTACGTAATGGCTATAAAAGTTTACAACAAGTTACCGGTACACATAAAGAATGAAACCAAAGATAATTTATTTATAGGACATTTAAAAACATTATTAGTAAATAAATGCTATTATACTATAGAGGAGTATTTAGAAGATAAATTAAAATAAGCCACAATTATAAATTAAATGGATAAATAATAATAAAACATGAACTAAATAAAGCAATTAAATAAACACTATTATATAAATAAACGGATTAATTAATTAATAAATAAATACTTACGGACTGATGGATTTTTAATTTAATATTAATAATATAAATAATTCTTAAATGACAAATAAAATAATTAACTTCAAATGTATTAGGATTAGGTGTATTATAGGTATTAGGTAGATTAAGATACAAGCTAAATTACTTTTTTAATTGCATGATGAAAAAGTCTTCCTCTCTCCCAATATTGTTGTGCCCAACAGGGTCCATGTAATAAGTGCCTTACAAACTGTATTTTCTACCACCTATATGTAACACATGGTATGCAATAAACATTTGAGTATTGAGTATTTAGTACCATTGAAGGTTGATCCCCTTACTTGGTGCTAATGATAGCACATAATTCAAGTGATTAGTTATATAACAAATTGCCCACTTACTTGTGAAACAAAGCCGGTAGGAAAACGCCTCGTCAGGTCGTTAGTCAGGCCGATGTCAAGTCATAAGCAAGTCAAGTTTGGGAACCATTACTTTGTAGTACGGTATTTCCATACAAGATTGTAAGTTAGTTGGAGGAAAATCAGCAGAAATAACAATGACTGTATAACTCTGATACCAGGAATCATTGAGTCGTTGAAAGACTCATATCCTGACGATAGCATCACCCCAATTATACCCGTGGATTTTGTTTGAGGGAGAGATAATGACCAAGGTATGAGCAGCTGCGTTCCCTGTAAATGCAACATTGCACTACGTTCGCCAAGCCGATACCGATGTCAAATCATAAACAAGTCAAGTTTGGAAGCCATTACTTTGTGATGCAATGTTGCCGTACGTAGAAGATTGTAAAATTATTTTGCGGTATAAGAAAAATCATTAAATATGAGATGTAAATTCTAATAATGCTGGTAATATTTAAGGATAAAACCAGCTCATGAGGCTAAACCATTTCACCAAAGGTAAGCCTAGAAACACACCTAACGTCCTCTTGAGCGTTATTTTTGCAATGTGTAACGCATGCGTTGGGATATCTAATACGAATTTCGACCTTTATGTCAAACTGTTTGGCATACGGATCCTATGTAGCGGTGCTAGCGAATAAAACACGAACAACAACCGTATTTGTATGAATTTAGTGTAGAAAATCGTATTTCTTAAACGTAACGGATAGCGCTGCGCAACGATAACGCACATACGGACATTACGTATGTTTTTCACGAATAACAGTGAGGTGAATCTCATACCTGACGTGCATTGTTGCGGATTTTGAGCGCATCCGTAATGCATGCGTCTGTCAGATGAAGGAAGGAATTTTGAATTTTTCGTACTAAATACCGACGTTGACGCAGGAGCAACGCAAAAACTTGAGTAAGCATCTGACTCCGTTACGCTTGATAATGTCAATGTTATGTGATTAGAATCATTTAACTAGGTCCTTTCCCAAATATGTTTACTAGCTGCCCGTCAGCGGTTTCACCCGCTGCAACCTATTATTCCGCGGGAAAAAAGCATTATTCGCCACGAGATGTCGCTGTTAGTTTTCGGCGAAAACGTTTAAAACGCGAATCGGCTCAGTCACGCCACCTATTTCAAAAATATTGGAAAATGCGTGATCCCGTGGGAATGAGACATTTTTCCGTGGTAAAAAGTATCCTATGTGTTATTCCAGATGCCCTTTTATATTTCTGCAAAGTTTCATGTCAATCTAATCAGCCGTTTTTGCGTGATGTCGTAACAAACACACACACAAACATCCGCCTTTATAATATTAGTAGGATTTAACTCTGTTATAAATTGTAAATTATATGAATCATTATAATGTATATAGGAGTCTCAATTTCTTTTAAAATTGAACCTCACGTTCGCACAACGATTTTGAATATATTTGTAATGTTATTCCTATCCCAAATAGCTTCATGTTAATTGAAAGATTTTTACAGGTAGGTTCTTAGTGATTTAATTAAAGCCTTTGTCAGGGCATAAACTTTGACTTTAGTAACAAAATTAAATAGTTTCTCGTTTCAGTTAACAGTGTACATAATACTTGACTTTGCCTCAAAGAAAATGAAATAATTAAATCGTTTTAAATTAATTTAAGACGGTATTTATAAGTGTCGTTAAGTCAGCAGTAAATTCATGTAAAAGTAATTTTGAAGTTCATTATCTAAGTTAGAGGCTTCGCTAGACTTTACATAGTATTTTGTTAAACAGAAAACATTCTTTGGACCTAATAATTGAGAAAGTTGGAAATGAAAGTCATCATGTACTTACAAGTCATTACTGTAGACCACTAGAATTATAGTGGGTGAAATTTTACTAGTGAACTATATCAAAACTCAGAACTGGCTGGTGATAAGGAAAAACTTAAAGATAAACAAAATAGTACTTCCCATTCAAAATGCCTATATCCGCTGATTTACTATGGAAGTTTATTTTTTTAGGTTTCGACCTATCTTTCTTGAGGAAAGTTATTCTGAGTTTTCGCTATGGTCACTAGTAAAATTTTATCCTATAGTTTGCTACAAGAATGTGCTACGGCGTAGCTTTTTGCTACGAGGTTTAAATAGAGGGTATGCAGGCAGAGGTGCATGTTATACTCTAGCCACCACTATGGATATTTAAATGTATACGAGATTCAACCATCCTTGCTTGCTCGCATACTTTTCAGTAGGTAAGCTATGTAACTTTGATCAGTATTCCATTGTGATTTTCCTTAATTATTGTGGCAAAACAGTAAATAAAATTAAATAGTTGAACCTTACATGACTAAGTATTTAGACGCCCTGCCATCCAATTTGACACATTAAATCATCGTGCAAAACATCCGCAACTGAAGTTTCACCGCAACCGCAAGTTGCTATGTAAAATGTATAAAAGTGAATTTCCAAAGCTACACATATGAGACGCGATGACGACAGACAATCACTTGTCTGACATATGTCATCGTACGACTCACGTCTAACGTCTACTCTATAGAACTTGCACCTTGCAACACCACGCACGTTTACACATCCTCTGCCCAAATGTATTGCTTTTTCAGTCCTAGAATGAATATTACATTGACCATCGCCGCCGTACCGATGGCTATCGGCCAACTGCCATAAACACCCAATACAATAACACCAGCGTCTTGGCGGCTCAAGTAACATCTTACAATGTACGAGAATAGGTATGTAAAATGTGTCTACTTTTTAGTCATGGGATTTTGAAGGCTGATGATCTGATGAACTTTGTCACGCTCATTAGGTATGAAAAGTAAAAAATAATGATGGCAATGACTACATAGATTAGCCTTGTGTATTATTGATTACTTTGATCAATTATTTTCTACGCAAGTTGCTACACTCTTTGTTTTTCGTTAGTTCTATTAGGCGACTCAATTTCAGGCTTCGTAGCCAATGTGGCGCGGTGGTAGTGTGATTGCCTGCGATCCAGACGATTCCGGTTTCGATTTTTGGTGGATCACTTACAAATTGATATTTATCACTGTGTGAATTTGTATCCCGTCAGGTTTTTAGATATTGCAGGCCGAACCACCAGACAGTTTGAAATAAAAAATGGTCCCGTGCGTCGGAGGGCACCTTAAGCCGTCGCTCTTGGTTGCTGTCTATGATCGTTTACTTAAAGGCCTGCTATCTACAGTAGGCTGTTGAAAAACTAACAGTTGGATGACTCAGTGTCTCACACGAGGAGAGAGACTTCGCAATCACAGAGGAAGTCGGTATAAACACGTAATAAAACCCGCTTCTCCTGGCTGTTGTAGCAAATCGTGCGTTGAACGTGAATGGAATAAGTATATCGAAGGAATAGGAGTCTACTAACCAAGTGACCAGCGGTTTCACCCACTGTTGACGAATATTCCCGTGATGAACAGGATGTTTACATTCAATTTTCTAAATATTGCCTACTTTTTACAGTGCAGTGATAACAGAGAAATCAAATCTCATCTCATTTTTTTTGGGTCAGTCTGCAGCTAAAGACAGGGATATTTCAAAAAAATCGTGTATTACTAATAGTGTCAGCCTGTCACCCGTAACATATTACACGGAACTCTTTAGTCTCTCAGTTGCCCCTTACGACACCCGCAGGAAAGAAATGGGGTGATGCTATATGAAGTCAGCATCACACAGCATTTATGATATAACAAAACAAAACGCTTTTTTACGGCTGTCACGCGCCGTCAGGCGGTCGCCTCAACACACTGATTTGACATTGACAACTGTCATCATAACACACTAGGAGTAAAACATATCTACATATAACTTCTTTACCCTTTGATATAAAACAAGTTATTCTATATTTATAACACCCTTGTAGTGTATAAGTACGAAGCGGTAACGTCCGACCCAAAACGTCCGTGGCCATAACTCGCGACCGCAATAAACTTGGGTGTACGATCGGCAAAATAATGTACAACTATGTACAGCCAGCGACGAAAGTGGAACTATTGTCTTTCGGCTTGATTTGAAATGTCTTAGCGATATTTTTAAGTGGTTTTACAATTTAAATACATATATACTATATCACGCCTATATCTCTTACGGGGTAACCAAAGCGTAAACGGCTGTATTAAACAGCCACTTACCTACACCACGTCTGACAATAGTCTGAGAGTCACTCAACTTGTCGCCTGACAATCATCAACTCTCACATCCCTTAATCGCCTCTTACTACGGGAAGGTACAGTGGATAAGCCGGCACCACACGGCAAACCGCACTCTTCTGTTTGGGTCATTGGAAACCAGTTTTTTGTCGTTTTAGAAAATATTGTACGTTCCCAAATTATCACAAACTTAATTTTGATTTCGTCACCTAGATGCCCACTTACTTATTTACCTACATACTTATTGGCTCGATTTAAAAAGCTTCTTTCAGTTGGTGCTCATATTTTTAAACCACCAAAGATAATAAAAAATTAAGTGCTAAAAAGTGCTTTTCTTACATAGATGATTTAAAAAGAGAATCTTATCTTTCACTTAAACCACTTATATTTCATCTGGCTTAATTAAGTCAAATCCTGGACGTATTCAAATAACGCCTCAAACGCCATTTAAAAACAGAACTAGAAAAAGATGGCGGCGACCACCCGAGACGACGGAGAAACTTTTATATTTCTACCTGCATAGGGTGACCAACCATCCGGATTTAGCCGGACATAAGTAGATTTTGACAGTCTTGCCTGGGAAGATATTTTTACGTTTAATCGCAATGCTGGCGTAGATTGCCAAATTATGCAAAGTACATTATAAGCGTTGAATATCCACAAAAGACTACTACCTATTTTACCACTAACTAGCGGCCCCTTACTAGTTTAACTCGCTGCTACTCATTTTCCCGCGGGAAAAGGCATTATCCCGGCATGTGTTATACATAAGAAATTATGAACCTTCCTCTTGAATACTTCAATCTATTATAAAAAAAACCGCATCACAGATAGACAGAGAAACGCAAAAAGCGACCCCAATGCAAGTTTCATCTTAAATTAATATACCCATCTCTTTTATTAACTTGCATAATTTTGTTTATTTTATCCTTCAAAATGTCTGTTGTTCCAAGTTCGGTTTTCTGTATAAGAACCTGGCAACCCTGTACCTGCATAAAATCGTGAAATCAAGGCGGAATATTCAGTTGGTAATCCGCGTCGCGAAATTAAAGAAGTTATGAATGGTAAAGTTCTAAAGAATAAGCTGGAAAGCTTAATTCTTGCGGATACTTCAAAGTGTTTAATTAAGAAAATGGCGGGACTGTTGCGAAGTGTGGTGAGGATTAGAGTCAACAATGAACGTAGAAAGAATTTATAAACGAGTGCAATGAGTTAGGAAAAACTGCTTTACATGACTAAAGTTGTAAACTTGTGTTGTATGTATAAGTATGTAACAATGTTTGTTCGGGTCAAATCTTGCAACTCAATTTAGAAGCAGATATCTTCAACCGAGCTGTTTTTATTCAGTCAGAGCACTTCTATTACACTGTTAGTACTTATCAAAATCACCTGTGCTTCTATTTCTGTTTCACTTTCTTACTAGGTACTTTAATTGACTTTTCTGTTTGCGTTGGAAAAGGTCCCTCTAGACATTATTTTTTAATTTAAGGTAAGGTTGGGTCCTCATGTTCAGGTAGGTAGAGCTGGAACAGAATTTCAGAGTTGACAAAAAGTTGCCGGCATTTTTGGAGAGACATGGTAAATTGTTAAAATTTCTCAGAAATTAACAATACCAAAATTGTATTTACACATAAATACTGATATATCATGCTGACTATTTATCAAACAGAGAGCTTATAAAATCAGTTATTTATTCAATGGCTTAACAAAGTTGCTTACTACACGATTTAAGCTTCATATAATAATCAACGGATACAATATTTAAACAGCTACACTTGAACCACGAATAAAAAACTGAAACATACATTATTCTCCGACATTACAAATTCATAGCCCGACTGGAAATTCTTTATCGCGCGGCTCTACGCAATTACACGAAAAAAACCTTTTATTTTCCACGTCAAGATCCAGTGACAGGAAAACTGCAAACAAAAGCCCGCCAACGAATTATTTGTAATCCGCAAATGTAGCTTATAATAAGGCAATAGGGTTGAAAATTGCGGGGTCGGTGGGGTTAATGCATCATTGAAATTTGGGCATTTCTCGTTACGACCGGGGGAGTGAGGGGAGGGGGGGTTCGTGTGAAGCTACAAGGGTTATTCTCATCTACGCCCGCTGGAGATGTGGTTACGTGGAGTAGTGAGTAGAGTGGTGTCTACTTGATGTAATAGGTCGGATTTGGCTCATTTTACAGTGTGTGAGATTTACACGTGTCACTTGCGAGTCAAATTAATTCACTTTAAGCGCATTGTGAGATTCAAATATAACTTTGGATAAAGTTGACATTTACTTAGATGTCAAATTGATTTGTTTTATGATTATGTCTGGAACAAAAATCTCGTGTGTGTGATTGGTCTTACCATTTAAAATTGAACCAAGCAACGAGTGTCGTTTCTAGTAATGTTGTTTATCGGTTTAAAAATATACCAAGTTTATCAAAGTTCTTGTACAAACCTAACAGTCTCCACTAAAAAAACAATAAAATACATCAATGTCAATTATCACCACGACCTCGGCCTTCACCCGTTGTCATCACTCATGTGCCACCATAATTATCCAACCTACTAATTTCCTATACTCACCAGATAGTCAGTTTTTCGGTTGCCACCCAAAGACTACTTACGCTACTTCTTTAACTTTAGCATCCACTACAGTTGACTATTGGATTTTTGTTTCTTCCGATTGGGTGATATTAGCCATACTCATCATGCTTGTCGAGCGTAGTGCAAGATGTGGCTTTCATAAGGAATGACGCAGCTCGTTTCCTCGACTCCACGACACTCACGGTGTGTGATGCTATTCTAATCCGATATCCGATGTGGTGCAGTAGTTAGTATGACTGCCTGCCACGCAGAGGGTTCAATTCCCGGTGGGGTCACTCACAAAGTTGATATTTATCACTTTGTGAATTTGTTCCCAGTCTGGTCATTGCACGCTGAACCACCTGATTGTCCGAAAAGCAAGATGGTTTCGTGCTTCGGATGGGTACGTTAAGCCGTCGGTCCCGGTTGCTGTCTATGATGGCGGTCGTCACACAACTTTGTCAGAGGCCTGCTACTTGCAGTAGGCGGTTGAAAAACTCTGACACCAGGGTTCATCGGGTCGTTGAATGACTCGGTGTCCCACACGAAGAGAGAATCCCATAATATCATGCAGCGACTTACTACCATGAAAAATATTATTTTAGCTCGAACAAGAATGTTCCAGAAGGATTTTACTATGCCACGCGCGTGCGAGAACATCTGGCGTAGGGGACTGCATCCTGTGTACACGAAATCCGCCTTTTATCATTTAAATTATTCCCAATTTACCAAACATAAAGAGGAGAGAAGTTTGACCACAACATGGTGGTTTTAGGTGTAATTATGGGATGATGTGTGTCGATTTAGAAAAGTATCGCTCCATTCTTAACCGTGAGTTTCGAAACCAGATCAATCCAGAAAAGTCCTTTTTTATTACTTCATAATATGAATACAACACCTTGCACTTGCTAATCCGCCTGCTATTTATTATACTAGCTTTCCGTCCGCGGTTTCACTCGCGGTATTATCTGTTTGGTCTAATAAAAAAGTTTTAAATACATTGCATTTAAAATCCAAAATTTTGAAACAGATTGCATCAAAGATCACGAACAGTGGAGTTCGACTACTCGACAATAGATGACGTCACTACTTGAAGGATTGAAAAAGCCCTTATATCTTTAAAAATACGCCCTTTAATTTAAAACGGGAACTTTCTTGTTCGAGGGGAGATAAAGGGCTATTGCACTATATAAGTCCCTTTATCGTACCGGGAATCCTTTTAAAGTTTTACCGGTACGTACATTTTATCAACTTAGTTTTATTATATATAATGATTATAGGGAGAAAACCACGCTTTAAAATAAAGGTAATAAATCATTTTATTTACTTTTCTAACAAAATAATAATAACTACGATGGGGATCTATGACAACGTATGCCTATGACGTAAAATCTTTGATGTCATATTCAAACAATCTGAAATTCCGTGACTGAAGTGGACGCAGCTAGGATAGGACCAATTAATCGGAATCCCTTAGTCGTTTCATAAGACACCTATGGGGAAGTTATGGGGTGATGCTATTCTAAACCGGCACCACACGACATTTCAGTTCAGTATCACATGGAGGACAAATCAATAATACAATTAATATAATATCTATTGTTCTTTATCAATCGCAATTCGATGAACAAATTCTATTTCACCTTAATTGATTGTTGGACTTTTTGATTGATGATGTATAAAATATTACTTTGTGATGGCCACATTTGAATAGATTATTTATCAATATGACAAACCAAATATTTTGGAATAGAATTCCGGGTTGTTTATTGTAAATATTTGTCACGTAATTGAGTGGCTATGTTGCATTTTTTTTACATTTGATATTTAAATTTTACGAAGTTTATGATGTTATATCTAAAGCATTTATCCGTGTAGAAAGAAATAAATAAAATGTGTATTATAGTCAGCAACTCGTTGCATGATAAAAATCACGATTTCATAAAACGTTGCGTAATAAAATACTACCCTGGCCTCATAATGCATTTCTTTCTAAATTTTGAACATAGGTTTGTTTTTGAACCTGACCGTCTTTGGGTTGAGATATTGAAGCAGTAAAGGAAAAAAAACGCGAATTTTATGAGAACGGGGCAGAAAAATATATCTTGCAATTAAGAATTACTCGTCCTGCAAGACAAACATTTTCTGGAAAATTTCTGAAAAGATTAGAAAAGTTGTCGAAGGAAGTATGTTCAAAGTCGCTTACTCAGAATTTATGCAAGAGGTTGGACAGGTGAGAGGCTAACGCTGGCCTATCTCGAAAACCACATTAAAATTCGAGCACTTATTAACTTGTGACTTGCTTTCATAAGTATCTGTTGAAATGAAACTGAATTAATAGGACTAAAGCAATTTCACTCCTATTTTTTTGTATTTTATATGGCTGCGAGGTAAAAATAATTGTAAGTCAAACTTTGGCTTTTGTCCAAAAGCTTTTCCTTATCCTCATTTTGACACGTGTCGGTCCCGGTTGCTATCTTTGGTAAATAAAATGGCGGTGTTTACTATAACCATGTCGGAGGCCTAGTAGTTGTATGCTGTTTAAGATGTTTAAAACTAGATTTTATCATATCGATGGGTGAAAACGAAAAGGTCGTATCTCGAAGAAGGTCGTAACTAGACTAATAGCACGCCCCTAATCAGCTGATTTTTCTCTATCGAACGGTCCGGGTCTCGTTTCTCTACGACGATATTTTTTTTCAAAAACGGTATATTTTTTGAAAAGTTTCCAGTTTTTTTTTGTCGTAAGTCGGTCAAAAATCAGTGTTTTTGGGGCTTTTCGACTTACGCCAAATCAAAGTTAGGTATTTCTAATCTAGGATTAGTTACGCCCTTCTTGTGGTATGAGACTTTGTCCATACTCTCAGTTACGCCGTTTTTGCGGTCAGCAATTTTTACAATGCTCGTGGTTACACCATTCTTGCGGTTGGTGAAATTTGATCATACATCTAGTTACGCACTTCTGTAAGACAGTTAAATTATGTGTTGACAAGTATGTAACTTGTAACCTTTTTATGGTAAGCTAATCCATCATCATCATCATATCAGCCATAGGACGCCCACTGCTTAATATAGGCCTCCCCTAAATATTTCCACCTCGTCCGATTAGAACCAGCCTGCATTCAGCATTTCTCCGCGGACTTGACCAGATCGTTGGTCCATCTCGCGGAGGGCCGTCCTACGTTGCGCCTGCAGGTACGCGCTCTTCTCTCGAGAACTCTCCTGCCCCACCGATTATCAGTTCTTCGAGCAATGTGGCCTGCCTATTGCCACTTCAGCTTACTGACTCTTTCAGCTACGTCGGTTACTTTGATTCGTCTACGGATATCCTCGTTTCTGATTCGATCACTAGAGAAACACCGAGCATAGCTCTGTCCATAGCTCGCTGAGTGATTCCTAGTCTATTAACGAGGCCGACAGTTAGAGACCAGGTTTCGGCACTGTAGGTCATCACTGGCATGACACTCTGTTCAAACACTTTCGTCTTGAAACACTGAGGAATTTTGGACGTGAAGACGCTGTTTATCTTCCCGAATGCTGCCCAGTCGAGCTGGATACGCCGAGAGACCTCTTTCGCAAAGTTAGATCTTCCTAGTTGGACTGTTTATTCTAGATAGACGTATTTGTCCACCCCTTCGAGTATCGAGTTCCCTACTGATATTGGGGTGGGCGCTACATGAGAGTTGGCCATGACTTTCATCTTGTCCATATTCATCTTGAGGCCCATTTGTAGGGAAACCCGATTGAGGTCCTGTAGCATTTTGCTGAGGTCTTCGAATGACTCTGCCATGACTACGATATCGTCGGCAAACCGAAGGTGAGTGATGTATTCGCTCGCCATTGATATTGATGCCAAGTTCTTCCCATTCCAGGAGCTTGAAGGCATCTTCCATCGCATTGGTGAAGAGCTTCGGAGATAATACAGTCTTTGTCTTACACCCCTTTACAATGTAATTGCCGCCGTAATCTGATCTTGTATCCGAACTGATATTGTGGCGTTTCTATACAAACACTTTAACACTTCGATATACCTGAAGTCAATGTGGCACCGCTGGAAAGCCTGCAGCACTGCCCACGTCTCGATCAAATCAAAGGCCTTCTCATAGTCCACAAATGCTAAGCATACTGGCAAATTGTACTCCTCGATCTTCTGTACAATTTGCCGCAACGTAAAATGTGATCTATGGTACTGTACCCTTTTCGGAAGCCGGTTTGTTCGGGAGTCTGGAAGTCGTCAAACCTGCGAGCTAGGCAATTCGTAATAACCCTCGAAAACAGCTTGTAAACATGACTCAGAAGCGAGATAGGCCTATAATTCTTAAGGAGAGTTTTATCACCTTTCTTAATGAATAGCGCCACCGCGCTTTTGTTCCATGCTTCTGGCGTCACACCTTCGAACAAGACAGAATTATAGAGGTTCTGAAGGACTTCAAGTAGTGGTGTTTCACCCGCTTTCAGTAACTCTGATGTGATTCTATCCTCGCCCGTCGCCTTGTTGTTTTTGAGCTGTTAAAGGGCCATCCTAATCTCATACAAGCTATATATAGCTAGGGATATCCTCGGTATAGTGTCGGGTAAGCTTTGTTCTAGTGTCTGTTGAGCTATTAACAGGTTTTGCAATTGTAGTATACAGCTGTCCATAGAACCGTTCGATCTCCCTCAGTACCTTTGGCTTTGTGGGCGCTACCCTGCCGTTCTCGTCTTCAGCTTTGTCAGCTGGCTCTGCCCAATAGACAGGTCTCTGGCGAAAACTTTGAGCTCAATCGTTTGTTTAATATTTTTAGTATTAAAGTTCAGCAGGGACTGGCATATCTGTCTGTTGAGCCGCCAATATGACTCCGTGTCATCAGAGGATTGCAGCGTCATAGAACGCCTTTCAGCCATGAGGTTCAGAGTTCGATCGGTTAGTTTTTGAGGTCTTTTTTTACAACAGGGCTTAAAGAACTTGGATCCCACTGTGTGAAAAGTTTCCACCAAACTGTTATTGATACCGTTCACGGTATCGCAATCTAGGTAACCAAAGCGATTTTTGAGTGTCAGTTGAAAGCTTTTCGGGTTTTGAATATGGGTTGCAGATGGTCGGAGCGTAGACTTCACTAGGCGAGACCGTTCTAGTTTGACGGTCATGTGCCTCCGACCATTCGGTGATCGCTTTCAGTTTTTACCCTGTGGATCACGGTGACATCATTGAAAATTTGTCTCTTTGTGGCCATGACGAAGTCTATCTAATTTCTGGTAGAACCGTCGGGGCTCATCTAGGTTCATTTCCTAAGAGGCGGCTTTCTGAAGAACGAGTTCATCATGTAGAGTTCCTCCTTCTCCAGGAACTCATCCAGCTTCTGGCCCCTCGGATTCCGATGCCCATATCCAAATGGCTCCACCCCCAACTCATCACCGCTTCTCTCGACCAGCTTTGCATTGAAGTCCCCAAATACGACACTATAGTGCGACTTTGAAGCATATATGGCTTGTGAGATGTCCTCATACAAAACTTCTATTTCATCGTCAGGGTGTGTTGAGGTCGGTGCGTAAAGCTGTATGACCTTCAGCGAATATCTTTTAGATATTCTGAGTATCAGGTACGCCACCCTGCTTGATATGCTTGAGATAGAGATTATATTGTTGACGAGGGACTTGTGCACGATAAACCCGACACCATTTTGGGACTGTTGATCGCCCTCCCGGTAATACAACAGGTGACCAGATTTGTACTGCCACGTTTATTTAGGGGGTTGGATCGTCACCCGCCACGCTGATCCAGTGCTGGTTGGCGAGTCGCCATTGCCTCTTCCATTGACCAGCAGAGTGCACCACGGGCAGGTAAGGTTGGCTTGGGCCCCGAAGGTGTTGGAAGGGCCCCTTACACCCCTAGGTAAGCTAATAAATGCTTTAAAATATACATAAAATGATTTTAATTATACTTTAGAGACCATACTTATTCTTGTTTACGACAAATACTAAGCACCAATAATTGTTTTTCTTTCACTTACGTCCCTTTATATAATGTTGTATTTATAAATCATCTTAGATACGACAAATCAAAAGTCTGTAAATGTATAGCTTTTACATCGTGCATACAAATGTGCACACCACTTACGACCTTTTGTCGGTCTGTAAATTGAAAACTGAAGGTCGTAACTAGACAAAAACCTACTTCCCGTGACTTTATATTGAAAATTGTATTTGCTAATTAAAGATAGTAATAAACTAGAAACATGTTCTATAGAACACATTTCTAAACGACGTCTAGTTTTTAAGTTATGATTTTTTTTGTGATTTTTTCTTCGTTTTTTGGCTCTGGTGTAAAGTTGGGATTTTCTAGATACGACCTTTTCGTTTTCACCCATCGATATCATTCGTTGAGTCAGTGTCACACATACCTAATAGGAGAAGACAGCTAATACTTTTAAAATAACTAAAATACCTACAAGAATATTATTTATGTGTGTTGCCGGCTTAGATAGCATCACCTCATTGTAATCCATGGGTATCGTACGATATAGGGATGAATCCAGGAAATGGGCAGTAGCGTATCCTGCAAGCACTACACCTTGCACTGCGCTTGCCAATCCGCCTGCCAAGCGTGGTGAGTATGGAAGTACCCCCCAATTAAAGAGGCCCATGTCCAGCAGTGGTCTGTTGCGGCTGAAGTAGTAGAAACATTATGTTCCTATTCTGTGTGAAAAACAGAGATCCATTATCATAATTAGATGCGTTTCATAATTAAGTTCCAATCCAAACTTTTTACGAGTACGGAAATTAAAATAAAGTTGGAAAAATAAGGCGCCATTTTTCTGTTTTAATTAGTTTTGTTTCTAACCGTCAAGATATAATTATTAGTTCTAAATTATGAGTTCTGAAAGAATAAGTAATTTCATAAGTGATGTACTGATTATTATAATATAAAAGCTGCCTGTCCTAAAATGGGCGGAAGTCGGAAGTACTTGGCAGACGTTCTCATCTTGATGTCAAGAGTTCCAGCTGTGTTTGTTATACCATATTTATAACTTTTTAATTCGTAATAGTACCTAAGCGACTAAGGGATTTAAGAGTTGATGTGTATTGCAATTTTAGGCGACAGGCTGACAACCTGTCTCTATGATGACATGTGATGATGCATAGTCTCATAGGATGACTCTCAAATTTTTGTCAGACGTGGTGTAAATGTCTGTTTTCCCCGCAAGGGATATAGGCGTAATAAATGTATGTATGTAGGAAATTTATAAATACAAATAATAGCACGTAGCATAGTCTGCCAAGCCAATGTCCAGTAGTGGACTCTTTCTCTTCTTGTTGGACACCGAGTCATTCAACGACCCGATGAACCCTGGCGTCAGAGTTTTTCAACCGCCTACTGCAAGTAGCAGGCTTCTGACATGGTTGTGTAACGACCGCCATCATAGACAACAACCGGGACCGACGGCTTAACGTGCTCTGCTCATCCAAAGCACGGAACCGTCTTGCTTTTTGGACAATCAGGTGGTTCAGCCTGCAATGTCCTAACCAGACTGGGAACAATGTCATAAAGTTATAAACATCAACTTTATGAGTGACCCCACCACTAATTGAACCCGGAACCTTCTGCGTGGCAGGCAGTCATACTAACCACTGCGCCACATCGGCTGTCTCCTATAGTGGACTATTGTGCCTGTTGTTATCAATTAACCCGTAACCGAATTATTTTTAACTAGCCGTGTGACGTCACCCGGCCGCAACGGGATTAACTTCCAAAAAGCGTCCAAAAGCCGTCCCGGTATAATTGCCGGGACTTGTGACTAGGGATGGAAAAATCATCAAACTATCGACATCAATATATCGATAGTCGATGTCGATAATATACGGGGTGAAAGGGGCAGCTCTCCGAATACTGAAAGGGTGCATTCAGACCATGAAACTGAACAACTCCCCATAGAAATAAATTTCAGGAAACGTAAAATTTTTTTTAACTTCCCATTGTAAATGGAATCAAGTTGTTCAGTTTCATGGTCTGAATGCACCCTTTCAGTATTCGGAGAGCTGTCCCTTACACCCTGTATGTAAACCAGAACTCTGTTTTATCGATATATAATTTACCTATAGATTTAATTTTAAATATTTAAAAGCCATTTAGGTTGTTATCGTTAATATCATACAATTTGGTGACTGCTAGGTAGCCAGCGTACCATTTCTAGCTTATAAACTCACACTTTATTGTAGCCTTATAGATTTTTTGAGTATTAGAATTTTTCTCGCTAGTGTCATATCTAAATGTGGACATTTGTATCGTTTACCCATTTTTAGGGTTTCGTAGTCTACTAGAAACCCTTAGAAATTCGTCAAGTCTGTCTGTCTGTCTGTCTGTCTGTCTGTCTGTCTGTCTGTATGCCGCGCCCTCATAACTTCGTCAGTTTTGGAGCTATCGACATCAAATTTGGTGTGAAGTTAGATCATGTTGACCCAAATTTAGAAATGTTGAGAAAAAAATATTTTAATTGTTTTTTGGACCCCCTTCCCATACATGTGGAAGGGGGGCAAAAAAATATTTTATCACCTGTAATATTGAGTAGGGTATCGTCGGATAGGTCTTTTAAAACTAAGGGGAGGTTTCTTTGACACAAAGTCTATAAAATGTTTCTGTTTCGAAATATTGGCTTTTAAAAGGGGCGATTTTAAGCCATAATTTGTTCCAGCTGTAACTTCTAAAGTATGAAAGATATAAATTTGAAAAAAATATGGAATATAGTTCTTAATATGAAGTTACCATGAAAACTATAACGAATACTGTACCACTTAAGATTAAGGAAATATTCAAGATTTTCAATTTGCGGTTGGTAATCATACAGCTGCAAACAAACCAGCAACAAAATTAACTTTGTAACGCTGAAAGACCTGATATTTAAACGTTGACTACGAAACCCTATTTGTGAGCGTGTCTGACACGCTTTTGGCCGCTTTTTTTGTAGATTTAATGGGTTTAAGATTTACAATATCGACTCTTAAACATATCGATGTTTTTGGACGTCGATAAGTCGTTGCATCCCTACTTCTGACCCTCATAAATTCCGGGACTTATTACAATTAACATATCATCCTCGTTCCGAATATTTATCCTTTGGTATTGTCAGCGAGCGACTTCCTGAAAAGCGAATAAAGAATTCTGTTTGTGAATGTTGTAAAGGACAAAAAATAGACAAAGGAAAAAAGAAATAGATAACCTAGATAGGAAACTAATACTCGTAAATGTAGAAGAGGAAGGTTATATTAATAATTCCATTTTGCGATACACACTAGACCTAACGAAAAAGGAACTTGTAAAGTATTCAGGAAAAACATTTGCTTGATACGGTATCTGTAGTTACGTAATGACACTCAAAATAATTGTTGAAAATAATGTACCGTTAGAAAAGTGCCTACGTCTTTTACTACGCCGCTGTGTAGCTGCTACGTAACCAATTGCTACGACTTTCGTAGTAAATAATGATTCGCAGCAGCATTTGTGATTGTTTACCTTCAATGTGGCTCAGCAAAGGTGTGTTTTCAATGACATATCATCGGGTCGTTGAGTGACTTTGTGACCTATACAAATAGAGAGAATGTCATTTACCACCACTAGTCGAAATACTGAACTTTATTTGGGTATATCTGCTAAGCATCCACTATTTTTTTCTGTTTTTCTCTCAGTGCCGGCATAATGTGTCGATCGATCACGATCACCATATTCACCGGCTGCCGACTCCACTCGCGCACATTTGGGATGTAAATAGCACATACTTATCCCCACTTTTTGCCAAACATCCAAACAAATTTATTCTTGCAGCAAAAAATAGGCCCCACCGATTTGGCATCGCAAAATACCTGCGTATAGTTCAGTCGCGGAATTTTATATTGGGTGTAAGAGGAAGCTCTCTCGGTTTAAGAATACTGATAGGTTTCTTTCAGGCCACTAAACCACTTCCCATAAGAAGATATTTCAGGAGACATAAAATGATTTATGAGATCCCATACAAAATCACGATCAGCTAACTGCATTTGTTGTGGGAAGGCAACTCTTGAAATATTTTCTTATGGGACGTTGTTCAGTTTCATATTCTGTATGCACCCTATCAGTATTCGAAGAGCTGTAACGAACACCCTGTTTTTATAAATATCGGATGTCATATTCGAACGTTGTATCATTTTATCAAAAACATTATGAGATAACCTTTGCACTTGCAGTGTAGGGTACGTGGATTTGCTGGCGATATACAAAACATGTAAATTTTTGAGATAAGAACTAAGTTTTATTAATCATTTCTTGAATACTCTAACTTAAATTGTAAGACGCAGAGATCCATAATATAAACAAGAATAAGACCTTTCAAAACTGTGCCACACTATACGAAACATGTTCAAAGAAAAATAAAACCAATCTCAAAACTTTGTGTGCAACCCTCGTATCTCACGGCTATCTGACGTTTGCCTTACGCACTGTGGCATATTTTCACACACGCTTTATACCCCTTAGGATCGGTATGCAGGGTGAAATTTTACTAGTGGCCGATAGCGAAAACTCAGAACCGGCTGGTGATAAGGAACAACTTTCCCCAAGGAACATAGGTCGAAATATGAAAAACATTTGGACCTCCCATACAAAATTGGCGATCAGCTGATTTGAGTTACTATGGGACACGGCTATGGGAGGTCCAAATGTTCCTTGGGGAAAGTTATTCCTTTTCACCAGACGTTTTTCAGTTTTCGCTATTAGTCACTAGTAAAATTTCACCCTATAGTGTTAGCTGACCGAGTTATTTTTCAGTGAGATCCTTAGGCGGAAGCTCCACAGAGTAGACGTGCGACGTGAGATGTAAGATGGCATCTGCCAGTGATCGTCGGTGTCGTGTGACGTGCGACATTGCGACGCTTGAAATAGTTTCCATATAGGTAAATGTATGAAACAGAAAAAACAAAGCTACACATGTGACACAAGTGTCCTATCGATAACGGCTGACGATCGTTTGTCTGACAGATGTTATGCATGTTGTGCGAGTTTGACCCTGTCATGGGCTGCTTCCTTCAAAATATATTCAACTTTTTTACGTCATATGTCACGCAAACACTACAATAAAAATTGTAATCCAGGATATAAGGTACAAGATATGTAATTTTATCCATGAAGTTATAGAATCCAAGAAATATTATCCAAAGTGGTAGATCCAACAAATGTGGTGGGAAATGTTGGATATTAAAATACTTTTCAAAATAGCGCAGGTAGATGTCCAGACAAGACTTCCATCTTATTATATTTCATGCTATGTTATTCCAGTCAATGAGTGATTATAGAGAACGTAGAACAATCCGGCTTTATAATTCAGAAATAGATTCAGGGTCTTCTAGAAGATAAAATTGCTTCAATAGTTGTCCTTGAAAGGCCAATATTTGAGTTTATTCTTGTATTTACTTCGAAAACGGTAGATATTTTATCTCTGTGATAACCCCAAGCAAGAGTCAATAACTCGAGTATTTTTAGGATGTTTATCTTCTAGAGACTTTGAACCTATTTCTGAAATAAAAGAAGGCCGGACGACCGATCCACGCTCTCTTTAAAAGATAAGAACCATTTATAGACTGGTATATGTGTCCACTCTATCAATCTGATCTTTGCGGCGCCGTCTGGGGTGGCGGCGTGTGTGAAAGCTGCTGTTTGGGTCGTTCTCACCATCTTCCGCCCCCGACTCGTATAATCGTGATCTCGCCCGAGAGTTATGTAATTTTCTAACAAACTGTTTAGTGTTTTGATGTAGATAGCTTGTCTGATCTTTGAAGTTGGTCGTTTTGTTGTGTTATGTTGTGAGACTAGTATTTCGTGAGCGGGAGGGGTGTTCACTCAATTTGAATATAAATGTAGAGTAACAGACATTTTTCCGAGGAACGTTTCTCTGGCTGTACCATTAACATGCTTGACTGAAAATCATACTCAAATTCTGACAAGGTCAAGACTAATAAAAAAAATACTCGGTCATCTAGCTGAAAGAAAGATAAGAAACTGTCTGTTCATATCCTTCACTTTTCAAATAATCCTTTTTCAAATTTCACAGACGTCAACTTTTTTCTGAATCGTGACTTTGGGTTGGCATTATTAACAACATATATTAAAGCATCAGTTTGTCGTCGTCTATCTAACGTCATTCATCACAATTTTACCTTCTTACTCACCAGACACGCGTAAAGACGCAATTTGTTAGAATGCCATATTGCCTCCATTTAAACAGCTCATACACTACCAAACCGACCAGTCCAATTTAACATACAACGCTGGTTAGGGTGACGGGCGTCATAACATAAACTTAAAATAGCCAGCAATGTATGCCGGATCGGCAAGGTAGTTTAATAGCTCTGCTCTCCATTACACAAATGCTCGCGACATTCCCCACACACATATCTTATGCATATTTGTCTGAAATAAACAAAAAAAAGGTCTGCAATTCTACCAGATAGCTCAAGGGTTGGTAGTGATGTAACTGCTGCTTAAGACGTTTTTCACACTATTGACTATCTCGTTGGCGTAGTGGATAGTACCCCTGCCTTCTACGCCGAGTTTCGTGGGTTCGATTTCCACCGACTCAAATATTTGAAAAGTCAATTTTCAAATATTTGTGTTTAGTGTGGGTGTTTTCTATGTATTATATGCATATATTTACAAATTTATTTATTTATTGTGAAGAAGAGGGAAAATTTCTTTTTCTTTTTGAATCCCCATGTAGGTACATCATATTTTGATGGTTAAATTTACGCTAGACCGGTAAACTTACTTTGATAGTTAGGGAGCTAACAGTATCCCAGGTGGCTACATATTGGTCAAAAGAAATTTAGTTACGTCTTCGAATCACAAAGAAGAAGTACCCAGGTAGCATGTTAAAACCACTCAGGAAGAATCTAGCCTTCACATGATCTTTTTATCATATCCATTGGCAGTGTTCGTAAGGTAGATGATCACCTTACGTTTCAGCTTCCATTTCCGACTGCCAACCCTATTAGTAACAATGTTGCCAGGCACCTATTTCCTCCCTTTTTATTCCATAATGCGTGTTTATCTCGTTATGCCCCGTGATTCGTGACGCCAGATAAAACAGAAGGAGGTCGGTGTACTTTCAGGATGATTTTAATATGGGTATAACTTTTTTCCGGACGGTTTTGTGGGATTTGCCTTGTCACATTTTGTATGTTTTGCTTGCTAACTCCTTGCTAACAGTTTTATTATCTTGATTCTCTTATCATGTTTGTATACTACCTTCTTTCAGGTATTTAACTTTTATTTGACTTTACTTATCTTTCAGTCATCTCTATCTGCCGTCAAACCTTCGTTTACACCTTTTTCATTCACATTAGCTTATACAAAATTATTCAAAAACTTTTAGGCCTTCCTCCCTTTTGAAGTATCTTAATATAAATAATTTAATAATAATTACTGGTCTTTGCCTTCGATTGTCTATGTCTCTCTAAACTTTTTAGCATTGTATTAATTTTATTTTAATCAGTTATACTCTTCATTTTATTGTTTATTAATTTATAACTTATAAATACATTAATGTGGACATCAAAGAACATAATAAGTACCTTGTCTTAATAGTGAAAAATAATTAAGGTAGAGCCAGGAGCCTTCTTAATGAAATTCTCATTGTTTTTATCTATCATTGATTCAAAGTTCGCAAATTAACTTTATTTTGTTATTTGTGTACGCAGCTGTTCTGATGTTCTACATAATTTGCTCCCTGTAGCCTTACAGCTTTCCTAGAACTTCAATCTTTATGCTACAACTTCAATATTAATCCATAACAAATCATTCGCATGATTTTTCTGTAACTTTGTTACCTAATATCAAGATGTTTCGGACATAATCTTAGTGTATATTATAAAAACATGGGTGTGTTTAAGTATAATTATGTGCGTGAGATGGGATTGTTACTTTTTCATGCTTAGTTAACTTTAAAAACATAACATTGTTTTGTAATTTTTTGACTTTCATAAACTGTCAAAAATTATATATTATTTTAAATTAGTAGGCATAGGCACTATCATATTTACAAGAAAAGGATTTATACTTTACAATTAAATCTAAATAGAAACAATAAAACTAAAATCTAAAACTTAACCTAAGACCTAATCAAAAAGCCCGCCCCGCAGCGTACCCGGCTCAAAGGTGCCCATTATTCCAGCAGCGTTGCCGCGCTGGATGGCAATTTTGTAATTGTTAATGCTAAAACAATGCCTGATAAATAAAAATTGTAGGTCAATAGGTCATCCTGTTAGTTATCAATAAAAAACAACTGAACGGACACATTGTCGATAAAAAGTGATAAACACAAAACAGATTATTGCAATACAAACATAAAACTGATCAAGACTACTTTTTTCACCAAGACTTTATTTTTGCCGTCTTCTTACTAGGAAACATCATTCACATTGCTCAAAATAAATGAAATTGCTCCAGAATATTTTTCTCGAAGTGCTTTCCTTAACTCTCTTGTGGTTACATTTTCCTGCATCTTCGAAATTGGTGAGCGTAAGAACTCTCGGGAAACCGGACCCAATCTAGAATATTCCAATGTGGTCCAAGATTATAACGCGGTTATTACAAAAAAACAAAACCGCATCAAGATAATGTTTCAATTATTTCTCCATACAATTTGACGTTGTCAAAGGACGCAAAACCACGTGTAACTTTATGTAATAATACGGTAAACACAAATTAGGGAAACGGCGCGCAGGGCGCCAATACATAACAAGTGACAATCGCAAAAATACGAAATAAGGCCCAGTAAATGTTCTGTAAACTCTCTATTTTGTGCCTTAAGACGTGTCTAAATAAATCCGGGTAGGTGCATATCTTGTGCATAGGTATTACCTACCTTTTAGGAAAGGTACATAGTTAAGTACTTAGTTCAGAATTTCGGATAGTTTAAATATGACGTTAAAATTCACCCAATTTTATTTCTCATTTGTAAAGTCCATTTGCTACTGAACTGAACTTAACGTAGAATATTTTGAGTATCAATAGGTGAGTAGACTCTTCGTAAGTGAAAACAAGACAGAAGCCAAATCGATAGCACACTGGATCTCTCACGCCCCAAACAAACAACCTGCCTGAAGTGTACCAAACTAATAATATTAGTTCGAACAATAAAATTGTCTACGTGCACTATAGAGCGCCCCAAATGTAGGAAGCAGCAAAATAAGGAATTATGGTCCCAATTGCGCGCCCCAGGCGGCCGGTCGCAAGAATGATTCGGTTCGGCCCTTCGAGGGCTAGGAGTAGTTTATGGTGCGTCTCTAAGGTAACTTTAAAAGCTCCTAGAAATAACGTGCTATAGAACAAAGGGCGTTTATTGGCTTCGATGAAATAAGAATGAATCACGCAGTATATGGACAAGAAATAAAACTGAATATTAAAAAGAAAATAATATGTAGATAACTCAATCAATATTCAATCTTTGAGTAAAAAAAACCGGCCAAGAGCGTGTCAGACACGCCCACAAATAGGGTTTCGTAGTCAACGTTTAAATATCAGGTTTTTCAGCATTACAAACATAATTTTGTTGCTGGTTTGTTAGCAGCAGTATGATGACCAACCGCAAATAGAAAAACTCATTTTTTTCTGAAACCTTTAAGGGTACGAAATCCGTTATAGTTTTCATTGTAACTTCAGAATGTAAGCTATATTCCATATTTATTTCAAATTTTTAGCGTTTATACTTAAGAAGTTACAGCTGGAACAAATTATGGGCCAAAAACGCCCTTTTTAAAAGCAAATATCTCGTGACAGAAACATTTTAGTGACTTTGTTTCAAAGAAACCTCACCTTAGTTTTAAAAGACCTATTCAACGATACCCTACTCAATATAACAGAAGAAAAAAAAAATTTTTGCCCCCCTTTCACTTGTATGGGAGGGGGTCCAAAAAACATTAAAAATGTTTTTTTCTTAACATTTTTATATTTGGGTCAACACGATCTATCTTCTCACCAAATTTCATGTCGATAGCTCTAAAACTGACGAAGATATGAGGGCGCGGCATACAGACAGACAGACAGACAGACAGACAGACAGACAGACAGACAGACATGACGAAACTATAAGGGTTTCTAGTAGACTACGAAACCCTAAAAATATTCTACCTAAAAACTTATTTTATCCAGTTTAGATTCCTTCCAAAAGACTACACGTTTAGAATACAAATAGTCTACTTTCTTGTTCGTCATTCTAGCTGCAAGCAAACGAGATCACGAGCGATGAGCTAGTCTTATCTAAATTAAACTTAGCTGTTTGATTCTGAGCGTCGCGCTTCGTATCAACTCTCCATAAACTAAACGAAGTAAAACCCAACTCGTTAAATAAGTGTCCAACTTTAAGACTGGCCACTTCTGCTCAAATGGCGTCATAGAGAAAAAAAACAAACTACAGTACTCCTGTATTCAAACGAACAACAAACTATCCAATCCACGTACAGAGCGTAAAAACTTACCTGCACCGGCAATATTAAACGTCACGTCTTCGAGAAAGTGGGGGGTGGAAAAGGGGTAAAAAAGAGGCAAACTTTCGTGTTCCCCGGATAAAATATTCACCGGGAACATATTACGGACTCCCCGAGCGATCCTGGCTGAAATTAAACAAGTTATGGAAGTTCAAAGAATGAGGTGAGACGGTTGTTCTGTCAGCAGCTTGTGTAATTTGATATAAATTGTTCCCTGCGGAACAGTTATGACGTATACACGAGGTATGGAGGAGGTATTATGTCTCGTAAGACGCTCGAAAGTTAGATTGTGAGAAATTGGGAAAGTGGTTCTCTTAGCTACTCATTTTTGTGGCATCTTCCTAGCAAAGTGCAGTTTCATAACGATTCCTTGTATACAGGGAGTAACAAAAAGTGTATTACAAGCCGAAACAAGGTGAAGGTACTCATGAAACTGAACATGGGTCGGAATATGAAAAAAAAAATTGGACTTCCCATACAAAATCGCCGATCAGCTGACTGATTTACTATAGGTCCATTTTTTTCCATATTTCGACCCATGTTCCATGGGGAAAGTTGTTCAGTTTCAAGAGTTCTTTCACCTCCTTTCGGCTTGTAAAACCCTTTTTGTTACTCCCGGCATATTATCTAATGTCACATTTATTTCATGTAACATCCACGTGACATCTTTTATAAAGAGTGACAATCGATACGCATATCAAACGACGAAGCTAATGTAATTTTCGAACTGAATATGAAGTCAAAGATCTTCCACGCGGTGGCTCCCACTCTTAGATAAGTGTAGCAAACGCTACCCAGCTCGGTGCCCGTTCACAAATACATTTAAACATCTCCAAAGAACCGAAGCAAACAATCACTTTATTTATCTGTTTTGTCCATCGGTCACAATCGGCGGCCAGTCGTATCTCACTCCGCCCAGTCGGGAGTTCTCTACTCGGCAGGTCAACTGTTAGATGCAGAGGGCACGCCAACCTGATACGGGTCACGGTAGGGATGTGACCGAAAGTTACGATTAGATAAGAAAAAAATGATGTTCTGATCGTTTACATATTTTTGTCCGACTGCCTCAGAAGGAGGGTTATGTTTTTATAAAGAGTTACAACCAATACGCAATCAAACAACAAAAAAATTGTTAAAAACGATATTACAACCTAGTTACGTTCAAATTGAATATGAAATCGAAGATCTTCCACAGTGTTGCTCCCACTCTTACTGCCCAAGTTACCCAGCTCAGTGCCCGTTCACGAAATACATTTAAACATCTCCAAAGAACCGACACAAATAATCACTTTATCTATCTGTTTCGTCCATCGGTCACAATCGGGGGCCAGTCGTATCTCACTCCGCCCAGTCGGGAGTACTCTACTCGGCAGGTCAACTGTTAGATGCAGAGGGCACGCCAACCTGATACGGGTCACGGTAGGGATGTGACCGAAAGTTACGAGTAGATAAGAAAAAAATTACGTCTTGATCATTTACATATTTTTTTCCCGACTGCCTCAGAAGGAGGGTTATGTTTTTCTAAAGAGTTACAACCAATACGCAATCAAACAACGCAAAATTGTTAAAAAAGATGTGACAACCCAGTTACGTTCAAATTGAATATGAAATCAAAGATCTTCCACGCGGTTGCTCCCACTTTTATTGCCAAAGTTTCCCAACTCAGTGCCCGTTCACGAAATACATTTTAACATCTCCAAAGAACCAAAACAATCAGTTTATTTATCTGTTTCGTCCATCGGTCACAATCGGCGGCCAGTCGTATCTCACTCCGCCCAGTACTCTACTCTACTCGGCAGGTCAACTGTTAGATGCAGAGGGCACGCCAATCTGATACGGGTCACGGTAAGGATGTGACCGAAAGTTACGAGTAGATGAGAAAAAAATTACGTTCTGATGATATACATATTTTTACCCGACTGCCTCAGAAGGAGGGTTATGTTTGTATAAAGAGTTACAACCAATACGCAATCAAACAACGCAAAATTGTTAAAAAAGATATGGCAACCCAGTTACGTTCAAATTGATTATGAAATCAAAGATCTTCCACGCGGTTGCTCCCACTCTTAAATAAATATTGCAACAGCGACCCAGCTCAGTGCCCGTTCACGAAATATATTTATACATCTCCAAAGAACCGATACAAACAATCACTTTATTTATCTGTTTCGTCCATCGGTCACAATCGGCGGCCAGTCGTATCTCACTCCGCCCAGTCGGGAGTACTCTACTCGGCAGGTCAACTGTTAGATGCAGAGGGCACGCCAACCTGATACGGGTCACGGTAGGGATGTGACGAGTAAATGAGAAAATAATTACGTTCTGATGATTTACATATTTTTTTAAGTCATTGGTCAATCTGGTCGGAGGGCGTTCAACGCTACGCTTGCCGACTCTAAAGTCCAATGGCGGCTGATAGAAACTAGATGACGAAAACGGAAGATCGTTCTTTGTGGCGTACTTTGGGGACGCCTATATCCAGTGGATTGCTATAGGCTGATGTGATGTTATGTGTCTATTTAAAAAAATTAAAGGTATTATGATTATGTGTATTTGAAATGGTTCACGAAAAACAAGTGAAATTAATATTAAACGAGTTACCAAAGAATAGAGACAATTACTAGTATGAAACGCTGGGTATGGAAATCGAATTAGGTTAGGTTTAAACCATAAACGAAACCTTTAATATACCCATTCTGTACAAAGATCTTGTGTCGATTATTCTAAGAATCGAATATTTATTCACATCCCTAGTTCACGGGGGCCACACGATCCTGACACAACTCCCAAATATTGGATTAGCTACGACTGATTGATAGAACCTTTTTGGTGAATGTCCCCGTAAAAAGTTCAGTAAGGTGAAGCAGCTTTAGTGATACCCTCGAGTGCTTACTTGCTATATCTACATGCATGCTCAGTTGCCAGTGGTCATGCTATGGCAATGGTATGATGGATGAGCGAAATTGACTGAACAGTGAATCAGTTTGTGCCTTGTGGTGGTTTAGAATAGCATGACCCCATTTCTGTGTCGTAAAAGGATGAATCCCAGGAAAGGGCAGCGATGTTCCCTGCGCGTTGTGATTGTTGAACTTGAAGAATTGGAGTCTACCATGGAACATTAATTTTAATTGACTGAATTTTAAGTTGTTTTGAATTCGCAGTTGTGCGGTGATTGAAATTCGTGCGCAGTGTGGTTCGACTTTTAGTGAAAAGTTTAATTAAACAAACAGATGCCAAAAACATGCTTGTGCGTACTGCAAAGCCATGAATAATTTTTTTACGTACCTTATTAGATTCAAACTTAGATTTTTTAATGTCCATCAGAGATTTCATTTGATTTATTATGGGAAATTACAATTAAACATAGGTATTGTTACAACTGACTGATTATATCCCAATGTAAAAAATAAATTAAGTATAAAAGCGCTTTGTTTGTATTGAATCTGAATACTTTAATTTGGATCACCAGGAAGGTACAGCTTTATAATGGCATGCGTGGGTGGATTGCGTAGGTGTGTCAGATTCATACGTAGATATCTACCTACCTATTTATTACCTACTACCCGAATTCACACTTGCCTAACCCTGCAGCTATCTCACCCAATTTATCTGCGAGCACGATAAAGTAAAATACACGTCAAAATTGAGTTTACGTCTAAAAACCAATTTGGATTATCTGATTTCCGAGTTTATATACAAAATGGCATTTTTTGTGCGACGTGAGACTGTTTATTTATTTTGTTCGGTGTTAACACTGTGGTAAATCTCTTTCGCGGTTTTGGGGATCCGTTTGAAGTACTCTCTGAAAAGATATGCAAATAAATATTTTGACTTTGACTTGACTTGACTTGACTATGAAAATACCTGCAACATACAGAGCAGTATACCTAGTGTAGTTTTTTAAAATCATAATAACGTAAGACAAACCGACGAAATATGAATCGCCTCAGGTATAGTAACCATTTTTGGAAAGCACAGGACCGACATAGATATTGAATAAAAAAATGAGCCCTGTTACTCACTAATCAGATGTGGGCTGCTGAGATGAGAGTATTTACAAAAATCAAAAGTTTGTTTAACAGAATGTTGTGACAAGCTTATTATAAGGTTCATATACTAAACTAAACTGAAATCAACCATCTAAACTCGCTGCATCAGGATTACCTGCTACGTAAAAGATGGGCCGAGATTTTGTTTTGGCAACACGACCAGCGCAGACTGCGGCACGCGAGAAAAACACGCCTTGGATCAAAAGCTCGAGCTTTGTCAGAACTTTTGATAGAGTTTTTGAATGAAATTGAAAATTTATTGGCTCACTAACGGTGCGGCGCGCGCCGTACATCACAATGGAGCGCAGAAAAACTGTAGAAAAACTCGTTGCTTTTGTTTCGAACCCCTAAACTTTGTGGAGCGTTCAATGGTGGTATTTAAGTTTGAAATATTTTGTGGCTTTTTCCAATGGGTCAGTTATTTTTTAATAGCTTTCATGGGTTAGAAATAACAAGACACTATAACTACACTATACTTACTATACGTTTCGTACGTACATTTGGTTTTTGGTTTTATGAAAGCTTGTACCTAATTCGCATTTGTTTATGTACTTAGCTCACTAAATAAAAGAAAAATGCTAATTGATACGAGAATATTCCATCATTATCATCAATGCAAAGTTTTATCAACATAATTTGATGTATCTGCCACGGATCAAGACGCAAAGTATTTCGCATCTCATCATCAGGAGCATATTAGTAAAAAAAGCCGCGTATAATGTACAAAAGTACATTATCAAATTAAAAAAAAACTTGTTTCGAAACCCTAAACTTTGTGGAGCGTTCCAATGGTGGTATTTAAGTTTGAAATATTTTGTGGCTTTTTCCAATCGGTCACTTATTTTTTAATAGCGTTCATGGGTTAGAAATAAATAGACACTATAACTAATCTATACTTACTATAAGTTTCGTACATCCATTTGGTTTTTGGCTTTATGAAAGCTTGTTCCTAATTCGCATTTGTTTATGTACTTAGCTCCCTAAATAAAAGATAAATACTAATTGATACGAGAATATTCCATCATCATCATCAATGTAAAGTTTTATCAATATAACTTGATGCGTATATGCCACGGATCAAGACGCAAAGTATTTCGCATATCATCATCAGGAGCACAGTAGTAAAAAAAACCCGCCTACATATAAAAGTACATTATCAAATATAAGAAAAACTTTCTTCCCTTATAAAAGGTAAGACGTAAGATTAAAATCGTAATCGGATTTTTCTCCACTCCCGGTCTATTAGGCGATGCCTTTGTAAAAGGAAATCTTATATGTTCCTGAAGCCGTGTTCTCAGAGGGTTCTAAATCTTTTGGATTATTGTATGGGATTTGGTTAATTAGGTAAAATGTCATGACCCACATGAAAAAAAAAATACAGGTTGACTTTTGTAAAAGTATTTTCTCTTTAACATTATGATTGCTATCTAAATATGATCTCTCTCTCTTCGTGTGGGACACCTAGTCGTTCAACGACCCGATGAACCCTGGTGTCAGAGTTTTTTCAACCGGCTACTGCAAGTAGCAGGCCTCTGACATGGTTGTGTAACGACCGCCATTATAGACAGCAACCGGGACCGACGGCTTAACGTGCCCGACCGAAGCACGGAACCATCTTGCTTTTCGGACAATCAGGTGGTTCAGCCTGCAATGTCCTAACTAGACTGGGAACAAAGTCACAAAGTGATAAATATCAACTTTGTGAGAGACCATACCGGGAATTGAACCCGGAACCTTCTGCGTGGCAGGCAGTTATATTAACCACTGCATCACATCGGCTGTCAGACAGTCGGCGACAGTCGTCAAACAACCTTTTTAGAGGCCTGCTATTGTAGTAGGCGGTTGTAAAACTCTGACTTCAAGGTTCAACTGGTCGTTGGACGGCTCGGTGTCTCACGTGAAGAGAAAAAGAGTGACGGCGCGTTTTATGGTTACAAATTGGGTGGCACTATTCTAAGCCAGTACTTTACGGCTATGCCCATATTATACGGGGTGTTAGGGACGGTGTAACGAAAACTTTGTAGGCGTGCTCAGACCATGAAACTGAACAACTTTTACTATGGAGCCAATGGTGGGATACGAAAAAAAAAATCCGACCTCCCATACAAAGTCAGTCAGCTGATCGTGAATTTTGTATGGGAGGCCGGATTTTTTTTTTTTGCAGTAAAAGTTGTTCAGTTTGATGGTCTGACCATGTTTGCAAAGTTTTCGGTACACCGTCCCTAACACCCTGTATAATATGTGACCGTCCAGTAAGTCCGCGGAACAAACTTTATCTACCAGTTGGCCAGATCGGCTGGATTTGTGTCTTTATCAGAGATTTATTGTTTACCCACTACACTTAATAGGATCTGGAGTTGCTTTCTGTTTCCTTGTTCTGTTTTAGTGGGATGAGATGGCCAATAGAAAACTTGTTTTGTTCGAGCTCGGTTGGATTTCACCTGCGTAATCAGTAGCATTTTGAGTACTAGTTAGTATATTTAATTAATAAAATTGCTCGTAGGAACTAATAAAACCTATTGGTTTGTGTCGGTCGGGCGCGCTTTTCCGAGTTCGCGAATTTGACATCAAAGGATTTACATGCAAGTTGTCATATTTTGAATTTCAGCTGAAGTGTATCATGGAATGCAAAGAACATTACTGGCGTAATTGCACCGAATCACGACGCGTAATTTCGGTCGTAGTGTGGCTACACATTTAAATCTATAAAATGTTGCTGAACCTAAGTTCAGATGAAATCTATTTTTTATAGTAAAATAATATCGTATCGAATTTATTACGTCTATAGTAATCATTGAACCCTTTGTTAAAGAATTACCCGACTGCCTCAGAAGGAGGGTTATGTTTTCGTATGTATGTATGTATGTATGTATATATGTATGTGTGTGGACAAGAAAATTCTTTTTCACGGGCTACAGCCCAAACGGATAGTCGGATTTTGACATATGAGGTGTCGTTAGATTCGTCTCAGCAGCGCAAGCGACACTGGCTATATAAAAAAATATAGATTGAAGATGGCAGATTTTTACAGCAAAATGCTACTTGATAATTACCACAGTCGGGTTTTTTGTCTTTTAACACATCTACTTGTTTCATAATTTAAGAACACGCCTGTTTTTGTGGAAAAACAATTTTTCTAAACAAAACATAGCCTATGACAATCTCTTCTCACAAAATTTCCAGGTTTAAAGAAACGCACATACATACATACATGAACCCTAAAAACATTACACTCCTTTTTTTGTGGGCAGTCGTGTAAAATTAAAAAAGAAAAAGCTACGCCACTTCCTCAATTTGTGGTGCACAGTTTACAAACCGTTAGTGTGCTATAGCTGTAGCTATAAAGTTACATCGAGATCGAGACATAAACTTCTTTGAACGCGTCTAAATAATTCAGAGTTCTTTCTTCCAAGTCGGCTTTCCGTAACTGTCCTACTCGTAGTTCCGACTAAGGACAGTTTTTAAACCGTTCAAGTAACTGGCATAAATAGACAAGTCTTTTACCTTTTTCAAGTCTCTCTTATTGACAGTTTACAAAGAAAAATACTTAACAATTAGATGTCACTTTTTATTTTGTATTTTTATTTATGACGGTAAACTTTAAGATATGTTACAGATGCTACTTTTTTGATATTGAAATAAGTAATAGTCACGAAAAATCAAACCATAAAACTTTCTTTTGGCTGTAGTCGTGTTAACAGTGATTTGACTATGAATGTGGTTGCTTACACAAAATCAAATCACAGTTTTTTATGTGGTTTCGAAAGCTTAACCATCTAACAGATTTACAAATACTTGTGTGTTATTAACTATTCTAAAAAAGTTAAACATATTTTAGCCTCCTGAGTCCCTGCGTCCTATACAAAGAACAAATTCCTGTACTGTGTTAAGTCCTGACGCTTTTGCAAACTTACATCATGCTAGTCTGTAATTTTTTAAATATAGGAAAACTTAAACAAAAAATATAACATTTTACCTTTGATTATGTTTTTACACAAAATGAATAATCAAAACTATTAAATAATAATGTGTTAGTAATTTGAAAAATAATTGTAATTAGTGCTCAAAAAAAATTACTCTCTCTTAATTTGTTCTATATAAAGTACACTAGGCCTTAATGACTACATTCTATTAGAAAGCTCAGGACTCAGGAGGTTAGAAACATGTTTAAAAGTTATTCTATTACAAAAAATGTTAGATCAGGTTTTAATTCTGAACCGATTATGAGTCAATTCGATTTTAGGTTAGCGCATATTGGTGATACAGTAGTGAAAAACAAATAAATTAATAACAAATTCAACTTCCATTGCCTTATTGGAAATCGACGCAATCAGCTAGACTATTTAGACGTAAAATTATAGTTCTCTCTCTGTCGTTAGTTCATTTAGGAATCACTGGCGACTTTGAAAGGACGCAGTGTGAATGGAAAGTAGGGGATAGGAAATTACGACTTCATTTGCCTAGGGATGCAACGTTTTACGACAATTTACTAGGGTTATGAAAAAATTAAAACTGAATAAGTGGTGCCGGCTTAGAATAGCATCGCCCCATAGCTCTCCTGTAAAAGTCGTTAGAAGCGACTAAGGGATTTGTGAGCTGATGTATTGTTTTTTAGTCGAGAGGCTGACAGCATGTCTCTATGGTAATACACAGTCTTCTGAATAACTCTCAAACTATTATTAGACGTCGCGTGAATGACCGTTCTTTACAGCCGTTTACGCTCTGGCCGCCAAGCAAGGGAAATAGGCGTGATACACGTATGATCAAAAATTGCAGTGCCCTTAATTGAAATGAGAAATTAAAAATAATATTGCTTCTACATACTTGCTACGACATAAATACCTAAGTACCTGCTTTTAAATGGCACTATTTTCATCGCGCGTCGCATTGAGATCGATATTTTCTCAAATGGCCAAACACTTAACAAAGTGAAATAGCATTCAAAACCTCTAGATGGACTTTTGTCATCAACCTGTATATATCTTTTTGCATCAGATTTTTTTTGTTAATATTTGATGGCTACAGAAGAAAAATGTACCTTTCGCAAAGGCCCAAACACATATCAAGGCTTCAATACATATCAAGTAGAAAAGAATACCTTTCAGGCAACTTTCAATTTCAAACCCTTACAGAAACCAGCAGGCACTTTTATATTTGTCCAGCAATTAAAAGCAGCAATTGCTGGCAACCCTGCCGCCCATTCCAAGTGTATAATTAAGAAAATTACAGATGGCAACTAAAACAAAACCCAGCTGTAATGGCGTACGGTGAAAAGGTCCATTTTATATTTATACCATTCAGGTTATACCGACTGCCGCTTTTACCCGATTGCGCAAAAGTGTTGAGAAGAGTTTGGGATCTAGGTGTAGATGATGTTAAGGTTTTTGCTGGTTTATTTACGTGCGTATGTATTATTTACGTGCGTATGTAGATACACATACGCCTGTATTTTTTTCGGTACCTTAAATTTAAGTTTGGTGGTCAGGTAAAATCAATGGAATAAAATATCTAATATTACATAAATGGAAACACAAAATAAAATAAAAGTATAACGGTAAAATAAATGGTGTCATAGGAAAATTTATAAATATGAATTCCTTCATGTTATTTAAGTATAACAACAGAATTACGCTAGGTTTTCTGGACCCAATTTTACTTTTGTAGTCGGGTCGTACTTTTTTGCTTTTGAGTTTTCCTTAATAGATATAAAATGAAGTTCTGTTAATGAAGCAGTTTTGAGACTTAATACTTTTGAGGGCTGAATGGTCTCGTGTGGCGATTTTAATGAAATAGTCTTTAAAGCGAGTTTCTAAAGAAATTGCAATGGGTTTAACGTTTCATCACGTAAATAGATTCTATAAGTAATATAGCAAAATAAACGTACATCAAAGGCATATTACTAACAAAATTGCAAGAGTAAGGTTTTCGCACACACCATATGGTAACTCGAATTTTTGTTGAATTTTTAATAGATAAGTGAAAAAATATAATGTATAAAGAACTTGTAAAAAGACTCGCCGTAGGTCGTAAAACAGCCCGACGTTACCGCACCAAATTTCGGTTGGCACAAATTGCCATTTGCATGATGTCTGTCACAAAATTCGCCTAAGATACCAACTAAACCATTTCTAAAACAAAATTTCAAATAGGTATCACTTCTTTTATTATTTCACCATCCCACAATCCGCCCACATAATGCTATCCTTTCATATTCAATTTTGGTCAAGTCAATGAACACCCACTAAAAATTATTATTATTTCACCGAAGAGTTTTCAGAAACTTCTGAAGTTCTGGAACTTCTCAAGCCCGCGGTCAAACTACCTAATAAATTTTTCTTTGGTCAAGTCGCCCCAGAGATTACCATATCGGGGCAGCTGCTCCAAACAAATATTGAAATCCCAAGTTAAAATGGAATTTTGATTTGATTTCTTTTGCGCGTATTATAATTTCAAATTAGTGGCAGATGAAAAATCCGGATCGGTCCATCAAAGTTTCGGACTTTTTCGCCGAGCGTGGGAAGACTAAGTAGATAAGGCTGCACATAGACCGGACGACTTTTATCGCCGAGGCAAGTTTTTAAAACTGCAACACGACTTGAACCAGTTTTCGTATATCAATTTTTTTAAATAAGATTGGCCCGCATTTGTCTGCTATCTCACCTGTTTGTAAGAGATGTGATGATGCAGACGATGTTGGAACATACTTGTTAGGTATGCCTATTTACTATTGCCTTGAAGAGACCTAAGTTACAATGTTCCATATTTGCTTTGGCTACTGCATTTTATGCGTTTTCTTATGTTGTCATGTGGGACAGTGGGAGGTCAAGTCGACAAACGACCCTATGAACGATGCTGTTTTAGTTTCAGTTAGTTATTTTATTATTTGTACACTTATACCAGAACAGACGAAGAACTGATAATGATTTACTTTCAACGGTTATCCACATGTGACTGATACGAAAAATCAGGCTAGGCTTAATGGTATAATTCTCTCCAAAGTACAAAATTAACTTGAAAAAGACGCCTATCATAAAATACATTATATTATCATTTGGGTAATACTGATCATATTTTACTTAAAGCGAAATTCTTTCCAGTCATTAAATTACGTTTTTCTTTATTAATACGGTTCAAATCGGACCGTGTGTTTCAGGCTTTATAAAGTCAGGAACGTGTTCGAGTCTTTTAAGTTGAAACTGACTTTTAATGTGGGGAACTTGATAGCTTAATGCTTCGTACATAGACTTAGTAATATTTCTCGTTCGATTCGTTAAAGTTGATAAAAAAGTAGTACAAGCGGTTTAAAAACTTTGACTTCAGGGTTCATCGGGTCGTTTGGCGACTTTATGTCCTACGCGAAAGAAGGAAGAAAAGAATTTCTTACCGATTTTTTGAGATACGAGTCACGATTTAGTCATGGTCATAATATCAACTACACATAGAGTAACAAGGTTAAGGGAATAATAGATAGTATTGGTTTTCAGTACATTTTATTGGGATTTAAATGCACTCACAGTACTTTATTATTTTATAAATGAAAATATAAAAATCTCTAAAACAGAAAAAACAAGATGTCTTTAGATCGTTGCTTCGAGAAGAGCTCAAAGATATTAAAATTTGGCAGGCATCAATCGCAGTGGCAAAGCGGTAGAACGGTAGCCCACGTGACCCGGGTTCAATCCACGTTAAATATTTATTTTCCCATTTTCTTATTTTCTATTATTAACCATTTATTTCACACAAGAAACATTACAAGAGACATATACAAAGAAAGACGACACAACAGGACAGCTTATTTCTACTAAGAAGTTTCTTCCAGCTTACAAAGGAAACTTGCAAGATAGACAGATTGGGCATGCACATAATACTTACTTAAATTCAAATTAACTATAATATATACCTACTAACGAAATACCTACATACTTATACATAAAATAACTATATTTTTCATGACATATTATTAAGATAATCCAAAGTGATTTTTCCTGTGATAGGTCTGATACCAACATGGCAGCAAATCTTCTATCAATGTTATCTTAACAGTATGATCACATGGTTCCATTTCATATAGATACTGTAATGTTTACCTATTTATACTATGAAGAGCGGGACCTCCTGCCACAGGCATCTTGTATGCTTACTAGGTAGGCCCCGGCCTTAAGTTAAGATACACTATGTGTTAACGAAATAAACAATTTTTATTTATTTTTATTTTATTTTATTTTTTACATGGTTAATCTACTTAGTAACTGAGAGCCCGACAAATTACGATACTCAATTAAACTATCTTCAAAATCTCATTAAATCCAGGAACAATTAAGATTTGCAAAGTTCCTGATTTAGCGAAACTCAGAGACTCAGACAGTTTGATTGAACTTTGAAAATACTCATGGTCATTACATCGTTATGAAGTAAGTTTTAAATTATAATAATATACTACTAACTAACTAGAATTAAAAATTTGATTTTGGCATGACACTGGCACCATAGTTCATAGAATTGTTGGACGACGACTCGAAAAAAACACGAAGGTATTACTTTTTTTCTTATCTTGTAAAGAGATAAGCCTCTACGATTAAATTTTTTTTAACGATTTTCATAATATACCTGGTAGGTGGCTTTTCGGTTTACATAAACCATCTTGTGATTGCCAAGCAGTACCTATATCTGAAAACCTCTTCGAAGTTCAGGTTAGCTAGTAACACTGCAATCTAAGTAAACACCACCCAAAAACAGCCACAGCCGTCCACTGCTGGACATGGGCCTCCCCTTATCGGGGCTATGCCATTGGTACTCACCATGCTTGGCAAGCGGATAATTGAGCGCAGTGCAAGGTGTTACATTTATAGGAAACGCTTATGTCCATTTACTGGATGATTATCTCTTAGCCACTTTACGATACCCACAGGTAGAATTGGGGTGTTGCTATTCTAAGCGGCATCATACTGCAAATAAACACATAAATTGATTATGTATTATCAATGGGTTGACGATTCTCGGCTTCGTTTCCTAAACGTAAGAAAATCAGGCAGATACAACTTTTAATTTACCTACCTGATCGCACAGGAAGAGCTTTTTTCGCGTAGTCACGGAATTTGAGTGACAACCTTGATGCGTCGTCCGGGGCAAGGCAGACAAAGTCCATCACCCGACCATCCGGGTGACGTGGAACATAAAAGTTACACCGCAGAATTATATAAAAGGGGTGCCAGATCGTTTCGGTGCACTCTTAACATTGGAATGTTCCTAAATACACCTTCTGGAAAATAATAAGGAAAACGTAATAGTAGGTGTATTTTACTGCAGGTATAATAAGAGTATGAGAACGATAATAAAACTACATGCAAATACTCTGTTCACGATTACGATCTAATACCAATATTGTCATTTGTGCCTTACACTTATGGTACCCTTATTTTCCAAGCGTCGCGGCGTCGCGGCGGCGTCGTTGTCGCTGTCAAATGACTGGTTTGTATGGGGAACCAGAAAAACCACGCGTCAGCGTCAACGACGCCGCCGTGTCGCCGTCACGTTGACAGCGCGCTGAGAAGCTCAGGGTTTGTATGGGATGCGGTCGGGTTTTGATACAAGACCGCAGCGGTCGGGTTTTGATACAAGACCGCAGCGACATTGGCGCCATCAAATTTTGACGGCGTCGTTGTCGCGACGCTTGGATTTTAAGGGTACCATTACGTGCAAAAACAAGGTGATAGTTGTCATTTGTCTCTTTTACTCACATGCAATAACGCGTTTGAGAAGTTATGTATCTAGAGGTAGTTATTGCAGTCAGTTATTGTAAATAAGGTATAGGAGTTGGAATGCATCGCACGGAATTCCAAATTCTTTGAGATGTGACTTCACTATTCGCGTGAAAAATCTGTGATGATTATCATAAGTTATGCGTAAGTGTTAAGTATACTTACCTTATTTACGTACAATGTTCCGCTGTCTTTCAAAATAAGGGGCTGACATCGATTGACCTAATAAAACGAAATAACCAGCCAACTTTGACAGACAGAAATATTTCATCATCATAACCCCTTTACGAGAGTTTGTGTCGTTTGAGAAACAATTTCTTGAGACGAGTGAAATGGCCAATTTGTTCAAAATTCGTCTCCTAACTAGCAGAGGCAAGTTCTCGACGAAAACTCGGGAGAATATCTAACGAATCTTGGTGAAGTTTTTGTTGGTAAATCAGTCGACAGATATTTTTCTATTTTGACGATATGTTTAGACTTTAAAATTTGTTTTTATTGAGAAGCAATTCTGGGACCTTAATGTGGTGGCAAACTTTTGCGTACTTTTTGATCTTAGGAAACTTATGCGTAGAAGCCCATGGCAGAATAGAACTGGTTCAAAGAGAATAGAGTAATGATCAGGCTAGCTTAGACCTAATGTAATACTATTTTTATGATTACACTGTGAGTAAGCTCACATTTCGTCATAAAATATTCTGTTTTGAATATAATATTAACTACAAGTCCCATTTTTAGTGTTTTCTTCACTCCGGTACTTCAAAATAATAATATCACAACTCAGAAGAACCGGCACTACTAACTGTCCTAATTGGAAATGTTACGGTTGCCTAGAAACTTGAAGTACCTACACCTTTATGCCTTTGTGGTATTGCATTTCAATAAAAACTTAAAGACCAACGAAAAGAAAAATCAAAAGAGCACTTAAAAGTAATAAACTCAATGTTTTAGTGAATATTTTTTCCAAGTTAAGTCTGAGACTTTTCTTTGTGGCCATTTTAATGCTTCACCGGACAGAGTGGCTGTGAAAAGAATCGTAAGTAGGGCTGGTAGATAAAAATTAAGTTCTTTTTGAATAATCTCATGTCCTCAAGTCGCATTGAAGGATTTTGGGTTATTCAAATATATTTGACATTGAATCCCTAGATTCTCATTTAAATGGGATCGGTCTTAAGGACGATTCATTCGTTCTTGGTTAGCCGAGTCGAAATATTTAAAATGAATCTTCTATACCTATAGGGAAAGTATGAAAATATTTTTAGGAATATTTTTTTTACGTTGTGTTTAAAAAATATAACTCTGATTATGATAAAAATTTATCAAAACATTATCAATGAATACTTAATCAATATCAAAGCCACAAACAATCCGTGATTGAAAAATATTATTTTAGCAAACGGTTTTTTTTTAATTAATACATGTGTTGACTTTAATTTCTCATCGTGAAAATCAAAATAGTCGTTTTCAAGAACGGGAGACTCGTGGGAACACAACTTATGTTGATGACTCAATCAACAGGGAATATTCCCTAGTGTTAAATTACTACCTGCTTCCCAATAATTCCTATCTATTACTATAAAGTGCTTACCTACAAGCATATTTGGACGGTCAACTTCCTAGTAGGTAAAAATGAAATAGAACGGTTTCATTTCGTATTAATTTCAACTCGGAATTTTAATTCAGATATAAATTGGATTTTCGCGAATATTTCCTATTTAAGATTTAAAATGCAACCTCATTCAAATAAAAAAAATTGTATACGTAAAGGAATTTCATTCAAGTGTCAACCCTATTGATGAATAAGGTGCTTTTCCTTTAGACTTTGTGGACGAAATTTCGGTCTTTATCACTTTGTAGGTAAATTCTACTCAATACTCATCCTGTTTCAAATTATGAGTTAGAAGCAAGAATTGAACAAGGTCAATGTTTCTATACCGGCAATTTTATGTGATTGATGAAGTTTCGCGTTAGAAATTTCAGTTGAATTTAGGTTTTTATATAAGCCATAAGTAATAAAAGATATTTCTTGCCAGATGTCATTCGTCAAATCCCATCGATACAAACTATTTTAAAGTATTAACTATACCTACTTGCGCGAGAGTATTGCGTACATAGCTTGGAAACATTTGATTCAAATGCCTATATCTCAGCCGAAATTTGTTTAATCTCAAAGTAGTTTAGACGAAAGTAGGTACAATGTATGAGCACTCTCTAAATAACAACAGTCTCAAAAATCGTTTAAAAAATGTTTTGTATAAATATCCAAAGAAAATAATTTCAATATTTTTGACGGCATCCTTAATCGATACTTAACCTACCCTGAAGCTATGGCACGCATTTAAATTGACACCCTGTATGAAGAGAAGCCAAAAGAACGACGAGACACGCAATATTACCCAATAAACAAGGCGAAAAGAGAAAGCCCCCCACAAAGGTGTCAGTGCGTGTTCTGCCAGCGACCGCCACGGAAATGATCGTCGGTAGTTTGAGGGGCTATGGGGGGAGGGGTTCGTGAGGGGAGGAGGAAAATGCACCATATATACGGGGCTTAAGCGGCAGCGAACCGGAAACTTTGCAGGCATGACCAGACCTTGATGCTGAACATTTCTTATTATGGAGCTTATTTTTGGGAACGAAAATTTTGTCCAGTTTCCATCGGCAGTCAGTAAAATCGAGAATTTTGAATGGAAGGCCTAAAATGTTTACCAATATAGCCTACATAAAAAACTGGTTCAGTTTCATGGTTTTATCATGCCAGCATTATTTTCGGTCCATCGTCCCTTACACCCGGTATAAGGTACATCGGGGGTGTAAGGCCCCCCGTCTTCGAAGGCCCAAACGCAGAAAACCGTTTAAAATACGTTCGGTTGGCGCGAAATTGATAGCAAGCGTAAAATGAACCAATAGAAGCGCAGGGACGCGGGAGCGGGCCGCGTGCGGCCGCTATTTTGCCAGTGACGGCTGGTTGTTCGGCGACTTCGGGCACGGCCAGTGTTTTTGCTATTTTGCGCTCCCACTAAACGGTAGTTTTCAATAGTTAATACTGCAATTTATTAGTAAATTATTGTTGAATGTGTTTATTTATTTATCATTCCATTGATATTCGTGTAGGTATGTCTGGTTTTAGCGCTATTTTATTCATAAATTGTGAATACGGGTTGCATGGCCCCGGCCGGTTAGGAAGGCCCCGCAGGGATGCTGCTTGGGCCTAACAAGCCCTGTTGGGGCCTTCCTACACTGTTGAAGTTTTATAAGGCCCATAAAATTTTATATCTTAAATTTACTTTACATACACTTAGGTTATTAATAAAAATAAATATTAAACACTACATTTTATTGGGGCCTTGCAACCAGCAGTCAGGGCTATCCAAACCAAATACGGGTTATAAGGCCCAATGTATGAAAATTGAAAATCAAGTAATTTTAAAAATAAATACCTTTTTCTAAGCTAAACAAAATACTTTTGGGATTAATAGAAATTTCTTTGCACTTAGCTCCTGAAATTATGATAGCCAGGCTGTTTTCTTCCTCACTGAGAAAGTGAAGTCTTTTTGGAAAATATTAATGATTTCACAACCTTTTGCTTTTATTTAGGTTCAATACTATGTAAATTTTCATATAAGTGTACCTTTTTCTGTAATTAACGCTTACTTTAACTCCAAATGTAATTAAATTGACAGGGGCCTTATATGACATGCCCAGTTTAGGAAGGCCAAAAATCGATGTTTTGAAAAATGATCAAAGTTGCAACTTTTTATTGTCAAAATCATAAAAAAATCATATAGGTCAATTAGTAGTGAATTTTGCTATACATTACAAACGTTGTTTTACCTGAGGGTGATAAAATAAAGGTTTTATTTCGGTTTGTTGTTAGGTGGGCCTTATTACCCGGGTCTACCTTACATAAGTACTATGGATACAGTTGCTTGTGTAGTGGCTATATTAAATGTTAGGTTAAGCCTCAAATCATAAAAGTAGAAAGCGTTTTTGTTTTGTTATTGGGATTTGGATATGATTTGATTTGATATCGATATTTACTTATTGAAGCTTTATTGTTTAAAGTTATAGATGTATATTAGATCAATCTTGTTACAATGAGGCTGAAAATAATCTCGAAGAGTAAATTAGGCCATGAAACTGGAAAATAGGACGGCATTATATTTAAAAATATATTTTCCGATCGTCACCCCCAGGGAAAGTTTGCTGTTTGCTTGTTCAGCCCTTGAAATATTTTTATCTCCTTTTTACACGTGTATCAAGTTAATAAAGCTTTATTTTAAACACAATTTTCACGTTAAGGAAAAAGGGGCCATACCTTCTTCTTCTTCTTTTTGAGTGGGACACGGAGTCGTCTTACGGCTCGATGAACCCTGGTGTCACAGTTTTCAACTGCTTACTAGGAGTGACAGGCCTCTTAAATGGTTGGGTTGAGCCGTGCCTTAAAGTCTGTTTTGCAAATAGACTCATTTGTTCCACAGATACTAAACTTACTCACTATAACTAAAGTTGGTCCTTTCCGTTTACTTCAATTTCAGACACATCCTTCCAGGAGCCATTGATTATAAAGTTAAAATATTCGCGTTGTGGAAAAATAGGCCACGCTAGTAAAGTTTGCTATGTGTCAGACTCTACAGTTTTTTATCACACTCACTATTCCTACACTTTGTCTCATAAATAAAGCAAGCGATCACACGGAATTATCCTGCCATCGCTCACAAACACATCCTTCCAGAAAGAAGACATTGATTTTAAAAGTTAAAATATTCTCGATGTGGAAAATAGGCCGCGCTACTAAAGTTTGCTACGTGTCAGACTCAAGTTCTATTACACACTTACTATCCCAACACTTTGTCTCATAAATAAAGCAAACGATCACACGGAATTATCCTGCCATCGCACACAGACACATCCTTCGAGAAAGAAGACATTGATTTAAAAATTTTAAATATTCTCGATGTGGAAAATAGGCCTCGCTACTAAAGTTCGCTATGTGTCAGACTCTACAGTTCTATAACACACTCACTATTCCAACACTTTGTCTCATAAATAAAGCAAGCGATCACACGGAATTATCCCGCCATCGCTCACAGTCACAGCCTCCCTGAAGCCATTAGAGGAAATGCGAGCGTCACACAAACAATTAGGTAAAAGGATCCCGAATGTAGGGAATTACCACGTGCACTCACGAGTGAATTTCAACGCCTTGGTGAGTATGTTCTACTTGTGGGGGATAAGTCAGCTTCCTTGTGACAGCGTAGAGAATATGGCTGACAACTCCCATTAGGGAGAACCCAATGTAGATAGGTAGGTATATCATGCATACCTAGCGGGGTAGAGCGTAAACGGCTGTAAAAACGGCCATCTACTAACACCATGTCTGACAAAAGTATGACAGTCACTCAGAAGACTGTGTTGTCAGCCTGTTGCAGAAAATTGCTATACCCATCGACTCTCAAATCCATGAGTTGCTTCTCACGACACCCACGGGAAAATATGGGGTGATGCTATTGTAAACCGGCACCATACTTAATTTCCAGCTGAAGTCAGTTCACTGCTAAGTTGGTTGAAAATGATTAGCGAGAAAGTTTTATCATTCGGTCATGGAATCCAAAAATCATAATAGAAACTTACTTTGTAGAACATCAGTGACAGCTCTAACGTACTCGTATATTCATTTTGGTGAAATCAAAGCTATGAAAAAAAATATCAAAGAAATTTCAAATAAATGTAGGTAAGTTTAAAATTAGTAGGTTAATTGGGTCGGTATTTGCAAACCCCTCGATAAAATTAAACGTTATTCATATTTAGCCTAAGCAAAGTATTAACATACCTACATTGTTCCAAACTCACAATTCTAAAACAAAACTCAACAATTTCCACTCGTGTAAACATATCTTTTAACAGAAGAATGAATAAATGAGAAGGTACAGAAAACGGAAATAACGAAGCTACAGAGGCCCAAATTACCACTGAAGATTTTGTTTCAATTCAGGAAATTGACGAAATTCATAAACAACTACGGCACATTAAAATAATATCCTTACTTTGCTTAGCTATTAAACATAAGTTGATCAATATTCTTGGAACTAATTTATATTATTTGACTTAAAACTTCAGGGATTTAGTTTCATGGAAACGAATTTGTAATTATTTGACATAAAACTTCAGGGATTTGGTTCATGGAAATGAAAAGTTAGCTTTAGGTATATTTCAGATAATTTGATGTTATCAGAATAACTTTGATAAATTATTTCAAGTAGGTATTAAATCTTTGAATTTGCCCTCCAGTGTAGATGTTTTACAAACAATACACCCCATGATAATTTAAATGCGAAGTAAATATGTGTAAACAAAATAGCATTTCTTACTTAAGTTTCCTGCGTAAACATAATCAATTACAAACTTTTTCAAAAGAAACTTAACAAGTATACTTTGGAGCCTTTACTTTATAAAAAACCTTTACTGCCTCATGCAACGTAATGTACAATTTACCACCTTATTTTCTAGGTGCTTGGTAATATTTTTCAGTATCGTGAAGTATCTGATTAGAGAAAGAAAAAGAGCAACGGTGACAGCGGCAATTTGTGATTTTGCACTTACAGTTGAAAAAATAATACTAGCTTAGGTTTTTTAATGGTCTAGGTGGTTAGTTCTGTTAGAATTTATTTTAACTTATGTTTTGTAGGCGGCACTTTTCACCTTTTTCTTTTTACAGTTCTATTTAACGATGACTACTTTATAACAACTTTTGGGTTATTGTTCCAATATAGCAAAATAAGATTATTTATATGGGCGTATTTTATCAAGAGTTGATTTAAAGAGGTAGCTACTCGTATTTTGATTAGTCAAAATTATCTCAGGCGCAATCGATACCTACATTTACTTATTAACAGGTAATTTTACTTTGTGGCCTTGAACCATACTTAAAGATAATAAGGTCTCTATTATTAATTAAGGTTGTTATTACTAGTTTTTATTCCAACCTGTATATTAATTGTTGATCCAACGTTGAATTCGGTCAAAGAATGTGACTTAAAATACAATGTACAAAAGCTTTCATTGCGTATCGTTTCAACTAAGTTTATATATGACATCAAATCAAATCTGTTGAAATACCTATTACTTCAACATTTTATAACTCTTTTTACGCAGTCACGCGTTCGGTGTTTTTATAAATTCTGCAGAACTAGTGAGTATAAGCAAACATTGCAAAAACGATCTCCATATAAGTTTTTTTTCATAGCCGCTTAAGGGCCCAGATCACGTGGACCAATATTTGCTTGATATCGCGCTTTGAGAAATATATGCGCGTTCGGAATACGTAAGCGATGGATACCCTTAATAGTTGAACATGTATGGTAAATAATTCAGCTTACAAGGCGTAAAAAATGGCAGAAAATATTTCTTGAACCACCCGTACTGAAGTTATTCCGCTTCTGATACATTTTGTATGGGATGTTCTTTGACTACACCTGAGAAAGTCATTGTGTTGTGCGAGTCGGCACTGAAATATTTTAATACACTTTTTTTGATCCTCTATTAGTAATTAAGATTGAATTTTGAACTTATCAGTAAAAATATGTCTTTCAATTTGCCCCTGTTTACCGAAATATAAATTAGGTACTATCACGTCCATAAAACACCGCTCATGTTCGTGTAATAACTAAAAGATTTTTATTTACTGCATGGGAGGACTTGCCTAATTATATTTACTTTCGTGAGTCTAGAAATAATAAATCAGTACCTAGTATTAATTATGTTTGAAGTTATACGGGTCATTTCGATTTATCTACGACATTGATGAATATTTCTTTTGCACGTTATGTACCTACGTCTTTACTCACCTTTGAACATAAAGGTCATATAAATAGCTCCACAAAAGTAAAGCTACAAATTATGATGCTTTGCTCATTGTTTGGAAAATAATATGACTAAATAACAAGTTATTATAAAATTATAGGTCATCGGTACCAAACTTATTAATATTAGATAGAAACCTTCTTGAAATAGATTTATTACGAGTTATGGCAGGTATTCAATTTCAAAGAAATACTGGTACATAGGTTTGCCATATGATGCCGGCTTTTTCAATTCAAGGGGTGCCGTAAGAAGAGACTAAGGGGCAAGCTCCACAGAGGAGACGTCCGTCGTGACGCGTTTGATGGCATCTGCCAAAAAAAATATCGTCAGGCGTCATCAATGTGACGCGCGTCTCACGTGTGTAACTTTGTCTCTACTATTTCGTACAGTTCATAAATATTTAGAAAAGGTTTCAAGCGTCGTGATGTCGCACGTCTCACGTCTCCTCACGGGAAGTTGCGTCCTAAAGACTCATTTTCCATACGTGTATTACAATGTTAAGCTACAGGCTGAAAACTTGTCACTGTAGTCTGTACATGACTTATCAGGGCACTTCTACAGCTATGGTGAAATTTTCTCAACTCCGTGAACAATTTTTTTTATCACGTTTTCTGGTGTAAACAAGAATGAAAAATTACCAAAAAATGTGTTTGATGAAATGGTGCTAATTTGCCACTAATTGCTTTACGAGAATCAGATTTAGAATTTTTATGGTCATGGAGTTGAGAAAATTGGTCACGGAGTTGAGAATTTTCAAAATTAGTTAATTTTTTCAGGGTTTTCAGAGAAATATCAAGTAAAAAAAAATATTGAAAGTAAAGAAAAGGAACCAAAAAATCAAGCCAAGTTACAAATAGCACATTTGCATACACTTACTTATTTGTTTTTGCTGTTTTGTTAATTTTAAGTAGAATATGTAAAATCGTGAAGTTAATTATCAGAAAACGGCAAATTTATATTCCAGTGCATTATTATACTATAAAAACCGTTATTTGAATATCAAGAGCTGAAAAAAACTTTAATTAAGTTGTAAAGTCTCAACTCCGTGTGCAATTTTCTCAACTCCGAGTACAAAACGTACATGGAGTTGAGGTTACGGAGTTGAGAAAATGTTGTACTACCAGGAAAATCTCATTTTCTTTTCAACTTGAGACAAACGTATTAAGACCTCTGTATTTATATTCAGGCGAACTATATTTAGGCAAAGAATAAACTCATAAACATAAATAGTTTAGAAAATATTGACAATCCGGAGTTGAGTAAACACCCTGCACCAAAAATCAGCACCAGATTCAACCTATTGAAAATCGTAAAAATCTGTAAAATTACGCAGTTTTACTCAATTAGACCTCAAAGGAACAATGCCTTGTTTACGTGAATCTATTGACAACATGCAAATTGTAAATATTTCGTGAAATATTCAAAGTAATATTGGAAAAAAGCTAACGCGTGGGACAAATTTTTGAATATCTGAAAGGATATTCAAATATACATTTAATTAAATTTTCATGAGCTACACCTTTTCACTATATTTCTCTCCATACGTGAACAGTAAAACATTACAGAAAACTGTGCGATTTATTATTTTACAAAACAAAATTCAGTCAATTTCGGCAACGGGACAGGGGTAAACTAACAAAATTTCACCAATTTCTTGACTTCAAAAATTATTTTTGTCAAAACGAATATAACTACTGAAAAAATAGTATGTTCTCCAACAAGTATATACATAGGGGAGTATGTGTATTTTTTTTGGAATTTTTATCTAGTCTTGAAAGGCGTTTTATGAAGCCAGGCAAAAAAAATACTGTCTCTGTAGAAATGCCCATCAGAAACTATCAAATACACGTCAGACATGGCGATAGCAGTCGTATTTTTACGCCCTTTAACTAAACTCTGCCTACCCCAAAAGTGATGTTCTTTACGTTTATAAATGATTCAATATAAATGGCCTTCAGACTTCAAGTAAATATACCTTCGCTAGTTTATAAAAGGACTTGTGTACGTGTAAGTTATTGTATTTTTACGGCTGTAGTAGAGTTCTTTGATGTTTGTTCCTTTGAACGTTTGAATTTCTACGTATGTTGGACGTATTTTTATTTCGCTCTGGTCAAGGCCTTCTATGTTACAATGTAAATTTTATTTAAGTATCCATGCGTGAAACAATTCAGTAGGTTATTTGCCCTTGAGATCCTCTGAGACCACCCATAGACGTAATATTTTGTAAAAGTTACCTATTATGAAGTTTCTATAAAGAAGAGTGCATAATTAAAGTTTTATCGATACATTATCAATAAGTGAAAGTTTTTCATACGTAATTTATCTCAGTGTTGTACAATTTGATCAATAATGTGTATCTATCTGTCTTATCCCTAAAGAGTTAGTATATTTCCGATGTAGTTGTAATAATTGAAATTTGAGTTCGTTTGATGATGTTTTCGATGAATCGCACATGCACCGCACTATTGCCGTATATTTATTCCGCAAACTTATGCGGAGACTTGTGCTATACCATAATAATTATCTAGTTTTGTGTGGAATTTTGTAAACTTAAGTATTCTTTGACCAAGCGGTATGTACAACCGCCGAATTCCCGGGACTAATCAATTTGAGTTCGTTTTATAGGCCTTTTTTGTCCATCCCGATTGGTTTTTGTTTTCCTACAGTAGGTAATAGCAGATCCGGAAGGTATCGGAAAATTTTGCGGTGTATGTGAGCGCCAAAACTCCGGATAAATCAATTTGGGCTCGTTTTATGAGCCTTGTTTTTGTCCACCCCAATTTCCATTCGCAGGTGCGATGTGCGTTCGTTTCTACTTAATTTATGTTTACGCTTAAATGGATTGTCGTATTTTTCGCGCAATAAATATTTTTAAGAGCCCCATTCTTGTAATGAAACGTCGAGTCTGTTTTGGTACACGAATGCTGACAAACATGAACTTATCTGATTTCCGCACATATTGTTCAGTTTTAAAAATTCACAGAAATATAGTCCATGATATGGTCCAATCCGTTCAAAAACTTGGAAATAACTGCAGTCAGGTTTTCGTATTTTAAAAAATAAGGGCACCATACACCGGGAGTCACGGCGTGATCACGCGCGTAGCGATGACATTGTATCGTATGGGATCGTATGAGAAGCCACACACCGCGCATGTCTCATACAGTCCCATATTATACGACGTCATCTTTACGCGCGTAATTACGTTGTGACTACGCCGTGCGTCCCGGTGTGTGGCGCCCTATAATGTTTTATTACGTAATTTTAGCTGGTATTCGCTAAAATTATTTCAAAAAATTAAAACACAAGTCTGAAGCTCAGTAATATTATGCAAGATAAGATTACATAATTTTGTTCTTAACACTTCATTAGCACGTTTCAAGAACTAACAACGCCATCTATTGACGACATTCATTAAAAACAAATTTTCAAAACAGTTCTGTTTTGGCCGAGATTCAGAAAGATTGCTTAGCGCGATCTTAGCTAAGTTCGACTAGAGTCGTACTTTCGTAAGTCCTGTCAAATGTCGCATTCACAGATCTTGCTTAGCTTTGCTAAGATAAGTCGCACAAGTATGTATCATCTTTTTTGTTCACAGAGTTCCGGTGACATTCTCCTTTGATATTGACCGTTTTATAACTATTTTAATTTTGACTTAAGAGCAGGATATACCTATGTATGTTATGCAAGCAAGACTGAAATAGAAGATAATCATAAATTCATACATAAATTCTTCAATACATAGTATAAAGTCAAGTCCCTTCCCGTGTCTGTATGTATGTTTCCTTATATCTTTAAAACCCCTCAACGGATTTTGATGTGGTTTTTTCTGTATATAGAGTAAGTTAAGGGGCAGGTTTATAAATATTCTTTACCCCAAAAAAGTAAAAGAGGGGTTAAAAGTTTGTATAGAAAATCATAATTTTTATATGCAATCTGTTTCAAAATTTGTGATTAGATCAAGGAGCAAAAATAATTAAACACGTCTTTCAGAGATTTTCGATTTTTAACCCTTAAAAGGTTAAAAAAGGGATTAAAAGTTTGTATGGAAAATCTTTATTTTAAAATGCGATCTGTTTTAAAATTTGTGATTAGATCAAAGAGCTAAAAAAATTAAACACGTGTTTCAGGGATTATCGATTTATAACTCCCAAATGGGTAAAAAGGGGTTAAAAGTTTGTATGGAAAATCTTTATTTTAAAATGCGATCTGTTTCAAAATTTGCTATTAGATCAAAAGCTGAAAAAAGGAAAAACGTGTTTCAGGGATTTTCGATTTTTAACCCGTAAAGGGGTAAAAAGGGTTAACAGTTTGTATGGAAAATCATTTTTTTTAATGCGATCTGTTCCAAAATTTGGGATTAGATCAAACAGCTAAAAAAAGAAATATAGGTTTTAAGGATTTTCGATTTTTAACCCCTAAAGGGTTAAAAAAGGGGTTAAAAGTTGTATGCAAAATCAATATTTTTTAAATGCGATCTATTTAAAAAGAAAGTAAGATGGGATGAAAAAACTAAAAAATTAAATACGTGTTTCCGATTCGGTTTTCGAACTCTAAAGGGGTCTTTCTTTCTTTTCGTGTGGGACACCGAGTCGTTCAACGACCCGATGAACCCTGGTGTCAGAGTTTTTCAACCGCCTACTGCAAGTAGCAGGCCTCTGACATGGTTGTGTAACGACCGCCATCATAGACAGCAACCGGGACCGACGGCTTAACGTGCCCATCCGAAGCTCGGAACCATCTTACTTGCGGACAATCAGGTGGTTCAGCCTGCAATGTCCTAACCAGACTGGAAACAAATTCACAAAGTGATAAATATCAACTTTGTGAGTGACCCCACCGGGAATTGAACCCGGAACCTTTGCGTGGCAGGCAGGCATACTAACCACTGAGCCACATCGGCTGTCAAAAGGGGTGTATGTCTAAAGGGGTGAAAAAGGGGTTAAAAGTTTGTATGGAAAATCATGATTTTTAAATGCGATCTGTTTCAAAACTTACAATTAGATCAAACAGCTTAAAAAAATTAGGACGTGTTTTAGGGATTTTCGATTTTTAACCGCTAAAGGCGTAAAAGATGGGTTGCAGCGGGTGAAACCGCTGACGGGCAGCTAGTCAATATCAATCAATACATAGTATAAAGTGAAGTCCCTTCCCGTGTCTGTATGTATGTTTCCTTATATCTTTAAAACCCCTCACCGGATTTTGATGCGGTTTTTTTAAGTATATAGAGTGAGTTAAGTTTTTAAATATTCTTTACCCCAAATTTTAACCCCCAAAGGAGTAAAAAAGGGGTTAAAAGTTTGTATGGAAAATAATTATTTTTAAATGCAATCTGTTTCAAAATTTGTGAATAGATCAAAGAGCTAAAATAATTAAACACGTATTTCAGGGATTTTCGATTTTTAACCCCTAAAGGGATAAAAAAGGGTTAAAAGATTGTACGAAAAATATTTATTTTAAAATGCGATCTGTTTCAAAATTTGCGATTAGATCAAAAGCTATAAAAAGGAAATACATGTTTCAGGGATTTTCGATTTTGAACCCCTAAAGGGGTTAAAAAGGGGTTAAAAGTTTGTATAGGGATTCATTATTTTTTAATGTGATCTGTTTCAAAGTTTGCGATTAGATCAAAGAGCTAAAAAAATTGAGTACATGTTTCAGGGATTTTCGATTTTTGACTCGTAAAGGGGTAAAAAAGGGGTGTACAATCTGTATGGAAAATCATTATTTTTAAATGCGATCTGTTCCAAAATTTACAATTAGATCAAACAGCTAAAAAAATTTATCGTACGTGTTTCAGGGATTTTCCTAAAGGGGTAGAAGATGGGTTGCAGCGGGTGAAACCGCTGACGGGCAGCTAGTTACTTATAAAATAATATTCTGTATGAGTAGTTTGCATAGGTTTTCAATAAAACTTTTTATTTGACCCAAAGTTATGATCCATAGATTGTCCTTAGATCTGACCTCTGTAAAGTGACGTATCGTTGACATTTGTCAGTGTATTTTGGACATGTTTTGGATTATTATTCAAAAATAATTGTTATAATTTTCATAACTATAGTTAGAAATTCTAAATATTACTAAATCCCCATTATTTAGTAATATGGGTTACCTGAGAAACCTATCTACCTGCATTCACACTCAAAGTATCTGGTCTACATATCGAGTCCCCATCATGGGTCCTGGGTCCCACCACCATACCACCAAACCAATTGATGACGATATTTTAAATTCAAGATGATTCCTGGCATCCGGCGCTACCAAAAGTAAAAGATGAGTCTGGTACTGGGTTGCACCTGTGGTTACAGCATGGATACAGCTTACAAATTGCAGAATATTGTGGACCTTACAACACAGAATGAAACAGCTGGAAAGACGATAGTCTGAAAGGAACTGCATCTGTGGTCTTGCTGGATTTGGGATACATAGTCCTATCCTATTTACAACAGAAGATATTAGTGATATATTCAGAAAAAAGTCAATGCCTTGGAACTCCACACCTTCTGCATAGCGAGTAATAAATAGTCTGGTCAGCACAATATGCATTTTTTTCCATCTACATCCATTTTCAGCAATATCATTGACCTACGTAGGTAATTTAGGCCCTGGGCTATAGGCCAGGAGATAGTTCATGTCTTTTGTATCATGCCACTCATGGAAATAAATAAATTCCTGATACCAAGATGACCACTAGACCGCAGAGATTAATAGTTTATTAATTACTTTGACAAAATTACATTTATCTCGAGACAAATTAAAATAAATACTGATTCAGCAACAGTTGGATTGTTGTTTAATTATTATTTAGGTAACTCCTTAAGTAACTCCTATTTGATGAGGTCTACCATCACCGCTTAGGAGAGTGAGACAAGCTCTCCTATTGTATTGCTTATTTTATTGATTTCATGATGAATACCTACACAAAGGTGCAAAATTATCGGAATTCTCTCAAGCGATGCCCCGTGCCCGCTTCATGGAAATGTAAAGAAGTATTCAGTTAGGTATTTTCTAACACAATCAACAAAATCCTTCACTGGCAGGTGTTGCTCCACCCAGTGTTCGTAGGGAGTTGGCTAGCTCTGCCGAAAAAGCCAAGCAGGAAACAGACCCACGGCACCCCTTGTATGGCTGCAGTCCAGCAACACGTAGGCTAATAAGCAGAAAAAGCTTCTTAAGTACTGTTGCTCCTCTTAAAGAAGACCCAGCCACTTTTAAAAACCGGCGATGGCGAGAATCCTTTCCGGTAGATCCACACATCCCTCAGGTCGAACACCTTCCTCCGGGACAAAACCCACAGTGGCCAGTGTGGATATCCTTAAATCGACTCCGATCACAGGTTGGCCGCTGTAAGGAAAATCTCGTGCGGTGGGGCTATTCCAATAGCCCATCCTGTGCCTGTGGTGCCACACCGCAAGACATGGCCCACCTGCTGGCCTGCCCGGCTTGCCCCAGCACCTGCTCACTTGAAGACCTTTGGGATGCCACCAATGAGGCTGTCCGCGTGGCTATACACTGGTCTGGGCACATTTGAAAAATTGTCATCGACACGATAGAAGAAGAAGAACAAAATCCTAAACCACTTGCCGCGGTTTGCATGAAAATATTGATGAATATTGAGGAAGCAAAAGAGCTGTGTCAAGATCGTAGCGTAACAAGTAGAAGGATGTATTCTCTGCCAACCCCTCTAGGAAAGAGGTGTAATTTTATGAATCTTTTTATGAATCGTCAAAGTTACTACTTTTAAAACAATTAATATTCATTATGTATTATGGGCTGGGTCACTCCTTGAAATAATTTCCTTTCGGGACGACTTTGTTGTACCCTGTATGTTTTCCTGTACATCGAGCTTTTAATAATGACCCTGTGCTCACGATAGCAAAATTGTGTGTTAATCTGCAATTAATTTTCAGTGCTAAGCTACGCTTAGCAGCGGTGACATTTGTATGTAGGCAATTTTGACGTTTGTAAGTTTTTGCTAAGTCGCCGATTTTGACGACTTGAGCTTTACTTGGCGTAAGTTTTTGTAAATTACTTGGCGTGATGTGTTATGGTATGGTACGTAGGATGACTTTTTTGGATAAACTTGAAATTTTGCATCATCATAATCATATCTGGGGGACACCAAGTTGACCAATGCAATGGCCCGTCCCGTATAACCGTGTCAGAGATCTTCAATGGCTTACTACATACAAGTATGCATCATCTATTTTGGCTAGACGAGGTCACGGACCGTGGACCAAAGCGTTAGCAGAGTGGCTGCCGAGAACAGCAAAGCGTCGAGTAGGCAGACCACCCGCTAGATGGACGGACGATCTCGTGGTCATTGCTGGCGGACCGATGTAGATAGCAAAATGTACAGGCCTATACTCAGCAGTTAGTACTTATATGTAGGCTGATATGATGATGATGATGAAATTATTTTGTGAGTTCCCACCGAGAAACGAACCAGGAAAATGCGGCTCTCAAAACCAACGCTCAGACCGCTACGCACAAAATCAGTTAAAATTTACATCACCATGTTACTACAGTGGGTGTCGTATAAGGCGATAAGGGTGCCCAGCCCAGTAAATGCCCAGCAGCAATCTATTCTTCTGTCTTGCGAGACACCGAGTTGACGAACGACCCAATAAACCCTGGTGTCGAAGTTATTAAACCGTCTACCTGCTAGATATCAGATCTGTCACATTGTTGTGTAACAATAATGACCACCGTTTAACTTATCGTTATCATAGACAGCAACCAGTTTAACATGTACTCCGAAGCATGCCCTGCGAGATTCTTATCAATGCATAGTGATGATCTCTCCGGCCGCTTTCGGCCATGCCGACCACTTCTACTCCTGATCAAGTCGGCGCTGATGCGCCCTCAGGTGGCTATAGTAGCCGATTTTGGCCGATTGAGGCGGGAGGACGGGCCTTCAATTCATCGCGTTTAGCGTCAAAGTCTGCTTTACGCTGCTACTCAAAGTCGCGGATTCGCCTCTTTACAAGACCGCTTCTTCTAAAGCACGCAACAAATTTTGATGCAATTTTTATGTAATTGAAAGAGTGATTTAAGAGGAAGAGGAGGAAGGTTTATATGCATATATGTATACATGCCGGGTTACAGCGGGTGAAACCGCTAACGGGCCGCTAGTATACGATAGTCTTTCAGCTTGTCAATGTCCTTAACAATGTGGAAACAATTTCAAAGCGCTAAATATGCGTGGGTAAGTGGGTAATCAAATCATTGGCAATCAAATCTCAGAATTCCAGATACCGAGGCAAATGCTCGGAATCTCGCAAGACCACGGAAGCAGGTCCCTGATAATGCAAAACCTTGCCCGCCAATCCGCCTGACAAACTTGATGAATATAGCAAATACTAAAGCATTTGATTGGCCTGCTGTTGATTTTTGTGACCAAATGATTTTCTTTAGGTCCAGCTTGCTAAAAATGTAGAATCTGGTAAGTTAAATAGCGACTACTTCTTGTGGACCGATCCAATTAAAATTTTGTATATTTAAAATAATAATTCCCGTTACAACTTACAATACAAAGATTGAAAAAGAAAGTTGGAGCTGATCTGATTATGAAGACAAAATGTAGTTATGGGATCGCAAGATAATATCTTGCGAATGTGTATATTTCTGGGATCAATTTCAACACATTTGACTCAAATTATTCATATCTTTTATCCAAGTTGAAGGTAGCGCGTATTAAAATACGCGTTTGACCGAAAGTATGACAGAATTGAATAAAAGATCTAGGTACTACTATTTATATGGTTTATATTATAATAATTATAATAACAAATTTTTAGGCATGCGATCAGTGCGGTGAAACTATTAACTTGTAAATAAACTTATTATAAATAGGGTTTTGAATAAAGTACAAATAATTTATAAATGTTTTCTACTCACAATACTAAACAACTTTTATTAGAAACTACTTCAAAATATGAAAGACAAAGTCGTGGTTTCGTAACAGTCGTGGCGTTACTATTAGTGGCAGTAGATACTTCTTTCAGACGTTCTTATCCACTTGTTCCTGCCTTTGGCAGAGAGAATAGCGTCCTGTAGCTAGGTAGCCAAGGTTGAACGGGTCTGATCAGACCGTCTGGTAGAACCACGTCCTCAAACTTGCCTCTGACCATCCGTTGTTCAAATACAAATACAAATCATACTAGATAATAAATGACTAATATATAAATAGTTCAAGCTTGTGTCCTTTTATCCTTGCGATGCGATTTTGTCGAAACACTAGAACGAATATCACATGAACTGAAACAACGATTGTCAGACGTGGTGTAAATGCCGTTTTTTACAGCCTTTTAGGCTCTGCCTGGCCCGCAAGGATAAAGGCGTGATGTATGTACCTACATAAAACAAACAGAAATTTTTAACCTCTTTCTGTTTTAGGGTTCTTTACCGAAAGGGTCTAGACGGGACCTTATTACTAATTACAATTCACTGTCTGTATCTGTGTCTGCTCGTATGTCACCAGGTTGTATATCATAAATCGTGATAGAGAGTAAAATTTTTGAGAGATGCCTTATTTACATTGCCGCAACAACATCAAATACTCAAAATATTAATGAAATTAAAGCCATGATACGTGTTTCCCATAAAAACGCGTTTGTTTTGCTTGAGTTTATCTACGATGGTTTATTGGCTGTGTCTGATGAACGGTAATAGTTAGACATTTTATGAAAACTTCCCATTTTAGGTAGTGTATTTCTATTGACGCTATATTAATAATACTAATTAAAAAAGAATAAAATCGATATTTAAGGAGGCCATCAATCATAAACAAACGTGATTTTTTGGTACTTTTTTATATTATGGTACGGAGCCCTTCGTGCGAGAGTCCGGCTCTCTCTTGGCCAATTTTTTCTTTGTCATTAAATAACCAATCTCAGATACGCGGACGATACGACGATAGTTGGAGTCAAGTGAGTTGGAGATGGCAAGTCTGCTGAAGAAAATATAAGTAGAGAGTGCCAAGCTTGGTCTGAAGATCAACCATACCAAAAAGAAAAATTATGGTGGTAGATAGAGCTCAACTACTACCTCATACGGATGTACTCGATAAGTATGAAAAGTCAGCAAGTTTGTTTGTTGGCGGAATCTACCTACTTCGGATACCATGGACTGCCATGAGAACAAATGAGTCCATATTGAGCTTTATTGGAGCTCAATATCACAAAGTGACTCTCCACAATCTGGCAGGAACCCGCGCTGTGTTTCTTCGGACACACTATTCGATCATCTAAGCATAGCCTAGAGAGGCAAACTATTTTGGGTAGAGTGGAGAGGAAGCGTGCCCAGGGAAGGAGGCCAACTAGATGGTCGGATGCTGTGAAGAATGCAGTGCGCGGTAGAATATATCGAGCAGTTCACAAAAGCTACAATCGCTCGGAATGGAAGAGACTCTCATGTGGTCGCGATCCTCACCATTGAGGAAGATGAAGGTCATCCTCATATCCGAAACTAATGGGCCGATTTCAAAAATTGTTTCACTTTCTTCTTCTTCTTCTTCGAATGGGACACCAAGTCGTCCAACGACCCGAGTTGTTTCACCAATAGAAACCTATACCTAACATCAGTAATAGGTATAGGATACTGTTTACAACAGGAAAACGGTAAGCCGCAGGTATGGCCGCTATATTACTCTTTCATGGCCAAGCAGATTGAGCAACCTTCATATTTGGCACAGAAGTTCTAGCATAGCTAAAACAGCCATGTAGTCTAGTAACTAACGTCAATAGCTGGTTATTACTATTCGGATTGACTTATGAAGCTGAAAATCGGCGTGTAGGTACTTCTTGACCTCCTGATCAAAATTAGACATGGAGCCCAGAGGGCACCACCCCTTAACCTTTACTCCTTTACAAGGCGCAACTTTTGAAGTAATTGACTTGGAGGGTAGTTTTTATTTCATATCGTGCGTGACATCTCACTTAAAGCTTATTGTGCCCTCAAAATTACCCTTTAGGTACCCCGGGGGGCCCAAAAGCCTCAAAAGTGGGGTGTCCCGTCCTTGTATGAGATTTTCTTATTTTCAAGTTATTGATTCCCAAGCGGTATCAAAAGTTGCGGAATTAGACACAGATTACAAAAAACCTAAAGTGTCTTTAAATAATATTTATCTTTAGGGCTTTGCCGAACATTAAAAAACAATGATATGTTGGTTTCGTAGTCACAACACTTTAACGATCGATAGAGCCCTAAAGATAAATATTATTTAAAGATATATTAGGTTTTTTGCAATCTTTGTCTAATTACGCAACTTTTGATACCTCTTGGGAGTCGATAGCTTGAAAATAAGAAAATATCACATAAAAACGGGACATCCCACATTTCGGGCTTTTGGGCCCCCCGGGGGGCCTAAAGGGTAATTTTGAGGGCATTATAAGCTTCAAATGAGATGTCATGCACGATATGAAATAAAAACTACCCTCCAAGTCAATTACTTCAAAAGTTACGCCTTGTAAAGGATGGGGCGGTGGTAAAAGGTTAAGGGGGGTGGTGCCCGCTGAGCTCCATGTCTAATTATGATCAGGAGGTCAAGAAGTACCTACATGCCGATTTTCAGCTTCATGGGTCAATCCGAATAGCTGTGACGTTAGTTACTAGACTAATGGGCAAAGTAAAGCCAACCAGACGAGATAAAGAATGTAAACAAACCATAAAGAGACAACTGACATTACACCATATGACAGGTAAGGACAGATCGTAATAGCTGTCACCAATTCTTATTATAATTGTTTACATTATTTATCTCGTTTCGTTAGCCTTTCTGGTTTGTTTACATTCTTTATCTCGTCTGATTGGCCTTACGAGCTAACGTGCCTACGTAATGTTTGGAGTGGGTACCTTTGTAGAGAAATGCAGAAGTGTCTATTTAGCAAAACTTCACATTTAGGTGTTTTTGGGGGCGATAAATCGATCTAAATAGGTTTTATGTTCCAAAAATCATTGCCTGACCCCTTTTCTGTGAGTTTTTTTGTAAACTAACAACGCAACAAATCTCGGTCGACTAGGTAGATACTTTATCTTCAAAATCGTATCATGTTATGCTACTGATGCTTGCCTGCTATCTGGTATATTAATTTAAAATATAAACATAAAATCTCAATCATATCTTGTTTTATCTTGTTTTATTCATAGAAAAATTTATTTCGATATTTTTCTTTATAGAAGGGAAATCAGGTAGTCTTTTACTATCCTGTGTCGTCTGGGTTGGTAACTGGGTACTCTGGTTTGTGGCACTACCGGGTCACCGAAGATTTACTTTTTATTTATGTTTACAATTGGTAACAATTATCTGAAACACACAAACAAAATTGTTATGCCTATTGTTTATACATTACAGAGGTACTGAATAGTTTTTTTCGCTCTCATGTTATGCCAGCTGGAATGGAAATCAGCAAGCCACTGAGACCAAGGCCTAAAAATCAAACATCCATAATATTAGCACCTTTCTTCTCAACATGGGAAATATTGTGATCATTGTTGTAGTAGTGAGTTTATAAGTATTAAAGTGCTAGGTGGCTGTCCACCAGGCACCAATGCAGGACTTCTGCGTTGCCACTATCCAGGGATACTTGAACCAAGCGACGGCCTACTTTGATCATGGAAACAGCGCACTTGGATGACCGTCTTATCAAAGTGGACTAGGACCGCGTCCAAACTTTCCAATTATACTTTGATTCGATTTACTTGGTCCAAGTATAGGTACTTTGATAGTGATGATGATAGTGTTAACGCTTAAAATAGGTATCTGGGCATCTTGAATGTAGTTCCTAGCCAACACTCTGAAGCAAGTTAATAAAAGTATAATAATTGATGACATGGCGCAACAAAGGTTGAAACTAACTAGAAACTTACAAAGTCTTTTGGCATCATGATTTTATCCTTTACCTGGGCTGTAGTAGCTCCAAAACTTAAATAAAATGATTTCCATAGTTTTACGAACGATAGCTGGAAAAATGTATTTTAGGTCCAATTTTACCCAAATAGAATATCCAGTAATAGAGGCAGCCCAACATTTTTATATTTCTTTATTTTTGTAGTTTTTGCTATTGAACGGCATATTTTCGTGAATTTTTCAAAAAAAATATTTACAATAACAAACACCACAACACCAAAATGACACAAAATTGGAGTGACGTTTTATAAATCAACGTCATAGAGAAGGATATTCATGTCAAGTGTCTGACTTTGACTTAGGGAAGCAGCGGTACGTCAAAAACTCATTGAACTTATATAGAGGCTACTCAGAGTTTTAAAAAAAGATGAATTTTGACATATGAAAGCCTAACTTAACGTAAGTCACGACTCAGAATGTCAACCTACTTAGGCGCAAACTCCACCAAAAAGACGAGGGTATAGGACGTAAGAATGACAGTTGACAGACAAGTGATCGTCAAATATTCTTCTTAGTTTTTGACGCTAGCTGTCATAGATGCGACGCTTTGGCGACGCTTGTGTGTGCCTATGTCAATACTTTTTCGTACATTTTGTATAGAAGCGTCGCGATGTCAAACGTCAAGCATCATGCCCTACGTCCTATGTCCTTTCCTTGTCCTCTCTGTGGAGTTTGGGGCTTAGAGACCACATACGTAAATAAATAAAATAACTATCCTGCACATATTGCCCCAAACCTAGCAAAGCTTGCACTATGGTAACTACATAGATAGCTGATATTATTAATCATAAATTTTCGTCTTTGCATAGTTTAGCAAAAAACATCAAAAGTCATCTATCTATTAAGCATGTTTTTAAAAGTATTGCAGAATTAGGTATTCGGCCGATTTCCTAGAATATTGGCCATGAGACGGAATATGGCAAAATAGTACACTTTACCATCTCCCCAAACAGATGAAGTAATTTGGTCAAATTCTGTTCAGGGATATGACGGTTGAAGTTTAATGGATATTTTACAATGCAAAGAAATTTTCAAGCTCATTTCGAGCTCATAGTAACTGTTTCAATATCCGTCCAAAATGATAAAATGGGTAGAAAATGTTTCATCTAGGTCGTAAATAAAGATGATTCTATAAAACTGACCATAATATCTTAATGAAAACTGACAGCATGCTTACCTACTATTTACGACATGATTTCAGTGCTCACATGTTTGCATAATGCGCTTACTAGTTTAAATTAACTATTTAAAAATCTATGCAAATTCCCAGTAAAAAGGTTGCCCCAGCATTTCTGAGAATGCTATTTCGCACACGAGCAGCTAGACCTAATGAATGCCTAGGTAACATACGTTAGTGTTTATTTTCTACTGTGGAAGACATATGGCTCGTCTACCACTGGGACATAGTAAACGTAAGAAGCAGTAGTCCTGTGTCCCGACCGCTTTTACTGTCATAATTTTATTCCTTTCTCAATGTTTTTTGAGAACCCATGAAAAAATTTAAACCATTTTTTAAGAACTTTCGCAGAAAATAATTATCGGTAATAGGAGATTTATTGCAGCCAGGAAATACATAAATCTAATTAGCAGTTATTATCTAGTTATCTGACTTGCTGGAATGGAATCCACTTCTTATACTGCTGCTAAACCTACTACGAGCGTCATCTTTTTTAAATACTTGCTGTTGGTTTATTTTACATTTTTCGACTTTAGGAAGAGTGTAAGAAACAATACCTACCTGTTTACAAAAATATCAAGATGAAGAAAATCAACGTATCTAACCTTGAAATAACCCACTTCTTCCTCTTTTCGTGTGAGTCACCAAGTCGTTCAACGACCCGATGTACCCTGTTGTCAGCTGTCAATCGAGATAGTTTACTGATTGTTTTTTACTGTGACGGACCTCTCTAACTTATTGCCCTGCAGTTGTTTCTCACTGGCTTGGCTAATGAATGGTTCGTGGCCATTTTAGTAAAAGATTTTTTGGGTTCGCGGTTTATTCAATGTTCTTTACAGAATAATTGGCTGTGTGGCTTGAGTTTGTAAAGTTGTTCTACGAGCTATTCAGTGACTGGTAGCAACCGTATGGCAAAAACGGTAGAGCTAGCCTTATAGCGTACCCTGGGGGAGGCCTACGTTCTACAGAGGATTCCTATATGCCGATGTGATTTGATGATGTGTGATAAATTAGAATTACATATAGGCAAATGGAATGTGCCCGTTATTCTAGCCTTTTATGCTCCCACACTGCGGCCAATAATTACAATAATTACAAATATTTTGCAATATTCTTGAATTGTGTCAAACTTGTAGTGTAGAAAGTCACTTACGCATAACTACGCATAGTTCATTTACAGATATTTTGATAAGATGTGGTATCCTCGAAAAATGTGCTGTCTCATATTCAAATGAACAAAAGTCGTCCTATGATTGAGCTGTAAAACAAATCCGATATAACGCGAGCAAACATGATTAATGTTTGTTTACAAACGCTTAACCACATTTTTTATGATAACATTAGAATAAACACCATCAATCCAGCAAATCCCCATATATCAGGTGTCATCCTTTACGGCCACACTAAACGATATCATCACTTAAAACGCCATCCATTGCCGGGAAGATACAACATATGCATACCCCTGTCCGTACATAGCCGTCGTTGTAAATCGGGCCGGGCATTAAAGTGTCCTTATAATTTATGAGGTGCGATGTCCCAGTGGTGAAATTTATTCATGGATGTAATAAAATCTGGCGGCTGACGTTGTGCAGGACAAACTAGAGCGGGTCAGAGATCTTTCACGTAGATACCTAGGTAGTATTGTCCTAGAAGTTGAAGTCTTGTTTGTACAAACATAAAGCACAAATATTTTATGAATGACGAAATAATATGACAAAGTTTTACGCGTGAACAGAGAAACGACCATTTGCTTAACTTTATGAAGTCAATTTCTGGGAATTGTATTAAATGTCTTCGTCTTTTATTAAAATCTTTTTGATGAAAGTATTTTAATTACCTAATATCACATACCAGTGACGTGACATCATCAGGCCAGGGATGACATGACTGAATTCCTCTATGTTTTTGACGTTTTTGCGCACAAACTCGGTTATAATTTCCTCAATCAAATAAAATTCTTTTGTAGAACTTGCAAAAGAAAGCCTACTAGTTTTGTCAAAATCTTGTTTCTGTAGGTACTGCGACTTTTTGCCCTACCATTTTACTCTATATTTAAGCAAATGAATTCCTCTTACAGTGAACTTGGCAGCGAATGTGCGCTGAAAATTCGGACGATAGTATATTCATGAAGTGTAGGGAGCACATTGAAATACATCCTCTTATCTTGTTAACACGAGATGTCGCTGCTCGCAGCCGCTCTGAGCGTGGCCACTTGTGTTTTGAATAAGTTTGCTAAAGTGAACACACTTTTAGCAAACTATTCGACCAAAATGTATGGAAAGGTCTATTTTGGAAAGCCAGTTGTAAAATTTCTTTACATTAATTGAAATACATCATAAAAAGTTTTCAGGGTAATTGGTCCGCAGTTATAATTTGATCAGAAGAAATCTATAGATAACATACATTTCTTGCTTCATTAGGCAAGTAACTCACCAATTTGGTTACTGTGTATCGTTTTTGTTTCTCTTACTTATTTACCTACTTTTTCATTTTTAAGCAACACTGTAGTGTAGGAAAAACATTGAAATACATCCTCTTATCTTGTAAACGCGAGATGTCGCTGGCTCGCAGCCGCTCTGAGCGTGGCCACTTGTGTTTTGAATAAGTTTGCTAAAGTGAACACACTTTTAGCAAACTATTTGACCAAAAAGTATGGAAAGGTCGGCTTCTATTTTGTAAAGCCAGTTGTAAAAGTTCCTTACATCGACTAAATATATTAAAAAACTGCAGAGTTGTAGAAGGTACCGACAAACATTTATTTTAATCCAATCAGAAGAAAATAATGTGTACAGTGTTTTGGTATCCAGCCATTTCTTGCCTCATTAGGTTAGTTATGTTCCTGTGTATCGTTTTTGATTTTCTTACTTACCTTCTCTTTCATTCTTTCCAGAAGCAACATTGTAGTGTAGAGAGCATATTGAGATACAGGGTGTTAGGGACGGTGTAACGAAAACTTTGCAGGCGTGCTCAGACCATGAAACTGAACAACTTTTACTATGGAGCCAATGGTGGGAAACGAAAAAAAATTTCCGACCTCCCATACAAAGTCAGTCGGCTGATCGTGAATTTTGTATGGGAGGTCGGAATTTTATTTTCGTTTCCCACCATTGGCTCCATAGTAAAAGTTGTTCAGTTTGATGTTCTGATCATGCCTGCAAAGTTTTCGTTACACCGTCCCTAACACCCCGTATATCCTCTTATCTTGTTTACACCAGATGGCTCTGCTTGCAGGCGTGGCCTACCGCGCTCTGAGTGTGGCCACTTGTGCTTTGAATAAGTTTTGCTAAGATCTAAGATACGTCGATGATTGTGTGAACTATGAAACTATGAAGATAGGAATGCCTTGAATTTATGCGTACAAGGTCTGTAGTTTCATTTGGACGTTTTTGTGTCTAGGTAGGTATTTTTTCAGTGTTTCCGTACTATAAAAATTTTGATGATGATTGTTGTTTTTATGACAATGGTTTTTATGAATTTTTTCTGCCTCAGGCAGGATCTGCAGCTTTCTCTTTTAGTTCTATCAATGTTTCTAACCAACTAGACTACCGTGGCTCATTCGTAACCTTCTACATACATACATACATATATCACGCCTTTATCCCTTGCGGGGTAGGCAGAGCGTCAACGGCCGTAAAAGTACGGTCGTTATCGCCACGTCTGACACATATTTGAGGGCCGTTTTAGCTATTGTCGTGTATCGCTATAGTGACAGGTTGTCAGCCTGTCGCCTAAAAGTGCAATACACATGATACCCTCGAGTCCTTTAGTCGCTTCTTACGACACCCACAGGAAAGAAATGGGGTGATGCTATTCTAAGCCGGCATCACACGTAACCTTCTGGTTAATGGAATCTTTGTCTGATAAATCAGGTTCTATCATAAGTCACGAAATATCTACCTACATAATACTCATAGTAGAGTCGTTATTATTTGAGTATTTTTTACATTTCTATACCATTCATTAATATTTTATTTCTCTCTTTACAGAATCAACGAAGCATGCGTCGTGAAGCGTTAAAACTCGGGTCTCGTGTGGCGCCGGTCACCTGACATAATCAGACGCTCGTCGCGTGACCGTGTCAGACCAGTATGGCGCTACACGTCGCGCTGTTCTTAGTGCTGTGTCTCGTGCAGTGCGACTCCAAGACAGTGCTGCAGGATAAACTTGGTAAGTCATAGTGAACTACTCATTATCACGAATAAAAATATAATATATAGAAAAAAATACCCCCTTTGTTCTTATAAAATGGCACAAGATAGCTCTTACGCCATGGCAAAGGTATACATGCGGTTTTGAGAATGATGTTAAATAATTTAATCAGCCAGGCTACATCTACTGGGCCCAGAAGTTTCCATAGATCTGCCGGAATCTCATCGGGACCCACAGCTTTACGGGTAAACAGGTAAACGGGTTACAGCTATCATCATAAACATAGACAAAGACATTTATTTATCTATACTAATATAATAAAGAGGAAAACTTTGTTTGTTTTTTTGTTTGTTTGTTTTTTTGTATGTATGTAATCGATAAACTCCGAAACTACTGGACCGATTTCAATAATTCTTTCACCATTAGAAAGCTACAACATTCTTGAGTAACATAGGCTACTTTTTACCACGGGAAAATTCCTCATTTCCACGGGAAAACGGTTAGCAGCAGGAAAAGCGGGAAATACAGCGGATAATGGATATTACCCAAATAAGCCAAACCGCTTTACCGATCTTCGCGAAATTTGGCACTGATATTACTAGCATAGTAAAGATGGACATGGACTACTTTTTGTCAGCCCTCGCGGATCTGGAGTACGAGTACCTGATGAAGACCACCAGCATCCCATCTAAACTATAAAAGATACGGTCATGGCTTCATAGAAAAGTTGTTCACCATGACGGGCCGCTTCTGTTGGCACATGGTCATCGAGGATCTGGTGTACCTGATGAAGACCACCAGAATCTCATCTAAACTATAAGAGATACGGCCATGGCTTCATAGAAAAAGTAGTGCATCATGACGGGCCGCTTCTGCTGGCACATGGTCATCGAGGATCTGGAGTACCTGATGAACATCACCAGCATCCCATCTAAACTATAAGAGATACGGTAATGGTTTTTAAGTAAAAGTTACTCAGCATGGCAGGCCGCTTCTGCTGGCACATGGTCATCGAGGATCTGGAGTACCCGATGAAGACCACCAGCATCCCATATAAACTATAAGAGATACGATAATGGCTTCAAAGTAAAAGTTATTCAGCATGACGGGCCGCTTCTGCTGGCACATGGTCACGAGGGTCTGGAGTGCCTGATGTAGACCACCAGCATCCCATATAAACAATAAGAGATACGGTAATGGCTTCAAAGTAAAAGTTATTCAGTATGACGGGCCGCTTCTGCTCGCCCATTTACCTCTGCTGGATCGGAGTAATGGACTTTTTTACTACGGGCAAAGATCCAATTTCTACGGGAAAACAGGTAAGTAGCAGCGGGTGAAACCGCTGCTGGGCGGGCTGCTAGTTAACTAATATTGTAGTACACGAACAAGATTATTCAAGTTGCCTACCCCGCAAGGGACATAAGCGTGATATGCATGTACTGCACAGTTAGTGCGTGTTGTGAGGCCACAACATTGTAATTGCACTGTATTTTGTAACGTGATACGGCGCTACAATTTACGCTGAGATTCGCTCCGGTCCGCTCCGTGCGCTCCATGAAAATATGGACATAAAATACTTTTAAAATTTACATTAACACTTTTGAAAATAACGGCCGCTTCAGTCGAAAACTTCAACTGAAAAATTGTGAAAATTTCGCTACGTTTTAAAAGTTTCAGCGCCGTCGGTCATTGCATAAAGATGGTAGTAAAACGTGTAAGTAGGTAGTTAAGGCGTTATGGGCTACTATTTTAAAGTTAAGTTTAATCTATAAAACGTACGTAGTTTACGTTGTCAAAACTGTGTGAAATATAAAACCAAACGAAATCGGTATATCAACGTTTGCAATCAACACCGTAGTATCTCGTATAGGCAAAAATTATGTCTAGTTAGAATCAACAGTACCCCAAGTAGGTAAAGCTAAGTAAATAAGGCAACAACATAATTATTCCAGAATTATACCTACAGATACTTATTACAAATAAATATTTTAAAGATGTATAGGTAAACTCTGATTAGATAACACACGAGAGAATAAAAGATTTGATGGTCCATTATATTAGGCACTGTAGCGGTGATTGTGATAATCAATTTTCTGAAGCAGTGCCTATACTTGGAAAACCCATAAAAAATCTTTAAACCTATCAGTCGATATCCGTTTGGAGCTAAAACCGTCTAGAAGTGGCTAAAAGTGTCTGAAAGCCATAAAAAGGCGGCTCTCGACGATTCCGTGCGAACGATCAAAGTCGGCTTGCGCAATGCAAGTGCTTTTTTTATAAAAGCTGCTCTGCAGTTCGCGGATTCTTTCTTCGCTCCTAAGGCGGTCTTCACATCCGACCTGATCTGATTCGGTTGTCAGAGGAAAAACATTTTCGATACCTCTTAAAAAAACCGGGCACACGCCGCCGCATAAAAATTGCAGCTGTCAGTCATATTTTGTGTACCTAGTTTATGATTATGAGCATGAATGTGCAATTTTCTTTCCTAAGTCTTTCTACGCATTTTTGTGTCGGTGTGTCACTGTGTATGAACGCATTGAGTTGCTGAATGTACTGAGCACTAATGGGCAAGATCCACAGAATAGTCGTTCGACGCGACGCGCAACATGATATCTGTCAGATAAACGATCGTCTGCCGTCTCACGTGCAGCTTTGTTTCTGCAGTTTCATACATTTTATATGGAAACGGTTTCTTTCTAGCATCGCGATGTCGCACGTCTCACGTCTCCGAAGATCACCTTGTTTGACAGATTCCATTTTACGTCTTACGTCTCACAGGAACTCACATCTACTCAGTGGAGCTTGCACCTTACAGCGCCTTAGTTACCCTGTTTAAGTAATTATTTTGTATTATTTTTTTCTAACTAACTGTTTAAATACCTAACCAGTTTCATGTTGAACGATCAAAGTCGGCTTGCGCAATGCAAGTGCTTTTTTATAAAAGCTTCCCTGCAGTTCGCGGATTCTTTCTCTGCTCCTAAAGCTGTTTTCACATCTGCCGTATGTTTTTCCGAAACTAGTTGTCAGTTGAAAGAGATTTACGTAATTGGTAATCATAACAGCTGTCGCCACCGCCTAAAAATTGCAGCAATGCTGTGATTTGTATGGATTTTACGATTCGCAATATCGTGAGGTGTAATGTGTGATGATTATGTCAAAGTTTTTGTAAACGTTCTTGTATCTTTACCACAGACTAAAAGAACTTTTATTGTCCCAGAAAAATTAACCCAGACTAGTTTTTCTGGATGATTACATTAATCAATATAATATTAAACGGTCAAAGTAGCTAGTGCAAATGGTTTATTTTTTAAATGCTCACGTTTTGTAGATTCTTTCTCTAAATTTAAGTTTTTCTAACAGTTCTTATCTTCTCATGTTTAACGCGTGAAATTGTTCTATCTGTTGTTGCTGATTGTACCAATAATTAGTAATTATTAATATTATTATAGGTAAGTCCATGATTCAGCTGTACAATGAACTTTTGACATTCGATAATCGTTTATTGATCTTTAGTTACAAATCTCTTTAGTAAGGTATTCGGTAATGAAATGAATGAAAACTGCGAAGGAAGTTCAGTCACTTATTCGAGATGTATTAAGAATGACATAATAGGGAAGATTTTTCTCATATTTTGTTATTTCAATTTCACGCCTTCTTTAATTTGCAACTTACCGTGACTAAGCAAACGGGGGTAAATATTAGGTACGCTGTTTTAAAATCGAAGGTGGACTTTCGTAAAAAGTTCTAAATGATAATATTTAGTATAATTCTTAGGTATGGATAGGGTGAAATTTTACTAGTGACTGATAGCGAAAATTAAGAACCGGTTGGTGATAAGGAACAACTTTCCCCAAGGAACATGAAAAAATAATTTGGACCTCCCATGGTAGGTAGTTAACTTAAATCTGTTGACCGACAATTTTTATAAACGTCGATTTATGGAACATATTCCGTAGGGAAAGTTGTTCCTTAGGTCCAGCCGGTTCTGAGTTTTCGCTATCGGTCACTAATAAAATTTCACCCAGTACACTTTGAGCAGTTGTAAATAAAAAGTACTAAGAATCATTTATCACAAATTTTTAGCATCTACCATTCTCAGAGCAGACAATGCTATCAAGACATCAATAAATCCAAGCTTTTACTGTCAAAAATAAAGCCCTGAAATGTGAAATTTCAGTTAAAAAACAGTGAACTCCTACGAAAAGTCGTAAAGCAATCGAGTTATTGCCTCCAACGCATTTGGCAGTAATAAAACCAGACATTCGCCATCATAACTCAAGTTTTGAATTTTTTTGTACAATAAAACGCTAAGTATGAAAATATGGAACGAATTCTATATAGGTACTGCTGGCTAGGGATGCGAAAAAAGAGTCAATTAATAACCGATTATGGTATTTCAATTAATCGGTTTATTAAAAACTGATGTTTTGAATATCCGAATACAAATTTTTGATTGTTACGGCACTTGTTTACACCAACCAAATATTTCGGACCGTGTTTAATATCGATTAAAATACACCTTATTTTAGGTCTCTCGTAATATTTTGTTTCGATGTTGTGAGGAGTTTTCTTTGCGTAAAAGTCGGAGTTTTCTATGCGTAACCATAACCATAACAGCCACAACAGTCCACTGCTGGACATCGGCCTCCCCCTTTCGGGGGGTATTGCCATACTTACCAAACTTGGCAGACGGATTGCGTAAAATCGATTTCTTTTTAATCCATTTTTCTCTTGACTACAAATAATCGAATATTGAAAAATCCATTTTTTGTTACAAGTCGCATCCCTACTGCTGCTGCCATCTGTTTTGTACAAAGTGTTTACAAATTTGTATAATGGAGTCGTTTCCATTGTTTACTGCTCGTTACGAAACCCGATTATTAAGAAAATGTAATTCTTTTATTGTTCACTGTACAAGTTAAACTGTGTGCTCATGCTATGTTTTACGTCTTGCTTGGAAATAAAAAAAAGTCATTCATTAGGTAACATTCACAATCATGCATTGTTGAACATAATATGTTCCTATCAGGGTATTGTACCTAAGTGGGTTCTTGAGTGTAAGCATGGCTCGGCAAGCGTAGCATTGGACGCCCTCAGGCCTGATAGAGCGATGACTTAAAGAAAGCGGCTAGTAGCGACTGAATGGTGAAACCGGGAATGTGATGGGGGGGTATTGCCACACTCATCACATCACGCTTGGTAGGTGGATTGACGAGCATAGCGCAAGATTTTGCATTCATGGAAAACTTTGCTGTCCGTTCCTAGAAATAGTTTATTCTTATCCTTCAGTCACATTTTACGATACTGATGGGTAGAATTAGGTGATACTTACTAAGCATTCTAAACCACGATTACACAGCAAAAATTGCTTCTTATTTTTATAAGTTGGCACTCTATCCACGCGCCTCTTATCTGACTTGCAAGAACTTCTTTCACACTTTTTCTGTGAAAAATAATATAAAAAACCGGATAGAAACTACGCCTGTATCGCACCTAGTTGCGAAAAACTTTCTTGGAAATCCTGGGGACTAGTTTTTTGTTCGCGAGATCTATTTTCAAATGTGATATAGTATTAATCTGTACATCGCCAGCAAATCCACCTACCCATTTAAGGGACCATTTTGTACTTTTTTTCTTAGTACCTATTTGTAAAAAAACCCGTTTGAATGTTGGTCCCTTAAATTGGTAGGTAGATTTGCTGGCTTTAAATATTCTTAGGTATAATATTTTTTCTACTTCGTAAACAGTGATTAAGCGATAAGAAATAAAAGTTGCAGCTACAACATATTTGATTTAAAAAAGGGATTTGAAATAGACGAAAAGAAAATGTGTCAAAGTAAAAAAAAAATAGGTTTCACGTTATCTTCTTCTTCGATTGGGACACCAAGTCGTCATGAACACTGGTGTCAAAAATTTTCAACCCCTTACTTCAAGTAGAAAACTCTTGACTTGGTTTTGTAACGACATCGCTGTCTAAGCAATCATTGACAGCAACCGGAACAAGCACGGAAACATCTTAATAAAAGTTTTACAATAAAAATGCCATTTCATGTTCAAGTCAATACAATTCAAGTCAGTACATAGTCAGGCATATGAAGCTTTAACACATACTAAATAAATGATAACTATAACTTACTTTCCGAAAAATCAATATATGGTTGCATATCGCCGTATAGCCATATAGCCGTGGAATTAATTCCCAACACGCTATATTGACATTAGCTAGTATGTCATGCTCATGATGTTATAACATAAACATAGCTGATTTCATACGATTGTGCATGGTAGGTTAAAAACCATGTCCGTATGATAATTGGGTCTAACTAATTGACAGAATTAGTTAACAAAACAATGGTGTTTGTTTGGTTTTAAATGTAACTGCATGAGTCGTAATTAAATGACGACTGAACTTAATTCATAGTAAACATAATTTTAAATCTTCATAATGTCAATAACGATGATGATGATGAGGAGATCGGAATGTTTTTTGGCTTGCCACCATAATTATGTTCAATGGGAAAAGTTTTGTTACCGTATGTTATTTTATTACTTTTCAGTAATTGGCATAATTGGCACCTTTACCTTTAACTTTACAGCCACAACAATCCACTGCTAGACATAGACCTCCCCTTCTCGCAGGTATTGCCAAACTCAGTTCGACAATTTATATGAATTTTTCATTCTCCTATTTTGACACCAGTATTAAACAAAGTACCGAAGCCTATGTTTAAGTTTACACAGTACTTCCTGCAAGCATAAAAATTAACCGACAATTACTGCGGCCATTTTGAAAAATGGTTAATTTCCTCAATAACTATGCGCGGTCAAAATAACTGTGTTCAACAATAGTTAATCAAAGCTGAAATTGCTTAATTCCATATATTTTTTCGTAAGTTTTTAATCAATTCTGTCGCGTGTCCTGCCGTTTTTGTTTCTTAAGTTTAATGGGAATTTTATTTAAATCTTACCTACTTTGTTACTTTACAAGTAGGTTGCATTTTCTAATGGCCATTATGAAATTGTAAGAAGTTGATTAATTGTCATTGTATTACAATTTGTAATCAGGCGACTTTATACGATACGAATATTTGCATACATGTAGGTCTGTAGGTAGAAATAGATGTATGCGTGTATATTTTATTATAACTTTTCTTCATTCCTTATCACAAGACTAGCTATATAATAAAAATGTTATTTCTAGTCCATATGCGAATTTCATAAATTAATTTTAAAATTTTACCTGTGTATGGAACAAGCAATTTTTGTTCTTCGTTGTTGGTTGTTCATAACCAATTCATTTTTAGATTTCATGCGTGGCACCGTAACATCAATGACATCAAGAAAAATTGAAAATTCTCAAAACTAATTTAGTTTGAGTTTGATCTTTCCTAACTAAAATTTAAACAATGGGCAAACCTTCAGCGAGCAACATGAAAACTGATATGCCTTCCATAATAAGTCGATTACAATGCAGCAGTGGAATTATTTTAATCCACAAAAAATATTATGAATGAACATCACGAAATGGACGAAAAAAAAATGTTAGTTTATGAATGGACGATTATACTGGAACACGCTTGCTTTTAGCGTATTCACGATACATCTAAACCAGTTAAGTTTGGTAAATAATAGTTTGTTGTAGGTAAGTTTGTCTTAATATCGCAACAAACCCCCGTTTCTGTATTTAAGTCATTATTTTTATAGTTTACATTAAGGTTTTAAATTTTTAATGTACAGTAAAGCTCACATCTAGGTAGTCACTCAAGCCACCTAATTAGCCTTTTGAAAGGCATAAAAAACGGTTCAATGTCCAATCTGTTTTTTTTTTTTTTTTTGTAAGGGTGGTTCATAAACTAAACGTGTACTCTACTCGTACTACTACTAATAAGTACTCTCCTAGGAACAGGCAGGTGCTCAGTTCCATACGCTGTTTCACCCCTTGTAATATTTTCACAAATTTTTAACCACAATCAAATTGAAAGCATAATCGGCCGATTAATTCGGAACACGCGTTTCTAAGGCTCATTTGCACGATATTAATTACGCTGCCCTAATCACTGTTTAGACGAGCTTTCCTTTAAGGGCGTTTGTTGATTGTAATTGCGAATTGTACAATTCTAATTGTAATAAAGTTGTAATTGCTTCCAGAGATGTAATTAGGCAGTGGCCCCAAAGTTTGTTTGGGCATTCGGAAGGCTTGTTTGGGGCAAGGGTTCTCGAAGTTTGCTGTCCTTTTCTGATAAGTTGCGAGTTATTGTGTAAATATGTTAATGTTTTCGCGAAGTTCGAGGCGTGATAAAGAGTTTTATGAGTTGAGTCATCTGTGGAATATATTTTTACCTCGCATTTTTTCTAATACCTCTATAGCTTAAATACCTATATGGTATTATATATATAGTAAAGTAATCATCTAGCTGCATCATTCTGATCCATGAGAGATTGAAAACTTCTTGCTTCAGCAGTTGCAGCACTGCAAGAGTCTAGGTTAAACCTTTGACGCACAGGTTGTGCGACAAAACTGATTAATACTAATGTGATAAAATATTTGTCGTTGCTGTCAAATGAATTCAAAAACAACTTTCTCACGAATTTATTTGCAAGTTGGCTCTGAAATTTAAACAAAAGTTGTCCCAAGACGAAATACACTCTCTGGTAATAGTAATCAGATGCTAAATTATACTAGTATTAATAACTTAGTACGTACCAAGAACGCACTACAACTTAAAGGTACCGCAGTCATATTACTTTAATATCACATAACACCGTTTAATCTACAGTCACGCTACATTATCACCGTTGTTTGATTCCGAAGCTGATCTTAGCGCAGTGGAAGCAAATTAAAGTTATCTTAAAATCTAAAACTAAATGGTCGATCAGCCTCGGAACAACATTTGACTACGATTCGTAGTGCTCTTTACTATAGCTAAATAAAATAAATTTAATGAGAGAATTTTGTTCCGGAAAGTTTCCGGCCGAGAAATTCTTGTTTCCAAAATCTACTTAAACAGGGCCCAGCAACGAATTGCTTACCGAGCGAACGATGACGCCGTTTCTTTGTGAGTTTAAGTATGACAGGAATCAGGTATTCAGGATATTTGAGGAGCACAGGAATAGGGAATAACCTAAACTCACGGCACCGGAACATCCGCTCGTTCTCGAACTCCTTTCCTCCAATTTGCACTATAGTTCACAGTTCGACATCACATAATGTTTTTTAACACAAAATAACTAAAAGATTTCCCTCCGAATGAGAAATCGGCCCCGTTGGCCTCCAATCATTTATAATTAGAATACGTAGCTAGCGGCAGCCACGACGCGAGCCAACGAAAAGTGAGGTTATATTTTGCCGGCGGTCGCGTGACTCTCAATCAAAGCGCCGGAACCAAAATCACTTGGTACACTTCCCCACCGAACAGGGAAAACCACACGAGAAAACCGAAAGCACACTAAATTACACCATTTATAATTAAAATTCGCATCAACGATACGGGCGACGGCAGAGGACGTGACAATGACAGAGCAGTGTTGCCAGCACCGCGCGCCCATTTTATACGAAAACTAAACATTCACCCGCCCCGGACCGACCCATCGGTCCGCTCTATGCATGGCAGGCGTGATAATGTAGCTACTGCTCGCTTAAGGACTGAATCCCCCACCTGAACTTCTGCAACTCGAGGAGTGCCATCACTACCCGGAAACAGGTTGAGAATGCGCCCCCGGCGCCAACGCAGTGGCGGTAGGTTGGCATCCTTAACCAGAACGAGATCCCCAATGCAGGGGGGTTCAGTCCTGTCCGTCCACTTAAGGCGTTGCTGCAGAATGTGCAAGTACTCAAGCGACCAACGCTTCCAAAAGTTTTGAGTCATTTGCTGCAACAACTGATAACGCGACAAACGATTGCTATTCACCTCCGTATAGGGATATTCCGGCAAGGCGTTAAGTGGGCGGCCAATTAAGAAATGCCCTGGCGTCAGGGCCTCTAAATCATTTGGGTCTGAGCTGAGCGGACACAAAGGACGCGAATTGAGTACAGCCTCAATTTTACAAAACACGGTCGCCAGCTCCTCGAAAGTCAAAATTGTTAACCCTACAACGCGCAACAAATGCGTCTTAGCGGACTTTACAACCGCTTCAAAAATACCACCCCAGTGAGGGCACGCTGGTGGATCGAACACCCAGGTAATGCCCTGACGGGAGGCCCGTGCTGATGGCTTCTTCGTTCTCCCTTAAGAACGTTACAACTTCCTTCATACACCGATCAGCACCCTTAAAGTTGGTACCACAATCCGACCTGATCAGCGCTGGTCGCCCTCGTCGCGACGTAAATCTCTCCAGCGCTGCCAAAAGGCCTCCGTAGATAGGTCGGCCACGAGCTCCAAGTGGACGGCCTTGGTGGCTAGGCACACGAACACGCACAAGTACGCCTTGATAGACTTTGCGTTCCGTAGGCGTGATGCCTGTACCATGAAAGGGCCTGCAAAATCCGTTCCCACACCTGCAAACGTCCAGGCCTCCGTCACCCGGTCCGGTGGGAGATCTCCCATCTGTGGCTGCATTGTGGCTGCCTTCAAGCGGTAACAAGGCAAGCACCTAAACACAACGCTACGTACCGTTCGTCGTCCCGATAAGATCCAGAACTCGCGCTGTAGGATGGCCAATAGCGCATTACAGCCCGCGTGCGAGTTTTTCTCATGACGATCCCTGACTAAGAGCTCAACTAAGGGTCCCCTTTTGGAAGTAACAGTGGATGCCGAGCCGAAAAGGGCAGGCTAGCGTTCCGAAGTCTGCCTCCAACCCTGAGCATACCTTGCTCATCCAGGAATGGGTTGAGGCGCACAATTCCTCCCTTCAGCTTTCCACGTCCATCCCTGAGCAGCCTGACCTCCTCTTCAAAATGTTCCGCCTGGACGACTCTAACCAATGAGCATAGAGCCGCATTCCGCTCCGCAGGCGAGAGGACAGGTGTAAAGTTCCGTTCTGCTTGAGGCTTCCTGCAGTTGTTCACGAACCGCTTGATCCAACCTGTCACCCCAAGAAGTTTGTCGAGGAGCTATACCGTTCCAGCAAGAAAGCTGGGTTAGGCTTCGGTACGAGTTGCCCCACGTTCACTCGCAAACCTCGATCAGGTGGCCCAAGCGGCGCCCTGCACTCGTTGAATGGCCATTCCTGCGGCGACTCAGTCAGCCATTGAGGTCCCCACCACAGTGGGTGACTCACCAAATCAGGTGCCCTGCACCCGCGCGAAGCGCAGTCCGCTGGGTTCCATTCTCCCGGTACGTGCCTCCACACTAACGGAGTTTCCGACCCCGTAATCTGTGACACCCGATTTGCCACGAAAACCTCAAGTGTATGTACCGACGTCTGCAACCAGCACAGAACTATCCGACTGTCAGTCCACGCGTACACCGTTTCATCCAAGTTGATGGTACCACGCAGATTGCAGGTTACATGATTTAGCAAGCGCGCTAGAAGAGCTGCCCTGCCAATTCCAATTTGGGGATGGTCCATCTAGTTCTGACTGGTGCCACCTTACTTTTGGCCATAACCAGACGCACGTGCACAGTTCCCGTTGAACTTGCTGTCCGAAGGTATACAGCTGCCGCGTACCCTCGCTCCGAGGCGTCACAAAACCCATGTAGGGTAGCCTTACATCCCACCGATGGGACTAACTTGCGGGGTATCGCGATGTGCACAATCCCTGGTAAGGTGGTCACAAACTTGAGCCAATCCTTCAACAACTCTCCGGAGAGTTGGTCGTCCCATCCTAAGTTGGCTAGCCACAACCTTTGTAAAAAGCACTTCGCCATGAACGTAACCGGGGCGATCCATCCGCTAGGATCGAACGTTCTAGCGATTGTCGACAGTACCGACCGCTTAGTCCAAGTTTTCTCCAAAAGGTCGGGCTCGATCTTGTACGTGAATACGTCATGCGTTGGCCTATATTGCACCCCGAGGATGCCCAACGTGTTTGGATTGTCCGGGTTCTCAAAGAGGTGCGGGTCCTGATGGAACTCGCCTGGCAAACCGGCCAGGAGCTCTGGGCAACTGGACAACCATTTCCGCAACTCGTAACCTCCTGAACCCATGATCGCGATCAACTCGTCTCGTAGAATTAGCGCCTGCTCCACGCTATCAGCACCCGTGCAGATATCGTCCACGTAGACGTCGCGATCCAGTACTGCTGCGGCTCGAGGATATCTTACCCTTTCCTGTGCGGCCAACTCGCAGCGTACGTACTGCCAAATACGGACTTGGCTTAAGTCCATACGTCACCGTGTTAAGTTCGTATGTGACCATCGGCTCATCTGGGCTCTCACGCCACAAAATCAGCTGATACCGACGGTCATCCGGATGTATCATGGTTTGGCGAAACATCATTTTGACGTCTGCGACGAACGCTACCTGGTGTAACCGAAAGTCTGTGAGAATGTCCACAATGTCCCGGTTCAATTTAGGACCCGCGTGCAAACATTGGTTCACAGACACACCATTCGAGGTAGGAGCAGAACCGTCAAACACCACCCGTATTTTCGCCTCAGGTGACTTCAAGACAGCCAGGTGTGGAATGTAATAATGCTCGACACACCTCCAATCCAGGCTGGACACCGACATGTGGCCCAATTGAATATATTCCCGCATGAATTCTATATACTTCTGCCGAAGTGCTGGGTCTCGCCTCATCTTCCGCTCCATTCCGAGTAGTCTCCGTTCCGCGAGCTGTCGCGAACTACCTAAAGCGGGGCGGTTTGGGAGAAAAGGTAGCCTGGTCACGAATCTGCCTGACGGGCATCTTGCAGTGTTGTATTGATAGAACAACTCGCACTCGTCATCCTCTGGCTTCCGTCTGTCCGCCGTGGGCGGCTCTTCAGACTCCCAAAACCTCTGCAGCACCTCTGACAGCACACTACCATAGAGGACCGGATCCCCAAGTACGTCCACCGTACCAGGAGTATCAAAATCAGGATCAGCTAACTCCAACCCTGTGGTTAACCCTCGTACCGTTGGTGGTAACCTAACCTGAGGAGTTTCCCAACCACTTCATCCAGCACCACGGCTGAGACTTGATAGCTGACCCTGTACATGTGCTACCTAATGCGAACTCAAAGTTCGTCTGACCCCGAATGTCAGGCACATTTAGGCCCCCGATGCCTACAGCTTCATCCTCACTTGGCCGTACATTTAGGCCTAGCCTACTCACCAGCTTACTCGATACAATACATCCCTGAGCCCCTGTATCCAGTAGGGCTCTTACTTGAATGGTCCGGCCACCGTATCCCCATACCCAAATCTTAGCCGTTGGCAAAAGTACCGTGATTGGACGGGGCCGAAGCTGATGAGTAGGCGGCGATTACCTAGCGGGAATCTAAACGCGGTGAGGCCGCGTCCCGCGGGTTATCCTCGCCACCCAAACCTGTGTATGGGTCCCACTCCTGCTGGTAGGAGGTCTGCCCATAAAGGCCATGGCTGGAGTTCTATAGTACCCCGACGGCAAACGTCCGTACCGAGGTTGCGCTTGTAGCCGCGGGTACTCAGGCATAGGCGGAGGCATGCGTGGGTCTTGAGACCCAACCAGGTGGCTCAAGCCCGCAGAATACTGCATGTACCCTGGTGGCTGCCTAGTGCTCCCCTGACACCCGCCCGTTTGATCCCGTACCTGGGATGGGTGTCCTTGGCCATGTTCCTGTGCCGCTCCTCCCCAATCCGGCACCTGCTGCCGTGGTGGGGATCGTCCCCACGTCCTTGGGTAAGTGGGCTCCGTCTGTTGACGTCCCCTGCCTGTCCCTGTGACCGATGCGGAGGTGGGCTCCTCCTTGAGGGGGTGGAGCGTTGCTCCCTCCCTTGGTGGGCAGGCTCCTTCGCTGATCCGATCCAGCGCTGCCCCGGCGCCTCCGGAGCGATTCATGCAGAGCAGCGGATGGTGTGCACCCTGGCAGTACCTACAGTTGGTGCTTGAAGGGCACTCGCACCTGATGCGGCCCCAGGCACCGAAAACACCAACGCCTCTGCTGTGCCACACCCCGTCTCCTCTGAACCCGCTGCGCAGCAAACTCCTGACACGCTGCCACCCCGTGGCCTGTCTCCCTGCAGTAGGCACACCCTGATTCCAATGCGGTGTTGTACCGCCTGGGTTGCCCACTGTTGCCTCCTCGCGCCGGTGCACCCGGCCGTTCCGGGTGGCGAGGGCAGAGGTCTCCTTGCGAGGGCTTCACCAGCCTGGACGTCCACTCGCCTGCTTTCGGCCTCGAGGAACGACTTCAGATCCTCGTAGGTCGGGAGGTGGTCCGAGGACTTGCCCCATGTAGCTGCTCGAATCGAGCGACCATTTCGCTCGGCAGGCGGCGAAGCACTGTGTGGACCAAGATATAACCGTAGCCCGCCACTGGCAAACCCTGTCGCTCTAGTGCGCTGACCGCGACACTGACTGGGTGGAAGATTTTCTCGCGGAGGTCCGTACCTCGCGTTATGGTTGGTATTGACAGCCACTGGTCTAACAGCCTGTCTACAATCAGGCGCTTGTTTCGATACCGGTCGGTAAGGATCTTCCACGCCACCTCATAATTGCTATCCGAGACAGCCAAATGCGTCAGCAATTCATGAGGCTCTCCATGTAGCCTGGACATCAGCTGAGCCATCTTGTACGCCGGCGTTATGTCCGTCCGTGTGTGGACCACACTGCTATACAGGTCCTCAAACGCCGGCCAGTCGGCGTAATCGCCTGCAAAGACTGGAACCGTAACAGGCGGAAGAGGCACCTGTAATCCTTGTCCCACTTTACCACGGAATGGCTTTTCCTTTCCGTCACGTCGCCTAGATATGTCCGCAGCTGCCTGCGCAATGTCCTGTGCCAGCTCCAAGCACTGGCTTACATCGCCCTCAACCAGCTCCTTATCTTCAGGGTTAGAGCTTCCTCAAGGAGCATGAGGCACTCTGTGAGGTGTTCCGACACAACCCGAACCCGTTCATCGGCCTGTAGTGCACTTTTCAAGAGCGCGTCCTCCCGGTCCTCGCGGCCGATCATTGCCGCTGTGGTAGTAAACCACCTTAATTCTGTCTTTATAGCAGCCTTATACCTGGCGATCGAGGGAGCCATGGTACCAACTTTTACACACTCGACTTAATAAAAACGAAAAACCAATAAACAAATACCACAAAATAAATGTTAGTTGACTGGCCTAGACCTTACCGATAAGATACCGTTCACTAGGCAAACAATACAGTCACAAAAAAACCGAAACAATATTTTCCAAAATTAATAAAATATGTGGGTAATATAAAAAACACGCTTAATACTAAATTACGGCTAACTATGTTGCAATAAAGCAACCACGCTCTGCTACCAAAAAATGTTTGATTCCGAAGCTGATCTTAGCGCAGTGGAAGCAAATTAAAGTTATCTTAAAATCTAAAACTAAATGGTCGATCAGCCTCGGAACAACATTTGACTACGATTCGTAGTGCTCTTTACTATAGCTAAATAAAATAAATTTAATGAGAGAATTTTGTTCCGGAAAGTTTCCGGCCGAGAAATTCTTGTTTCCAAAATCTACTTAAACAGGGCCCAGCAACGAATTGCTTACCGAGCGAACGATGACGCCGTTTCTTTGTGAGTTTAAGTATGACAGGAATCAGGTATTCAGGATATTTGAGGAGCACAGGAATAGGAACAACCTAAACTCACGGCACCGGAACATCCGCTCGTTCTCGAACTCCTTTCCTCCAATTTGCACTATAGTTCACAGTTCGACATCACATAATGTTTTTTAACACAAAATAACTAAAAGATTTCTCTCCGAATGAGAAATCGGCCCCGTTGGCCTCCAATCATTTATAATTAGAATACGTAGCTATCGGCAGCCACGACGCGAGCCAACGAAAAGTGAGGTTATATTTTGCCGGCGGTCGCGTGACTCTCAATCAAAGCGCCGGAACCAAAATCACTTGGTTCACTTCCCCACCGAACAGGGAAAACCACACGAGAAAACCGAAAGCACACTAAATTACACCATTTATAATTAAAATTCGCATCAACGATACGGGCGACGGCAGAGGACGTGACAATGACAGAGCAGTGTTGCCAGCACCGCGCGCCCATTTTATACGAAAACTAAACAACCGTAAAATATCACAAAGGCTTACTCAAGGATTAAAAGGGGGATTTAACAGCTATGGCATTACCCGCCTAGGGCAACAGTAGGGATGTGTAAAAATAATCAATTTTTGAAAATATCTATGATTTTCCGAAAATACTAAAACTTTTATAATCAATTATGCAATATTAATAAATTGATAAATTTAAAATCGATTTTATATATTTTCGAGTAGGTACATAAATTTGATTATTTTCGTGGCATAGGTATTATTTGAATCAACGAATTATTTTGTATTTTGTGTATCGAAAATTTTATTATAAAAATACTATTATTGCGTAAAATCAAGTCAAATATTCACACAAGTGAAAATAAGAAATAGATAAAATGACATGCATCGACCGGGGATCGAACCCGGGCCGCATGGGTAAACGCCCCACTGTGCATCGATAGCTCAGTGGCAGAGCTGTGGGGCGTTTACCCATGCGGCCCGGGTTCGATCCCCGGTCGATGCATGTCATTTTATCTATTTCTTATTTTCACTTGTGAGAATAATATAGCACTGTGAGTGCATTACAATCCCAATAGAAAGTCAAATATTATAAAAATCGATGTTTTCTTTGGATAAAAACGATTTATATTTAATTGTTTTTTTGGCTGACTTAACTTAATCGATTATTCAAAAATCGATTTTTGGTTTCTAAAGTCCCTGGGCATAACCCGCCTAGGGCCACACTTGTGCAAATAATCAACGGTCAACACAAACCTCCAGTGTGAAGTTCGATCCCTTTGGTCAATATTGTCTGTATGTTGGTTAGGTTATGATAATACTGTGAGGTATTTGGTCTGTTTGTAATGAAAATTTGTATAATAGCTTTGATTTTAACATTTTTATGGCATATTTTTGAACCAATGAATTATTTCAACGAAAATAATTATGATAAAAACATTATTACGTAAAATCTGCTAAAATATATGGAAAATCGATTACTTATTTTAAAAATCGATATTTTCTATGAATAAAATCGATTTATTTTTAATTGATTTTTTGGCTGACATAAATTAATCGATTATTTAAAAATCGATTTTTGTTTACTAAATTCGCATCCCTGGGCATTACCCGCCCAGGGCCACACAGTTGCGCAAATAATCAACGGTCAACACAAACCTCCAGTGTGAACTTCGATCCCTTTGGTCAATATTGCAATATATGTTGGTTAGGTTATGATAATACTGTGAGGCATTCAGTGTGTTTGTGATGAAATTATGTATTAACATATTTTTATACTTACGTATAGAGGGTGTTCCATGTTACATAATATATTATCTTATATTTTTAGGGGGGTAAGCAGAGCACAGCCGGCAGTTACTGCCATGCTTGATTATTACGAATATCCGAAGGACTTTCTGAGTTTTAATTCATAAGTATAATTATCAAACTTTTCGACGTGACGCAAGGTCGTCAAATCGATCTGTGTAACATACATTTAAAAATTTTAACAAAATAATAATTCTCCTTCCCTAATACAATGACTCAAGGTCTAAAGCGACAAAAATAGGGTCACGGGCAATGATCTTCATACTTCAAACTCACAGTAGTGTCCCAAACAGCCTCTAATGTCCTAACCTCGAAAGTGTTAACGGTTAGCCATTCACACAAATGCCGAACGATATTGCGGTATTTGACAGCCAGCCAGGGACAACTGATGACAGCCGCATGCGGATGCGGTGTCGTGTGTTTTTCTAAATGCAGTTTTATGCAACTCCTTTTGTCAGTAATACTGGGACGCTAAATACAGAACACTACACTACCACCCACCACACACACCATCATCCCACCTAATTGTTCATGAAAAGTTTTTTGGAGTGCACGTTCAGCCATCGGTCTTGGTTATTGTCTACTATTATTTTGACAGCATTCATTACACAGCTACCTAGGTATGTCAAAACCGTAATTATATGTAGTTGAAAATGTGGTTGGAAAGGCTTGACACTACGGTAAATCAATATTCAGCGATCCACCTAACCTGGAAAAAACGGCTCCACAAAATATCGCAAAACTGTGAGGCGTGTGTGTAGCCACCGTTACTATACTCGAGTGATTTATCGTAGATTGGCGTGTTGGCACCGCTTGTGATTCGGGTATAGTCCTCATTCATTATTATTATACTCTCTCGCGTTATTACTCGGTCATTATTTCCTAGTTTTGGTGACAATGGATGTAGGGTAATTATTACTGCAAATATTAGGTCCTTATGGCTACGATCTGATGTATGAGAATGGTTATATGGATTTGAGTATTTTTGGCTTAATAGACAAGTAGAAAAAATAATGCTTGATTTTTGTACAGTTTCCTCCGAGATCCGACTATAAAATTACTTCGGATCGTATTTTTCATAGTGTAGTAAATACAATAGCTACCTTTTTTTAAATCAATAAACTAAAAATATTGTAGCCCATTCCCAATCCAATCGAAACAAAATACTTACATTTAATCGTTCTTTTGTAAAACAACTCCCGTTTAGCAATTGAATATAACGAAAAAAAAAATGGTAGCAAAAAATAATAATAACTTCAAAAGAAAGTCATTAATTTGTACGGAGCGAAAAAGCTCGGCGTTCAATGGTTTCCATCACAAGAATTCCGCAGAATTCTGGGGGAGTTCAGAATTTTTCGTGGCCCCGGCGAGATATTCATGTAAATTTATTCCATCAAGTCCGACTTGAAGAAACACGGCAGGTGATCTGGATGCGACCGGTTTTACGTCACGTGGTTTCGCGTAGACTGTTGGGATTTTCCCGCGGGAATCAAATATTTATTGATGGTTAACTCGGTAAAGTGAACTATCTAGCTGGAACGAGTATAAAAATAACTATAAGGGTTTATTTTTTACAACTAACATCCTACAGTGGATTAATAGCTACGACGTAGTGTGTCGTAGAAAAATGCTACGAGATAACAAGAACTTCCGTCATTCCTAGACTTGCTTGATATACCGAAAATATATTATAGCTAAGCGATAGGCCCATGTCCAGCAGTGGACTGTTGTGGCTGTCATCATCATATCGTATGGCGTTTCTCTGCGCTGGATCCTATATCTTCATATTCAGGTTCTTCAGCCACTCTTCGGCCGCTGGGGTGAGGCGGTGCAGCTCGGACATGCCGCCAGCTAGGTGATGGAGTGGGCAATCGTTCACAATGTGGGCTAGGGTTTGGTCAGGCTCTCCACACTCGCAGGACGGTGACTCCCTAAGTCCCCATTTGTGGAGATGATGGTTGGATCGCCCGTGCCCGGTTCTAAACCTGTTCAGCTTCACCCATGTTGAACGCGCAGCATCAAATCCAGGGGGCTTTTTGTTTGGGTCAGTGATCAGATCCTTTTGAGGATGGTCAAAAAGCTCCCAGGATGACAGCCACGCCGTTTTAACATCATAATTGGTCTCCAGGCGTTTGTCTGTCCAAATTGGGTGTCGTGATGGTAAGCGGTGTGACGGTTTGTGGTCGAGAGTTATTCGGATCGGCATGCAGTCCCTCGAACATTTGCGCCACTCAGTAGCTGCTGCGTTGCATCTTCGCAGGTCCGGTGGTGGGATGTGCGCTAAGACTGGGAGCCATGGAAGGGGGGTAGATTTTATTAGTCCTGTTATAATCCGCATGGCCTCATGGAGTTTGGTGTCGACTTTATCTGTGTGCGCACTTCGGTACCATACGGGCGCACAGTACTCCGCGGTTGAGTAAACCAGAGCTAAAGCAGATGTCCGTAAGACTGAGGCGGAGGCGCCCCAGGTAGTTCCAGCTAGATTTTTTAGGATGTTCAGTCTGGTTTTCAGTTTTTGCGCAACATTATTCAGATGGTCTTTGAAGGTTAGGGAGCGGTCCAATGTCACACCTAGGTACTTAGGAGTGAAGTTATGTTTAACGGGTACTCCGCAGAAGGATACGTTAAGCTTCCTGTTCGCTAGGCAGTTGGTAAGGTGAAAAACAGCGACCTCGGTTTTAGAGGGATTTGGACAGAGCCGCCACTTTGTGTAGTAGTCGCCCATAACCTTTAGATCGCTGGTTAGTGCCGCTTCGCCATCTTCGAAGGATTTGGCCTGGAACGCCAGAGCCAGGTCATCAGCATAAACGAATTTTTGACAAGCTGTGTCCGGCATGTCGCTGATATAGATGTTGAACAGCAGTGGTGCTAAAACAGATCCTTGAGGAAGGCCGTTTTTGAGTAGTCGGTAGCTGCTGGTACTGTCTCCCAAGTTGACTTGAATGTAGCGGGGACCCAGTAGTGTCTTCAGCAATGCCAAGGTTTTGCTGCACGGTATGATTTTCCCAACTTTATGTAGGAGACCCTCGATCCAAACTGTGTCGTAGGCGGCGCTTAGATCTACAAAAGCCACGGAAGTTTTGAGACCACGCTGGAAGCCAGCCTCAATGTATGAAGATAAGGCCAAGACTTGATCGGCACAACTTCTGTTGTTTCTGAAGCCAGCTTGTTCTGGTGGGATTGCAGAGTCGACTGCGGTGTAAAGTCTACCATACAGTAGCCGTTCAAGAAGTTTGTAGGTGATAGACAGCAAAGAAATCGGTCTATAGCTTGCAGCTTCGTCTGGCGATTTTCCGGGCTTTAACAGGGCGATCACCTTAGATCTCTTCAGAATCTCAGGAAGGGAGCATGTGTCTAGTATCTGATTGAACATTGTCAGAAGCCAACTTCTGCCTACTTTACCAAGGTGCATGAGAAATTCTGGGTAAATTTGGTCTGGTCCGGCGGCTTTATTCGCTTTAATTAGCTTTAAAGCTGTGTTTAGCTCTGAAAGTGTGAAGTGTTGGCTATAGGATTCGAGTGCGGGTAATGAATGATGTTGCCCGATGTTTTGCTGGCGAACTTCCCTTGCAAATGTTCTGTCGGTCTTAGCTGCTTTAGTAAGGGACTGCATTCGTTTCGCGATGTCGTCGGGTTGAATTAGTGGCGTTTTGTGTTCGTGCATCGGAGCACCTCCTAATTTACGCAATAACGACCAGCTTTTCTTGCTCGAATGCGTGAAGTCCATACTTTGCACGCTAGCTTCCCATTTTGATTTTCTCGTTGCGTCCAGGGAGGCCAAGAGTTTTTGTGCGGCTTCAGCGTTATCCGATGAAAGAAACTCTTGATACGCCTCTTCGGTCTCGCTTGACCAACCCGGAGCATATTCTTTACGAAATCCTCTTGGTATGCTACGTTTAGCTGCAGCTATGACGGCTTTTGTAAAACGGGTGTAGTTCAGGATGTCAGGTTTGATAAAGCGTAGAGTAGCGTCAGTTTCCGCGGAAAATGCGCTCCAATCCGCCTTTCCAAAGTTCCAGCGAGGTACCGGTTTCGATTTCAGTAGAGGAATATGGACACCGATGGTGATCAGCGCAGGTCGGTGCTGACTTCGGGGGAAGTTTTTGAGGATGGCCCTAGTTACTGGTACTTTATTACCCTCGGAGTCCTCTGACGCGAAGCATAGGTCTGGGTTGGTGTTGCTGCCCCACCTGGCAGATCTAAAAGAGCTTTTTCCCTTAGGGTCAAAAATCAGGTGCTGATTGTTTCTTTCGGCCCATGCATGAAGCTCTTCGCCATTGTGGTCGCTTTTACGGTAGCCCCAGGACGGGTGGTGACAGTTGAAATCCCCTACTGTTACAGATGGATGGGAGTGATTTGGCATGGAGGAGCTGTCTATGTTTAGAGCTGGTGGTTTATACACTGTTGTGACAGTTAGGTCGCCAATATGTGCTGTGATTAACTCAAGACCGTTGTCACTAGATGCTTGGGACACGTTGCAGTCGTTCATAGAATCTTTTTGGTATATGGATGACCCATAAATTGGCGATAAAGTAAAGCCCATGAGTTTGTAGCCTTCTATATGGCCTCTTCGGGATAGGTCCTTCTCATCGCCAATATGGTGTTCTTGAATGCAGATGATGTCGGCATTGCATTGATGGGCTATTCTTGCGAGGTATTGACATTTAGCCTGTGAGGATCCTTCAATATTTAGTTGGAGAATTCGTAGTGAAGGTCCAATAGATCGAGTAGATGGTGTATAGCCCTGAAAAGGGCTGTTTTTTGGGGAGCCCTGGGGAGGGCTGTTTTTAGGATCCATGATGGATAGCGCAGGATAATCACCGGGAGATTCACAGATTACTCAGTAAACAGTCCGGAGAGCCGTAGTAGAGTCAAGAGCATTTAGCCGGTTTCGCATAGAGCTAGCCGTTGCCCGGGGTGAACCACGAGGAGGTAGTTTTTGACCAATTTCCACCCTGTGTTGTGGCTGTTAAGGTATGGTATTGAAGTAAAAATATATACAGACACAGACAATTTTATAGGTATACATTTTTAGATGTCACTACCCTTAAAAATAAATGCCATACTTATTTTTTTATTTTTTTAAAGTAACGTTAAAAATGACTTCTAAAAAATGGCCTTGTATTAGCTCTAAACACTTTTCAGGCAACCATGCGTTGTTCCTATCCTTTCTCAAGTTACCTACTAGAATATTTTATATCAAGATCTATGCCCGGCGTTGCGAGGTTCTGACTAGAAATCCAAGTATTTGTAGCGATCCCTCACAACGGCCGGGACGCAATCCCGCCTTTAAATAACAAATTACTTGGCACTGAACGTGGGACGCTGCTGCATTTACCGGTGCTATATTAAAACTAGTTAAACTTGTGATTTTATTATTAACGTCATTGCAATTAAGCGTCTATGCAGATTTCGTCAGGCAAAATGGACTTAAAACAGGTAGATATTGTGTTAAAAAACAAAAAACCCGACTGCGGTAATTTTGAAATAGTAGGTATTTTGCTGTAAAACTTCGCTATTTTTAATATTATAATCTTTTAATATTATAGCTAGTGTCACTCGCGCTGCTGAGACAAATCTAACGACACCTCATATGTCAAAATACAACTATTCGTTTGGGCTGTAGCCCGTGAAAAAGAATTTTCTTGTCCACATACATACATACTTACATACATACTCTCGAAAAACATAACCCTCCTTTTAGGGCAGTGTCGGGTAATCATTTATTTTAATGTTAGGTATCAGCATTAAATTGATTATATAAATACCTAATTATATGAAACTATAGTACATTCACTGCATAGTTCATCGGGTCGTTAAACGACTCAGTGCCCCACACGAAGAGAAAGAAGAAATACTGAATTAAAATTCATTCGTAACGGGCTATCAGTAGCAACTTGCTACGAGCCATCTATGGCGTAGCAATACCGTAGTCAAAGTCTACGACGTAGGCGTCATGCGAAGTTCTGACTAGAAATCCAAGTATTTGTAGCGCCTTTAAATAACAAATTACTTGGCACTGAATGTGGGACGTTGCTGCATTTACCGGTGCTATATTGAAACTACTTAGTTTAACTTGTGATTTTATTATTAACGTCATTGCAGTTTATTGTCTACGCAGACTTCGTTTTGGAAAGACACTTATTTTGATTTTAGGTAACAGCATAAAGTTGATTATATTAACACCTAGTTATATGGAATTACAGTTAACAATGTATTAATTGTTTATCGGTTCGTTGAACGACTCAGTGTCCCACACGAAGAGAAAGAAGAAAACTGCACTCGTAACGTAGCAACTAGCTACGAGCTATCTACGGCGTAGCAACACCGTAGTCAAAATCTACGACGTAGTCGTAAGCAATATTATTGAACGAAATAGAAGTCCTTATATCTATCTATATGTTACAGGCAAAACCCTTAACCAGTCAATAACGTTAATGACTGGCAAAACCAGTCAATAACGTTATTGCCTAAGGGACTCAGTCAAAACCCTTATTGACTGATTTTATCTATTAAAATCAGTCAATAACGATATTGACTGACGTGCCCAGTCAAAACCCTTAATAGTTACGTCCGCCCTGGCGGCAGCAACCGTGACCTGGCTGGCAGGTCTGAGATCACCATCAAGACCGTTAGATGGTCGCAGTCAGAGTGGAAGTCTACTGTCTCGCTTGCCGGTTGTCAGCAGATACGTGGCTTTACCTCCCAGATGTCTTAGACCTTACGGCGGTTTCTAATAAGCTCTGGCCCAGTGCAGTCGGCAAGTGAGGCAGTAGGCTTGCCATCATAGGCGACCACCTAACGATACTGATGGTTATCTTAGACCAGTCAGCCAGGACAGATCTCCCGGTGGGTAAGCAAAAGAGTAGACTTCCACTCTGACTCCATCTTCTATAATTTATAAGATGCATTTCGGTGAGTGTGCTCAATCGTAGTCTCGTCACTCGTCTCAACACCAACTGCAACGCGTAGAATCAGCGAATGGTGCTCTACGGCGTAGCATATGCTACTACACCCACTACGACGCATTGGATCATGGAATGGCCCTCACGGCGTAGCAAATGCTACAACTCGCTCTACGACGCGTAGGATCAGCGAATGGTTCTCTACGACGTAGTAAATGCTACAACACCCACTACGTCGCGTAGGATCAGAGAATGATCCTCTACGACGTAGCAAATGCTACAACTCCCACTACGACACGCGTAGGATCCTCACGCTACGTGGTTAACTAACCCACCTACGACGGAGGAACCACACATGTTTCATCTAGGACGTAGCAAATCCTACACCATTTTCTATTTTCCCGCTACAAAGGATGAATACCTAACTTAATAGTCCTCTACGGCGTAGCATAAGCTAAAGAGGTAACGATTTTATATTACTGCGGAAAGAGATTGTGTAATCTCAGTCGATGACACGAGCCCCGGAGATAGAATGGGGATGAGGGTCTCAGATAATCTTAAAGAATATAGAAGATAGAGGCAGGGAGAGTGAAAGTCTACTGTACTGCTTGCCGGTGGCACTGGGTTCGAGCCCACCGGGAGGTTTGTCCTGGTTGGCCACAATCATCAGTACCGTTAGATGGTCGTAGCCAGAAAAAAGCTTACAGCCTCGTTCGCCGATTGTACTGGGCGGGAGCCCATTAGCCACCGTGTCGTGAGGTCTATGACATCTGGGAGGTGAAGCCACGTATCCGCTGAGGGCAGCATTAGTGAAGAGCCGTCTGCCACTTCGACATGTCCTCATGGAATGACAACTGGCGAGCGAGACAGTAGACTTCCACTCTGGCTGCGACCATTTAACGGTCCTGATGGTGATCTTAGATCTGCCAGCTAGGTCTAGGTTGCTGCCACCAGGGCTGACGTACCTATTAAGGGTTTTGACTGGGCACGTCAGTCGATATCGTTATTGACTAGTCAATAAGGGTTTTGACTAGTCAGTAAGGGTTTTGACTGAGGCTCTTAGGCAATATCGTTATTGACTGTTTTTTTCAGTCAATAACGTTAATGACTGGTTAAGGGTTTTGCCTGTAACATATATATACAGGGTGATTGGAAATTCGATGCATTCCCTGAAGGTGGTTAGAGGGGGGGCCATTTCCAACATATTCTTCCATGGAACCAGGGGTCGGAAATGATTGGTTACAAAATTATTAGGACTTTTGATTTTTTAAAGAAAATTTCCCGATTTCAACTTTAAAAGTCATGCGAAAGCTAGCCAAACCGTTTTATGCATAGTTTTTTGACATGATCTCATAGTGAATGAATAGGACAATCATTTTAGTTACAAGTTTAGTTAGAAATACTCTTCTTTTTAAAATACAGCGCCAAAACAAGAAAATATTTTGGTGGAAAGGATTTTCAACATTCATGGTAATCTACTGTAAAAATCACTATGGAATAATCCGTAAAACTTCATAACAGAGTTCTCTGTTTCATTAGCTAACCGAAAGGTACAATAATCTACAATCAAACATGTTTTCATAAAATAATTAGCATTAATGCAAAAAGCGGCGTGACGAAACAAGACAATTGACTAGTTGTCGCACGCCAAAGTTGAACAGATTGTCCGCAAATGCTGTTTATTTTTCAAGTGGTTTTAGCAGAGGTCTAATGGGTGGAGCATTTATCCCCTCAGAGATTTCTGAATTGTCGTAATCCTAATCGTGCGAAAATCTGCTACTAATTGTGCTCGTATCACATGTTCTACTAAACTTATTAATTTATGCACACCTAATAAATTCACACAGTTTTTAAAGTGTCGAGTAGTAGAACGTGTAATACGAATGGTTAGACCACTCGTTTTAGATTTCCGTGCACGGATTTGATTACGACAATCAGAAATGATCCTGAGCTTTAAACAGCCTAAAAACTGAAATGATAAATCTTTGTCGAGTTTTAAACCACCTACGTATTAGACCTCTATGGTAGTGTTACAACCACCGTCTGCGTTTATTAGACATCTCGAGGCCGATGGTTTAATGCAACGATATTTTCACGGACAATCAGGTGGTTCAACGTGATTTTTAAACCAAACTACACAAAGTGTTGAATATCAACCTTGTAGGTCAACTCAAATCGAACTTAGGGAATGCTCCATCCATAGACCACGAAAATACTTGAAAGTTGTCTAAACAGCATTTGCTGACTTTGGCGTAGTTAGTCAATTTTGTTTGCACGCCGCTTTCATTTGCTAATGAAAACATTTTAATTGAATTTGAGCCCTTAAATCTAGTACATAGACATTGTCTGTGGAATCCTAATTAAACAAATGCAAAAGAAACTTATTATCAAAACTTATTTGAGTTAGGTACGTACAATCAGTTAAATGTTCTTACAATAAATATTATTAAGTTTACGCAAACCCTTGTCTTATATCTGTAAATATTCAATAAATAATACGCTTATCAACATTCTAAAGTAGTCTGGGTACTATAACAGATACAGACTTGGTACAATGGTCATGAGCACAAGTTTAAGATTCTCCTGTCTACTATGGTTATTTAAAAGTATCAAGTATTTATGTTTTAAACTTATGGGTAAAATTCATATTTTGAATAATTTATTATAATCCTTTACAGCTAGTCTTTTATTTACTAGCATCTTTAAAACTGATTTGAATGGACTCTAATTTTTGAATGTTGGTTTTAAATGTTAATCCACAGTCAAGAGAATAACTTAAAATAGAATCAACTAGAGAAAGATATAGACATTTCAGAGTACTGGAACTCTGAAACTTAAGTGATAGAATCTGCCAAGCAATGATCTGAGCTTATTACATATAAAGTCTACATGGAAGACCAAGAAAATTATTATCTATTTTGACTCTAGATAGGTTATACAATTGATACGTTCTATTGGTTTACAGTTACAGTTAATATAATTGTTATGTATACAATCAAAGCTATGAGTGTAAATGTTAGATTTGTTTCTGAAAGCGTAGATAAGGTGAATGTATAATTAACAACTTAGTTTTGTCTGCATTGAGTACGATACCATTGTCGTGAGACCACTTCACCGAATTCACATCCTCCTGACGAGGCGACAAGTTTCCGCGAGATCAGTGCCGGCGCGCAATGCACAGGTCGTCAGCGAACATGTGTGCCGAGCAATGGCGTAGTACACCGCAAATTAACGTGCATTAACACAGGTCCGCATCCAGAGCCTTGCGGTAGCACGTTTCGCTCACTGAACTTCTGAGCGCGAAGTGAGAGTCACGGAACCAGCTGTTCAGTCAATTCCATAGCATTGTTCTCATCGAACGCCTTTTGAAGTCAATATTTTTATCATTTAGATATCCATTTTGATTGTAGATTATTGTACCTTTTTGGTTAGCTAATGCAACAGAGAACTCTGTTATGAAGTTTTTACGGATTATTCCATAGTGATTTTTACAGTAGATTACTATGAATGTTGAAAAAAATCCCTTTCCACCAAAATATTTTCTTGTTTTGGCGCTGTATTTTAAAAAAGAAGAGTATTTCTAACTAAACTTGTAACTAAAATGATTGTCCTATTCATTCACTATGAGATCATGTCAAAAAACTATGCATAAAACGGTTTGGCTAGCTTTCGCATGACTTTTAAAGTTGAAATCGGGAAATTTTCTTTAAAAAATCAAAAATCCTAATAATTTTGTAACCAATCATTTCCGACCCCTGGTTCCATGGAAGAATATGTTGGAAATGGCCCCCCCTCTAACCACCTTCAGGGAATGCATCGAATTTCCAATCACCCTATATAAAAGGCAAAGGGGATAGGTCATAGATCAACGCACAGGCTAAACCTTTAGAGCTAGAACCGTGAAATTTGGCATGCGTATTCTTTAAACGTTGTAGGCATCCACTAAGAAAGGATTTTTCGAAATTCAACCCCTAAAGGGGTAAAACAGGGGATGAAAGTTTGTATGAAACTTTTTATTCTTTTGATATATTTGGCTGAAATTTCGTACTGTGGAAGATCTTTGAAAATAATTAAAGACGTGTTTTGGTGTTTTCCAAAATTCAACCTATAAGGGGGTAAAAAGGGGGATGAAAGTTTGATATTAACGTGCCGGCCGGACCCTTAAAGCCACAGACTTGAAATTTCACACACTTATTTCAGATGTATAGTAGATATCATTATATTTAAAAGCTTTCAAAATTCATACCCCGGGGTGTCAAAATAGGGGATGAAAGTTATGCAATGTTGAAAAGGCCAAACCCTTAGAGCTAGACGCTTGCAATTATGCATGCGTATTCTTTACACAACGTAGGTATCCACTAAGAAAGGACATTTCGAAATTCAACCCTTAAAGAGGTAAAACAGGGGATGAAAGTTTTTATAAAACTTTTTATTCTTTTGATATATTTGGCTGAACTTTCGTACTATGGAAGATCTTTGAAAATAATTAAAGACGTGTTTAAGCGTTTTCCAAATTTCAATCCCCAAGAGGGTAAAAAGAGGGATGAAAGTTTGATATTAACGTGCCGGCCGGATCCTTAGAGCCACAGACTTGAAATTTGGCACAATTATTTTTGATGTATAGAAGATATCATTATATTCAAAAGTTTTCAAAAATTGGACTCCGGGGTGTCAAAATAGGGGAAGAAAGTTATACAATGCTGAAAAGGCCAAACCCTTACGACTATAAATTTTGAAATTTAGCATGCGTATTCTTTAGACAACGAAGGTATTCACAAAGAAAGGATTTTTCGAAATTTAACCCCTAAGGGGGTAAAACAGGGGATTAAAGTTTGTATGGAATATGATTGATAAATATTTGACTGAAATTTCGTACTATGGAAGATTTTTGAAAATTATTAAAGACGTGTTTTGGCGTTTTCTAAAATTCAACCCCTAAGGGGGTGAAAAGGAGATGAAAGTTTGATATTAACGTGCCGGCCGGACCCTTAGAGCAACAGACTTGAAATTTGGCACATTTATTTCTGATGTATAGAAAACATCATTTTATTCAAAAGTTTTCAAAAATCATACCCCGGGGTGTCAAAATAGGGGATGAAATCATGCAATGCTGAAAAGGCCAAACCCTTACTACAAGAAATTTTGAAATTTTGCATGCGTTGCGTATTTTTTAGATAATGCGAGGATCCACTAAGAAAGGATTTTTCGAAATTAAACCCCTAAAGGGGTAAAAGAGGGGATGCATGTCTCTATGGAACTTTATTATTCTTTTAATAAATATTTTACTGAAATTTCGAACTATGGAAGATCTTTGAAAATAATTAAAGAAGTGTTTTGTTGTTTTCCAAAATTCAACCCTCAAAGGGGTATAAAGGGGGATGAAAGTTTGATATTAACGTGCCGGCCGGACCCTTAGAGCCACAGACTTGAAATGTGGCACACTTTTTTTCTGATTTATAGTAGATATCATTGTATTCAAAGTTTTCAAAAATCATACCCGGGGTGTCTAAATAGGGGATGAAAGTTATGCAATGCTGAAAAGGCCAAACCCTTAGGGCTAGAAGCTTGAAATTTTGCATGCGGATTGTTTAGACAGTGTAGGTATCCACTGCGCTGCGTAAGAAACATCTTGCATATAACTTGGCAGGACAGAGTCACAAACGAGCGAGTTCTAGAAATTGCACAGCTGCCTAGCTTTACCGCTTTGCTTAAGCAAAGACGATTGCGGTGGCTAGGGCATGTGTACCGCATGGAACCTTCGCGTCTACCGCGGCGTGTCCTGCTTGGCGCCGTAGCTAACGCCAAAAGAGGAGTTGGAAGACCGATGCTACGTTTCAAAGATTGCGCCAAACGGGACATGGCTGCGTTTGACATCGACCATCAAAGCTGGGAGAAGCTTGCTGAGAATAGGGATGTATGGCGAAAGCGTGTGTTTGATGGGCGTAAAGCTCACGATGATGCCTGGTTCGCTGGTCTCGCAAACAAAAGGCAAAAACGACATCTAAACATGCATGTGCCAGTCTCTAATTCCACCTTCGTTTGTAGAGCGTGCGGAAAGTCATGCCGCTCCCGTATCGGCTTATACAGCCATGAAAAATCTTGCCTCAGACACTGAATAAATCGTCTGTCACAGACGTATGAGGCCAATGATGAATGATGATGTAGGTATCCACTAAGAAAGGATATTTCGAAGTTCAAATCCTAAGGGGGTAAAACAGGGAGAGGGAAAGGGAGAGGGATAGTGGCATCGGGAAAAGGAGACCAATACCAGGACCAGGACTGAGGCCTTGACCAAGACCAGGACGGAGACCGTGACCAATACCGAAAAATATACGAATGATTGTATACGAACGAAGACCGAGACCGTGACCGAGACCGGCTCCTAAACAAAGAACAAGACCGAGATCGAGATGGAGTCCAGGACCGAGACCGATATTGAGATAAGGCCGGCCGCTTCGACTGAGCCGGAGACCGAAACCGAGACCGAGGCGAGTCTTTTACGACATAGAGCGCTGAGCGTATTTGATTTGAACACCTTACTACACTGCAACCTCTTGGTCGTTTGCCATCGACTTTAAGTAATCATGAGTTTGGTGTTGCCAAAGAACTCAAGGATCATTCTAACGCCTCATGTTTTTTTTTTGCAATAGTCTGTATTGCTGACGGTAGCGCTAAGGTACCACAAATTTTATTCATTTTCAAGGGAGAGAGCTAGAGACTTAGTGCCAGGATATTATCCTTTCTATTCTTTCAAGGAAGTTAATAAATTGAATTAAATTGAATTGAACCATTTCAACGTAATGTTGTCTGCATATCGGTGAATAGTGATTTAGTGCCCTCCCAGTTGTTCGCTTTATGATGTGTCGTTAAGAATACGCAACTAATTAATAAATCCCTATGAGTACGCGGGCAAAGCCACGGGTAACAGCTAGTTACAAATAATGCCAAACTCAATTTGTTCAAAGAAACAAACACTAAGTACAAAGTGTTCACGTTACGCACAAAAGAAGTGGGGAATTTTCTTCAAGAGCAAATAAACTTTCTTTTCTTGGAACCATTTATCCACATTCTAAGGATTCCTTACGTACATGGTTGCGCGGAGGAAAGCTACACATTTGTACAACAGGGTTATACCTTTCTACTTCAGTTATTCTTTCTTTCTTTTAATTTGATAGATATACACGTGATTTCACTTGTTTTGAAAATACCTACACAATCTTAAGACAATGAACTAACTAGTTGAGTTGGTCCTACATATTATTAAGATTATATCGTATTTTGACTTTCATACTAATACGGTTTATTTTAAAACCATCGCATACGCATCCGTCAGCGCAAAAAAAGCGCACAACATTGCGCTGACTGAAGCATTTGTCAAACAATTTTACATAAACCATATTTGTATGACAATAAGGTCTAAATTCGTATTTACCAACGCATGCATTACGCAGTGCAAAAATAAAGAACAAACGGACGTTACGTGTGCTTCTCACCTTAATACCACTCAGGTGCAACAGAGGTCTGGCGAAAGTTAATGTAGTCCAGTCATGAAAGATTAAAACCAATTAGCATAAACACGACGCGAACACATGTTTACACGATGGCCATCTGATACCACGTTCCGTCTCCTCACTGCATCCCTACTCCACTCACAAAATGAGCTACATGACATAATGACGTCATATAACATTATGCATGATAAATGACACAGCTCTTAACCCGGAGAATGACTAAACGCTTCCATGGCCCGACATTAAACGTCCCCGACACATTAAAATACCCCAAATTTACGATACTCCATCAAACCCCTTCGTGACACAGAAAAATAACTTCGGCATTATCGAATAAACTGTTTTTCATTCGAATCAATATTCGGTCTAGAAATCGCTATCGGTTTAAAAAACGAACGCTAAAATGGATCGCATAAATTTGCATGACAAACGCCGCCGCACCGGGGGACATTACTTTTTTTAAGAAAAATATGACGACCTTCCAACGATGGAGTCCCAGGTCTATTTCCATAAATAATAAATAACGATCGAGGACGGAGCAGAGAGTATTCGGAGATATTTATTCCGTTGGCGAATTTTTATCCACTTATCAAGTTTTATTCGTGATATTGTCGCATCGTAGGATCGTACAGTATTAGACCCATTGCCGGTTAGACCTATAAGTTAGGTTAGGTTTGTTTTGAGATATTTTCCATTAAATATTTTACAAGAAATAAACGCATTGGCAAACTAGGTTAAAATTGGTACAATCATCACATCACGCAAAAATATAGGTAGTGTACCAAATTTAAATTCGAACTTCTAGTTGTAGAGATTTTATAAAAACTATATCATTTGTATGGTCCGCAATAAGATTATTCGCACGAAGACTAAAGTAACTGTCGTAGGATAGAAGTATGACAGTGGACTTGGCATCGAAGAACTAATGGACGACGTCGTAGGCAAGTTTTTGAGTAGCAAGCTTAGCAGTATAAATATTGGGATAGTTGTGATAACGTCGAGATGACTTGAAAAAGGTCGGTAGCGAAAGGATGGCGAAAACAGTACATCGTGACTTCGTGACCTTGGCACGTCCTGGAAGTGGAGTACATCCAGTAGTGTATTGCCGATGTAGCCCAATATATGGCAGGTTCAGTAGGTAAAATACAATGTGACAAATTTGACCCACTGGGTCTGTACGACGGTGGGTCTAACAAGCGACCGACGCATCGTGGCGCAGAGTTCTCTCATCTTGAATGCAATATTGTTTTGCGATCCTTCGATCGTTCGATCTGGAATTATGTGGACTGAATTAATGCGGCCTCCAACTGAATATGAAACGTTTATATTTGCCCGTTTTTCTTCGTTACCGTCGTTTTGTCTTTCAATAAACAAACTTCATGCTGGATTTAGACTTTGAACGTCTTTCTGACTTCAAAATGTAGGTAGGTAATGGAAATACGATTTGATGAATAAATTTGTATTGAGCTGATGTAATAATAAATTACGAGATAGCAAACGATACTAATGAAAAATGGAGCAACTTTAGGGCGCCCGCGCGCCGTTTTTCTAATTTGTGACTTTAGCATTTACGTCTGTTTGTAATAATTGCAATTCTAGACTGTTTCATCCGAATTTTTACCCAGTTACAGCCGAAACGGGGATCTTTGGGATAGATTTGTCTTAGCAGCGCGAGTGACGTTGGCTATATTAAAAAATCAGAAATTCAAGATGGGTATGTTTTTAATACATCTGCTTGTTTTAATAAGATATACAGAAATATTATCGTCAGGATTTTCTAGCAAATCAAAGAGGATTCTCAATGAATACTTAAGCAATATCAGCAATTATTTCACATTTTTGCTCAATTTTTTAAAATGTACCCTCCCCGGTGCCAATATTCTAATGACAACTTGTGTCATCCACCATTGTATCCCTTGTCTATGCTTTCCTCGGCTCCTTTCCTTCACAAACACCATTGTCTATGCTCACCTTACTTCTGCACCTCTCCATACCAATTCTCTTTGCATCATACCGCTCCGCACCACTTTGCTTTATACTGGTCATCATCACACCAGCCATAGCTCCTCTCCTCAGAAGTATTAAAAACTTGTTCTAAATATAAACGGTAATGTCCCTAAAGAGCTGAAAATACTTTGAATGTTACACATACTTCAAGACCTGCCTTTTCCGCCAGTTCAAAAAGCCGAAAGCTGAAAATAGTAGGTACCCACGCTACGTAAAAGGTATGTTTAGCAAATCCTTGTCGGTGAGTCCACTCAACTTTCCTTTATTGTTAGATTTCTGTATTGCGTTACAGGACTTCATAATTTGGAACAGTAAAAAAACCAAAAAACAAGAAAAAAAACCTTTTCCCTTAAAGGTGCACAATTTTTTATTCACAATGAAATCTTTGGATTTATTTTATCGAGCTTGCACCCTAGACATTACATTAACCTTCTGCTTTTTATTTTACTATGGCAACTTGCACGATTTTATTTCTGGCTGCTTATACAATTGGCTAGACACAAAAAAGGTTTCCTGACTTTGCATAAAAAATAAGAAAACATCGTACACTACAAAAACTTTTTTGGCTACCAACTACAATGTGCTTGTGAGGTTTCTTTGCTTGAAGTTTCAACACCTTGACTAGTTAGTAACAAAAAAGTCTAGACGTTTTTCATAGTCCGTCTGGGATTCTGGAACAAACTAAAAATAATGTCCTCGTTCAAAGTAAAATGAACTTATATTATACTCGTACAAGAATTTAGAGCAAACTTGCTTATGTATACTTTAAGCAAATAAAACAATAGGAACGCTTACAGACAGACTTCTGGATTAAGGAATTTTTATTTGAAGTATTTGGACCTTTAATATTATTGCGGTGGCAGCGTGTATCGCCTTTATGCTCATTATATCCACCACCTACCTGCCCTTTTAAAAAAAATTACGATCACCAAAAATTTATTTACGTTCGAAATTACATGCTTGAACCAGACAAGGTCTTGATCTCTGGACACCTTTACTGTCACATGTCCATTTAGTTCTTCTAAAAATTTACAGAAATCTTGATACCAAGCTCATATCAAAATACGCTCTACTAGACAAGTATTTCATTGTCTCCTAAATGAGGAGCGTTTTAGTTTTAATTCAGCGAATTGTTTTGTCACGAACGCGAATTTCTCTGTCGCGTGTAGAGAAACAAGTTTTGAGCACCAAATTAGCTATGCATTCAAGTTTCAGTTTTGTCATTTAGTATGGCGCCTTGTTTTTCGGTTTATTATTCTCCTTGTCTACTGGTAGTTATTTATTATTATTTTACTTGAATGCCACACCAGTCTAAAACTGGATATGGGCCTTCCGTAAGTGGGGATTAAAATTTGCTATGCTTGCCACACTTGGCAGCGGATTGGCGAGAGCTGTTTAAGTGTTCACAGAGAACGCTACCAAGTGTTATCTGGTTTCATCACATTTTGCGACACCCACGGATGGAAACAGGGTGATGTTACGTCTACGTCTTACGATGCATTTAAAGTCTCCAAGATTTGTTGCCCAATTGACACGTTTTGCAACTTTTATGTAAAAGCATTGTTTGTCAGATTACTATTGAGGAACAATGAACTTATTATTAAGAATCCATAATATTTAGAATAATTTATAGTTGTATTACCTCAATTGATCACCAAAAATGTCTGCCAGTAAATAATTTTATGTAAAGAAAAACCAACAAAGCTTGTTCGCTTTTCAATATTCAACACGACCTTTTGAGCTTTCAGCATTGGCGTGAAATATCAATAAAATATTACAACGCCCTCAAATTTCAACTACCAAATATTCAACTAATAAATCAATAGAGCCGTATCGCGATACAATACCGATCGGCCATAGAGATTATCCTTTGAATGATTATCACGTAGTGTTAATAAATAGCCACCCGTTACGGCCAGCTGTTTCGGCGTAACGTGTTTCGGATAAACGTGTTTGTATCGTAATGTATGCCTGGTCACGCTACGGCCATCGCACTTAAACCTTTTACAATCGCATCTTTACGTCCACTGCAAGCTATTATAGACCCTACTACTGGTTAATAAGAGTAAATTGGACGGTAGATTTAAGCTGGTGTTCGGTAGCTGCATTGCCGCATTTTGCAAACAGTATTGGCTTTTCAATACAATGCAATAATTAACACTTATTAGGGGTTAAGAAACGAAAGTGGGTAAGTCTAATTTGTAAAGTTTTTTGTTTCTTATAGGAACACAGAGTTGACAAAAGATTTGATGAATAGATGAGTTTTAACAACAACAAGAGGCCATTAAATTTGATGGTTACATTTTATGCAGATCAAATAGCGATATCCGATTTCATAAAATAATCGTAATATGTAAAACTACGCCCCGCATGATCATGGAATTTGGAATTGGAATTGTAATTTGGATCCGGTTTTTTTAAGGAATCTTAGGCATGGCATGCATATTGTTGCTGTGACTGCCACAAACCATAGAAAACGGTGCATGTACGATACTAAAAATGATAAGCATTTTTAATGAAGAGCGACGTAATTTGCACTTATCCACTATGCTAACTAGACCGCTCTTATCGTGATGGTGTCGTTGTTACACCTTCGAAACAACAAATCAGCTAATGGGAATACGTTGTTGAGTTTTTAAGTTGATGGTAACATTCAAATACTTTAATGTTTGCGGGGTAGGCAGATAATTTACGGCAAAATAGAGATTTTATGTTATAATTTTCTCCTTTGTACAGTAATGGTTTTAACCTAAATTTCATAAAATATTTGATTCTTTATTGGCCGTAAAATACAGCTTTTATTGCCAAAATACTAAGAAAAAAATATTGTATCACTAGAATACAGATTATATATCCTCGAGTCCCTCTAACGATACACCACGAAACGAGAAATAAAGTGAAGTATTTTGAAGCAACCTCTCTCTCATCTCATCTCATTTAGCCGTCGGGATCCCACTGCTGGGCAAAGGCCTCCCCTTCTTCCACTGCTCGTGATCCTATGCCTCCGCATACCATTCCTTGAAATACCCGTCCAGTTCGTCTCGCCATCTTCGTTTGGGCTTCCCGCGACGACGTCTATCGGCACTTGGGCTCCATTCCGTGGTGGTCTTAGCCCATAGATCGCTTGGCATGCGGCATGTTGAAGCAATCACAGCTAAAAAAATAAATTATTTGCACTTAAGCACTTTTACAACCAGCCCTCGCTTATCAGTTGTTTGTTACACTTTTGAAACAACAAATCAGCTAATGGGAATACGTTGTTGAGTTTTTAAGTTGATGGCGGCAGTTTAAATGAATACAATATGAATGTAATTGGTGATTTCAACGAACCACTTTTGTGTTGGCGGTTTGTTAATTTTAATAGCTTCATTTCACTAAAAGCAATGCATTATTTGTGTCGATAAGTTACTGATACCAGGAAGCTAAAATTATAACGCAGTTTGCACATTTACCACACGATTTTCCGGTGTTCTGTTTTATGCGGATTTTTTACGAAAGGAGTACAAAATTGCATGACAAAACTAGAAACACACGTTGCCGCACCAGATTGCGTCTGTCACAGGTTGTAATTCGTACGAGGGCTGTTATAAACCGCAAAAATGTCCGGTGCGTGTGTGTGTATAACTTGGTTTATTAAAGAAAGGGATTACCTATAGGCTATGGCTGTGGTTCCTTGAGTGGATGTGAGAAAGTAAGAAACGACTGGTGTGTGGAAAGAATGACGTTCAGCCACCATTTATAATCTATTTTTTTACTGAATCAGGTTATTCTTGAACTTTGGATTGACACAGGGTGGATTAGTTCGCTCAACAACTCGTTGTCTCACACAATAAGAAATTTTAGCTTGCACTTGTCTCATACAACAAGAAATTTACCTTGCACTTTAGAAAACTTTATTTTTTACCGCAGTCCTGACATACATACAAATTTAATTATTTTTTCTTAATAATGAACATTTCTTACTATACCTACATACGTGGATACTAAAGAGTCAACTATCAAAATATTGGAAATTTTCCGTTATAATATCTACTTTTATGGCGTGAATTTTCGGGCACCTAAACGCAATAAACGGGGACGGGAATTTATGTCCGGGTCAACAAATATTTCAAACTTCTCGGCCGAATAATTCCTCGTATGTAAACATGCCGGAAATCCTTTGACACTGGTGGCAGGGATATAAATAATACCCTTAATAATATAAAGTATTTTTATCAACAACAAATTTCAAACGTGTAATTTTTTAATGTGATTTTCATTACGATGGGCTATGATGACCATAAACCTAGGGAATACACTGCAGTGGAATATAAATTTTCGTGAATATGACATGAAATTCTGTGTTGGCTAGACAAAATCGCACAAACACTGATACCACCTTTAGTGAGGCTATCAACACGGCAGAAAATCGAGGAAAATGGTGTAACCTGATCCGAGAAAAAAAATCTACATATAGATCACGACCCTCAGCAGTCGCGAAAACGCATGAAATTATTCAAATGTCTGTTACATTCAATGGTATTTAGCGACTGTCATCAAAGATTTTCCATCTTACTAGAAATACAATTTATTTGAGGTATATACGTAACAAGTTGTAAATGTTAAGAAAGCTTGTCAAAACTTGAACAAAAGTATTGCGCTTACGCTATTCAGTCATTCACGTATAGACCATGTTGCGTTAAAAAGCAGAAGGATAAAATTACTCGTCGTTGCTGAAATACACCATTTTTTACATCGTGTATGAGGCATCTGATATGGGACGCCAATTGTATAGTTAACACTGATTTGTCAGCTTTCATCACACATGAGCGATAAGCGTAAAACTCAGAACAGAGCGGAACAAAATCATAGCGCAAATCAACATTCTTAAATGGAGCCCTCAAGTGGCACATACATAGTTTTGAAATACGAGATAACTTTCTACCATTGTTAGTGGTTTCACCCGCTGCAAATAATTTTACTGCGAAAAAAAGGCATTTTCCCGACATGTGCTACAAATATAAACCTTTCTCTTGAATCACACTATCTATTACGAAAAACTGCCTCAAATCCTTTGCATGGTTTAGAAGGAGTTAACACGACAGACAGACGGACAGAGAATCGCAAAAAGCGGCTTCATTTTGTACGGTGTATTGAAGTTGCGTGTAACAAACGTCACGCATTCTTGTAAAGCGTAAAAGTCAGAACACAAACGCGCGGAGCGGAACAAAATCATGGCGCAAACGTTGTTCAATCATTCACGAGTGGAGCCTGAAAGTGGCATATACATAGTTTATGCCACCTAAAATATGAAATAATCCTTTCTCTTGAATAATCTATATCTAATACAAAAAACATCATCAAACCCTTTGCATGGTTCAGAAGGAGTTGGCGAATTACACGACAGACAGACAGACAGAGAATCGCAAAAAGCGACTCCATTTTGTACTGTGCATTGAAGTTGCGTGTAACAAACGTCACGCATTCTTGTAAAGCGTAAAAGTCAGAACACAAACGCGCGGAGCGGAACAAAATCATGGCGCAAACGTTGTTCAATCATTCACGAATGGAGCTTGTTGCGTTTACGAGTGGCAGGATAAACAGAGTTGCTGAAATACGAGCCGGGTGTGGGCTGCTCCACAGCGCTCCAGGAATTATTCGACCGAGTTTAGCCGGGCTAGCGGGCTAGAGTACGCGCTGTAGGGGGGAGACTTATCTTATGCACGAGAAAACTTCAGATATGTCGAATCGTATGGAATTGAGAAAAAGAGTATGTAATTTTGACATACAGGTGTAGAGAAAATTTGAGTTGTCGTGGTCGCATGCTAAGGAAACTAAAAATTTACTCAAATATGCTCCAAGACAAGAACCTTTTGTAGTTTACGTTAAGAATGTTCCGTTTTTTTTTGTACTTTTTACAACTGTTTTGTTGGGCAAACACTGAATTCTTTGGAACCACAAAAGGAAATTATGATTTTTTGCTTAATTTATTAAATATTACGTTGCTTCAGACATTTTCATGGATTATAATATCTAAGTCAAGAGTTTGACTAGACTAACTAGCTGATCAAAATTTTGTTTGGCAACATTTCAGTACTTTATTTATCTACTGGAACACTTTTATTTTTTATACGTCTCTCGGACAGCGACGACAGAGTTACATTTCCATAACACCGATAGCGGTAGTTTACATTATGAATTCGGAAACCATAAATTTCGGAGCATCATAGAACGACCCTTGGCTTTGCCAGGACGAGCGTGCGAGCCCCTTCACTCATAAAAAGTGGGGCTATGACAGGTGAGGCGTGATGCATGAGTGGGAAACGCGATTCAAAGAGGGTTTGCATTTTTAAATTGTGACAGACAGATCCTTTGCGTTACGTATGCGGAAGCAGACGTGAAATTAAGACTGCTATGAAAATGGGGATGTATTTGCGAATTGTTGGAACTAAAAATTGGTGCAGAAATATATTTTTTCCTCTAGTTATCGCTGGATAAAAACTAACCTTACAGCAATTTAATGTTAATGATGAGATGACATATAAAACACCTCGACAAAGACAAGAACCTCGAAGAAACTTATATGCATTTAATACCATATTTTCGAAGCTGTTAAAATGATAAACAACTAAGCAGCCGCTTACATAATTAACCTGTATAAAAACACTATTCTTTAGGTGCTTGTCATGATTTTTTATAGATTTTCTTGGAATTAACCCTAGTACCTGCAAATCAAGTAAAAACTTTTTTAACCCAGTTCCTATCTTCCAATCTCAATTGAAACAATGTCCCCAATCTTCTAGTTAGTCCACTCCAGCAAGTCTCAGTTGATCCAACCCCATTCTATCCCACCCTATCTTCAACGCGTTAGGTCGATCGGGCGGGCCGACGTTGCGACACTGTCCGACACTGTCGCAATCAGATTCACAGCGGGGGTCATTTTGTCACTGGCCGTTTAATTATCCGTGGAAGCGATGTGGCGTTAAAGCGACGATCGCCACATACGGTTGGATTGGTGCATCGGAAAAGATGCAAGCGGATTAGAAAATAGTGTTTTAACTATTCATAGAAATATTTGTAAAAACACTGTTTGAAAAAACAGCAGATTACGCTGGTAACGCCGGCAGCATTTTCGGAGGTAACGACGACTACGTCACAAAATAATGAGTGTACAGAAGATTCACTCGATCTTACATAGGATTTTCGCGATTGTCACTTGTTACGTAGCCAGGATTGCTACTATCAAAAATCTGATACAATAACGTCATTTTGATTCTGAGTCAATTTTAATCCAAGAAATATGACGTTCGTGGCAACCAGCTTCTAATTTACCCTGAGTTCTTCTGAGATTTCAGTTATTTCCAGTTAAAGTCAGTAAGCGATCCAATCCCATTCAATCCCACCCTAACTTCAACACATTAGGTTGATCGGACGGGCCGACGCTGCGACACTGTCGCAATCAGATTCACAGCGGGGGTCATTTTGTCACTGGCCGTTTAATTATCCGTGGAAGCGATGTGGCGTTAAAGCGACGCTCGCCACACACGGTTAGATTGGTGCATCGGAAAAGATGCTAGTGAATTAGAAAATACTGTTTGAACTATTCAAAGAAATATTTATAAAAACACTGTTTGACAGAGATAGAAGCATCAAAAAACAGCATATTACGCTGGTAACGCCGGCAGCATTTTCGGAGGTAACGACGACTACACCACAAAATAATGACTTTACAGAAGGTTTGCTCGACCTTACTTAGGATTTTCGCGATTGTCACTTGTTACGTAGCCAGGATTGCTACTGTCAAAAATCTGATTCAATAACGTCATTCTGAATTATGATTCAAAGTCAGTTTTAATCTAAGAAAGGTGACGTTCGTGGCAACCAGCTCCTTATTTACTCTGAGTTCTTCTGAGATTCCAGTTATTTCCAGTTAAAGTCAGTAAGCGATCCAATCCCATTCTATCCTATTCTATCTTCAACACGTTAGGTCGATCGGACGGGCAGGCGACACTGTCGCAATCAGATTCACAGCGGGGGTCATTTTGTCACTGGCCGTTTAATTATCCGTGGAAGCGATGTGGCGTTAAAGCGACGCTCGCCACATACGGTTAGACTGGTGCATCGGAAAAGATGCTAGCGGATTAGAAAATACTGTTAGTCAAAGTAATATTTACAAAATAAAACTATTTGGTACAGATAGAAGCTTCAAAAAACAGCAGAGCTGGTAACGCCAGCGGCGATTGCGTGAGTAATGTAGTCGCGCCACAAAATAGAGTTTACAGAACTTACTCGACCTTACTTAGGATTTTCGCGATTGTTACTTGTTACATAGCTAGAATTGCTACTGTCAAAAATCTAAAACAATAACGTCATTATGATTCTGAGTCAATATTAATCCAAGAAATATGACGCTCCTGACCACCAGCTTCTAATGTTACCCTGAGTTCTTCTGAGATTCCAGTTATTTCCAGCTAAAGTCAGTCTTCTTCTTCATCGAGTCGACGTTAAAAATTATATAATTTTTGTCAAAGTCAGTAAGCGATCCGATCCCATTCTATCCCACCCTATCTTCAACGCGTTAGGTCGATCGGACGGGCCGACGCTACGACACTGTCGCAATCAGATTCACAGCGGGGGTCATTTTGTCACTGGCCGTTTAATTATCCGTGGAAGCGATGTGGCGTTAAAGCGACGCTCGCCACATACGGTTGGATTGGTGCATCTGAAAAGATGCTAGCGGATAAGAAATACTGTTTGAACTATTCATAGAAATATTTATAAAAAACACCTGTTGACAATGATAGAAGCATCAAAAAATAGCAGATTACGCTGGTAACGCCGGCAGCATTTTCGGAGGTAACGACGACTACGCCACAAAATAATGCGTTTACAGAAGATTCACTCGATCTTACTTAGGAGTTTCGCCATTGTCACTTGTTACGTAGCCAGGATTGCTACTGTCAAAAATCTGATACAATAACGCCATTATGATTCTGAGTCAATTTTAATCCAAGAAATATGACGTTCGTGGCAACCAGCTTCTAATTTACCCTGAGTTCTTCTGAGATTCCAGTTATTTCCAGCTAAAGTCAGTAAGCGATCCAATCCCATTCTATCCCACCCTATCTTCAACGCGTTAGGTCGATCGGACGGGCCGACGATGCGACAGTGTCGCAATCAGATTCACAGCGGGGGTCATTTTGTCACTGGCCGTTTAATTATCCGTGGAAGCGATGTGGCGTTAAAGCGACGCTCGCCACATACGGTTGGATTGGTGCATCGGAAAAGATGCTAGCGGATTAGAAAATACTGTTTGAATTATTCAAAATAATATTTTTAATAAAAACTGTTTGGTAGAGATAAAAGATCAAAAGAACTGCAGAGCAAGGTGGTAACGCCGCCGGTGGTGATTCCGAAGTGATGTAGTCGCGTCACAAAGTAGGGAGGTTTATTTGCCCCTTTTTGGGATTTTCGCGATTGTCACTTGTTACATCGCCAGGATTGCTACTGTCAAAATCTCAAAGTATAAGAATATCAGAACAGCAAAATCTGATACAAGAATGTCAATGATTCTGAGTCAATTTGAATCTAAGTAATATAACGTTTGTTTCATCCAGCTTTTTATTTTGTTGATACTTGAAGTAAGGCATTTGACAGGGTCTGGCACGCAAGTCTTATTAACAAGCTTCCCGCCTACGGGCTACCTACTGGACTTTGCAACTGGATCGCAGATTTCTTGAGTGGACGGTCAATACGAGTGGTCCTAGAAGGACGCTCTTCAGATGAACATGCTATTGATGCCGGCGTCCCTCAAGGGTCTGTACTTTCTGCAACCCTATTTCTGCTGCACATCAACGATATGCTCACGCCCGACACCTTTGGGTATGCAGATGACAGCACGGTTGTTGATAGGTACCTGTCCAGTGCAAAGGCCAGCAATGAATCTACTCAGTCTTGTCGAGAGGCCCTAGTGAGTCGCCTAAACTTGAATCTTGAAGCAATATCCGAATGGGGTGATTCAAATCTTGTCAAGTTTAATGCATCTAAAACACAGGCATGTCTATTCTCCACTAAACGGAGTCCCTTCGACCTGACTCCGACTTTTCGAGGTGTATCCGTACCGATTTCCGACCATCTTGAGCTTCTTGGCATGAACCTTTCATCTGACCTGAACTTTGGACATTATATTGAGTCTTTGGCCACGACTGCAGCAAAAAGACTCGGAATTCTCTCGAAGGTCAGGCGATACTTCACACCAGTACAGCTTTTACAACTATACCAAGCTCAAGTCCGTTCCTGCATGGAGTATTGCTGTCACCTGTGGGACGGGTCTGCCAAATACCAGCTGGCAGCCCTGGACTCGATTGAGAAGCGCGCCAAGAAACTCATCGCTGATAGGGCACTAATTGACGCAAAGTTACAGAGCCTCGAACACCGTCGCAAAGTAGCTTGCTTGTCGGTATTCTACAGGATACACTTCGGGGAGTGTGCACAGTCTCTTCATGACCTGATACCTCCGTCACCATTCCATCTCCGGTGCACGAGACGCCGGCTGGGATTCCACCCTTATATCGTAGACATCCCGCAAATTCGCACAAAGCGCTTCGCTTCTACATTTTTAATGCGAACTGCTAAGGAGTGGAACTCCCTGCCTGCGGATCTGTTTCCGGAACGTTATAACCTGGGCCTTTTCAAGACGAGAGTGAATAGGCATTATCTGAGCGAGCATGTTCCATCATCGTCTGCATCGTTACTTAACATCAGGTGAGATTGCGGACAAATGCTTACCCATTATTTATAAAAAAATAAAAAAAAGTAAAACCTCTTATAACTTGGACCATGATTGGATCAGCCCTAGTGTTAGAGTGTCTTGTTACCTGCACCTTTGTTCCCGGATTGAGCTAAACCACGCCTCTTTGCGTCAGCTGATGGTCACAGGACTTACCTTCTCCATCTTGAAGCTATTCAAGGTTATGTAAGAGATAAACCTATAATTGCCTCTGAGCGTAACCACACAACTGCATTATACTTTACTAGTATGAAATGTAACAACTTGTTCGTAAAATCTTTGATATCATATTGACCTACTTAATCTGAAAAATTACGTGGAAAAATACATGTCATTCTAATTAGAAGATGCAATGTCTTTACGTAGACATTTGCATACAATTAATTTTATGTTCGAAGCATGATATTAGCTGACAACTGCCATGAAAATGACAACTTATGTTATGACACCCGAAATTGATGCTGCGTCATATGCCTTAATATAGAGTTTTATAAAGGATTTTGTAAACCCCTTTCGTAATTAAAATGATTAGAAAAACCACAGCAAATTCATACCATGCTTGTAATCACTGCCTAATCTCAACTATAACCTGCACCAATATGATCCTCAAAGTTGTCTCAAAAGCTAGGACAGACTCGATCCAAGACAGCTCGACAATGACGAAAGAGTTTCTGCAACTAAGATTGGATGCTGGTAGACTTGATCTTTAGACAAAAACTTGTCAGATGTAAAGATCCTAAATATACCTTTTAACTTGATGAATAGATTGGCAACACATTTTTTATATTTTGCGACTGAATAGTACCTACACAAGTGGTAGGAATTAGCTTACTTTTGGAGTACCCAGTGTTGATAATGAGAACCACCTAATCTCAATCCTTAGCAGCTCACACCTAAATTATCCTCAAACTTGACTCAGAAGTCAGGACAGGCACGGTCCAAGACAACTCGACAATGACGAAAGAGTTTCTGCAACTAAGTTTGGATGCTGCCCCCGAGAGGCCCGCGAGGAGGCGATTGATCAATTGATTCACATACAGTGCTGAAACGTTGCCTTCGCGAATTGTGTAACAACTTCGACCTGTGAACTTTGCGTGTTTGTGTGGAAAAGAAGTGAATTTGTTTGTTTATTTTAATACTTAAGCCTATTTCTAGAAAAATAGTATATTGTTTTATTAATATCATCATATTACTTCATCACATCAGTCTATAGCAGTCCACAGTTAAACGTAAGCGTCCGACGCCCGTTAAACGGCAGTATCTTCCGTTTTTATTAATGCAGTCACTATCAACCGCTATTTTTAAGGTATCGGACCATCGATAAAATATGAACAGATCTGATGAAGTGTGTATGAAATGAAAGTAAAAAAAAAACACTTTAATCGTTAACAATGAAATTATTTCATTCATACCAGTATGTCTTTTATTTGAGCCGGTGGTCAGTCTTATGAAACAGTACGAGAAATAAAAATTTAGCACGTAGAGAGCGAAAATTTTCTGTTTGGCTCAATCTCAGCGAACGTGCGCGAGGCAGGTTTTCTCTACTTGGTTGGCCATTTTGAGAACGTGTTCCAGTGGTAAAGACAGAAACACACGCTACGTCCGTGCGATATTTTTGCGCAGCGCTATCGCATGCGTTAGAAAAATACGTTTTTCCACTTTAGATTTATGTCAAACGGTCTGACAGACGCATCTGTTAGCACTGCAAATCGCATAACGCGTCGACGGATGCGTCTGTCAAACCGTTTAACATGAAACGTATTTATATGAGAATAAGGTCTGAATTCGTATTGTCCTAATACCTACATGCGTAACAAACAGCGCCAAAATAACGCACAAACGAACGTTCCGTGTCTTTAGTTCTCGATTTAAACTGAAAATATTGCTAGTTTTTTGCTGGGTTTAGGGAGGTTAAAGGTAAGACTAAGGAACACACCTTCGTTTAATTCGGCCGCTAAATTGTGATTGTAGGAAATAAGACAACATGTTTCGAAAACCATTAATTTTATTCATATTTGAATCTGAGATTTTGCGACTAGACTAACACGTAAGTATTGACTCTAATTAGATAAAAGCCTAAGAACCTAAATTATAAATAGACCTGACGACGATCGATGTATAGGTAAATAAATTAAGCCAATCTATTTTATGCCAATCGTACAACTCTCTTTCATTCTAATCAGACCAATCCATGCTAATAAATTGGAACGAAAAACAAAAAGGCCACTTCAAAATGAATCGTTCAAAAAAAGCTTTTATCCATCATAACTGAGTTGGAACACAATCCATCTACCTCGAGACTCCCTAACACAGATTGACAGGGAATCACGAGTATCCCATAAAAATATTCCTTCGTGTACGTACCTAATTAAGATTGATGGAGGCAGGTGCGCTATATGACTGGGCTGAAACGGCTTTCATGAAAATGATTTTGTTTTTATGCTATTTGGTGTGTGGACATTTGGACGTAATGCTGGCAAGCATAATGTTTTAACGATAAGAACTAGTAATTTAAGTGTATAAAATAGGCGTTTACTTTTTATTATAGATATGTATGATGTCGGTACAGTTTTTAAGCCTTTTTTAGTGAAAAACAAGTCATCGACTCGTCTTGTATTCATAGACACTCTTTGAAAAGGTGTTAATGCACTGATGAATAATCGGCTAATATACCTATGTAGTAGTATGAGCCTGTGACATTTGGGCCTTCATTGACACTGCTATAACTCGATTAAAAAAAGACATCTAAAAATAATTCAAAACAGATCTTGTCAAGGATTTCTTGAAAATGGATATCTTTTTTCACCTGAGAATAAATAATAAAGGCGGAATATTTCTAGCACCAATAAAAACGTTTCCGCCAACGACAATTCAAGTAAAGAGCCAGCTTTTACTCTGAATCCACTCAAATCGTGAAGATTGAAAAACAACGAAGGCGCGGGTCACGAAATTGTCCCGGAATTGTACAGGAACAACCCGGAATGCCCCGGACAATGCATATTGCTACAGGCGAGCCACAGATCCTGGAAAAGATTGGTAGAAATGTCATGTTCACCATGGCCGTTTGGTTTGTTTTATTAGATCTAGGTTTGCTCTCAGCTGATTGGTGTAGATTTTAAATCTGAATACGTGGAGCAAAAGACTTCCAAGGTTGCTTATCAAGTAGGCGATTTAAAAATAATAGCACCAGAGTTTAACGTATCAATCGTTGACTGATAATTCCGCGAGATATAAATTACTAGTGGCCTATTAGCTGTTTCATCCGCTGCTATTTCGGATTTTCCCCGCAAAGTAGACATTTTTCCTTCATTGTTTATAAGATACATTATAAAAAAAAATATTCGATCACTCTATAACAAAAACCGCAACAAAATCAGTTGGGAGGAGTTATCGAATTCCACGTCTGACAGACAGATAAACGCGAATTCAATTTATGATATTGATGTTAATGATTATGATTTCTATTTTTTTTCTGTTCTGTGGACAATTTCGCTCCGCTGGCCGCGTTGAGAATTTGCTCGCTCACTGATTCGCCTCGTAACCTGACTCAAGAAATTTTAATACTATTTTTGAGGAAATATTGAAATGATGTTTTTCGAAATTCAGGTCGCTTCGCAATATGAAAATATTAAACATGAACCGCTGCGATATTTTTATTTCTAAGTTTAGATCTCCTTTGCGAGGAATTGAGTGTAGTATAGTCGTAGTTTTTATGTAGGTCTATCAGCCTTAGGTACTTTATCCTATCTCTCTACCGTAGGACTGCTGGAAGAGATTTCTTTTTAGAAATAAGTAGTACGTGTTGTGTTGTTGTTGTTTGCAATAAACAGTCAAATAAATAGAATGTAGATTTCTAATCAGTGCTGTTGGATACGAGATCAAAGATGCAAGTTGCCATATTGCATTTAGGTGGTATTTAAACACGTATCGTCCGTTTCTGCGCTGTCTTAGCGCTGCGTTAGGCACGCGTTAGGACAATACGAATTTGAATCCTATTCCCATATAAATGCGGTTTATGTCAAATAGTTTGATAGACACATCTGCTAGCACTGCGTATCGCACAACGCTGCGTCAACTGTTACGTGTTATTCCGCCTTACTACTGACAGCCGATGTGGCGCAGTTGTTAAGATGACTGCCTGCCACGCAGAAGGTTCCGGGTTCAATACCCGGTGGGGTCACTCACAAAGTTGATATTTATCACTTTGTGAATTTGTTACCAGTCTGGTTAGGACATTGCAAGCTGAACCACATGATTGTCCGAAAAGCAAAATGGTTCCGTGCTTCGGATGGACACGTTAAGCCGTCGGTCCCGGTTGCTGTCTATGATGGCGGTCGTTACACAACTATGTCAGAGGACTGCTACTTGCAGTAGGCGGTTGAAAAACTTTGACACCAGGGTTCATCGGGTCGTTGAACGATTTGGTGTCCCACACGAAGAGAGAGAAAAGGAGAGAGATTACTTAGTTTCAAATAGAACACCAAACATTCTTGTTTGCAATAGTGTAGAGGAAATCGTATTACTTCAGTTATTATGACAATAACTCCATTTCCACGTTGAGATTCCCAGCGAAATAACGCCCGAACCGTCTTATCTTTGCGTTTCAGAGCCGTGTTATAATTTTATTATACTGCTGCGCCATTGTCTTCAAACCTGAGCAGATTATGGATCCGTCTATAATTCCGAGTCTTCATCAGGTCTCGTTAAGATTCCGGAGTTTTGATACCAGCTTTATTTGACGCCCTAGTTTCTGCCTTTGAAATCTATATGTACTTTTGGAAATTATCATGTTTTATTTTCATTCTTTGGGTGAGTGTTAGCTGGTGTTTTTATCGTAAAATTTGGTATAATCTTAAAAATACATACATACATCACGCCTATACCTCTTCCCGGGTAGACAGAGCTTAAAAGGCTGTAAAAACGGATGTTCATTCAGACCTTGTCTGAGAAAAGTTTGAGAGTCATTTAGAAGACTGTGTATAACCAAAGTGACAGGTTGTCAGTCTAGCGCCAAAACTTGCTATACACATGAACACTCAAATACATTATTCGCTTATTATGACAACTACGGCAAAAATATTCTAAGCCGTCACCACACAGCGGACACACTTTTAAGGATTATTATTCTTTGGGCTAGTTCTAGCGGGAGTGTTGTTTATATCATAAAAATATATTTTCCAAAAAATGGTGGTTCTAAACGATTGTTGGAGAAGGATTTTCATAAGTGTCATTTTATTAAATAAATGATATGTTTTATGTATTTATTTGACAGCCTACAACTTTGATTGAAATTGAAGTAATTTTGGAATTGGAATTTTCTTTGTCCTATGCATTTGACATGCCGATTTCGAATGGCGTAATTTATTCTGAATTCAAGTAGATTTTCCATTGACATATCTCGCTTTTGGTTGCGGGAAAAGCTACCTAAAGCTACCTTAAGTAGGTGCAGGTGATTTCGGCATTTCAAATGCATAGGACAAGGAATTTTCTTTGTCCTATGCATTTGAAATGCCGATTTCAAATATGATTTGCCGAGTGTACTTTATATAGAACAAATTAAGAGAGAGTAAATTTTTACTGAGCACTAATTACAATTATTTTTCAAATTACTAACACATTATTATTTAATAGTTTTGATTATTCATTTTGTGTAAAAACATAATCAAAGGTAAAATGTTATATTTTTTGTTTAAGTTTTCCTATATTTAAAAAATTACAGACTAGCATGATGTAAGTTTGCAAAAGCGTAATTTATTCTGAATTCAAGTAGATTTTCCGTTGACATATCCTGCTTTTGGTTGCGAAAAAAGCTACCTAAAGCTACCTTAGCCTCCTGAGTCCTGAGTTTTCTAATAGAATGTAGTCATTAAGGCCTAGTGTACTTTATATAGAACAAATTAAGAGAGAGTAAATTTTTTTTGAGCACTAATTACAATTATTTTTCAAATTACTAACACATTATTATTTAATAGTTTTGATTATTCATTTTGTGTAAAAACATAATCAAAGGTAAAATGTTATATTTTTTGTTTAAGTTTTCCTATATTTAAAAAATTACAGACTAGCATGATGTAAGTTTGCAAAAGCGTCAGGACTTAACACAGTACAAGAATTTGTTCTTTGTATAGGACGCAGGGACTCAGGAGGTTAAGTAAGTGCAGGTGATTGGTAAAGTGTATGTATGCAGTGGCTACTCGCAGTTCACTCGCAAAAAATAAAACACGCTCCTATTTATTCTACTTCGTAGCCTACTGAACACTTGCACTACTCACCTGCACTAAACACAAATAAAAGTGAATAGGTATAGGCCTTTAGGTTAAATATATGAGGGCTCTGAGTAAGGGTAGCTTTTACATTATCGCGGAGTCAAAATGGCGGACACGCTGCACTTATCGATGCGTGACCGCCGCTCTAGAACATTCCTTCCCCATCCATTCTCGATACTACGAGCTATGTATCAGCACCTACAGTAATTTAACACCCAGTATAGGCCAATGCAAGATAGGTGGATACCGAACGGAATAATTTACGATGCATGTAAGGCCGCGTAGGGCGAGGCTCACATCTGACATCTATTGGTGCAAAAGGGATAGGTATATTGCATTTACTAAAATTGTCACATGTAATACCAGGGATGTGAAAAAATAATCGATTTTTTTTTAAAAATCGATTTTTCTTTGAAAAAAATATCGATTAATCGATTAATTTAAAGAGTAGAATTAATCGATTTATTAAAAATCGATTATATTTTCTAAACTTCCAAAAACAGAAATCGATTTTTTTTCCTTCATTTTTCTTTTACCAAACACTTGTTTATGCATGAATAATAACACACCATACCCAATTTTCTCGGTCTCAAATGTAAGAGTTCGGCTCTTTTCAGTGTTGTAACTGCTATTTTTGCATCCAAGCTGTAATTTTAGGTCTGAAAATACTGTTTTTCCGGCATGAAACTGAAGGAACCGTTCTAATACTGTGTGTACTACACGGCGGTACTTTTAGTAGGTGGTTGTAAAACTCTGACACCGGAGTTCATTGGGTCGTTTGGCGACGCGATGTCTTACCCAAAGGGAGGACTATGATAATAGTAGATTATGACTATACTAAATGATACATAACAAAATAATAAATAAAACGGACCTCCCATACAAAATGTTACAACCGGCCGAGTCAATTTGTATGAAGTTTATTTTACTTTTAGTAATTAGGTGCATAAAAATAATAATTTGTATTGCGTGTAACTTGAGATTTAGTAAAATGTCTTGCAAATAATCAAAAGTGAATGGCACTAACATTTTTTGATAAAATTAAAGGTGCAAAACGAAAAAAATCGATTTTTATTAAAAATCGATGTTTTTTAAAGTAAAAATCGATTTATTTTTAATCGATTTTTTTGCGACTAGAAATAATCGATTATAAAAAAATCGATTTTTTATTACTCAAGTCACATCCCTATGTAATACTATAAGTGTCACAGAGGCAAATGCCAACGTAAGCTTTTGTGTCGCTCGCCCGTCAATGTCGGTTTTTAGTATAGTCCATTTGCAATCATAGTGTCATGTTAATGATATGAGTAGGCTATGCGGGAGGCCAAGATACGCTGATCGCGATACTTAGAGAATACGACCAGCGTATCTTGGCGTCCCGCTTAGGCTGGTCAAAATGTTATGATTTTAAATGGAATATTATCGAGATTTCGGAACTACCTTGCATCTGAGAGACGCATGCGCTACGGACGCGCTAAAATGCGCAGCAACGGATATCAAATATGAAAGTCGCCTTTAGGGGCGCACGTAATAATGAATTCATGATGAGCCATTAGAGCGAGAGGCAATTATCGAAGTGCGTGGGAACAGGAATACACGTCAACATGGTAGGAAACGATCATTATGTTAATATAAATGAGGTGTTTATCTTGGTTATTTTTCCTTCAGTTTTCCCTTAATTGCTTTCCACACAACATAAACTCCAAATTAGGAGGTTACCATCAAAAAAGAGTCTCAACTTTTCTCTTGACCTATCATTACAAATTTGACCCATTTTATGAAAAAAATAGAGCCAGACTTTTCAGAACTTTATCGGAATAAAACATTCTTTTGAATCTTTTTAACTGTGTGCATTCAGCCTTCTTTGCTCGCTCACAGTTTAGTTTAACAAAACCGACCTACGCTATACTCCCAAATTGGACAACACTGAAATATGTTTCACTGGAAAGCATATGAGTGTATTTTAAATATTTTACAAAATTAGTAGGACACCCTCATATGTTTAGTTTATTGATGTGATAACTGGTTGATTATTTATGTAAATTTTAGGGAAGTCTGAAAAACAGCAGTCTTACTGAGACTGTACCTTTTCATCCCCTTTTTTGTAAATATGACTGTCGTGTTTTGGATAAATAACTGCCTATTATTATGGAGCCGAATTTCGATACCGCCACCTAATTTCTACCCGCAATTTCTACCCAAGGAATGAACAGCAACGTTCCCTCTGCAACACATCTATCTATCTATCTATTTCAGCCTATTGCAGTCCACTGCTGGACGTAGGCCTCCCCCAGGGAACGCCATAAGGCACGATCTCCCGTTTTTGCCATCCAGTCGCTACCAGCCGCCTTTTTCAAGTCATCGGTCCATCTGGCCGGAGGGCGTCCAACGCTACGCTTGCCGAGGCGTGGCCTCCACTCGAGAACCCGCTTACTCCACCGTCCGTCGGTTCTACGACAGATGTGGCCAACCCACTGCCACTTCAGCTTGCTACACTTCCAGACTATGTCCGTCACTTTGGTCTTTTTTCGGATGGCCTCATTCCGGACTTTATCCATTATAGAGATACCAAGCATAGACCTTTCCATAGCTCTCTGAGTGACATGTAGCCGGTGGGCCAGTTTTACTGTCAAGTTCCACGTCTCGGCTCCGTAGGTCATGACTGGTAGGACGCATTGATCGAACACCTTGGTCTTAAGGCATTGTGGCAAAGATGATTTGAGGATGTGACGCAGCTTTCCAAATGCTACCCAACCAAGCTGCACTCTTCTGGTGATTTCAGCCTCAAAGTTGTCTCTTCCCATCTGCAAAGTTTGCCCAAGGTACACGTATTTCTGGACAACTTTAAGGACTACACCTTCGACGGAGACCGGCTCGGGGATTATGTGTTGATTGAACATGACCTTCGTCTTATCCAAGTTCATCCCAAGTCCAACACGTCTCGAGGCAGAGTTAAGACTAGATAGCATTTTTTGCAGGTCCTGCAGCGATTCGGCCATTATGACTATGTCGTCGGCAAAGCGGAGATGCGTGAGACTTTCGCCGTTGACGTTGATGCCCAGTCCATCCCACTGTAGAGTTTTGAAGACATCCTCCAATGCGTTGGTGAAGAGTTTCGGGGATATAACGTCACCCTGTCTTACACCACGGAGCAGTTGGATGGGTCTTGTATTATGGTTTTGTACTTGAACGGACATCGTAGCCATTTGATAAAGGCTTCTCAGCACCTCCACATACCGCCAGTCGACTTGGCACCGCTGCAAGGACTCCAAAACAGCCCAGGTTTCGATAGAGTCGAAGGCTTTTTCGTAGTCCACAAAGCCATACACAGTGGTTGGTTATACTCCTCTGTCTTCTGTATAACCTGCCTTACAGTATGGATGTGGTCCACGGTACTGAAGCCCTTACGAAACCCGGCCTGTTCCGGTGGCTGAAAGGCGTCAAATCTTGATGCCAGACGATTCGTGACGACTCTCGAGAACAGCTTATAGACGTGGCTCAGAAGTGTGATCGGCCTATAGTTTTGAGAAGCGTTTTGTCTCCTTTTTGAAAAACAATGCCACTACACCTCTGCTCCACGCCTTCGGGGTTGTCCCATTGGCTATTACAGAGTTGAAAAGCCTTTTCAGCTCCTCGAGGACAGGTTTTCCACCGGCCTTAAGTAGCTCAGAGGCCACTCCGTCTTCCCCGGGAGCCTTCCCATTCTTAAGCTGTCTGAGAGCCACCGCGATTTCGTCTATATCTACGTCCGGGAGATCTTCTGTAAAGTGGCGGGAGAGAGGAGCTCTTGGGTCTGGGGTCGCATCAGGTGGAGGCTTTTTCTCATGTGAGGCATACAGATTTCCATAGAAGTCCTCAATTTCAGCGAGAATCTCTGGAACCGATGTGACAGTTACACCATTCGAGGTAGTTAGCTTTGCCAGATGACTCCTTCTCAGTGTCTTGGTAAAAACTTTCGACCCTCGGTTTTTCTCAATCGCCTCCTTTACGAGTCGAGTGTTATAGCTTCGGAGGTCGCGTCTTACCATACTTCGGATCTTTTTGTTAAGTGACTGGGGATCTGGCAATGCATCCTCTGGTGTTTCCCGTCTAATTCGCATCAGTTCCAGGGCCTCGCTTGAAAGTTTGGACTTCTTGTCTGTTCGCCTTTTACGAAAATGCTTCGTCCCCACTTCGCGAATAGCCCCGACTATGCTCTCTAGGTCCTCGTCAACGTTTGCCGGGGTCTCCAGGGCAGCGAATCGATTTTTCAGTTCAAGTTGGAACTCCTCATGTCCGGCTTGGGGCAGATTGGGACGGAGAACTTGCTTACACATACTATCTTTTATTGCGCTCTACCAGTCCACCTGCCAAGGTGAGCATGGCAATAAATAATTTTTCAGATGTGATGGACTAGAATGGAGTCAGATTTTGCTTTTGATCGTATAATAAATAAAATAAATTTGTGGTTTATAAAATATTAAAATTTTGCAATATAAATGGTATTCAAGATCTAGAATCCTTACAAAGTTAACGAAGGCAGTCCAACGCCGCCTTTTCCGATGTGTGGTACTCAATGCAGAAAATTTCGACCATTGGTTTTACAAGCTATGTGCCGCACCCACTGTCTTTTCAACTTACTGATCTTGGTACCCTTTATCACTTTCGTTTGTTACTACCTACTACAGATGACCTGAAAATAAAATGGTGCCAAAGACAAGCGTATCTAGTGCAATATAACTGGGAACGGTGGGCAGCCGCGCTCCAATTTGCCTCTGTAATTGTACCGAGAGGGGCTGCGACGTCGATTCACTTCTCACCGGGATAATTAAGCGACCGACAAAAGGCAGTATGCAATCTGACCCAATCTGTGGTGGTGTGACATTGTGCTGGGAATCAAACTATCGATTTTCCTATTTCTTTGTGACATTGTCGACAAATGATTCGATGAACACTCTAAGAGAAAACAGTAACTTTCACTTCTAATGCCGTTTGATGCCAACTCAAAATAGCATCACCCCTGTTCAACCCAGCCAGGGAAGAGACGGTACCATTTCCTGTGAATTGTAATATATTCCACTGCACCCGTCGATTTGCGTGCCAAGACTGTTGTAAATACATTCCCGGTAGGGAGAGGCCCGTGTTAAACAATACTCACTATAGCTACCCGTCCAACAGTGAATTAGTGTGGCTGTTGAATTAATATAAAACATAAGACAGAGAAGTGACACGTGCGACATGGCGACGCTTGAAAGCGTTTTCACAGAATTTGAAACAGAAAAGACTACGTCTACACACGTGAGATTCATGTCCCATCGATTACGCCTGACGGTCACTTGTCTGACAGGTGTCATCCTACATCACGTCTGTGAAGACAGCTCCTCAAGTTTTTCTGTTACCCTTCTGTCGATAGTTGCAGTTTTGAAGCACAACACTAGTGGTAGTGTGTGTGAGCTAGTGTGAATTGGATTGGTTTGATATCAAATTGGCTCGCGTGTGGATAGCCTGAGCTGCTGATTGTTAGATTTCATGATCCTTGATTTGGTGTAAAAGATAAACTCAGGTTCAGGCGCAAAACACACGTAATGTCCGTATTTTTGCGCTGCGCAACACATGCGTTATTACAACACGGATTTTGACCTGTCATACAAATAATGCGATTTTCCTAACGCACGATAGCGTGTGCCCCGCCTAAATTTGATATTGACAGTCAACTTCGGTCAAACGGTAGAGCAATGACTACCTGCCAACACCGACAGTTGAAACTTTCCCTTTTATCGTAAGTAGGGGTATGTAACAATTACGTGCGCAAAAAATATCGTACTATATTTCCCTTGCCAGGTGTATTCTAGTTCATGTAGTAAAAATAAACAAATATACCGCACAAAAGTATTCGGATGTTAGCAACACATACATTTTTCCGTCGCAGAAAATTTGCCGAGAAGCCGTCCAAGTCCCTAGATGTTAGCTGTCAGCCAGTACGTACATCAGTCTTATTACTATTTCGGGCTTCTGGATTTAGCTGACGGGAGACGACTGAGATTTATCCAGGAATAGTGACGTCATGGCAAAAATTCTAGGCGAGATCTGAGTGAGAATCGCGCAAACTATTTGCGGACATCCTGGTGTTTTGATAGATGTGCTTGAGATGGTATCTTATAGCATCTGTTCTTAAAAGACCTTTAGCTAGGTCTAAGATATTTTTGTTAAATTATATAATTATCTAAATTTCTTAAAGCGATATGGATAGACTACTTAAATTGAAGCTATTTATGTAGAATTAGAACTATTTTGACAAAATAACTAGCATAGTCACTCATAGTCTTACAAGAAAAAGCAGTTTTTATTTTTTTTCCCTCTTTGTGTACAAAGTGTGTCGCTCAAATCTTTGATGCAATGTTATTACTCCAAAACAAGAAGTATCTTTTTCACAGTTTTTACAACAAGTGACAGCAATTTTTTACTGTAAATCAATATTCAGCTCGAAAGACCTTTCCCTGATGCAAAAATCCTACTTGACACAGCAAATGAGGTCTTGCATACAAATTAGACAGTTACACTCGTCAACGGAAAACACCTTTATTACGAGAACAGAGGGGTGCTTTTATGCGTTCACCTGCTGTCGTCTGTTGTCCGTGACACATCGAGTTGTCCGTTCCAGAGTTCAACTAAAGTTGGTTATGCTTAGTAGTTGTATGGAGAACCAGATTATGTTGGACCGTTATTAGGTAACTTGTTGTGCTGTCTGTCAGTACAGGAATGGAATTAACAGTACAGCGACGTATTTTGTTAGGTTAATTGGATGAATGGCGACTAGCTTCCTCATTTCGCCTGAATTTGCATACTGGAGTGACTTGGCTTGTTTTTAACAAGCGGTGATTTAGTATATAATGGCTGGGCTGTGCTATGTGTAAGTTTACGTGCTGATAAGGAATACAAGTTGTAAAAGAAAATAGCCTGCTTATTCTACTTCTGATATCTACTACATTTTGTATGGAAGATCCAATTATTTAAGTCTCACTTTTTTTCTTGCACCATTAAAATTAATTTACAATGTTTTATCTATACTTTCTATTCGTTAAGGGTGTTTTATTATGGGCTGAAACTTGCCTCTGAAAAGTTTAATTATAGCTTTTTAATCCGTATTTAAAGTAACAAACAGGTAAAATATCTTTGATGTTACATTCATACAACGTTTGAGTAAAAACTCTGAATAATTTCTTATGTTTCTCAGAAAAACTCTGAAGATGCTCGTGACATTTTCTGCCTCTAGCGGTTCAAACAATTTATAAATTCAATTTCATAAAGTCGGTTACTTCCTTAAAAGAAATAAGAGAACAAAATGCCATAATGGATGTAAACCCTGGAACTGCCACCAAAATATTTGGTGTATGAGACACGCACCGGATAATATTGCGGTTCGAAACAGCCACCATACAAATGTCAACCTATGACAGCCGCAATCTAATGCGGCAACGTATGCTAGGATATCTAGTTTTGCATCGAATTTCGTAATCTACTTTTTTCAAAGAATCGCATTTGGTAATAATCATTCTACAACCATAATAGCCGCAACAGTCCACTGCTGGACATGAGCCTCCCCCTATTGTATAATTATAACTAATAATTAATATACATACATCAAATAACCACTTTATGCGACACGGAGAAGACAGAGCGTAATGATCGTAAAAGTTGCTATCGCCACATCTCATTAATATTTGAGGGCCTTTTCAGCATAATTATCTATCCTATAGTGACAGGCTGTCAGCCAGTGAATAAAATTTTTATACACCTGAAACCCTCGAGTCCCTAAGCTTCTTCTTACAGCATCCGTTGGAAAGGTATTAGGTAATGCTATTCTATCAACACAAAAAAAACACTGTAAATCGTAGACGGCCATGCCAGAGGCCTGCTACTTGTAATAAGTGGCAGAAAAATTTTGACACCGGTTCATCGGGTCTATGAGGTGTCCAACACGATCAAAAACCGATATTTTTATGCTGTATGTGAGAACCATCTTTATTATTTGCAGGCCAATTCGGTGTGCAAATAGACCATGGGCTGCGTAAGTCATTTGATACCCAACTTATTCCCAAAGTAAACAAACGTCGAGTGGTTTCCCTAAATTGAAATGAGCTGACAAGAAAATGTAATTTATTTAAATACTTCCTCTTCTATCTTGTGAAACATTAAATTTATGAACAGTTTCAGACTATTTAACCCCTTACTAGAGTAAGGACTCTGATTTTAATTTTTTTACTATCGATTTAGAAGTTATCACCTAATAAACATAACAGCCTAAATTTACCACAGCGTACAGGACATGGGCCTCCCGATTGGGGGGTATTGCCATGGTATTGGATTTGAAGCTGTGACATTCGCAATCTGTACTGCCGACGCCTTTACCAACTTAGCTAGCGCAGCTCAATCGTAGCCTGCGAAAAACTGTATCTTTGCCAATAACGGTCTGTAAAAGTTAGTTCCTTAAATGAGTAGATTGATGTGCTGGCGATAGTACTTACGAAGAAAGTCGATCAAGGCCTTAAAAAGAAAGCTTTTCGTTTTTCGTGGCGAATGATGTAACGCGGAGAGATAAAAGCTATGCCTACAACTTGACATGACAGCTTGTATTGTTTTGAAATGTATCCCGAAAATTGTTTTTGTAAATACAGGCACGTATTTAGGTATTAAAGAAATCTACTTGAGATTATACAAGCTAAAAAAAAATACTGCTTCGGGTATTTTACGTAAGGGTTGAACCAGCCTATGTAACTTTTTTTTCATATTTCTACCTATGTTTCTTGGGAACAGTTGTTAAGTTTCATGGGCTGGTAATACCCCCTTATGATATTTCCAGAAATTTTCTTACACCTCATAAAATCTATACCTTATACCGTCAAAATAATCTTTCGCTTATATTACTATGAATCGTGACTTGGCACTAATTCCTATTCCATAAAGGGTTACACCTTACAAGGTCATTTAAATCCACTTAATCATTGTCTGGAACCCGGCCCTACCTCCATCCGACCCTGATTACTCCATAGACGCCACCTTAAGGTGAATTGCATACCCACCGGACGATGTTGCGGTTTGTGACTGCCACCATATAAAGTCACTAATTTTGATGCGATGATGAGTGCCATATCACAACAGCCTATTGCAGTGCAATAATCGACGTAGGCCTTGCCTAGGTTACACCGTAAGGCACAATAACCCAGTTTCACTATTCAGTCACCACCAGCTGCCTTTCTTAAACCATCTGTCTATTCCTTACAATGCTACGCTTGCTGAGGTGTGGCCACTCAAGTACTTGCAAATTCCACGTACAGTGTACACTCCGTTCATCATAAACCAAATCCGCCAAAACACCGGTTAATTACGCAGTATGTGTGAGAACTGCCTTTATCCGACTCTGTTTCTGTATATTCAGCTATCAATCTTAATTATGCGATATTTTTCTTCGTTTTCCTCGTGTCAATCACTGTGATAGGCGCCATTATGCGATTTCTTGCTTTTATTTCGAGATATTTTTAGACAAAAAGCTTTCAATAGAGTCGGGCATTGTGTAATAAAAGCCAAACAACTTTTATTACGGAGTATAAGGACTTTCTAAGTTCTATTGTTCATCATGTTAGCCGAGAAGTGCCGGTTTAAAATAGCATCACCCCATATCTTTCCGGTGGGTGTCGTAAGAAGCGATTAAGGTATTTAAAAGCTGATGTTCCTTCCTATATACAAAAAAAAATATATGCAATTTTAAAATTATGAAGCCGCATGAAATTGACAACATGACTACTTGATATGTCTTTGATGTCAAATTCAAACATTTGGAAATTACGCGATCTATAAAGTACGCACGTTGTGAACTTATCTATTTACGACAGATAATTTAGTGCATAAAAATGTTGATAAGTATCTAAACACAAATAGGACTTGGAATCCCATAAAAATGCAGTACCCACGCTAACATATGTAAACAAATATGATTCCCTTTAATAGTTGTATATTGTATATAATAATTTTAATATTTGTCTAAGCGTCCACAAAACTTTGACTTTATATTGACGCAGACAAGACAAACAAATAAAATTAAATAAAGTAAAATGCTAGTTTTCATAACAGTTTACAATGCTTCTTAAGTCATATTTACACTAACAAAAATTTATGTCTACTTTGTAGCGCAATTATTATCCAACTTGACAGCTATTGCATGTTATCTAGAAAGTAAACAAATAACAAGACATTTACACTAAGCTATGATATGAATCACGATTCAAATATACCTATTCGTCATTGAACAACATTTAAGCATATTTTGAGCATAGATTATAAAAAAATATGAAGTCAGTACGCATAAAAATCAGTCTTTTTTGATAAAATACTTGTTTATTTTGACGTTCAAAAGTCAAACGCTTTGTTCGTAATCTAAATCTCTTACGTCCAAATATACTAACTTAGAAAAAAATCTTTGTGGTTACAAGAACTTCAATAAATATTTCTTTTCAAATACAAATTTCTGACCCAACCGTTTACATTTGGCAAATAGTTTAGCTTAGCGCCGCACCTAAATTTTACTGGGAACTTTTAGTACCGTTTCGTACCAAATCGATCGGAAAACACCCAGCGTATTTTGCAAGTGCAAAACACTGGCAAAAAGACAAAGAACGAACAAGAATGAAAGAGCAATTTGGACACAAAACAATTCGGAAACAAAGCTATTTGTGCGCCGCAAACATTTGCATGGGGGAATGGGCAAATTTCAAGTAAAGTGCAGTTTTGGTCTTGTCACACCTAACTGTAAGCCATAGGAATTGGCGATAGTAAAATTCGGGTTCAGCTAAATGAACGTGGCAACACCAGCAATCGTGTAGGTTTTAAAGACCTGAAGAGAAAGAGTTTTGAACAAAAGAAGCAATTTAGAGCAAATGGACAGGATGTATACTCTACAGCAGAGTTTTTCAAACTTTTTGAATACGTGACCCCTTTCCAGGCAAAAAATTAATGGCGACCCCCTGTTGGGTCATCATAGAAACATAAAATTAGTAATTTCATTTATTCAATGGCGGATACAGAAAACTACAAGGGTTGTACGCATTCTTAGGATATTTTCTGGGTAGGCCGACATTTTCAAGCAAAAACAAGCCGCAGCGAGGCGTAAATATCGCGAGCGAAACGAGCGAGAATTTTTACTCTAAAAACGTGCGTAAAAGCTTGAAAGTTAGGTAGGTACTTAAGTTGGCACAACAATAAAATTCAAGCTGAAAAACACACGGATCGCGAGCGAAGCGAGCTCGACTTTTCACGCTACAAACAGGTGAAAAACGTATACAACACTGCATACTGCATAAAATAGCAGTACGTTTTGAAAGTTTTGAAAAATAAACATTCTCTGTCACTAAAATAATGTTTTACTGAATTTTATCCGACCACCCACCTGTGGTTTTGCCTTGACTCTAAGCTTTTGCCGGCGACCCCCCTAGGAAGGCTCCGCGACTCCCCTGGGGGTCGCGACCCACAGTTTGAAAAAACACTGCTCTACAGTAGTGTTGATGAGAAATCTGTTATGAGGAAGAGGAAGTGGATGGAGAAACAACAAGCTCAAAGTTGGAGGATGCGGAAGAGGGATCCTCATCAACACTATTCTACAGGCTTTGAGCAGCGTTGCTTCGCTGAATTTGTGGGTTTGTATGTGATGGGAAAAATAATTGCCGGCACTTGGAGTAATAAAAGTAATTGTTACTTTCTAACTTGATGTCACATGTCACATGTGTATCAAATTACCAATTTAAAAGATCAATTCGTATTAGGCTAAATTTTAAAATGTGTAAAACAATTAACTCATAACTCTGCGCTCGGCGGTCATAGCGAGTGGACGTGTACTTGAACTTATTTTTAATTTTAAAATTTCTAAATTGTGATTGGTCAATTTGCTTTTTCGGACCCTCTCTTATTATCTTGTGGATTGTTTACGCAAGTCTCCGCCCAGTGGACCGGACGACAGAGAAGGAGGATATTCGTGGTCGGTGACTGGATTCGAGCCTGGGCCCTCTGCGTGTGAGTGCGCCGCGCTGCCCCAGCGCCAAATTGGATATTATACACACTGCGAAAGTAAGAAGCCCCTCCGAGTCGGCGATAAGTAGTTCTACTAACAAACTAGTTCTACTAAAAAAATCCGTGTCCATCTGCTCTCCTCCGGATTACACCTAGGGGCACGAGGAGAGTATGGCGATACGAGTCAGCAGACTGGGACGAGATGCGTGCTTTCTTTGCTTCATACCCGTGGCGGCAAATGTGTTTCTCTTCGGAAGACCCCTCATACGTCGCTGATGCGATCACAGCTGTAATCCGGCAGGGAATGGAATATTTCATTCCTTTCTCCGATATCCCGCTCGGTTATAAAGCCCAACCTTGGTTCAATGCGGACTGTGCTCGAGCTGAGGCTCGTAAACAGTCCGCTTACCAAGCTTGGGTAAAAGCTCGTGATCGAAAAGTGCGAGCGAGAAGAGTGCGAGCAAAGAAGAGAGCATATAATGCCGCCGCCAGGTATTGCAAACGGGTGCTACGAAAAGCTAGGTTCGACCATATTAGCCGTATTGGGGCAAAGCTTGCATCATACCCACCGGGTAGTAAGCAGTTCTGGTCCCTTTCGAAATCAGTCGAATCCAACTTCTGCCGTCCTCACTACCTCCAATGCAGAAACCTGATGGGTCGCTTGCCCACACCGCGGCAGAGAAAGCAAATTTATTTGCCGATCTGTTTGCGAGCAACTCTCGTATAGACGCTGGCTCGAAATATCCACCCACCTTACCTCACTGTGATTCTTTGATGTCTGAGATCACAGTGCACAATAAAGAGGTCCGTAGAGCCCTTCGCAGTCTGGACGTGAACAAGGCCAGTGGTCCTGATGGCATACCAGCAAGATTGTTGAGGTATTGTGCGCCTGAGTTGTCTCCTGTACTGACACGCTTGTACCGCCTCTCTCGTGTCAAAAATTGTACCAAAATCTTGGAAGCTTGCCAATGTGCAACCTGTGCCCAAGAAGGGTAGCCGTGCCGACCCTAGCAACTATCGACCGATCGCCATCACTTCCGTACTCTGTAAGGTTATGGAAAGAGTTCTGAACTGCAAACTGCTTTCGTACCTCGAAGACAATGATCTTCTTAGTGATTGTCAATATGGCTTCCGCCGAGGGCGTTCCACGGGAGATCTTCTAGTGTACGTAACGCATTGCTGGGGCGAGGCCATTGAAAACCACGGCGAAGCAATAGCAGTGTCGCTGGACATTTCAAAGGCCTTCGATAGGGTGTGGCATGCGAGTCTGTTGAGCAAGCTTCCAGCCTACGGCATACCCACTGGCTTCTGTAGCTGGGTGGCTGACTTCCTGAGTGAACGGTCGATCCGAGTGGTCATAGACGGCTGCTCCTCTGACCTCAAGGCTATTGACGCCGGAGTTCCTCAGGGTCTGTACTCTCCGCGACGCTTTTCCTGCTGCACATCAATGACCTTCTTTCTTCAGGAATTGTTGGGTACGCAGATGACAGTACTGTCACCGAGAAATATCTGTCCGGCGCAGGAGCCAGTGGTGATGAAATCCAAAGATTGAGAAAGGCTATGATTGAGCGTACGAGCCTGACGTTAAGTAACGTCTCCCAGTGGGGCGAAGACAATCTCGTCAGCTTCAATGCTTCAAAAACGCAGGCGTGTCTTTTCTCCGCAAAAGGAGTCCTTTCACCTTTTCTCCTACTTTTCGGGGTACATCTGTTCCAGTGACCAACACTCTTCAACTCCTTGGCATGGAGTTGTCCTCTGACCTCAACTTCGGCACCACCATCGAGTCCAAGGCTCAAATTGCAGCTAGAAAGTTGGGCGTCCTGAATAAAGTCAAGCGGTACTTCACGCCTGAACAGCTTCTAACTCTTTATAAAGCTCAAGTCCGATCTTGCATGGAGTACTGCTGTCACCTTTGGGATGGCTCGGCTAAATACCAACTTGCTGCACTGGATTCGGTGGAACGCAGAGCCAAGAGATTAATAGGCGATAAAAAACTGGTGGCGACCAAGCTTCACAGCCTGGCTCACCGCCGCAAGGTTGCTTGCCTATCGGTCTTCTACAGATTGTACTTCGGAGAGTGTGCGCGTGAGCTGCATGAGCTCATACCACCGTCTCCTTTCTTCTATCGGACATCCAGACGCACGGCCGGCTACCATCCGTTCTTAGTTGATATACCCACATTACGCACTAAGCGCTTCAAATCATCTTTCATTATGCGCACGGCTAAAGAATGGAATTCCCTGCCTGCGTCTGTATTTCCGAGTGCATATAACCTGAATCTCTTTAAGTCTAGAGTGAATAGGCATCTTCTGGGCAAGCTCGCTCCACCGTAGATCCCATCTCTCCTCTAGGGTAAGATTGGGGTCAAGAGTAAGCCCATCATAAAAAAAAAAAAAAAAAAAAAACTGGTTTCCGCTACGAGTGCTACGAGTTTCGTAGCGGCCGCTACTAGTGCTACGAGCTCGAACAATAGGATCGGACTACCTAATCGTCGTGAGTACGCAAAGCTATTAATCGCGCGTAATAATGGCGAATAAGTGTATCCAGTGCAACAAGAATGTCAAGGTGAGCGAAGCTCTGAAGTGCTCTGTTTGCGAGGGGCAATATCACTATTCTTGCTTAAATGTATCCCAAGAGACTTACGCTAAAATAACAAAACAGGAATAATCTGAGTGGAAATGCAGCCAATGTGATCCTACAGCACCACTTTTGGAGTCAACAGTTGATGCGGGTTCTGGAAGTAGTATGGATGATTTTAAAGCATACATCGAAAAGAGGATAGTCGAAATAAAAAACGACTTACTAAAGGAGGTCAAAAAGAAATTTGATACCCTACAGGAATCCATAAAAGCGTTCAGCACAAAATACGACGATATCTTGGGTAAAGTCAAGTCAATGGAAGACAATATCAAGACGCTGCAGCAAAAGAATGAATTGCTAAAACAAGAGAATGCGAGTATCAAAAACCAAGTTTCACTTCTAGAAGCTAAAATCGATGACTTCGACCAACGTGGGCGGTCATGTAATGTCGAGATCCGAGGAATTCCTGAGAATGCCGACGAAAATTTAGTTGGTATTATCAGCGCACTCGCCAAGAGTTTGAAAATGAATCTCGACACGACGGAACTCTACACAGTTTTTAGAACCGGGAAGAAGCTTACGCAAGATAAACCGCGACCAATTGTTGCCATCTTCAAAAACTTTTTACCCAGGAACGACTTTTTGCGACTTTCTAAAGAATTTAATAAGACGTGTAAAGATAAGGGTTCTCGACTAAAAACCGACTATCTGAATCTAGACCTAGCAAGCAGTCCCATTTACATATCCGAACATTTGACGCCAAAAACAAAGCAATTATTTATGTTTTGCAAACGAGAAGCAAAGAAACAAGGCTATCTCTTCTGCTGGCACGCAAACAGTAAAATATTTGTAAAAAAGGACGAGAATTCTGATGCTTTGATAATCAAAAGTGAACAAGATTTCGATAATGTGATAATATGACTAGCACCTTGGTTACTTTTGTCCCTACTGAACCTCGAATTCCCTGTTCGCTTATTTTTTGATAATGTAAGACTTGCTTTGCGTGTTTTATTCTGCTGCACTATTGTTAACCTATCTTCTCTTTACAACTTAAACATATTCCCAGTTAAAAGACAACCTAAAGACCCGGCCTACTCCATTAACATTCGATCCCACACTTGATTTTACAGAAGAACTTAATGATGTAATAAATGCTAATAACTGTTTTGTAACTAGTGACCACGTTATGTGCAATTCTTTAATAGAAAAACCAAACTCCCTTAAAACAATTTCTATAAACATACGAAGCATCCATAGTAACTTTGATCAGCTTTTAGTAGCCTTGAGCGGACTTCAGATAGACTTCGATATTTTGGTTTTAACTGAATGTCGGATAAAAAATCGCAAATCAACTCATACCATTGCAGGCTATACTTCTGTTTGCACGCAGATTAATCCTATTCAAAACGATGGTGTCGTTGTTTTTATCAAGGATACATTAGTTTTCCAATACAGGGAGCGAACGTTGTTAGGAGCTAATTGTATGGAAATTTGTCTATCACAGCATGATTTAGTCATTCTAGCAATATATAGGTCACCTTCAAGTAACAATATTGAGTTATTCCTAGAATCTCTAGATGATAACCTAAAGGAAATAAGCCGGAGCACTAGTGTTATTCTAGCGGGTGATCTAAACATAAATATCCTAGATAATGGTCATCCACAAGCACCTGAATATTTATCACTATTAGCTTACTACAACTTAGAGGTTGGAGTCGATAAACCTACTCGTGAGAATAGCTGTATTGACCATTTCATGGCAAGATTAAAACAAAACAATATGGCAACTTACGTTATATTTGAATCTGACATAACTGATCACTCAATGTTGCTATGTTGTATAGAAAATGGAGTTGGTGTTTCCTCTAAAAACAAATCATCCTGTGTGCAACGAATTATAAATTATGACAAATTAAAAATTGATATTGACAACGAAAACTGGGAAGAATTGTATAAACTGCATAGCGTGGATATAGCACTCAATATATTTGTTACAAAAATTAAAAAACTTATTATTAACAATACTACTAATAAATATCAGCCGCATAGTAAGAGAAAGTTAAAACCGTGGATTACAGACGGAATTATTCATTGTCTAAGGAAACGTGACAAATTGTATAGACACTGTAAAAAACATAAGCATGATCTAATTTTAAAAGAAACATATAGGAAATACAGGAATATTTGTAACTCTATAATCAAGAAAACCCGTGATCGCTATTATAGGAAAAAATTAAAAGAGCATTGTAATGATTCCCGAAAGGTTTGGCAAATTATTAATGAAGCGTCTGATAGGAAACAAAATAGTAATAAACAAACACTTAAAGAACTTTTGATCAATGGTAGTACAGTTAAATTTTCAGAAGATCCAAAACGGGTAGCCGATGCTGTTAATGATTACTTTTGTTCGGTTGGTGTCAATTTGGCAAAACATTGTTTAAATAAATTAAAAACTAATATAGACGAGCTTTGTTCCAGGGTGAATTTGATGGATTCAAATCGTACCTTTTATTTGCGTCCAACACATCCAAGAGAGGTTGAACGGGTGATAGAGTCTCTTAAAAACACGCCCTCATCAGGTCTAGATGGTATCACATCACGACTACTTAAGCTTTGTAAACAATCATTAGTTTTTCCCTTGACTTTTATTGTTAACTTGAGCTTCAAGACGGGATCTTTTCCAAAAGATTTAAAAACAGCTTTGGTGATACCATTATTTAAAAAAGGCTGTAAGGATGAAATTTCTAATTACAGACCAATCTCTTTCTTGTCCGTAGTATCAAAGATCATAGAGAAAGTTGTAAAGAATAGGCTAAGTCCATTCGCGGATGATTTCCTTTCAAGTAAACAGTACGGCTTCAGACAGGGAGTTGGTACAAATGATGCCATTGCTGATCTTACTAGTGCCATTATTCAAAATCATGAGGATAAAAAGAAGTCGATAGCGGTTTTTGTAGATCTAGCGAAGGCATTTGATACCATCTCCCATAAAATACTTCTGAAAAAACTTGAATTTTTAGGAGTCACCGCGAATGCTCTTGGCTGGTTCAAATCATATCTTGTTGGTCGCAAGCAAGTTGTGAAGGTGGATAGTTTTCATGGTTCTGAGAGCACAATGGACATTGAGTTTGGGGTTCCCCAAGGCAGCGTTCTGGGCCCCATCTTATTTAATATTTATCTTAATGATTTTTGTACTGTAATACCTGACTGTCGTACCATCTGCTTTGCAGACGATACTGTGTTATTGTTCTCAGCCATTTCGTGGGAAGATGCCATTATCAAAACGGAGAATGGCCTTCGGCAGGCTAAAGTATGGTATGACAATAATTTATTGACCTTGAATGAGGATAAAACAGTCTGTATGTGCTTTTCTCCGACTATAGCTGGTCTACCACAAGTTAAGCCCGTTATTAAAATCCACACCTGTTCATTCTCTGAACGTAGCTGCAATAGTTGCAAAACTTTAGTGGTTACTCCCAGTACTACTTATTTAGGGATACTGGTGGACCAACATCTTAGATAGGATGAGCATGTAAATAAATTATCTAGTAAGGTAAGGAGCTTGGGCTACGTATACAGCCAGCTTCGTAATATAATGTCTATGGAACTTCTGCTGAACATTTACAAAGCTTTGTCCCAATCTCTTATTTTATACGGTATTTTGGCTTGGGGGTCCTGCGGAGAGAAGATTATACATAAGTTGGAAGTAGCCCAAAAATTTAATCTTAAAATAATTTTACGGAAGGATAGGCTATTTCCCACGAATGAACTTTTTCATCAAAGTAAAGTACTATGTCCAAGGAGACTCTATTTGTGGCAAGTTGGTATTCACATGTCTAAGACGATATTAAGTTTTCAACTTAACCAAAATGCGCGCGTAAGAAGGAATTTACCAACTCGAAAATTCAAACCACCAATTCGGCTAAATACTTTCACTCGTAATCATTTTTCATATATCGCGCCGCGGTTATACCATTTACTACCCCTAGAGATCTCTCAACTCATTGATCCTATTGATCAAACTGTATCTACCTTAAACGTATTAAAATACAAACTTTTAATGCATTTATTAGAATATAACACAGAAGACTTTCTTGTCTTATGGGAAAATCTATAGGATTGTGCAAATTGTACATAGAAGCAGCAGTTTATCTACCTACCTTATTCACTTTTATTTTTTTTAATTCACTTTTTATTTTCTATTTCATAATTTTTTTGGATTCTGTCCTCAGTAATTACCTTTGTGCCCATACTTTAGCATGCAAGTATGGTTGCATTACATTTAGGTACTTTTTGGAATGTAACATGACTGCCAGGCGTTATTTTAAGGTCTATTATTATTATGTGACTAATAGTTAGCCCTAGTACAGGCTTTTTTAGCTTTTTTGGGCTGCTATTAACATAGCTACAAGATTAGTCGAGAACCATTGTCTATTTTCAATTTGGTGGTTATTAAAATTTGTCAATTGAAAATTTGATAAATAAATAAATACAAATAAAATACAAATACAAATTACAAATGTTTGTCTAGAAGGAACTCAGGACGCTGCTGATAGTACAAACATAGAAAAATAATGTTACAAGCGTGAGGCCGTTTGAAAAGAATTTACTGTTGAAACGTGTCTTTGCTCGTAATGAAGCCGTTAAGTTACTGGGAGACTAATCATTAAACTTACTGTGTAGTAAAAGTGTTTTACGTTGTTCGACGTGAGAAATATTCCGCAATTGAATCTCTCTTTTGAAAATTTGCCGTATGTTACCGGTTTAGAATAGCATCACCCAATATCTTTAACTCGGGTGTTGTAAGAAGCGACTAAGGAATTTGAAAGTCGATGTGTATTGCAATTTGAGTCGAAAGGCTGTCAACCTTTCACTATACACAGTCTAGTATTTATTTATTTGTATTCGGAAGATTTACAGACAAATTTCAACTATACATAGCAAAAAATAGAATATGACAATGCTATTAACAAATCTCCGCAGATATATGTATGAATATCTCTTTTTCCATGTGGAACACCGAGTCGACAAAAGACCTGATGAACCGGTGTCGGAGTTTTAATCCGCTTGCTACTACTAAAGTATGACCGTTGGAATAGGCCATATTTGGCAGCTGTCAAACAATTTAAGAAAAATAGTCCTTATAACATTATTTTGACTGGTATCAAATATGGCCTATTTTAAACGGTAGTACTGTAGTGAGTAACCTTTTACATGGTTGTAACGATCGCCGTCTGAGTTATCACAGACAGCAACCTTGACTGGTGGCCTAACGATCCCTTCCGAAACTCGAAACCATCTACAAAATTGGAAACAAACTCACAAAAAGATACATATCAAGTTTGAGAGTGTTCACCCGGGAATCAACCCTGAGACTTCCGGGTCTGAGTCGGTAAGACCGTCAGACCTCAGAGGCTACTCCCTCAATTGAATAGCAAACATCGGGGGAATTTTTAATTCAGTACTGTGTCGTTTATCTTTTTCTCATTTTATTTTATTACTGTTTTTCATTCACCTTGACCTATAAAATGTTATGGTCCTCGTTTAAAAGGGGAGTCCTTTGTTTGTATAATTCTACACGTGTCGTTTGAATGTGAATACAATTGGTGTATTACCATATACGGTTTTAAAAGGTTTTTATCGTTTTTCATACTGGATATCATTTTAAAAAATGGCACACAAGCATACGCATAAGCTATTTATCTTTCTCATCTGTATTACCAATTGTCGTCCCATCTTTCTTTTTTTCTCGCCTTCCGAGTAAAAAATGTTCAGCACAGTACGACAACAGCTGCAAACAGAATAGCATTACAAAAAGTCTACCTTTAATGCTTGCAATACGACCGCGTAAATGCCTGACTCATACTGACTATCCTACCTCATCTCATCTGTATTACCAATTGTCGTCCCATAATTGTTTTTTCTCGCCTTCCTAGTAAAAAATATTCAGCACAGTTCAACCACAGCTGCAAACAGAAAGTCTACCTTTTATGCTTGCAATGTGACCGCGTAAATGTCTGACTCATACAGACTATCGTACACTTAGGTATCTGCAAACCGCTTAGCTCTCCCTCCAACCACCACACCCCACGCAATAGATCGCCCCGTAACGGTATCGTGCCCACATCGCGAATGGTAATGAAGCCACCATCCAGTAAATATGCGTCTAACTGCCCCATCTAGTCGCTACTTCTACGGCTACCTGCCAGAGCCGCACTCAGTGTGTGGGCCTCATATATAACTGCCCTGATTACTTTCTACCTTTACAGCTACCTGCCGTCAGGGCCGATGCAAGTTGTGGGCCTTGCGTCCTATACACGCTACTTATCAACTGCTACCTGCCAAGGGCTGCACTTGGTTTGTGGGCCTCATAGAATCTGATAACTACTGTTGACCGGTGCCGTGTGCTGTTTTTTGGTGGCGCTGTCTTGTGGTTTATTGGTTTTGTGTGTATTTGTTTTGTTTATTTGGCTAGTACTAGCCAAGAAATGCAACCGAAAAGATGTAGACGATTTTACTTGTAGAATGTTTACTTGCGCAGCTGTTGATATGTATGATGATTTTTTGGTTGCGATGGAGTGCCACAAACCGGATATTCTTGCGGTAAATGAATCTTGGGTACGTGATGGCCAGGAATTGCGCGCCCCCCATGTTCCTGATTATAGACTGCGATGCACACCGCGGCCGTTACATATGCGCAATGGGTGGGGAGGCGGGGTGGCGTTCTATATCAAACGAAATATTAGGGTTCGCTACGAAAAATATCCCAGTGCTGAAATTGAACAAATGTGGGTATCTACGAGAGTTAATGGACAACGAATTGTTATAGGTACAGCTTATAGGCCAAGTTGGATAAATGTTGATACATTTCTTGATGCAATTACTTTGTCCGTGACACATTTCTCACATTTTGATCATTTAGTCTTGCTAGGTGATTTTAATATAGATTTGTTAAAACCGTATGAAGCGTCTACAAAAAAATTTATACAGTTTTTGACATACATGGAACTTACACAATATGTAGATAAGCCTACTCACTTTACAGCTGATACGGAGTCACTGATTGATGTTGTTTGTACTAACTCGCGAGTCCGAGAAATAACGGTTTCAAACGTTAAGGGATCTATCGGACATGCTATGGTTAACGTCACTTTAATGATTAGGAAGAATAAAATTCCACCTAGACTCGTATCTTTTAGGCCCTTTAAGGATATGGACTTGACCATCTTCAATAATGATTTAGAGTTTCTGGATTGGGAACTAATCTTAGATCTCCCTACCGTTGATGATATGGTTCAGAGCTACAACAGTCAACTTTTATCACTTTATGATAAACACGCACCCTTAAAGACGATAAAAGTCAAAGAAAGTCATGCCCTGCCTTGGATCACTGACAATGTTAAACGCATCACTGAACTCCGTAACGAGGCTCATGAAACTTACCGCATTTCAAAGTCCGACGAAGATAAAAAAGCGTGGAAAGATTTAAAGCTATTTCTTGAAACTAGTATTTATAATGAAAAACGAGCGTTTTTTGAGCATTTCGTAAATTCTAAGACTTGTGACGGTAAGGCATTTTGGAAAGGCATGAAAGAAAAGATTTTGGTTGACCCTAAACGTAATATAAAACTACCCGATCGTTTTAGTGATCCGTGTGAAATAAACAGGCATTTTTAACAATACCCGTAAGTAACGTATTATCACAGGAAAATTATACTTATTTCAATTCAAACCGTTATGGCAATTCTAGTTTTTCTCTCAAACCGATTTCGGAAAGGGACGTTTATAATTTTATCGTGGCTATCAAATCTAATGCCATTGGTAGTGATCACGTGAGTAGGGACATGGTTCTTCTGAGTCTACCTCGTACTCTTAAAGTTCTAACTGCAATAATTAACCAGTCTCTTATTACGGGTACCGCTCCCTCACAGTGGCAAGCTGCGCTGGTGACACCGCTGCCAAAAGTTGATGACCCAACTGATCTTAAAGACCTCAGACCAATCAGCATCTTACCATATCTGTCTAAAATATTGGAAAAAGCGGTGTACGTACAATTATCTAAATACGTAGAAGAAAACCATATATTGCCTATATATCAGTCGGGTTTTAGAAAGGGACGGGGAACAGGTACGGCTTTGTCAGATGTAGTAGATAATATACTGGCTGAGGAAGATGTTGGTCACGGTACAATACTCACGCTGCTAGATTTCTCCAGGGCCTTTGATAGTATAAATATATCTCTTCTCTTGTCGAAGTTAAAATATTACGGATTGGATGATTTATCTATCAAATGGTTTGAGAGTTACTTTAGTCAGCGTGTCCAATCAGTACGACTAGTAAAGGAGGACGGAAAAGAACTGGTGTCCGATGCTAGGCCTCTCACGCGAGGTGTGCCCCAGGGTTCTATTTTGGGTCCGCTTTTGTTCATTTTGTATAGTGCGGATCTTGTCAAGGTGATAAAATACTGCAAGTATCATTGTTACGCTGATGATCTTCAATTATACATCTCTGATGACCCGAAAAACATAAATTCTGCCATTGAAAAAATGAACGAGGACCTGAAAAGAATAGGTGATTGGTCAATCAGGAACAATCTGATGTTGAATCCTATCAAGTCCAAATATATGGTAATTGGTACTAAAATGCAAATAAGCAAAATCCTACATCATAATCCAGTGGTAATCGTTCAAAATCAAAGCATAGAGCGAGTTGAAGAGGCGAGAAATTTGGGAATTACCTTTGATAGTCACCTTCGTTTTGAAACTCATGTATTAAACATCGTCAAAAGCTGCATGTATCGACTCAAGGTCTTGTATCAGATCCGAAACCTCCTTAGCGAAAAAGCACGCATAATTTTGTGTGAATCACTAGTTCTGTCTCGTTTAAACTACGGTGATATCGTCTACGGTCCCAGATTACTCTCTAAAACGAAACGTCTTTTACAACGTGTCCAAAACGCTTGTTGTAGGTTTTGTTTCACTGTTCCACCGAGAAGCCACATAACTCCATTTTTAAACAACGCGGGTATGCTCAACATGGAACATCGTAGAATAATGCACTTGGCTAGCCTAGTGTTTGATGTTATAAATTTTGAACATCCGGAGTACCTTCGTAATAAGTTAAATTTATCACCCTTGCATGTGAGGTATGGAACCAGGAGTAATCGTGCTCCTTTGGAAGGGCATGTTCATCGCTCAGTGGCATTTAGAGGCAGTTTCCGCTTCCTAGCAACAAAGTGCTGGAACTCTTTACCCCCACCAATCAGAAATATATTCTCCAAGTACTCATTCAAAATTAAATTAAAAGCTTACTTACTGGATTCTCAAGGAAAAGGTATTACGTCGCAACTTTTAGGATAGCGGTTACTGTCAAAAGCAAAACAGTTCTGAGAAAACTACCCACTTCTCTGAATAACTTCTTTTACCTTTGTGTTTATTTTATTTTTCTCTTCCTTTTATTGATTTTAAATATGACACTGTCACTTGCTTACACTAAATTGCATTTCCACACACACGCATAAACTCGTACTATTTTATATTACATTACCACTACACACTACATTTACACCTATCACAACACGAACACTCGCAACGTTCACTCTGGGGTAATGGCTGAAAACCAGTGCTGCCCTCTTTTGGGTGTTTTATGCACTGAGCCTTGGCCCTTTGCATCGATGCAGCACACATGTGCCTTTAACTATGTATAAGTTTTATTGTAATTAAAATGTATCTTTTATTTTATTGTTAAATGTATGTGTGTGTTGTATTATTATGCAATAAACGTTTTATCTATCTATCTATCTATCTATGATTATGATGCGTAAAATCTTTGATGTCATAATACGGACAATTTTGATGACGGAATCTTGCAGGTAAAATAAATCTTTGTTAAGGAATATTAAGCCTCTGAAACTAAAAGAAAAAATATGACTGGTGAGTAAATTAATTCCATCTCGATAAAAAATATCTCTTAAAGTTATCTGTGATTGACTACATATCGTATAAAGATATGAAATAATTTTGATGCATTTATCCCCTTAATCCGTCCTGCAACACCTAGCCGTAACGAGCTTTTTTCTAAAAGAGCTTTTAATAATAGAACGTAGAAAATATGTTAAAAGTTCACGTGGTTACATGTAAAACATAAATAAACATAAATTACCACCTGTAAGTTTTGATCACGTAGACGTCACAAAGTTACTCAAGGATATTGTTTTGCTACGTGCAGAAATTCAAGATATAAAACGCCAATACGTTACGAAAGACCAGCTAGAAACGGCCACATCAGAATTAAAGATACCTACGCACCCTTTTTCGACTTATCATCCAAATGTTAATACGAAGAGAGGTGGTTTTGTTCTAGAAAGCGGGCCGTTTGGCCTGTCGAACGCGTATGAATCACCACCGGCAGTGGCGGCGGCGGACGCAGTAGGTAGTAGTCGCTCGGACATGACTAATCGATCAGCTGTGAGTGACGAGCCTGCGTATCGATCTATACTGTGTGCGAATGCACAAAACGATAGTTCTAAAAGAACGGACTCGCTCCCACCTCAACCGGTTAACTCGACCTTATTATGTAATATTGACAACACATTAGAGTCCGAGAACCAAAGTAAACAATCTATGATGTCTGACTTATTGAAAGGGAAGGGATGCGACTGGAAAGATAATAATAAATATAGTGATGAGTGGATCGAAGTACAGAAACGTAAGACAAAGAATCGTTTCGAAGGTCGGAGGGGAAAAGCATTGTATAACCTCCTTATGTACTACATTTAATAGTACATAATGTACAAACAATTTACAATAACATTTACAACTTACTATATCAATTTATAACACTAAAATGTAAACATCTCCATACTCGCTAATAATTTTGTTAGTACAATCTTAAACCAACAGATGTCGCTGTACGGATCACGGCACTTTCTAAAACGCGGTATCGAGATGTCTTCCTTACATTTATAAGTAAACTGAGTTGCACTCGTATTGTTATCCTTGCGCGATCCTAGAACGATCTAGCTGCTTTGGAGCCTTCTCACACACACTGAGACGGTTAATAAAATACCACTGGTGGAACAGATGAACGACTTGTTTTACTGCAAAACAGCATCATCCCACTACACCCTCGAAGTCAGACCCGTACATGGTCCTTCGAGCCGGATTCAGTTCCGAAGGGCGCTCTGGTGGGGCGCATTTTTTTTTGTTGGTGTACTGAGCGGGGGTGCTCAGGGGGGCGGTGTTGCGGATAGTTCCATAGTCCACTAGCGACATCTGGAAGAGGCCAGGTGAAGCATCAGGGACTACGGGTTGGTGGCGAATCCAGCCTGAAGGTTTCAGGACAGTCAAGAGGGGCTGTCAGGAGTGGACGTTGGAGCGAGACGGGCGACGTGTGAGAGGGACGGCGATATACAGTGACGTCACAAGCGACCACTGTGTATCCGGCGGCTGGCTGACCACATCGGGTGGCCAAGCGACTACGTCACGGCGGCGACGTAGCAAGCGGTGACGGACAGCGGGACGGATCTACGTCACAACAACGGTGACGTCAAACTAGTGAAGTGCGGACTGGACATACAAGGAAGAAATCGTGAGTGTTTAAATTGAACTTTATTGCAAAGGAAACTTTAACTCAGTGAAATTTTGTGTCGAACATTAACTTTAGTTTATTTTGAACTTTATTTCTTTGGAACTTTTAACATATAGTTTTAACTTGTTTGTTTACATTAACTTAGAAAATTTTGTAGTAGAATATTAACTTAGCCTAATTTTAAGCGAAAGTGGTTGAGACGGGGAATCCATGCCCGATTTTGTACCGGTGTAAGTTGGTCTCAAACACTTAGAAAAATTTCGAGATAAGATTCTTGGACTTGTAATTTTTTCGTGATTTTGCTTTGGTCTCAAACACTTAGAAAAATTTCGAGGTAAGATTCTTGGACTTGTAATTTATTCGTGATTTGGCTAGTATAGACTTAGAAGAATTGTGCGGTTTTAGGACTTGTAATATTTTGCTACATTTGCTTTTGGACTTAGAAAATTCACAGTTGTTGTTTTTTAACTTTAACTTTTTTGTCGGTTTATCTTGTTCAATATGGAAGAGGAACTTAATACTCACATTATAATTCAATTGGATAATTACGAAAAAATAAGAAAGGCATCTAATAATTTTAAGGCTTCACCTAAAAAGAGAATTACTGAAACATATGTCACGGTGCGAATTGAACAGTTGCAAACTTTGTGGGAAGATTTCCAAACAAAACATAAGGAATTAATGTTGAAATATTGTAAGCTTTTAATGGAAACTGAATATATTAAAAATGATATTTACAACACGGCTGAAGAAGCATACATTGATTATCAGACAGATCTTAAGTCTGTGTTGCATTTGTTAAAAAGTAAAACTAAAGATGCGGAGGCGGAAAAGGCTGCAAAGGTTGCACAAGTTAAGTTGCCAAAAATTGTAATTCCAACTTTTTCAGGCAAATATACTGAATGGATTACTTTTAGGGATATGTTTGTTTCAATGGTCCATAGTAACGCGACACTCGACAATGTACAAAAAATGCATTACCTGAAAGGCTATTTGACGGGCGAAGCAGAACAACTTCTGAGGCAGATACCGATATCTGACGCGAATTATGAGCGATGTTGGACGCTATTAACAGAAAGATATGACAACAAAAGGTTCTTGTCACATTTCATTTTAAAGCGAATGCTTAGCCAAAGAAACATAACTGTGGAGTCATCAAATAGCTTAAAGGAACTGATGGATACTACAAACGATTGTCTAAATGGTCTCTTGAATTTGGGTATTAACACGAAATCATGGGATATTATCGTCATACATATTTTGACACTCAAACTTGACCCGGAATCAAGGAAACAGTGGGAGTTTTTCATAGTTAATGAGAATAATTCTCAAGAACTTCCAACATTCACACAATTTCAGGAATTTTTAACTAATCGTTACAAAGCTTTGGAGTTCCTTGATACCAAGTCAAGCGGGACTAAATTTCAACCTAACACCCAAAATCAAGCGAACCACAATGTGCCTAAATTTAAGTCGTTACACGTGTCAAAAACTCAATGTCCTTTATGTTCGGAAGCACACAAATTGAACGGATGCAAGAAATTCGTTAATCTAACGGTAGATGAACGTCGTAACTTTGTACAAAGCAACAATGTTTGCTACAATTGTCTGGGCGCTAATCATTCGGCAAAGGGTTGCCAAACCAACACGAGGTGCAAGACTTGTCAACGTCTTCATCACACATTGTTACACCCCAGGGGTTCTGATGCTGCGATGCATGCGGGTATTCTCAGCGGTCAACAAGGGGAGGTAGCACGGGTCGGTTCTAGCGGTGTACAGGGACCGCAGCCCAAAACAGGGGCAGGAAGCAGTGCTACTGGAGATACTCCAATAGTCTCATGTTTTTCGAACGGGAAATCGGAACAGGTGTTGCTGGCGACGGCGCTAGTCAACGCTGAGTCGAAAAACGGGAATCACATCCTGAGAGCTTTGCTCGACCAAGGCTCCCAAGCGAACTTGGTCACGGAATCGGTCGTTCAGGATCTGAAACTACATAAACAACCTGCTAACGTCAAAATTACAGGTATTGGCGATGGGGACGAGGTTGTCTCTAAAGCCCAGGTGACCATTCAAATTCGGTCAAGGGTAAATCCTAACTCTGTCGTTCCAGTGCAGGCTTTTGTACTTAAAACTATCACTACCTTCTTACCTCATAGAAGAGTAGGTGCTCTGGAATGGCCAGGCTTGGAGGGGGTCACATTAGCTGATCCGCAGTGGAAAAAACCACACAAAATAGATTTACTGCTCGGCGCAGGAATCTATAGCAAGGTGATTCAGGAGGGTCTCAAAAAAGATCCTGTTGGGTCTCTCGTTGCGCAAGCAACAACTTTGGGTTGGATCATATCGGGCGAAATCGACGCCTCACCTAATCCAGGTGCAGGTTTGGTATCTTTACACTGTCAGATTCGCGAGGAAGATGACATGTTAAGAAAATTCTGGGAGCTCGAATCGGACGCTAGTTTGACCGGAGCGTCGAAACTAACCAAAGATGAGGCTAAATGCGAAGAAATCTTCACAGCTACGACTACCCGCGACCAAGATGGTAGGTACGTCGTACGCTTACCGTTTAAAACGGAGGATCCAGACTGTAAACGAGGTGATACACGAAGTATAGCTGAAAAAAGAGTGAAACAGTTAGAAGTAAAATTGAACAAAAATGAAGACATGAAGACTAAGTTTACAGACATATTGGAAGAATATTTACAGCTTGATCACATGGAAGAAGTAGAAACACCGGATTCGAAGCGAAACGAATCTGTGTACTTACCTTATCACGCAGTAGTTAGGGAAGACAAAGACACGACGAAATGCAGATTGGTTTTCAATGCGGCCCAGAAAGGAAAGAACGGCATCTCTTTGAACGACGACCTCTTGGTGGGTCCAACAATCCAACCTGATTTACGTCACTTAGTTCTTCGTTGGAGGCTATCAACGATTTGCCTGAGCGCTGATATAACCAAAATGTATCGGCAGGTTAAAGTCCATCCAGATGATGCGGACTTTCAAAGGATTCTGTGGAAGAAAGGAGAAGAAGTGAAAGACTACAGAATGCTTAGGGTCACATTTGGAACGGCATCAGCTCCATTTCTGGCAATTCGAGCTCTCCAACAGGTAGCGAATGACGATGGTGAAAAATTTCCCTTGGTTGCTGATCGTGTCAAAACCGACTTCTATGTAGATGACCTTATGACGGGTTGTGATTCTATAGAAGAAGGGTTGGAAATCTATAGGCAAATGAACGAACTGCTCGGTGGGGCTGGCTTTACTCTCCAAAAGTGGACGAGTAATAGTGAAGACCTGCTGAAAAGGATAAAAGAAAAGGAAAATATAGGAGAGGAAAAGGAAGGGTTAAACCTAAAAATGGATGAAATAATCAAAATTTTGGGACTTACCTGGGAGAGAAGCTCTGACAGCTTCCGCTATGTCGTCAAGATTCCTGAGCTGCAGCCACCAATCACAAAAAGAAAAATTTTATCGGACATATCACGGTTGTTTGACCCTCTGGGGTGGATTGCGCCATGTATCATCGTGGCCAAAGTGATGATGCAAAAACTATGGCTAGCAGGAATTAACTGGGATAACGTAGTACCCAAAGAAGTTTTGAACGAATGGAACACTTACCGGGAGGAACTCCCTAAGTTAATGGAGATTCGCATCCCACGCTGGCTCGGGACCAATCCGGATGACACTATTCGGGAGCTACATGGATTTTGCGATGCTTCCAAAACTGCTTTTGCCGCAGTAGTGTATTGTCGCACTATTGACGCCAATGGTCGGGTGTGTGTGCAGTTGGTAGCAGCAAAATCCAGAGTAGCGCCCATCAAGCAAGTGTCCATCCCGAGACTGGAATTATGCGGGGCTGTTTTGCTGACGAGATTGATGCTAGACGTGGCGAAGATTCTAGACATCGAACGGTTAAATCTTCACGCATGGTGTGACTCCACAATCGTTCTCGCTTGGCTCAACAGTCACCCAAATAGGTGGAAAGTGTTCGTAGCAAATCGAGTGTCAGAAATACTTACATCACTGGAACCACATCAATGGTCTCACGTATCTACGAAACTCAATCCAGCAGATTGTGCATCTAGGGGTGTGGCTCCAGCGGAAATTATCAACAACTCACTGTGGTTCAGGGGTCCAGAATTTTTATCGGAATTAAAAATCAAATACGAGAAACCTCAAGAAATCTCAACTGATTTAGAAGCGGTCAAGGTTCACAAAACTACATTCGAAGACGACATGTTCGAAAAATATTCCACGCTTTCTAAATTAGTCAGGGTTGTGGCTTATTGCAGAAGATTTCTGAGGAAACCAGGATCTGAAAAGGAACAAGGATATTTAAAGACAGAAGAATTAAGAGAAGCAATGGAAACCTGTATAAAGAAATACCAAGGAGAGTGTTTCAAGGATGAAATAGAAGTGACAGAAGAAGGAAAAAAGATCAAAGTCAATAAGAAAAGCGTATTAAAAAGCTTGAACCCATACTTTGACGAGAATCAGGTATTGAGAGTTGGTGGACGTCTGGAACACGCTCAGCTTACTTCAGGGAGACGTCATCCAATTATCATACCCAAAAATTGTTGGTTGGCAAAACTCATCGTCAAGGATGCACATCACCACACTTGTCATGGCGGTATCCAACTAACACTCGGCTATATCATGTCCAAATACTACATACCGGGAGCTAAGCAAATGATCAAGGCGCACATTCGTAAATGTGTCATCTGCGTGAAGAATGCTGGAATTACGCGCAATCAACTTATGGGACAGCTCCCAAGTGTAAGGGCTACACCATCCCCTGTTTTTTCAAACAGTGGCGTTGATTTTGCAGGGCCAATACAAATGAGAACTGCTAAGGGTCGTGGTCACAAATCGTACAAGGGCTACATTTGTCTCTTCATTTGTATGGCTACTCGTGCTGTGCACATTGAGGCGGTATCTGATCTCACCACTCAAGGTTTTCTACAAGCGTTCCAACGTTTTGTCAGTCGACGAGGTCATTGCCAGAACATTTGGAGCGACAATGGGACTAACTTTGTTGGAGCAGCTTCGGAGCTGAAAAAGATGTTTTGGCTGAAAAGGCGGGTTACACCCGGAGTTGTCCGAAGAATTAGCCAATAACAACACTACTTGGCATTTCATACCACCGCAATCACCCAACTTCGGCGGATTATGGGAAGGTGGAATAAAATCCGTGAAATTCCATCTCAAGAGGGTAATCGGGGATTCTACTCTGACATACGAGGAAATGTCGACTGTCCTTGCCCAGGTAGAGGCATGCTTAAATTCACGTCCTTTGTCAAGAATCACAAGCGAGACAGACGAGGATTTTGTACTCACCCCAGGACACTTCCTTGTAGGCAGACCGTTGGTCTCAGCGCCAGACTACTCATTTGAACATTCGAAAGTTAGCACGTTACAACGCTGGCAATTGACTCAACGAATGCTTCAACAGTTCTGGTCTAAATGGAGTCAAGAGTACTTGAACCAATTTTTCCACAGGTATCGCTGGTCATCGGAAGTACCAGATCCTAAACTGGGGGACATTGTGCTGATTAAGGAGGATGGTCTTCCACCCTGTCGTTGGCTTTACGGCAAAATCGTAGATTTGCATCCAGGCAAGGACAATTTGGTTCGAGTTGTCACTGTACAAACTAAAAGTTCGGTATTTAAAAGACCAATGTCCAAAATCTGTGTGCTCCCAACCGAAAAATAGTTAAGTTTAATTTTAAGGTTTTATTTTAGGTTAAGTTTTTGGAACTATGTTTTTTATACAACTGGTTATTTAGAACTATGTAATTTTTCACGTTGCAACTCAACTTTCATATTTCACAAGTACGGCTCACTTTGACCTGCTTATTGTTTAAAGTTTTGTGTCTTAATTTCTTGTCAAAACTTTGTTTGTTTAACGTTCCATTTTCTTTAAGGACGTATTTCAATTCGTCCTTGGCGGGCAGTATGTATAACCTCCTTATGTACTACATTTAATAGTACATAATGTACAAACAATTTACAATAACATTTACAACTTACTATATCAATTTATAACACTAAAATGTAAACATCTCCATACTCGCTAATAATTTTGTTAGTACAATCTTAAACCAACAGATGTCGCTGTACGGATCACGGCACTTTCTAAAACGCGGTATCGAGATGTCTTCCTTACATTTATAAGTAAACTGAGTTGCACTCGTATTGTTATCCTTGCGCGATCCTAGAACGATCTAGCTGCTTTGGAGCCTTCTCACACACACTGAGACGGTTAATAAAATACCACTGGTGGAACAGATGAACGACTTGTTTTACTGCAAAACAGCATCATCCCACTACACCCTCGAAGTCAGACCCGTACAAGCATCATCAAGTCCGACAGGTAACTTTAAGGCGGCCGAGTCAAAGATACCTCTTTTCATATCCAATGTAAGCAAATCTACTACCGAAAAAGACATAAGCGAGTACATAGAAAGAAAGACACAGGAAGTTGTTAAATTGAAGAGGATTAATATGAGGTCTGAAAAAGCTTACAATTCGTTTAAGTTTTATGTATCAAAACATAAGCTTAGTTCCTTCCTAGATGACAACCTGTGGCCCGAAGGAATAACTTTTAGACGTTTCATCTATTTTAAAAATGAAGAAGGCAGAGGCAGCCCTGGATGCATGAATCGTAATAGGAATCTTAATGGATAACAACCACAACCATAAGAAAAAAGTTACGTTTTCAAGTTTTAATTGTAAGAACGTTATCACCTCAGCTGATTGCGTTCGTAGACTTTGTCGTATATCTGTCCTTGTCGCCCTCCAGGAAACATGGCTATGGCCCCACAACCTGACATACCTAGGAAGCTTGGATAATGACTTTGCCTATACCGGTAAATCGTCCATTGATACGTCCGCCGGTGTTGTGTTAGGCAGACCCTATGGTGGAGTGGCCTTGTTATGGAATAAAACCATATTTCCAAACGTATCTGTTGTGTCGTGCGATAGCAACCGTTTAGTGGCAATCAAAATAGTGCATGAAGGTCATCCAATACTGGTGTTCTCGGTGTACATGCCTACGAACTCTGCGGACAATTTAATTGAGTTTACGGAGTGCTTAAGTGAGATTATTGCTATAATTGAAAATAGTAACGTGGAAACAGTTTTCTTACTCGGAGACTTTAATGCAAACCCTGGTGAGCGATTTGGTAACGAAATGATAACTTTCTGTACTGAACAAGCATGGTCGTGCGTTGATATGGAGTTACTACCTACAGATACTTGTACGTTTGTTAGTAGCGCGAATGGCGCGCGGTCCTGGCTGGACCACTGTATAGTGACTAATGCGGCGAGGCAATTAGTAGTTAACGCCTCAGTTTTACAGGATGTTTTTGCTTCAGATCATTATCCATTGTTAATAGAATGTGAATTAGGTATAATAAAACGTAAAATTGTAAACTCAAATACTTTTCGTAACAAAACAATATGGGGCGAAAGGGACAAAACTCAAATTAATAGTTACTCGGAATTTTGTCATTCTAAATTAAGACTTATAGATTTTCCTATCGAATTTCATGATTGTGCGGATAAAATGTGCTCAAACCCTAACCATTTTGGTATCTTAAATAACTTGTATCACAATATTGTCGAAGTTCTTAGAGAGGGAGCAGAAAATACCTACATCGGCCCTGACCTAATTAAGAAGCGTAAATATGTCACCGGTTGGAACAAGCACGTCAGTGCTGCGCACGCGCAGGCTCGATTTTGCTATCAAACATGGCTTTGGTACGGAAAACCAATGAGTGGTTATATATACAATAACATGTGTAGCTCCGGAGGCTTTTAAATCTAAATTGAAATTCTGTCAAGATAACCAGCAACAAATTAAAATGGACTTGATAGCAAAAGTCATTCGAAGAAAGAATTTGGAAAGTTTTGGAAGTCTACCAATAACCTGAACCCAAAGTCGAGCCTGCCGGTGAGTGTTGCTGGCGAGCATGAACCGACCACTATTGCTAATCTTTTTAGGAGCATTTTAAGGTAGAATCGCCACTATCGTGTAAGACGGAGGGTGTCGATGCTGGGACCACCGGTACTGGAGAATGTTCCACGAGGTTCTCTGCTAAGGAGGTGGCCTCTGTTATAAATAAAATGGTAAAGGTAAATCTCCAGGTCACGACGGTCTCAGCATCGAGCACTTAAAGTATGCGGAGTACATCTACCTAGAGTACTGGCAATGTTTTTAATTTATGTATAAGTCATAGTTACTTGCCTGACGACCTTATGCATACTATAGTCGTCCCTGTTATTAAAAATAAGACCGGCGATGCCTCTGACTTGTCCAACTATAGGCCCATATCGCTAGCTACTATAATAGCGAAAGTATTGGATAGTTTGCTTGATAAGAACCTGGCTAAACATCTGGATCTACATGATGCCCAATTCGGCTTTAGGCCTGGATTATCCACAGAAAGTGCTATTTTCTGCCTCAAGCAAACTGTCCAGTATTATACGGCAAGAAAAACGCCTGTTTTGCCTGCTTTTGGACTTGTCAAAGGCATTCGATCTGGTATCGTATGATATACTTTGGCAAAACTACAACACGACACTACTCTGCCTCCTGAGATATCGTCAATGTTTCGTTTTGGTACAGCAATCAAAGGAACAGTGTGAGGTGGGCAGGCTCTTACTCGGACGTGTACAGGTTGGAGTGCGGGGTGAGGCAGGGGTTGAGCTCGCCTCGGCTCTTCAACCTGTATATGAACCGGCTAATTTGTGAGCTCAGCAACACTAATATTGGGTGTCATGTGGACGGCGTATGTATTAATAACATAAGCTATGCCGATGATATGGTGTTGCTGAGCCCATCTATTGGTGCCCTTAGAAAGTTGCTCGCAGTTTGTGAATCCTACGCGGTGGCTCATGGACTCAGGTACAAAAAAGAGTGAGATGATGATTTTTAGATCTGGTTCACTCTCTTATAATAATGTGCCTGGAGTCTCACTGTGCGGATCACCCCTAACAAGGGTAAACAAATTTAAGTACCTGGGTCATTGGGTCACCGAGGATTTAAAGGATAACTGCGATATTGAGAGGGAGCGCAGGTCGCTGGCTGTACGTTGTAATATGTTGGCCCGAAGGTTTGCACGGTGTACGAAGCCAGTAAAAATAACGCTATTTAAAGCTTATTGTCAGTCCTTCTACACGTGCAGCCTGTGGGTCAACTTTACGCAGCGGGCATACAGCGACCTGCGAGTACAATACAATAATGCATTCAGGGTGCTGCTGGGGTTGCCGTGGCGATGCAGTGCGTCGGGGATGTTTGCGGAGGCGCAAACTGATGGCTTTGCAGCTATCATGAGAAAGCGCTGTGCCTCCATGCTATCTCGCTTACGCGGCAGCACCAACAGTATCCTGACTGTGTTTGAAGATAGGTGGACCTCTCCCTTGTTGCAGCGGTGGATGACGCTGCACACTGTCAGGAACTAATAATAATTTGTTATAATTTGTTATATGTACCTATTGATTATTTTTTACTAACATTAGTGTTTAAGTAATCATGACCTTGTTTTCTTACTAATCACATATGGACATTGTCTGAAATAAATGTTTTGAATTGAATTGAATTGAATTGAAAATACTAGAAAGGATTCACTGCTAATGTTACTTTTAAAATTTCTTTTATGTAGACTACTTTTTTATACTTTTATCTCAGTGTTCTAGAAAAAAGAACTTAAAGCTTTTGATAAAGATTTCGAATTGTGGTGGTTCAGCTGTTAAATATTTAATGGATATCACTTAAGTGGAACATAGACTTTTTTATCAAGTACTGGTAGCCCATTTCTTTGAAATCATTTTGTAACAGTTCATCTCTAAATAAAATAAAAATACCTTGGTGTAGAGGATGAGTAAATGCGATTATGTTTCAACATAACAATAAATTCATATTCAACCCACATTAGCATACAAACGACTTGTCGTATCATACCTACTCATTCATTTCATACAACGAGCAACTTTAAACCAAACAATTATTACAATTTGATATCCACTGCTTGTTTTATTCGACACTTTTTAACACAAAGGAACACACAGCGTAATGTATATGAAATTCCCATGTAGCGCTTTTATTATAAATTAGGGAAATCGTGCACGGGGAGTCTTTACAGATGGTTTACTCAGTACTAGCGTCGATTTTGACGCTTACTGACTTTAACTGGCAATAACTGGAATCTCAGGGGAACTTAAAGGTAACTAAGAAGATGGTTGCCACAAACGTCATATTTCTTGGGTGAAAACTGGCTCATAATCATATGACGTTCTTGAATTAGATTTTTGCTGTTTTTATATTCTTATACTTTGAGATTTTTCACAATAGCAACCCTGGCTAAGTAACAAGTGACAATCGCAAAAATCCTGAATATGGTCCAGTGAACCTTCTGTAAACCCTCTATTTTGTGCTTATGATGTTGTATGAGGTAAATGTAATTACGGCGGGTCTAAAGTTCGGTGTTACATTACACGAGATATGGCTGTTTTCACTTTAGACACGTCTTTATAATGGGCATGTTAAGGGAGGATATGTGAAGGGTATTTAAATAGGCAGGCATACTAAGTCAGGTTATTTTGCATGTTTGTGAGGTATAAAACGTGCTGAAAATACTGTTTCGTAGCTAAAATATAATATAAACTACTATAAAATACCGATAAACCTTAAATATGTATATGTAGAATTCACGGGTCCATTGAGAAAAAATTGCAAAATTTTTCACGCAGGAATTACGCGAATTGCATACCTAACACGGGAAGTGTTTAAAAAAATTCACGGGTCTATTATATGACTAATAACGGAAAAAATTGCTCTCACATTGATGAAGTCAATTTTAAAAATTAATGATTTTAAACTGTCGTATTAAAGCTTCATTTCTGAAAAAAGAAGGTGATACAATAAGTGGCTGTGCATTGTATGCACTTACATTTCAGTGTGAATTAGCTCTTAGGTTATCAAAAAATAATATTTTTTTTAAGAAACTATTTATGTATAATTACCCCTCTCGTCTGTGGCGCCATTTTTTATAGGTAGAAAGCCTACTCTGTGGCGTCCTATATAGGACTTTGCCACAGTCAAGCGAATATATAATTTTGCACTATGCCTGTATGTATGCTTTTTGTACATACACTTATGTACAGTTTTGTCTGTGTGAAATAAATGGTTTAAAATAATATAACCACGTCTTAAATATGTCTGCAATATATTTCGCTTCCACGTAACGCTCAAAACAGACACCACTCAAGGTCGTTAGGTTACCCCAAGTATCAAAATAATAAGGTTAGAGTGTATCTCACACACACAAGCGGTAAATTCTACTCATGAAACTGATCCCCGCGATGTATCCGGTACAATTATTGCTGTACATCAGCAGGGGCGTATTTAGGGCGCTGCTTTTTGTGCATGTAAAATCAAATTTGTGAGATCAAATTAATTTGATTGCTTCCGTCAAATGTATTTTAGTGAGCCTACAATAGAATTGTAGCATTAGAGAACTATTTAAAACATTTGATGTGGGAACGTGAGAAACACACGTAACATCCGTTTGTGCGTTGTGTTGTGCTGCGTAACGAATGCAATAGGAAAATACGAATTTGGTCCTTACTCTCATACAAATACAGTTCGCACGTACGGTACGCATCCGTCTACGCAGTGTTGCGCTATGCGCAGCGCTAGCGAATGCGTTTGCCAAATCGTTTGACATAAACCATATTTGTAAGAAAATAAGGTGGAATATCGCATTTCCCTAACGCATGTGGAAGTGCTGCTCAAAAATAACGCACAAGCGTACGTTATGTGTCTTTCTCGCCTTAAGCTTTAAGAATATAAGATTTCCCTTTCCCAAAGAAAAAATTGCTTTTTCTAGTAGTGCAAGTTATACCTAATTCAAAAGCACGTATTTAAAATAGGTATGTATGGCGTTTAACGTACAACACAGCACAAAGGTAGCAATTTACAAGTCCTCAGACGTTCTTGACACCTCGGCTCAAACTTATTATCCACTTGTATGCCAGTATGCAGACGTATGACGTAACTGCGGATAATAGGCTGAAAGGAGGTAGTTGGAAAACTTGAAAAGATTTGAAAACATGATTGCTCGTTTACAGCGGGAGAAGTTACAACAAAGCATTTAACGAATTGTAAAAACGGAAAGGAATGACGTGGTTATTGTTAAAGAATAAACAGATTTACTGGTGGCCAATTGAAGCAAAAAGATCAGTGGATAGACCATAAGCCCGTTGGTGTGATGACATCATGACATCATCAAGCCGACAGGATCTCTTTAGATGAGTTTAGCCATTGAGAATAGTGCAATAGAGAATAGGCCTATCGACGATGAAGAACTATTTAACCTCCTATCTTCCATGTAATTCCTATAAAGATAGGAGGTTATCGTTCTTCATCGTCGCTATGCTTTGCTGTGGCTGATGATGATGATGAAGAGATTTATTAATATGAACCTCAAAATATTTGAAAAGCTGTACCTGTATCGAAACACATTTAAAACTAACACAGTTTCAAACAGTGTTGCACCACTACGCTGTGTAATAGAATTTAAAAATATTATATCAACACGTAAAAGTTTGAAACATTTCAGGATTATTCAACACGTTTTGATGACCGGGTGAGGTTCACTGCTGGACACATACCTTACTCGCATCTAAACTTCTGGTAGCCACTTTTAGCTCTTATTATACTTCTTAAAAAATATATTTTTTATTTCTGATTATTAACAAACATTTTAAGCAACAAACTTAATTAAAATGGCTATTTTTTAGTTTTTAAGGCCTATAATTTTTAGTTAGGTAACTGCTTTTTGTAGTCCTGTTTTTAAAAAAGTCACTTGTAGTTTATTCTATACTTCTAGCTAGTTAACTGTACTTAAACTTAACAGCAGTCACGGAAACGATTTAGTTCACCTTTACAGTATTTCACAGAACACATAGACACTTAGTCAAAAAATATTTTTAGTTATTAAGTTCTAGATTTTAAGTTACGTCAAAAGCATAGTCAAAATAGTTTTTTTTGTTATTAAGTTCTAGATTTTTAGTTACGTAACAAGCTTAGTCAAAATGTTATTTTTCTCGTTATTAAGTTCTAGATTTTGAGTTACTTCCTAAAGCCCCATTTTTAAAGAATCACTTTTAGTTTGTTTTATACTTCAAGCTATCTTATTTTACATTAAAGCTACTTAACAGCAGTCACAGAAACGATTTAATTCGCGTTTACAGTATTTGACGGAACACATAGAGGGCGCTCACGTGTAACAAGCTTCAATTATCTAATTAGCTTCAACTATCTAGTCAAATTAGCTTCAAATTGTGATGTAGAATTCAATGATTTTAAAATAAGCATAAAATTTTATCAAAGTTCATCAAAAATTGATTAGTCGTTTTCTTCCTAAAAATCCTAAAATTATAAACTTGCCTTATCTCTAGTCGGCATTTCTTAGGAAAAATAACTGATATTATCACAAATAAAAAAAAGGTCAACCAAACAAGTCAAACATGTAACCTTAGAACGTAAAGAGTCGTAGCCGACAGTCGTAGCTAATGTCTACAGCGTAGCACTTACTATCGTAGAAATAGCTATAGTCCGGCAAGTTCGTGCGCGACCCTCCTTAGGGGTGACAGACGTTGGGAGGGGAGATGTCAGCGGATAGCGGGAGGTGTAGCGGGGAAGGGAAACGCGCGCATCCGCGCCGCACGTCATATTAAAATGACGTGCTTCCTCGCCCCGCCACCGTCTGTACCCCGCAGGGAGGTCGCGCACGAACCTGTCGGACTATAATCAATACCTCTAGTCTAGTTGACTGATTTCATTGGGTTTATAATGCTGTATGAGTTTGTCATGGTATGTAGCTTAGTTGTGATATATTGGTTAAAAATTCGTTTCATTACATAACTAAAGCTTACCTTACTAAATCTAAATTTAACAGCAGTCACAGAAACGATTTAGTTCTTGTTTACAGTATTTGACGGAACACATAGAGGGCGCTCACGTGTAACAAGCTTCAATTATCTAATTAGCTGAGTCGTAGCCACAGGTCGTAGCTAATGTCTACGGCGTAGCCACAGGTCGTAGCTAATGTCTACAGTATTTGACGGAACACATAGAGGGCGCTCACGTGTAACAAGCTTCGATTATCTAATTAGCTGAGTCGTAGCCACAGGTCGTAGCTAATGTCTACGGCGTAGCCACAGGTCGTAGCTAATGTCTACAGTATTTGACGGAACACATAGAGGGCGCTCACGTGTAACAAGCTTCAATTATCTAATTAGCTGAGTCGTAGCCACAGGTCGTAGCTAATGTCTACGGCGTAGCCACAGGTCGTAGCTAATGTCTACAGTATTTGACGGAACACATAGAGGGCGCTCACGTGTAACAAGCTTCAATTATCTAATTAGCTGAGTCGTAGCCACAGGTCGTAGCTAATGTCTACGGCGTAGCCACAGGTCGTAGCTAATGTCTACAGTATTTGACGGAACACATAGAGGGCGCTCACGTGTAACAAGCTTCGATTATCTAATTAGCTGAGTCGTAGCCACAGGTCGTAGCTAATGTCTACAGTATTTGACGGAACACATAGAGGGCGCTCACGTGTAACAAGCTTCAATTATCTAATTAGCTGAGTCGTAGCCACAGGTCGTAGCTAATGTCTACGGCGTAGCCACAGGTCGTAGCTAATGTCTACAGTGTTTGACGGAACACATAGAGGGCGCTCACGTGTAACAAGCTTCAATTATCTAATTAGCTCACTGCCGAGCGCACTCACTGTGCCAGATTGTGGGGGACTTAACTACCATTCTATGTGGATTAATGATTTTAAATAAGCATAAAATTCTTCCAAAGTACGTAAAAATTAATTACTCCTTTTCAAGTTTTCCAAAAAATATACAAAAAAATAAGTAATTATGTACTTACTTTTAGATGATAAACTATCCTTTATAGTCGGCATTTTTAGTGCTCAAGAATAGAAGAAATCTCAATTTTCCATTCATATAGGTAATGTTTTCATGGGTCAGTCAAACCTTATTTTTCATACCTTGGAACTTAAATTCGTAGCCATAGGTCGTAGCTAATGTCTACGGCGTAGCACTAACTATCGTAGCTACAGCTAATCAATATTAATGCCATGTGAATTTGTCATGACATGTACCTTAGTAGTGATATTTTGATAAAAAAATATGTCATACGTTTAAAATAACGTTTTTTGTTATATGGGAAATAAAATGTTGAACTTTGAATATAATAATATCTTAGGGTCTTTTGGTTTATAATACGTTTCATACAAACAGCAGTAACAGAAACGATTTAGTTCTTGTTTACAGTATTTGACGGAACACATAGAGGGCGCTCACGTGTAACAAGCTTCAATTGTCTAATTAGCTGAGTCGTAGCCACAGGTCGTAGCTAATGTCTACGGCGTAGCCACAGGTCGTAGCTAATGTCTACAGTATTTGACGGAACACATAGAGGGCGCTCACGTGTAACAAGCTTCAATTATCTAATTAGCTGAGTCGTAGCCACAGGTCGTAGCTAATGTCTACGGCGTAGCCACAGGTCGTAGCTAATGTCTACAGTATTTGACGGAACACATAGAGGGCGCTCACGTGTAACAAGCTTCGATTATCTAATTAGCTGAGTCGTAGCCACAGGTCGTAGCTAATGTCTACGGCGTAGCCACAGGTCGTAGCTAATGTCTACAGTATTTGACGGAACACATAGAGGGCGCTCACGTGTAACAAGCTTCAATTATCTAATTAGCTGAGTCGTAGCCACAGGTCGTAGCTAATGTCTACGGCGTAGCCACAGGTCGTAGCTAATGTCTACAGTATTTGACGGAACACATAGAGGGCGCTCACGTGTAACAAGCTTCAATTATCTAATTAGCTGAGTCGTAGCCACAGGTCGTAGCTAATGTCTACGGCGTAGCCACAGGTCGTAGCTAATGTCTACAGTATTTGACGGAACACATAGAGGGCGCTCACGTGTAACAAGCTTCAATCATCTAATTAGCTCACTGCCGAGCGCACTCACTGTGCCAGATTGTGGGGGGCTTAAATACCATTCTATGTGGATATTAATGATTTTATAATAAGCATAAAATTCTATTCAAGTTTGTCAAAAATTGACTAGTCGTTTTCTTCCTAAAAATCCTAGAATTATAAACCCACCTTATCGGCATTCCTAAGGAAAAAAAGAAAACTGATTTTATCACAAATAAAAATATTTTTTTCGTGGGTCAGTCAAATATGTAACCTTGGAACGTAAAGAGCTAATAGTTGTAGCTAATGTCTACAGCGTAGCACTTACTATCGTAGCAATAGCTAATCAATACCCCTAGTTGACTGATTTCATTGGGTTTATAATGCCGTGTAAGTTTGTCATGGTATGTAGCTTAGTTGTGATATTTTGGTTTCATACATAACTAAAGCTTACCTTTATATAATATGCTATATCACAACTAAGCTTCATGCCATCACAAACTCACATGGAATTAATATTGATTTGCTATAGCTACGATACTTAGTATTAGCTACGAGCTGTGGCTACGATTCTACGAGCATCTGTAGCATTTTAAGTACTGTAGAATAAAAGGAAACTGATTTGACAACAAATACAATTTATCATGGGTCAGTCAATTTGTAATCTTGGAACGTAAAGGCTCGTAGAGTCGTAGCCACAGGTCGTAGCTAATGTCTACGGCGTAGCATTGAATATGTAGCTAATCAATATTTGACCGTTTTTAGGGTTTCGTAGTCTACTAGAAACCCTTATAGTTTCGTCATGTCTGTCTGTCTGTCTGTCTGTCTGTCTGTCTGTCTGTCTGTCTGTCTGTCTGTCTGTCTGTATGCCGCGCCCTCATATCTTCGTCAGTTTTAGAGCTATCAACATGAAATTTGGTGAGAAGATAGATCGTGTTGACCCAAATATAGAATTGTTAAGAAAAAAATATTTTAATAGTTTTTTGGACCCCCTCCCATACAAGTGAAAGGGGGGCAAAAAATTTTTTTTTCTTCTGTAATATTGAGTAGGGTATCGTTGAATAGGTCTTTTAAAACTAAGATGAGGTTTCTTTGAAACAAAGTCACTTAAATGTTTCTGTCACGAGATATTTGCTTTTAAAAAGGGCGTTTTTGACCCATAATTTGTTCCAGCTGTAACTTCTAAACTATAAACGCTAAAACAATTATGGAATATAGCTTACTATCTGAAGTTACAATGAAAACTATAACGGATATTGTACCCTGAAAGGTTTCAGAAAAAATCGAGTTTTTCTATTTGCGGTTGGTCATCATACTGCTGCTAACAAACCAGCAACAAAATTAAGTTTGTAATGCTGAAAAACCTGATATTTAAACGTTGACTACGAAACCCTATTTGTGGGCGTGTCTGACACGCTCTTGTTCGGTTTTTTTATCGGTTTTATAATGCCGTGTGTGTTTAACTTTATTGTGTTAATTTTTGTTAAATACGTTTAATACTTCTCAAATATGCATATACGGTAAAAATAGTAGTTTATGCAATTGCCTTATAATAAGAAGCTTTAGGATGTGAGTGCGCCTCGTGTGATAATAGTTTGACACGAGCATTCTAAAGCCTAATTATATTGCAATTGCATAAACTATTTTATCTACACTTTACAAGAAAAGCTATGAAAAATAATTCATACCTCCGCACTTCACTATGGCGATTGCAAGCATATCTACTGAACCAACAACTGAACGACTTTTATACATAATTAACTTTTTAACTAAACGTTAAAATGGAAGCTCATAAAAACGGAACAACTTTTAAAATTAAAAAGCATTAATCGGTAAATTTTAATTCGGAAAATGATTTGAAGCAAAGATTTAATACTAAATAAGTCCTCATAATTTCAAGTGTCGTCCCATTCTTTGATTGTGTCGTGACATCTAAATGTCGATATCAAAAAGTCAGAAAAAAGTACTTTATGACATCGACATTTTATTTTATGATATCGAAATTTTTTTTAAAGGCTGAATGGCTGTAAAGCAGTTGCTTATACATTTGCTTTCGAATTTGTAATAGGAACATTATGTATGAGGTGTAGATAAAATTATATTATTGACTGATAGCAAAAACTCAGAACCGGCAGGTGAAAAAGAAAAATTGGGACCTCTGATTCAAAATTACCGGTTCTGAGTTTTCGATATCGGTCACTACTAAAATATCATCCTATATTTATTCTATTGAAGACAAAGCATTTTCCTCTTAATTTAAATCGCTACAATTTTCTAAAACAACATTAAAAAATTACCTCTTTTTTTAGATAACAGCCAGATCACTAGGAGAGTTAATTTTCTGCTACCTGCTGGTAGATGAAGAGGCTCAATTAAGGGGCTCCGGCCTGTTTGCGCCACTAATTTGTTTAAGGAAGTTAGTTAATGCCCTTAAACAGCTGATTGCGAAGGAATACGAGCGAGGATAACTTTTCTAAGGAGATACTGACATAGTGCTACGAAACTCAGATAATTGAAAAGTGGGAGTAACAAAATGGGTTTAACATGCCGAAAGGAGCACAAGGTACTCGTGGAACTGAACGACTTTCCCCATGGAAAATCCGTAGAAATTTGAAAAAAATTGGACCTCCCAAACAAAATCGTCGATTAACTGATAAATTTTATTCATATGTCGACCCTCGTTCTATGGAGAAAGTTGTCCAGTTTCATGAGTCCCTCCTTTCGGTTTATCATACTCGTTTCGTTACTCCCGGTATATAGGGTGTAAGAGACAGCTCTCCAAAAAATACTAATATGGTGCATTCTGACCATGAAATTGAACAACTTCCTGTATGAAAATATTTAAAGTGTTCACGCTCTGCCTACCTGGCTTGGCGTGATATATAAAATGTACTGTCAATTTTAACGAAGAAACGCAACGGCAATTGTTACACAGAACAGGGAAAATAACTTAATTTTTAAAGGTTAGTCTATTTTTAGGTATTTTTACCAAAAATTGTACTCAAGTGGGAACCTCTTTTACTCTGCTTACCGAAGTTAACGAATTTAGAACGAAATACACGATAGAGAGACAGAATTCAGCAATATTGTCTCTTTTAATATCCAGTTTTAAGATTTAATAACTCCAAAACTTTTGTCACAATTAAATAATGTTCAGAAACAAAACGTTTAGTATTTATTACAATCTATAATTATTTAACTTTGATTTTGATGCGAGGTTTGCAAGTGGTGAGGCAAGCAATGGACAAACAGCAATACTTTTGTGGGCATTATCCTTTGTTCTTCAATGCTATGCTAATTTGAATATTTAGTCTAAATCACCCTTTTTCTGTTACAGGTACGTTCTACTTACTCACTATCTTTCTTTGTAAGTAGCTTTTAAAATGAAAGTACTCACTTACTACAGTGTACGAGGATATAACGTTATAACGTTATTATCCAACGTCGTCTAGTTTATCATAAAATGCAATAATATTTACAGCGGGAAAGTGAATACCACACCCACCGCAAGAATTTGCAGTTCGTGACAGCCACCTTACAAATGACAACCCTTGACAAGCTATAAGATGCGGTGACGCGTGTACTGTGTTACCCGGTTTTTCTTTTGTCGATTGAGACACCAATGTCAGAGCGTTTCAACCGCCTACTACTAGTAGCAGGCCTCTGACAAGTATCCGAAACATTTTAAAAATACAAGAAAACACAACTTAAATCCGTTAAAATTGTTTCATTGTAATGAATGAGTAAGCTGTGCAGACAAAAGGAATTATAATGCCTCTGACAAGGTTGAGTAACAACCGCCTCGGCGCGCCGTCTAAATAATCATAGACAGCAAGTGTCTTTACAAAGCAATCAGGTAGTTTGGCCCATCCAGGTTTTGTATGGGATTTCGTAAAATAGATTATAACCGGATCCGCAAAATCATGAGTGGTGTGTGATAACCGCCTAAAGTAGCCTCGCTTGTACGACTTAATGCACTTAGCTGCCTCTACGGTACGCGGTAAGGCTTTTTGGCATTTTCTGGATATATTTATGCTACTTTGGCTGCATAAAAATAGTTTTGGGACTTTTTATAAAACTTTTGTGGAGTCGTATTTTGAGCATCGCACCTACCTGTGGTATCATTTTCAGTTGCTGGCAGTTATTTTAAGAATCACTAAACAAATTTTATTAATATCCGTAATGGCTTCCTAGTAGGTAGATAATAATATCAATACATGAGCAGACGGTAGATTCAAGACAAATTGAAACTGTTTTCTTATGACATCAAAATTGTCCGCCCATATGATCGTTTTTGCATATAATTCAAAGACTGAACTTAGTGCCAGGTTCGTTTTCGCCCAAATACATTTCAAAAAATTCCACCTGCACAATATATTTCTGTCATCCGTTTCACTTTCATAACAAACTTTGCAGCGCGACTCAATGTGTGGAAAAAAGAGAACTTTTGATTCAATATACTTGTACACCGCTAACACCCAACAGACACGAAAGTTTCATAAAAACACCGGTAACATATCTCGTTAGAAACTTCCACGCCCGCCGTAGCTGGCAGGCACCATGCGCTGATTTTATAAAACTGGAGATATGCTTTTGGAAATTAAAACGCTTTCCAAGCAAGGAGAAATGTGTTTTTATTTTTTTTGTTAACATTAACGTAAAAAGACAGAACACATCTAGCGCAGCATTTTTAGATTGTCATTTTAGATATTAGATATTATTTTAAATATGCGAAAAATCTATGTTGTAATATTCGAATAATAAAGTTTGGTTTAATACTTAAACCTTAAATTAGTGAGACTGCACGCGGGCGCCGTTACAGATGGCTCACTCAGTACTAACGATTATGACGCTTACTGTAGTTTACTGATATGAACTGTAATCTCAGAGGAACTCAAGGTACTTAAGATGAAAGTTGCCACGAACGTCATATTTCTTGTATTCAAATCGGCTCGAAATCATATGACGTTCTTTTATCAAATTTAAAGCTGTATTTCGTCCTCGCAAATGTAGCAACTCTGGTTAAGAACCAAGTGACAATCGCAAAAATCCTAAAGACATAGGCGAGGAACACACGCAACGTCGGTTTGTGCGTCGTTCATTCGATTCTCCACCCTACCTGCATATGAATACGGTTTGTGTCAAACGGCATCGCACAACGCTGCGTTGTCTGTCAAATCGTTTGACATAAACCGTACTCGTATAAAAATAAGGTGGAAACTCGAACAAACGACACACAAACCGACGTTGCGTGTGTTCCTCGCCATAGGCGCGAGTGATCCATCTGTAAATTCTCTATTTTGTGCTTAACGTTACCTACTGTTTAAACCGGTTGGTTCGTTTGGAACATATGAACGAAAAAGAAACGAATACGATAATTGGGTCATTATTCAGATTTCGATTCTCCGCGTAAGCTGCGTGGCAAATTTGAATTTAAGCAATTTGAAGGTGATGACAATGAAATATGATTCTGTATACTTTTCTGATTACAGAACAGTTTGGTGCTCCTTGATAGCACAATTACTTTTCGAGAAATTTAATTTTAAAATTTTGTGTGCCACGCAGATTACAAATCAAGCCACGAAGATTACATAGCCAATTTTATCTTTGTATTTCCATTAGTTTTCTATAAGTTTTACTTGAAACATGATTATTCTTGACTTAGTTCTAGGTTATAAGGCAAAGATGGAGTCTGTGATGGAGACAGGTCATGGAAAATAAGTCATTATTCACTACTACCATAAAAAGATTATAAGGTTTTATGATTTTGGAATCAACAGATGCAGGTAATTAGTTTCTGTCTTTCAGTGTGCATAATGAAAGACGATTCAGAGTGCTTAGTCCAAATTGGTGGTTTGGCAACTAAATATGGATGGTATCCGGTCAAATAAATATACTTACAAGTGTTCTATGGTGGAAAGGAGCTGGCGGAATAAGGTCGTGGATTTGGTTCAGCATAATTTTGAATAAAAATATGATGAAGACTGTTAGTCATGCCATCTTGCGACAAAAAGCAAGGCTGTGTAGATTGGTATTGACCAGATACTTGATTGACCAGAACTTTTAATCTAGCTTGCATTTACGGAGTGACTGCACTATACAGACAAATATTGAGAAAGGGACATTCTGGGAAAGGGACATTCTGGGAAGGGACATTCTGGAACTATTTAATTGTTGATTCTAGTTTGATTCTCGGCAAGTCGTTCTATCGGCGAAGGATTTTTTCGTAAAACGGACCGTCGGCAATGAGACCTTTCGGCGAACCGTTCTATCGGCGAGCAATTCCATCGTACAAGCGACCATCTTCGAAAGATGCTTTCGATGAAGCTAACGGTCGGTGAACGGTGATTCGGAATACCATTACGAGCTCGTATTCCGAGCATCAAATCAAGAGCAACTTATTGACTAAGTCATCTAAGGGGTGGCCAGATTTCTACACACATGACCAGGCTTGAGTTTTATATGAATTCTTTAATGCAAACATAATAAATAACAATTGGTGATACTTAAATTTAGTTACAAGGCTAGTAACTCACTCTTGTAACTAAATTTAAGCTTGGTTTTGTAAGAAAGTAGTGATTTTTAGGCTCCGAAGTAAAATCGAAGTTCAGGATTGATGACAACTCAATGCCCAGTCAAGCTATTCACAATGACAGAAATAAGAATAAGTGTACTTCAGAAAAGTAGTTGTCTAGTCGAGAGGACTACTTTCAGATGCAATAAAGCTCTTATGTCGTGGTAGCATTGAATGAGACTAGGGCTTTCTTTTCGCAATTTCCGCTCTGCCGATTTGGACTTGACAATGTTTCTGTGACGGTACTGTCTTCTGCATGCCTATGAATACCAAACGGAAGTAGTTAAAAACAGTTCTGAAGGAAAACATCGCCGAGAGACTAGAACCTTGAGGACCACAGGCATCAATGGCAATGAGGTCAGAGATATAGCTGTTATTGATTACAAAAACCAGCTGGGTTGTCATAAACAGAAGCTTGCTGAGGTGCCAGGTCAAGGTTTTTGCCAGACCTTGTCCAGCTTTGAAATGTCAAGCGAAGTGGCAAGTTCGCCATCTTTGCCCAAGCTTACGCAAAAAGATTCCCAGTAGTCTTAGGTGAAAGTCATATTGACGGCCGCAGTTGGTAGAGGCAACTAGCAAGTTAACTCACCATGGCCTAACTCCGTCAATTGCAGTAGATTTAAATAATATCAGGAAGATTTGACTCTCCAAAGACATTGTGTCGCCCAGGACACGGTTATGGAATACGCAGGGTTGCCTAAGCTCTATGCAACCCTCTCGGCCTCCCTGGTTGGATCCGCAAGAAAGACAGGTCAGCTGCAGGTGTTTGCTGCACATTAGACTTATATGACACGCGTCTGATGGAGACCTTCTTCCTCACCATGACGTAACAGTAAATCGAGTTAACGCTATCACCCTGTTTATGAACCAATGATACCTACATAAGCAAGTTAAGGGGGCTTTGGCATTGTACTTCTTTTAGAAATAGGTAGTGCAAGCGGAGATAAATTTAGCAAGATTGTCAGCACAAGAGATAAATCAGGAGCACTATGTCTCAATACAGTCGCTGGCATATTATCGGATCTACCTTACAGTTTTGACTTTTGGCCTCAAAATACACATCAAGCCTTTGAGACAACGATCACTGGCATCGAAAAATTGCTGCGAGACATAGTTAGGTGGTTGAATAGAACCAACATCCAGTATGTTTTAACAAAACATGCACTCAAATCCATCAAAATTGGTAAAAATTCTATGTCCAAGTATAACGATATGAAAACTCAAAACTTGATGATATTTGCCAAAAGAATTCTTTTAATGTGTTTTTTAATGAATATTAGGTAAAATAATAGTATTTAAAATGGTTATTTCAACCTTTTTTTAACTCTTAGAACCATTGTGTAATCTGCGTGGGAAGAATTGTAAGCTGCGTGGGTATTTTGCCACGCAAATTACTCCACGCAGATTACAAAAACAGAGTATTTTTGATAATAACTCGGCCATCTTTTATTGAATCTAAATAAAATTATAGGCCAATAGTCCCGACTATATTACAAATCAGCCCTGTAAAAGACGAATCTCTAAGAGTATTAATTCTAGAAGAAATTTGAATCCACGTAACTTACATGCAAGGGTAGTAAAACTTGTGTCAGCCCTTATTTTTGGAAATATTTTTAGTTCTGGGCACTGAGGTGCCCATTCACTCTGCTTGATTATTGAAGCATATCATAATAATTTGAGGAACAAAAACTCAGCTGGATACGGTTATATTCTTAGAAGTTATGACCGATTTTACCACGCTTGGGCTAACTGTCCGAAATCGTGTGACCGATACATATTCGGGTCTATTTTTAAATTTACACGCATAACATATTTTCTTCATCATTCACCTAATATATTGCTTTATGACGATTATTTTGATATACAATAGACACGTACAAAACATTAGGAAAGTAGTAAAATCATAATTTATAAAAAGTTAGTGCTAGGTGTGACACGCGGAGAACACCAAAAATCCTCCCGTTTTCAACTTTCAGACTGGGTTTTGAAATACTAAGTGAATATAAAATAAGACTTTTTAATCGATTCCACATAGGTATTGAAGTGTTAAATCATGTCCAATCGATCGATATATCCAAACTTGTATAGTTTAGCATTTACAACCCTGTGACCGAAATTTTCGACCCTTTGAAGAATGACCCAATTATACCATGGTTTCATGTCAGCATATCCTGTATTGCGTTACGTCTAACCTTGAAGAAAAAGTGACGTAACCTAGGCGTTCCAAGGAAAAAAGCGGGTAAAAAAAGTTGAAACAATTTATGGTTATATCGATAAGATGCGTGCAGAACACGTGCTTTCTGGGTCTCGAATCTTGATAGGGGAAAGAAAAGAAAGGCATCGTTCCCGGTACGTTCCAAGGTAGGGAGAATAAATTATTGCAGGTTAGGGTTGCCTTGGAAACGGAGTCAGACTTTTTTCAGTATGGGTGAAGAGTGACGTAGGCCTATTGCACATCCATAGAGAGACTTAAGTATTCCATATGCGACTTGACAACACTTCAGACTTATCAAATTGTCCTGATTTTATAAAAAGAATATTGATTAAAAAATATTGACATTAAAGTAAACCATAACAGCCACAACAGTCCACGGCTAGACATGGGCCTCCCCCTATCGGAGGGTATTGCCATACTCACCACGCTTGGCAGGCGGATTGGCGAGCGCAGTGAAAGTTGTTGCATTGACAGGGAATGCTGCTGCCCATTCCCTGGATGGTTATTTCTTAGTCGCTTTTTACGACATTTACGCGTAGAATTGGGGTGATGCTTTTCTAAGCCGGCATCACACGGCAAAAGAAAAAGACAGAGAAAATAAATGTCGCGATGCATACCAAAAGTCTACAGGTGTGTTTCGACCGTGAAATATTACCCACAAACTCGATATTATTCTAATCAACACTATCAGTTACCGTAGCTTCAAAAGGGTGGTCTATTTCTGCTTTACCTACACTGCTGACATTTTTAGAAGTAGTCAAATACCAATTATTTTTACCTTTTACAGAAACTTTTACACAATATTCATTGAACAACCCTAAACGATATTGAAAATGCCTGCATGTACCGTGTACTGAACACCCAATACACTAGTATCTGCTATGTAAATCGACATTATTGGCCAACAAACGCTTGGATAGTTATTTCATGTTTATAGCTCGGCAGCTTATTTTTATACAAAATTGTATTGCGATAGCGCAACTATTAGGCTACCTTTGCCTTTCAAGGCTAGCTGTTTGGTAAATTATTCAACTTTTTCATTACTTACTTAATAATTTTCACCAACAAAAATCAAACTTCTCAGGGTTGCCTTGAACTATAGGCAACACTGATTATTTTATAGTCGCGATTTTTTTTTTTTTTATGAAACATGATCACATGGCTTCGATGTAGGACTGTCGTCATACAAAACACAGAACTTGATAACAAAACAATATACGTTGTGAAATTCGAAATAGCCAGTCGGAAATTTGGTTTCGCTTAAGGGTCTGCCTGCACTGGCAAAGAATACTATATTAAGTATATATGCTGGCATTAGTTTCGTTGTAGCCCTTTTCACACAATTACTAAAATCCTGATAGAAATACATATATGTGAGAAACATTTACCGAGCACAATTATATGAGAATTTGTAATAATCTATTATTATCCGTAACTGTAAATATGCTGATGAAGCATATACAAGCTCGTTTCGTAGAGCTTGTTTTGTTGATATCGATAAACATCGATAGTCATGAAATTCTTATTTTTCGGTCATAAAACTGATGTTACATCAAACCTATTTTGTTTGGACATAACCTCACCTTAAACGGTCGATGCGGACATGTACACGTCTGAATGTGAGCGCCAAGTCGCGCGCTTCGTTCGGCTCGCCTCCCGTTCCGTACTATTACAGCCACAACAGTCCACTGCTGGACATGGGCCTCCCCCGTATTGGGGGGTATTGCGATACTCACCACGCTTGGCAGGCGGATTGGCGAGCGCAGTGCAAGATGTTTAATTCACAGGGAACGCTGCTGCCCATTCCCTGGATAATTATCCCTTAGTCGCTTTTTACGACGCCCACGGGTAGAATTGGAGTGATGCTATTCTAAGCCGGCATCACACGGATAATTGAAACACACAGAAAATCTGACGTTACATCAAACTCATTTTATTTGGACAAATCCTCACCTTAAACGGTCGATGCGAACATGTACACGTCTGAATGTGAGCGCCAAGTCGCGCGCTTCGTTGGGCTCGCCTCTCGTTCCATGCAACCGGCTAAATCTGTTGCTTTTTAGTTCGATAAAAGAATCGCCAAGTGTGATGGATGAAACCTTTTTTTTATTCAATGAAATATATACCAAATTATTTTCCAAAGTAGGCAAGTTACATATGTGTTTAGCGTATTTTTTTTGCATTTGCGATACCTAATCTTTTGAAAGAGTAAAATTATGGTTTCTCGAATTGCTTTGCTTCTTATGAAACTGAACAACATTCCCCATAAAACATGGATTAAAGTATAAAAAAATTTGTCCCCCCTCAATAAATTCAATACAGGTCCATTTTTATTTAAATAAAAGCCCGTTTTGTACAACTTGTTTTGTTGATATCGACACACATCGATATTCATGAAATTCTTATTTTCGGTCATACAACTGACATACATAAAACCTATTTTATTTGGACAAAACCTCACCTTAAGCGGTCGATGCGAACATGTACACGTCTGAATGTGAGCGCCAAGTCGCGCGCTTCGTTGGGCTCGCCTCTCGTTCCATGCAACCGGCTAAATCTGTTGCTTTTTAGTCCGACAAAAGAACCACCGAGTGTGATGAGTGAAGCTGTTTTTTATTCAATGAAATAGATACCATATCAATTTCCAATGTAGGCAAGTTACATAATATGTGTGTAGCGTATTTTTTTTGCATTTGCGATACCTTAGTCTATTCGTTGTGCTTTGTTGGGCTCGCCTCTCGTTCCATGCAACCGGCTAAATCTGTTGATTTTTAGTCCGATAAAAGAACCACCGAGTGTGATGGATGAAGCCTTGTTTTTTAAATTAAATGAATACAAAATCAATTGCCTATTCGTTGTGCTTCGTTGGGCTCGCCTCCCGTTCCATGCAACCGGCTAAATCTGTTGCTTTTTAGTTCGATAAAAGAACCACCGAGTGTGTCAATAACCTACTTAGGCAACATAATAGTACAGCATGTTATTTTTAAATTTGGGTTACCAAACTTCTCGAATTCCATATTTTTAGCACAGTTGCGTTTTGGGAAATCAATCTGTTTTATAGATTCCTTGTTTTGTTGATATCGACAAACATCGATAGTCATGAAATACTTATTTTTCAGCCATAACATTGACGTTACATCAAAACAATCTATTATATTTGGCCAAATCCCCACCTTAAACGGTCGATGCGAACATGTACACGTCTGAATGTGAGCGCCAAGTCGCGCGCTTCGTTGGGCTCGCCTCTCGTTCCATGCAACCGGCTAAATCTGTTGCTTTTTAGTTCGATAAAAGAACCACCGAGTGTGATGGATGAAGCCGTTTTTTTATTCAATGAAATAGATACCACTTCAATTACCAACATTATGTGTGTAGCATGTTTTTGCTTTTTAATTCTTTACCTATTCATTAGAAAAATTAAAATTACGGTTTCTCGAATTGCTTTTACTCAACACAATTAATGAGAAGTTAGGGAACTAATAATAATGTTATTATCTGTAGCCATTAATAAATTTAGAAGCCCGTTTCGTAAAGCTTGTTTTGTTGAGATTAATAGACATTCGTTTAGTCATGAAATTCTTATTTTTCAGTCACGAATCTGACGTTACATCAAAACACTGCTTTATTTGTACAAAACCTCACCTTAAACGGTCGATGCGAACATGTACACGTCTGAATGTGAGCGCCAAGTCGCGCGCTTCGTTGGGCTCGCCTCTCGTTCCGTGCAACCAGCTAAATCTGTTGCTTTTTAGTTCGATAAAAGAACCGCCAAGTGCGATGGATGAAGCTGTTTTTTTTATTCAATGATCAATAACCAACTTAGGGAACATAAGAGTAAAGCATGTTATTTTTAAATTTGGGTTACCGAACTTTTTGAAAAAGTAAATTACGGTTTCTCGAATTGCTTTTCCTTTTAGCACAGTTCGTTTTGGTTAGTTTTGTATAAGGAAATTAATACACGTCTGAATGTGAGCGCCAAGTCGCGCGCTTCGTTGGGCTCGCCTCTCGTTCCATGCAACCGGATAAATCTGTTGCTTTTTAGTTCGATAAAAGAACCAACGAGTGTGATGGATGAAACCTTTTTTTATTCAATGAAATAGATACCAAATTAGTTACCTAAGTAGGCAAGTTACATATGTGTGTAGCGTATTTTTTTGCATTTGCGATACCAAATCTATTCGTTGTGCTTCGTTCGGCTCGCCTCTCGTTCCATGCAACCGGCTAAATCTGTTGCTTTTTAATTCAATAAAAGAACCACTAAGTGTGATGGATGAAGCTGTTTTTTTTTTATTCAATGATCAATTACCAACATAGGCAACATAAGAGTAAAGCATGCTATTTTTAAATTTGGGTTACCAAACTTTTTCAAAAAGTAATATTACGGTTTCTCGAATTACTTTTCTTTTTAGCACAGTTGTGTTTTGGTTAGTTTTGTATAAGGAAATCAATCTGTTTTATATGTAGATTCCTTGTTTTGTTAATATCGACAAACATCGATATTCATGAAATTCTTTTTTTCGGTCATACAACTGACATACATCAAAACACTATTTTATTTGGACAAAACCTCACCCTAAACGGTCGATGCGAACATGTACTCGTCTGAATGTGAACGCCAAGTCGCGCGCTTCGTTGGGCTCGCCTCCCGTTCCGTGCTATTACAGCCACAACAGTCCACTGCTGGACATGGGCCTTCCCCGTATTGGGGGGTATTGCGATACTCACCACGCTTGGCAGGCGGATTGGCGAGCGCAGTGCAAGATGTTTAATTCACAGGGAACGCTGCTGCCCATTCCCTGGATAATTATCCCTTAGTCGCTTTTTACGACACCCACGGGTAGAATTGGGGTGATGCTATTCTAAGCCGACATCACACGGATAATTAAAACACACAGAAAACCTGACGTTACATCAAACCTATTTTATTTAGACAAAACCTCACCTTAAACGGTCGATGCGAACATGTACACGTCTGAATGTGAGCGCCAAGTCGCGCGCTTCGTTGGGCTCGCCTCTCGTTCCATGCAACCGGCTAAATCTGTTGCGTTTTAGTTCGATAAAAGAACCACCAAGTGTGATGGATGATGCTGTTTTTTTTTTCAATTATCAATAACCAACTTAGGCAAGTATTTACATATGTATGTAACCTATTTTTTTGCATTTGTAATACCTAATCTTTCGAAAAAGTAAAATTATTGTTTCTCGAATTGCTTTGCTTCTTAGCACAGAGACGTTTTGGTTAGTTTTGAATAAGGAAATCAACCAGTTCTATAGATTCCTGCTATGTAATAGAGGCAAACCGCTGTATTACGATTTCCTGACCAAGTAGTAGTCCTCAGACCGGTCTGGTAAACCGGTTATAATATTAAATATCCGGTTTTAACCGGCCGGCTGAACAGGGTACGCCTCGGTGGTTGTCGCGGCAACTTAGTTCGCTTTTCAATTTCTACCTGCTGTTGGCTGTTGCCACGGTTTCAATTTGGCTCGCAGTATAAGAGTAACAATTTCTATATCTATAATATACTGTACTTTATAGGTACTTCAGTCCACTGATGAACATTGGTGTTCCCTAGAAACATGAACCTGATAATTTCAGATCTCAGAGTATATAATGCTGTAGTTTCCGACTTTGTAGAACTAAATTAAGTAGTGGAAAATAGATTGTTACTTAAAAAGCGTAAAAAGAGAAAAAGAGAGTGTACGCTTGAGAACTTTCCTTCCTACAGTTTCTCTGCACTTTTGTTTCGTAATCTTCTTTTGAAGGTTTTTAAAATACCACCACTAGCTTCCATTTTAGCTTTGATTTGATCCGTTGCGCCTTGATGGGCCAACACAAACTGATTTTTCATACATTTATTTTAAATAACCAGTATATGCTGAACCATTGAATGAGTAATTTAAGATGCTACTGATTAACATCAAAATTCTACAATCCAAGAAATCCAATCTCACCTTTCCCTTTGTTCATTAAGCTTCGCATCTGAACTTGTGCTGCCTCTTAACTGATATTTCTACTGTGCCCCAAATGTGCTGTTTATTTCACAGTTTTATTCATTAGGACCTATCTTATACCATAAATGAAAATAAGAACAAGAATTGAAATAATTAGTATTAGGTAGAGTAAAAATTATAAATAAATGCATTTCTATGAAATATTTTTTTATTATACTTACCTACTTAAAATAAATGTACACCTCATGATTGACAGGTTCGGTATAAATTGCTCTATTTATCTGACACCGGGGAAAATTGCAAGGTTCTGTTTCTGTATAGGTAGGTAGGTACTATTGCCAGCAAATCTACTGATACTGGATTTTCTTATTTTTTTTATAAAAACCAATCTAAGTTGGTCCATTACCTTTTGGATGTATTTTTTGGCAATGGAACATACTAAATTCTTGAAAATATTTGGGGAGCGAACAATTCTTTGAAGCCAAGTAGAGCTTCCATCTTTACGCATTCCTTTCTGTATCACGATTCCATAATATTTTCGCATAATGAATGAAGCTTCGAATGCCAAAGCGGAGGTAATTAATGAAATCTCTAATGAAATTTTGACAATTACCTCCTTTTGCTTCGTACTTGCGCTAACCGAGAGAATTATGAGAGGGAAATTTAGGTTGATATAGTTAGATAAGGTATATTAATAATTCATGCTACTGTAACAATAAAACATAATTCTGTTGCTCAATTCAGAGAGACAGCTACAATGAAACATCAGTAGGTACACTCACAAAAACATCTACACGCCGTCGTTTATGCATAAAACTTAACCGTCTCAAACCTGCTAGAAGTTGAGTGTCAACAGTATGGTGCGGAGTGGACAGACGGCAAAATGATGACTCGTTAGTACAAATATTTTTGTAGTGTGTTATAGTGTAAATGTAATAAAATGTAACGAATATACCTAAGTACGTTTAACCCAGGTGCCTCATTTCAAAAATTCAGATAGAAAAAGTAGCAACCCTAGGTTGACATTGATTGGAAGAATGGGCGATCTGTCCTTCAATAAATTCACTACAATGTGCTTGTACTAGTACTGTATTATCTCAAACCATAACAGCCTTAACAGTCCACTTCTGGACATGGTCCTCCCTCTATCAGGGATATTGCAATACACATTTACAGGGAACGCTGCTCCCCGTTCCCTACATGATTATTTCTTAATTTATTTGAAAAACACCTTCGGGTAGAATCAGGGTGATGATCTCTGAAATAAATTAATCTTAGTAGATTCTGTTCTTAGGTTAGTACAATACCTACCATCTCCAATTAATTTATCATGAATAGAAAACTTGTCATTCTTCACGCTCACAGCATTATCTTCTCAATTATTAACAGTGCGTAGCGTCCAATACCTAACCGATGCGACGGTGTTAGGCTCGATTCAATAAATAATCACAAAGGCTGAAAGACAATGGTACAAAGCCTTTGTTGCTGCCCCCACCGGACGTTTGAGTCGGCACAAATATCTTTGATACAGAGCCGGATCGCTAGGGGGCGCTTACGGTGCTAAGCGCTTGCCGCCCCCTAATGTGCGTTTGTTTTTAATGATGGCGGAGCGACATCATTCGTATTTCATTGTCGGTGCCGTTTTGTGTTTGTGTCGTGTGCGTGTCTTAATTATTCTTTTTGCTTACCCTTCCTCTTTCCTTAAATATTCATAACAGGTACGATGTGGTGAAGTAAACCAAATGTGTTAAAATAGAACTCGATTTGATGATAAAAAGAAAAGAAAATCACAAACTTGAGTAAGTCAGACAGAAAAAAGATACACGCAAAGTTCTATAAATAGACTATAACAGGTTCTCCAAATAAATAAGAATAATCTTATCTGGCTGCCCTCAATAACTGTCACAGAAAGGGGCCCAATCACCTGAGTCCCTCCCTCACATTTAAGGTGCCTCCAACCTTACATTATCAGCAGTCTATCAGATTGATTGACATCGGACCCGGTTGGAAAACGAAGAAAAATATGGCTTCCAAGCGTTTATTAAGATTGATGGAACGAACGGTGATTCGAACGTTTTTGCATTTCGCAAATATCGCGCTGTCATTTCTAATTTGGATTTATGATTCCTTTGTAACGTCGCTCCTAAGTAATTCTTTGGCTTATTTAAGACTGTGGAGTTGTAATTTGTATATGATTGATGGTCTTTCGTTTCAAACGGTTGGCGGATTGACAGTCTTTTATTTCAATTGGATTTGAATAAAGGCTGATTGCCGAAGAATATTGCCAGTACAGTGAGTAGGTTCCTACGTCGTACCGTATAAAGTGTGTTACCGGCAAGCGTATATTTAGCAAACTGGGGATCCTAGGCATCTATATGAACATATATCTGCGACACCACGATAAAAATACAGCTGTTGCCGGTAATACAATGTATAATTTTTGTAGTTGGTATATTTATGTCAAGCTAATGAGAGCTTAATTTTTTTTAAGGCTCTGAGCTAATGGAAGAATTGGTGCAGTTGAGAGTTGCAGTTATCCAGATATTCAGTGCGCTAATGAGGGCTGAAGTTTTTAATATGTGTGTTGATCTAGGATGGAATTATTTAACGTTCCACTCGTTGTTGTAAGTCAACATTACCGTCTATCTAGGTCTGATCTTACTTGCGTAAAGTGCAGTCACAAAAAATGTACCGAATATCTTTTAAAAACATATTATACTTGCATCTAAAAATCCATAATTCTACTGACGTATTTTTTATCAACCTCAGAAAAAAGCTCTTAAAAATTTACGGCTTAAATGTTAAGAGGATCTACTGGGCCCAGTGTATATTTTTGACAAGCAACGGCGGTGTGTAATCGGATCACACGCATGTGAACGGGACCCACCAGTTTTAGGGTCCCGTACCTCATGGGTCGAAACAGTATCCTATTACTGAGATTTCGCTGTTTGTCTGTCCATATGTCTGTCACCAGGCTAGTTGTTGAGAGAGAGTTGTTATATTTACAGATAACGTATTTCTGTAGCCGCTATTATAAAAAAAAATGAATTTTTTTGCTAGATTTTAACTATGATAGTTCGGAGGGTGTAATTCTTTAATTGTAATAGTTAGACAGTTGAAATTTTCACATGTTGTAGGACTCTATAATCGCTATAACAAAAAAACACTAAACAAATGAATAAATATAAATTAAGCCCGCCCGCTTTAATAAAACAAATATCGTTTTTATGCCATCTTTATACCCACACAATGGTACGGTACCATTCGTGCGCGAGTCTGACTTGCACTTGGCCGATTTTTTTATATCCACCCTGTGTCGACTAAAAATGTATCATGGCCGAGTTACAGCTGGAAATATTTTTCTAGACGCAACGAGCTTTGAAGTTTTTTTTTATTTGGTAGAACAATGAGATTTAGTTTTGTCCCTGTTCTGTGTTTTGGACTAAAAAATGCTTCAATAAGTTAGTAATCAGTATACAACAGCTGGCACAATTATTTAGAAGATCGGCGTAACTCCAAAAAAAATTTTGACCTATATTTTGGTATAATTGTTCAGTTTCGCGTTCAGGTACTTAAACTGCTTTGCGAGTCGTCGTACAGACTACAGTTTTATTACATTTTGTATATAACAGAATATATATTTCAATAATAAACAATACTACATATTTAGACACATAACGGTATAGCCAACGCTTTCGGAAACATGTTCCGAGGGTGAAAGGTGAGTGAGAGGCAAGTCGAGCACATGTCGATAGCGCAAAAGCCTTGAAATGCAGCTTCGAAAATTCACTGGCCTATTTCAAACTATTAATACACACTACATTAAAAAAAAATTGGGCGGTGCTACGCATGGCTATGCATGCACGGTCAAAAGTTGTAGGTAATAAAATTGGTGAAGATATTTCAAGGGCACATGAAAACTAAAAACATTTGTCCATTACTACATTACGTAAATGATTTGGAGCCACAATCATTGTATGAAAAATATATAGGGATATTCAGAATCGCCGTGTGGTAGCGGCTAAGAGTCAAGAGTCCTGCCACCCCTAGTCCACTGTAGGTGGGTGTTTTGTAAAAAGGCGACGTAGAGTTTTTGACCTCCGCTGAATATCTGTCGACTAATGGTCAAGCGCATGATGGCGGTGATACCACCTACAATAGCATTTCCAAAGAGGGCTGACGACATGCTGGCGGCCGGTCATAAAACATTGCCAAATCCTTTTGCTACAGGGTTTTGTGCTCTAAAAAAAACATGTTGTGCCGACCCCAGCTTATTTGGAATTAAGGCAGGCAGATTATGATAATTCAGAATTTTTACGCCTATGGTACACTTAATTATTTCTATGAAAAGGTACAGCATACGTTTATATTCACACGTAGGCGGTCGATGCATCATAGTGAGCACTCTAGAAAGCTGGTTTCGAGGGAAAACCGTGTGTGAGCGAGGCGATCCGAGTAGTTGTCGATAAAGCGAATGCAACGAGCTAGAAAACGAACAGCTGCTTTGAAACCGGCTTTGTATTGTGCTTTTACTGATTTGCAACATTTTCTACGTAAAATTTCACTAAGATATTTTGTTTTACAAAGCAAAAAAATAATACGTGTAAGTGCACGCATATATTCCCTTGTAATAATTACTTTAACAGGTCTTACCGCGATAATTTTTTGTCCTTAAAGACTGCCCGCGACCATGACTGATGAAATTCAGTCGAAACGTCGGGTTTCCAGGTAAATCGCTTATTTACCTAAAAAACTATTTAAGACCCGTTAAAGTAACTAGGTACTTATTTTATTATGTGTGAAAGTAATCGCCAGTGCTTTTAAAGTTCCATGTAAGCAAAACAAATCAGAAACATGATCACACTCGTGACTCCCTGAATTGAGGTTATAGCAGATATTCATATAAACACACATAAAGAACACTTTACATACAGGAATGGATAATACGACCAAGAATTGAACATAGGACTCTTCGCTGTGCTCTTAATTTGAAATTGTCTCAGCTAAAAAGACCCATGTAGTGTCTATTGGGATTTTTAATGCACTCATAGTGCTATATTGATCAACCAATATCATCATAATAATATGGTTTGAATTCCTACTGTAATGTGGACTAACCAGGTAGTAAAGTTGTAGTTATGGAAGTCGTTAGATCGTCGCTTGGAGACGAGCATCAACAGATTGAAGTATTTGATAGGCATCTACTTGTGCATCGATAATTCAGTGGCAAAGCGGTGGGACGTTTACCCATGCGGACTGGGTTCGATCCCCATCGATGCATTTCAATTTTTTATTTTCATAAGAGAACATGTGTGTCTGTCTGTACATTTATAAATACACATAGCCTCAAAGACACCACTTCCACTTTCAATAGAATATATTGATTGATTTGCAGTTGTCATTACCGTGAAACTAAAGCCCAAGGGCTTAGGGAACTTTAACAGCTGTAGAAGCTTGTCAGTTTTCAGTATGGCAACCACACGAGCCCATAGAAACAATAAAATTGACAAATATATTTGACTAATGAGGTGCAAAGTTGATATTAGTATTTATTAAACAAGTCTGATTCACAAGTGAAAATAAGAAATAGAAAAAATGTCATACATCGACCGGGAATCGAACCCGGGCCGCATGGGTAAACGCTCCACCGCTCTGCCACTGAACTATCGATGCACCGGTTGATGAATGCCAAATTTTCTATCTCTTGATGCTCGTCTCACAAAAGTCTGATTTAACGTTTCGAAAACCTGCATCGAAACATTGTATAGGTATATCTTTATGTAATATTAATAAGTTGCTTTTATCTATTTTTATTCTTCGACCACTCCGCGTGTGCCAGAAACCTTACACTGATAAAACCTGTGTAAATTCCGTACCCAACTCCAATATGTCGCTTCTGTCCCGATATTGATTCTTTGACGCGTGCGTGCGACCTAATTGCGGCTCCTCGATAGTTTCTCCCTTTGTGTTAGAAGTGTTGTTCGAAAAGACTAGAGCTTTTTGGACTCTCTTTCTCTCTCCCGAGGCTATCAACGACTTTTTGGACTTAGATATATCATCAAGATCAGATTTATTGTAAGTATATAAGTATGGCTTTAGTAAAAGAATCATCCAGCGTAGGGTTGAGTTTGAAAAACTAGCAGTATGATGTTACATAATCATAAAGCATTCTCAATTTGAAAAACATAAACACTTCTAAAGGGGCGAAAAAACTCTTCTTTCGTATCAACAAACTGATGCAAATGCATTGCGTGCGCGATGCTTACATTGAAAAACGTTGAAAATACTTATTCACAAAATATATTTAACTAAAGTAATTCTAGGGAAAGCGAATGAATCTGAATTGATTGTCTAATTATCGTGGGTTTTTCCTGTTATTTAAATATTTGAAAAAGCAGTTACATAACAACATATATTTTTGTAAACAAAGGTTTTGAAGTTTTTCAGTCCCAAAAAGCGCAACCTTCAAAAGGCTCGAGTCTTTTCCCACACTAGTTCTAACTTGTAAGTATTAGGGCAGCGTCACACCGTGCCGTATCTACGGCCGCGGCGCGGTGCGTACCCACCAGTACCCACTCGATCCCCACTTGAATGGGCTGCGGCTGCGTAACAAATTGGCCGTGGCCATGGTAACACGTAAGTAGTATTGTTTATTGGAAATCTGCTAGTCATAGTAACTAGGTACAACACAAAATTTTGCGCTGTTATAGTTTTGGAACGTAATACCAGGTAACGTACATTGGGTATTGCAATTTTAGGTGACGACTGTCATTCATTACAGTACCTGAAATTTCCACCAAAAATTTGTCATTTTCGGCCATGGATGTCGCACGCAGTAGACAAATTTTCACTTTTACACATAGATAAGCATTGCCCATTCCACATGGAATGCCTGACGTCTGACTCTGAAATTAAAGCGCATAAATTTAGCACTGATTAAAAAGAGCTAGAGTCACCGCTTCGTAATATAAAGGGTGGCTTAAAGTAATATCAGAATCATAAAATGGTACCTGTTATTTATACTAGCTCCATGACACGCCCCCTACCGTTACGAGGCCCTAATTAATATTTGAGAGGTTCGGAATTGGGACATGATGAGTGTCCAGATAAGGCCCAAATTGTCGGCCTCAGCTGTTTCTCGTAGAGCCCGCCCAATAACTTTGGAGGGCTGATGAGCTTTGCTGCCAAAAGAAAACTGAAAGTAGGCATATCTTGTTGGCTGTAATGAGTAGGAAAAGTGCCTATTAAGTTCGATGAAAGACCTTTTTCGGTGCTCACTTTGCAGAGTAAAAGTACGCTAAGTAAGATACCTATCTGAGGCGGTTCTATTGGATCTGTGGGGCTAGCATATTATGCACTGTAGAGAGAGAAGACTTCAGATGTGTTTGTTAAGTTGTATGATACAAAACAAGTGAAGACTTTTAATATAATGTAAGGGTGTAGAGAAAATCTTTTTCGCGAGTTGTATGCTAGCTATGCAGGTTTTGGAGACAGAGAGTTTATATAATCCCACACCGGATATTTTAGCACACGTCGCCGCATCTAATTGTGGCTGTCACAATGTAGTGTAATCCATTCGCTATCATGCGACCAGCCTAGGTTTGAGGTCAAGTTACGTTTGTTGCGTATAATATCTAAGTATTGAGACCAGCGTAACTTGAACTGCCATTTAGGCTGTTCGCGGCACTATGATAGCAAATGTTTTATACGATACCTAAGTGTGCAATTCACCTTAAATCCTAGATTGATAATAATAATTATAACGATGGTTATTTAAGTAACAAAACGGCATAAAATATTAACATTACTTAAGAAAACTTCTTTCTGTTGTAATATCAGTAGTTCCGTAAAAAAATAAACGTCTTCGTTCGCATCAAATATTACTGGGCTGGCTCACAAAACGAAAACGATCGAGGAATAAAAAACTTTGGCGGCGTATTCAGATCCTGGTGTTCGATAAAAAAAAATTCGCTTTGCCCCACTTTGCTTATTAAAAGTTATCATTATCATTGCTTTCCTGTCGGTATATTGCTTAGGCATGAAAAAATATTTACGTTCAATTTAATTATCATTGAAATACTGAATAAAGGGAAATACGTTGAAAATACGATAATAGTTTTATCCAACAGCTATGACGTAAATAAAAATATGAATGAAATATATAACAATTACATTATAGGTAGATACGGGCTTAAGGGTTCAGTTGGTGACGTACTAATTATCATACTCATTTTATTTACATAGGTTAACAATTATGGGTAGGCTTTCGTACCACAAATTAGGGAAACGGCGCGGCGCGCGGTTGTTCATACTAAGATACGGAATTCGGATTTTGTTTCGTTTGAAAGTACCTATTAAAATAGTAAAATTAGATAAGTATTGGGCATTTATAGCGTACGCCCAACTAGTAGGTATTCAAAATATTAAAATACCAAGCTAAACAAGATTTACTTAGAGCCCCTTTAGCTCAGAAACCTACCGGATAAGGATAATAAATACCCTTTTGATATCACAGGAAACCCAAATTTGACCTCAACTCCGCAACTTCCTTTAGGTGTTTTATAGGTAACACGTGAACCATTCACACTGTATATTTCGATATTCCCAACTGCAAAAAGTAAGTGAAATTTGAAGTCGGTTGCGAAAAATCAAATATTCTTTATTGCGGCAGAATAAATTTAAAGTGAGGATTGAAGATAGAAATATGGAAATTGAGGATGTTTGCCGTTATTTTAGAAGTATTGGAAGGTGGTGCTTTCGGTTAGTTTTGAATGTGGTTTCAAAGTTTGAAAGAAGAATTTGTCTAGCAGTATCTAGATCTTATTTATCTCTGTCCCATCGTGGTGAACACTGAATCAAAAGTAAAAAAGACTCGATCAGTCTACACTCAGGTACTATTTGTAGGCCTCTGATAAAATAAAATTGTGTGACGACCAAACGAGCATGACTATCAAGACCCATGCATATTATCACTCACCAAAAATATAACCAAGGGCACTGAGTCTTCACACGTAACGTCCGTTTGTGCTGTATTTTCGTATGCGTTGGGTGACTTGGGTGAGACAATATGAATTTCGACCTTATTCTCATACTAATATGATATAGGTAGAACTGTTTGACAGACGCATCCGTCAACGTAGCGTTGTGTAATATTTCGCGCAGATGCGTTTGTCAAACCGTTTGATATAAATCGTATGTGTATGAAACTAAGTATTTCGCAAACGCAACGAATGGTGCTGAGCAAAAATAACGGACATGCAGACGTTACGTGTGTTCTTGTCTTAACACCAAATTCAGACCGCTTGGCCTCAGAGGCAGTTAAAAAGGCTTCATCTCACAAAGTAATTTAGTCTTCAAGTTCCAAATGCACGTAAGCATAGGTAAGTATAAAACTATCACCATAGTATTTTGTAATTTTTTCCAGCCCTGTATTGTTCAGAGTTGTAAAAATATTATAGAACGATATATTTCAAATGAAACACCACTGCATTAACATAAAACCGGTAATATAGACGTAATAAATGAATACTTAACCCCGTTTCGAATATTTCACCGACACTTATTTATGTCACTTTACACGTTTAATACCTTTATTAATGCGTGTAATAATTTGTGTTTACGATGACATTAGCCACCCCTGATACGACGGTAATGAGATGAGTTGGGTAGGGGATGGATGATTGTGGTCTAAAATCAACAAGCACAGCAGCAGTCCACCGCTGGACAAGGTCATACATACTATCAGCCACAACAACTGTCTACTTTTTACTATTGAGGGGTGTTTGTCACACTCCTTTGCCTCACTACATTTGGAAATCAAGTTGACGTGACACTGGCTTGACAATTGTTTGATTACAAAATCCAAAAATTAGAAGCAGATGTGATTTAAAACTGTATCGCCAATTCTAGGATTTGAACCTTAGTCGCTTGCGCCACTCACGGGTAGAAACGAAGTGACACTTTTGACTTTTCTGAACTTGAAAATTCTGAAAGGATCAGATAAGAAGTTCTAATTCTGGTGGTAGCGGACTTAAAGGTTGATGATTTTTGTTTCATGTTTTGTTTAGACTTACGACAACAAAGGCTGAACCCTGATTTAATCATCATATCCTAGTCTGCCAATCAATTCACTCTAACACCAAGGTTAATCGGGTCTTTGGACAACTCGGTGTCCCACACAAAGTGAGACAGAGAGAGAATAAATTCAGAATGGTAGCAAAAGAATTACAAGAAAACGTCCTGATCCTTTTGTCTGTACCCAAACGTTATTATGAATAAACGTTGGAGTCCCTTCTTGATAAAATCCTGTTTTTTCCTCGATAAGGATCGGATTATGCTCAGGTTCAAGGACAAGTCTTTTCGTAAAGAAAATAGTGATTCCTGTTTCGTAAGGGTAGCTGTAGTATTGATAAGAGGGTTGCTTTTTCTTTTGATTAAAAGCTATACATAATATTTTAGCAACAAAATATGTTTTTGTACGTTTATGATTGTATCTGACATTAGTATATTAAAAAAGTGTTTATTTCTTTTTTAGAATTAATAATCTCCGCTATATTTACTTAATTTCTTATCGCCTAGGCATCAAAGCCTACAAGTTCACAAAAAAATAAGTTTAAGAGCTACTTTTGATGCGTAACTCGCAATTTATCAGCATTCTCTTTCATTCAAGCAGATAATCTAAATTTTCAAATCTATGTTCACTTGTTTTTAAATAACACTTTTCTTTCAATTTCATGCCTGGCTTGAAACCAATAGATTTGAGAAGCAATTTTTAGGATAAAATACAGTACAATACATATAAAATTCACCCTTTTCAACCAATTCAAATTCAATAGAGAATTTCGCCCTTAATTTTCAATTCATAGGTGGCAAACATTTAAAAGTCAATTAAAACATCCCATTCGGCTAAAGCAATAATAAAATGGCACTTTATTCGTCAGTTCGGATGAATTTTAAATGCAATATCAAATTATCCCAGCCAACATTCAGTTACGCGGCCAGCGTGAGCTGTGGCAAACATTTTGAATAATATTATGGATTATTAGTTTTATTTTTTGATGCAATTTAGTTCATATTTTATAGGTATTTTATAGGTATTAGGTATTCGTTGTGTTTTTACGGGAATAAAATGTATTTATTACTATTATTATTGACTGTCGCGGTCATAAATATTGGCCGATTCTTTATAAATTCAAATGAACAGTAACTTACCTAAGTAATAGCCAGAAATTATTACTTATATAGATTAATGTTTAATGCCCATACAACGGGTTAAGATTGCTCTCAGGGTATTTGTAAGATTGACGAAACCAGCTGCACATTTTATGATTTGAATAGGGAATAGGAATCGATTCTACGACATGCCATTACGCCATCAGGTTGGTCGATTCCCGAAGAATAGTTGGACACCCATACACAACTATGTAACAGAAAATTGACTTTGACTGAATAAGTAACTGTGCTCCGGTGGGAATCGAACCTACGACCCTTAGCGTGGCAGGCAGGCGTACTATTCGCTACGCCATCCGGTCAGTCAGATTACCGTCTATATTAGAGGATTGGTCTCTCGCATGAAACCAGGAGGCAATTATACCAGTAGCTTTTAATTACCGAAGGATAATTGGACAATGCCCGTTACCGAGATTACGAGGCACCCGGTAGTGCTGCGATTTCTCGATAATTGATAAATTGTCGATAGTTTAACGAACTGATCCCGCAGGTTAGTGGGGTTTAGGGCTGGCCTCTGGAAAGGAGGTCCCGTACTCTGTACTGATTATGCAAATACTGAATATTTTATTTGCATTTGTAAAGTGTTTCACTCGAAAGATTTCCTCTAAGATTTGTCAGAGCATAATGAGATAAAATACCTTGTAGTGCTACTGTCAATCGTATTGAATATTTAATTTAAGAAGTTGTCATTGTGTGGGTTTTAAAATCGTGGAAACAAAAAATAAAACAAGGAAGTCATGTCTTAAATGGGCGCATCTAATTATTGTTAAGAGCCGGATTCAAAAACACCTATTACGAGAACATCTTTTCATTTATAGGAAACAATTTTAAGGTTTGAGACCTATTTTTCCTTATCAATATATTTATTAAAATGCCTAATAAATCGATCCAAGATATGCTGTTTGAATCAAAGTCTTACCTGCCAAGAGCAGTGAGTATTGAAATACACCCCGATACGTGTAGATGGCCCATGTCCAGCAGTGGACTGTTGTGGCTGTAAAGCTAAAGGTAATCGATACAAATACATCACTGCAATTATAACGAGTAGGTTAGGTACCCTATTGTGCAAGTTCACTAAGCAATATCTACACTCAGTACGCTGACATGTTAGATCACAGGTCAGATGTTGACCTGAGGTGAATTGGGACCACTTCCTAGTAGTGCATGTCAACCTGGTACTTTGAGATTGTAAGTTGCAAGTAATGTTTTCATTTTCAGACGTTTGGTACAGTATGCACCTCTCCAGTCCATTTAAGAACGAACTTTCTAAGAATCAATATCCGAGAAGTTGTCCTTAAGGGTTGTGAGACGTCTGCTGCTGAACATCAGCCCACTACATGTTCTACAGAAAAAATATACTAATTCATAATACGGGCAGCAACAAAAGCTTAATTATAGTTAAAGGGTCACGTATTTACGAAGTCTTCAGAAGAAAATACCCGTTTAAAAGGAAACACCATTTTTAAACCACGTTTTTAAAACCTGGACGGAGAAACCTCGAAAAGATATGGTCATTAAAAGAAACCCGGTAAAGCACGAAACAATCGTTAAAAGTCGTTAAAATTCTAAAACGCCTAGGTACATACCTTGCGAGGTAAGCAGAGCGTAAACGGCTGTAAATGGGCCATTTACGCCACGTCTGGCAAAAGCTCGAGAGTTATTCAGAAGACTGTGTATCACCATAGTACCTAATATGTTGGCAGCTTGTCGCTTAAAATTACAATACACATCGACTCTCAAATCCCTTAGTCGCCTCCTACGACACCTACAAGAAACAACCCACCCACACGGCAGAAACATAATTATTTTGTTTACGACTGACCATCATATAGTTACTAACTAAATAATAAAGTTATTGGACTAACTTACTTCTTTAGTAGTTATTAAATAAAAACTGTTTTATAAATGTGATGAACTTGTACATTTTTTTCTATTCATTTTCAATAAGTTATTATTTTTATTTATTATTACGTTTCATTGACAAAGTTCAGTGCTTTTGGCAAAGTAACCGAAGCATATTGACCGTCGTTTTCCGAATAATTAATATTTCTTAATTGCCTCCATGGTTCATTAAATCTGCATTCAACTTAATTTTGCTTTCGTAATTAACGTCAAACGCCCGATGGGATAATATTCTAGGATATATTCATTTCATTAACACGTTTACTGCTGACTAACGAATACTTCCTATAGTTAGTTCTAGTAAATTTTGTCTAAGCCAATACCTATTAATTACTAAGGCAGTTCCCACACTTAACATTACCCACGCATTGTTTACTATACAGTTGTAAAAAAGCAAACGTATTTTTGCGATGTAAGTAGAGTGCCTTTATCAAAAGTAGGTACCCAAGCTTTAATCAAGGTAACGCAGGAAAGTAACGGTAGGAAATTTAAGTGTTAATTATTGAATTTTGAGATCACATAGGGTTCACGAAAATAGTAGGAAAAAACAATAAAATAAAGGTCACACTCAGGAGAAAATTAATAAAACTTTATTTTGGCTACAATAATATTGTGATAATACGTACTTAGTTGCGTGTGCGGTACACGATGTTTGTTATATTACTTGCAGATGGGAAATCATGGTAGAGCATAAGCGGAGACTACACGTACAACGTCTGTTGCTGCGTTAGTTTCACGATGCGTAACACGTATGTTTTTTGCCTTATTTTCATACAAATACGGTTCATGTAAAACGGTTTGACAGACGCATTTGCTAGCGCTGGTATAACTTAACGTTTATCATCATCATCATCAGCCCACATCCACCTACTACAGGGTATACCTAGGCTTCTTCTCTGTTGCGCCACTTCTCACGGTCCTGTGCTAATCTCATCCATTTAGACCCGGTCAATTTGATGATGTCATCTGACGAACGGACCTACTCGCTGGTCTTTTAGCTCCTCTTGGCCACCACTCTGTGACTGCTGTGGACCTCTGTCCGTCCTGTCTCCTAGCCAAACGTAAATCAACGTTGCGTTGACTAAAATAATACAGTATTGGACGTTACATGTGTATCCCGCCATATTTTGTATCGGAAAACTTCCCTGCTCTAACACAAGTATTCCCGAAATTATTACCTAACTGGTTTCCCTAGTTACCATACTAATGGGACTGCGGGTTCTGCGAGATATCTACAATTCTACTTAGTTGTACGGTTATAGTTTTCTAGAAATTGGTATTCGGGTTCCGAGTGGGTATTTCGGGGTATTGTAGGTAAGTTTGAATGTAGTAGAAATGGGTATTCTATTATCTAGTCCTTGAATATGTGGTGTTACGTAGGTATGTGCCAAATGATTTAGAAAGAAATTATTTGAAGCCGCCAGCACCACACACGAAACCGCAGCATTCATTAAAAAACTATCCTTACTTAGAACCTCGATATGAAATCAGGTAGATTTTGCGAGAGACTTGAGTTATAGGTATCAATGTTAAACCTGACTATTGAAATCGAAATGTCAAATACTTAGAAAAGAGTAGTCTCCATTTTCAAAATTCTTTCAATTTCAAATTACCTATGACCATTTCTTGTTTGTTGACGAGTGTCAAATAGTATAAAATACAGAAAACATAATCGCGTATCTTATTAAATGACAAATTAGAAAAATATGTTTGACTCAAAGATAAAAGATATTATAACATCTCGTACCGCGTCACAAGCTGTCATTTGCTGTTTGTTGCATACATCAATATTGTGCGGAACGCATGTAAATGACCACAGATTGATACGTGCATTTCACCCATTCGACAGAAAAAATATAATAAAATAAAACTACCGTAGCCCACCTCATGAAGCGTTCTCTAACGACACAATTTTATCACCCACTGACGTCACAGCGATGACACCGTGAGCGATGGCCGAATTTGTAACTTTAATGGCCACCAGGGACCTTTATTATTACACAACTACAGGCTACAATTCTGCAGGTAAAATTATCAGTACATTGCGTAGCAAGTAGAATTTATGGTATCAGTTTATAGCAGAAGAGCAGTCCACCGTCGTACGTAGGCCTTTACCAGGGTATGACGCCATACACACCTCCGTTCTCCCGTTTCTGCTACCAGTCACTACCAGCCCGGCCATCTTCTTTATGACCATCTGTCATCTGTATGCTTGTCAAGACATACCCTCCACTTTTAATTCCGCTTACTCTGCCGTCCATCGTCGATTCTACGCCAGTTATAACCAGTCCAATGCAACTTTATTTTTTGCTCCGGCTACGCGATGTACATCGAATTTTCCTATATTTTTTATTGCCTGTAGTATCACAGGTCATGTCAAGGGTGAGCGCTGGATTGAAAAACGGTGAAAGTGTTTCGTAATGATGACAATTAGGCGGGGTGATGACTTTTTAATGCCGTGATTTTTATGGGTTTGAATAATTAATGATTGGAGCTGCTGTAATAAATTACAGTTATTTAGGTATTTGTTCATAGTATTTGTTCTAAGTAAGTACCTATCCTTTATAAGTAACGTCCAAATGTGTTTAACCTTTATAACCTACCTACTTTCAAAATTATTCTATTTTAGAATTTCTTACGTTTTTATTACGTCTTTGTGCGTTTAAGAAAACAGAATAAATAATACTTGTTTTAATCAGTAATTTTAGGTGCAAAAACTGTCATAATAATAAAAAGAATCATAAAAATAAAAAAAGATGATATTTAACTATTAGTCTAAGGAAAGAAAGACATACTGTCTGTTTGTGCGTTTCTTGTCTAATCTGACGCATGCGATAGCGCTGCGCAAAAATGACGCACAATCGGGTGTTACGTATGTCTCTCACCTAACTAATCGGGCCCGTAGGGGGTTGAAAAACTCTAACACCAGGATTCATCGGGTGAATGACTTGGTGTCCCACTCGAAGAAGAAGAAGATCGGGCCCGTCAATACTCAATTTGTGCTAAAAATAATAGTTCAATTTTTATCTTCGATAACTAAGCAGACCTGAAAAATCATTTTAAAATTTAATGTCGCTTTAAGGTAGGTATCTTAAATACAATGCAGGAAATAATATCCTTTTGTCTAAGTTCATTAGTGTATAAACACGACTGAACAGTACGAATGGCGGAGTCGTGTTGGTTTAATACTGAGTCAGCTTCAGTGACTGTATCCGCGGGAAGTTTTAGATTACCTAAGTTCTGTACCTAAAGATTTATAGTCTTGCTTGGAAAACTCATAACTAACTTTGTCTTTAGTTAACACCGGGAATTCCTCTAAAATATTCGGATTCACAGCGCGTCTTGAACTACTGTGTGTGAAGTTTTGTTTACGTATGAGTATTTGTGGAATTAAACTTACTGTTTTAATTTAATATTTTTACCCGACTGCCTCAGAAAGAGGGTTATGTTTTTCGAGAGTACCTATGTCGTGTGAGTATGTGTGTATCGTATGAAGACAAGAAATTCGTTTTACAATACAATAGTATAGCCCAAACGACTGGATGGATCTTGCAATGTAAGGTGTTATTTGATTTGTCTCAACAGCGTTAGTGACACTGGCTTGACTTTATTAAAAACGGACGGCGGATTTTTTGAATTACTGACTGTACTTTGGAATTACCGCAACTAGGTTATTGTTTTTTAATACATCATCAGAAGAAGAAGAGGACTAATAAAAGTTTTGAATAATTTTATCCCCTCACTGATTATGACTGAAAAGAATTGTTAGATTACGAGGAAAAATTCTCCAGCAAGACGGCCTGCAACGTCTAAAAATAGGCCTAAAATAAACCATGATTACGTCACTCCAAATTTTTTATGTCTAAAACCTAATGAGAGTTTTTTTATTGTTTCAGCGGGAGTTCGCACTGTGGACGTCCAGGCCGTGGAGGGCATGGTCGCCCAGTTCCCATGCGACCTGGGCACGGCCGCCAACGACAAGGTGTACATGGTGTTCTGGTTCAGAGATGACGCCGGCATCCCACTGTACAGGTAAGTGTAGAATACGTAGGACTATTGCAAGATAAGAAATATACCTAAGCCTCCATAGTAGACATATACTTGCTTAATTCGCAGGCTAGATTAGAACCGCGGTTGCCCAGTTGGTAGTGGCGTCAGCAGTACAGATGCCGAAGTTTGCAGGTTCAAATCCTGCCTGCGGTGGAAAAATTTGCCAGTTTTCAAAATAGGTTTATTATTAGAGAGTTTTTTGTATTACCGCTGCAAGGGCATTTGCTTTTGCTGCACATTGACTATACAGGCCTAATGCTTGATTAATCGCCGTAAGGTTGGTTGTGAAAATAACCATCAAAACAATTTTAAGTAGTCTCGGTATCTATGTAAAATATTTATGTATATTGGTTTTGCTCCATTCAAATACATTATACTTAATCTCAATTACCACATTTCTTGGAAAAGGGGTAACAACTTTGGTAGATTAATCTTAACTTCGAGCACTCCTTAGAAAAACAACAACTGTTGACCTTCATTCAACAATCTGTGAAGTTATTTCATTTTGCGATGTTAATATTTCTTCATTTGAATACCAAGCAGTGAATACAAAAAATACAAAGCCATAATCCAATGAATGATAGAATATAAACAAAAGCAAACTAGAAGCGACAAGTCTGCGGCTTGCACCATTTCTCGCGAGGGGAGGCAACTGCCATTTCCATTTCTAACCATTTCTCACCAGCCCCCGGTTACCCCTTTTTCGCCACTTTTCTGCTTAGGGCTGCCAAACGCATTATGAAATTGATGGTAGAAATGGTCCACTAAACTGGCGAATATTATATCATCCTTCTTTCTTGTGGGTTACCGTGAACGACCCAGATGGCTTTTATTCAGAAAAGCTTGATACTACTATTTATTTGTCCATATTTTGGATTGTCTGAAGGTCTATGAGATAATTTCTGTACAAGTTGTTATGATATCTCATAGTACATACATACATACATACATACATCACGCCTTTATCCCTTGCGGGGTAGGCAGAGCGTCAACGGCTGTAAAAGTACGGTCGTTATCGCCACGTCTGACACATATTTGAGGGCCGTTTTAGCTATTGTCGTGTATCGCTATAGTGACAGGTTGTCAGCCTGTCGCCTAAAATTGCAATACACATGATACCCTCGAGTCTTTTAGACACCCACAGGAAAGAAATGGGGTGATGCTATTCTAAGCCGGCATCACTCGGCAAATATCTCATAGTACAATGAAAAAATATGCGATCAAAATATGCTTAAGATAATTTAAAAATTTTCAGCATCCATTCATAAAATAGACAGAATAGAGCCCGAACACAGAATCTCATTTTTATAGGCAAATTTTGTCTGCTACGTGTCAAATTCATACTGCTACGAGAAATAATGATAGATTTGACGTTCAAAAAAGTATTTTACGATTCTGTAGACGATACAAAAATTTATTAAATCTCAAGAATCAAACATGTGAATAGGGAAGTGTCAACCCTACCTAAACCCCTTTACCGTTTCAGCCGCTCGTTCCGTAGACAAAAGTTGCAACTAAAGAAACAGTATGGCAATAATTAATTCACAAGGCATTGTTTTGCTTGTACATTTCCTTCTATGAATAAATGGGGACAATGAAGAAAGTATGCCGCCATGGTGATAATAGACATGCTCTAATAAAAATGCGATGATAAATTTTGTTGTTTCACCAAAACTGAAAAGTTTGGAAAAAAAAACATGATTTCAGGACTAAATTGTCTAATAGAAATTGAAAATCGTATGTATGTACCACTAGTGCATCATTGTAACTACCTCAACCTATGTTTCGGTGTAAAATAGTGACTGTTATGCTACGCGACACGTACGTGTGACAAATAAATACGTAATACGTGTGACAAAACTGAGTGAAGAAAAACAATTAATTAAAATTTCCTGGTATTAAAACTTTGAATTATTTATTATTTTAATGAGCCCATCGATTTCTTTTATTATTCTGTTTGTATAAAACTCAAGGATAACGTTTTTACCCTTGAGCACACGGAAATACTGTAGGTAATACACGTGCCGTCAATCAATTAAGATTGGAGCCGCTGTGTTTCCAAATCAAGTAAAAAAACGGTAAGTATAGGCGGTTGAAAAACTCTGACACCAGGTTCATCGGGTCGTTGAACGACTCGGTGTCCCACACGAAGAAAGAGACAGAGTAAGTATATACCTACTTACCGACTTATTAATCATTTTTGTAGATCTCGTCAATGCTAAGTACTTATCATTGACAGTAGAGAAATGTTTTGGATAACCTATTTTCGTGTTCTTCTTTTTTTCTTTACTTGTGCTTTTTTGTTACACCTTGTACGGTTGCGGTTGAATGCACTAAGGTGTCATTTCATTACGACCCCTGCATTTGCCACAGACTACTTAGTTATAAAGGGGGCGTCTGCATGTGCTTTGTTTTGAAGTCTGTCTTTTCCAGATGGTTGGCAAGGGGCTAAGGAAAGGCAAAGGAAAGAAAGTAGAAAGAGGTGAAATGGACAGTCGTATTAATCATGCTTGTACGATTTAAGTGCACTCTTATTCTAATTAACCAGCCACCCACCGGATATAAATAAAAACACTGAGCCTTGCAACTTAGTAGATAATCTATTTACTGAGTAAAAAAGAGAAAGAGGTAGGTACGAAAACGATTCACTGTTATTTCCATACATAAAGTACCTTTAGTTTTAAAGTCTCACTGCTAGGACAAAAACTCGAGGAACAAGGAAGGTATAACGGATTTCTTAAACCTGACACATTAAAACATTCATATTAAAATAATTTACCTTTTCAAAAGTTTTCAAAGACTCCAAACAGTAGGGTGGCACCACAAAGCAATTACATCATTACAAGAATTTCATCTTCATATAATTAGCAAATGGTTGGCAAAGTACTTAGCCAAATTATTTGTCTTTGTCTTTAAACATCACAACACCATCTTCTGGAGCATAATTACCTTTGAGCGAACTCGCGGGGCACAACTTAGTGTATTTATATAATTAAAGGGTACAATAAGGCTTGGTGCGGGTCGGAAAGTTTTCGTATTAATTAAAAAGCGGGACACGAAATGTCACCGGTTTAGCACCTCTGGAAAATCGGGACTAAGTGACTTAGTTCTGCCCTGGGGAAGGAGAAAAAGTTTAGGTTTAAAATAATGGCCATATTCTTTACATTAATATTAAGCTCAGTCCTGTTATAAAGCTGAGAGTATATTTTGCTTAAAAGGTTTTAATAGCCTGTAAAAGTTTTGTTTACCTACAGGCGGGCACATGTTTTGACCTTGTACTTGAGTAGTTTTATGACAGCTACATTTAGTAAAGTAGCTATAAAATCACAAAAACACGAACACTTTTGTGGTATCTACTAGTAATTCCTCTGTCTGAGTCTGTAGGCACACATGGAAACACGCAATATAACACAGACAAGATAAGACATCATCGTCACATTAGCCTTTCTAGTGATACGTATAGCAGTCCAATGCTGAATGTAGACAGCTCGCTTGTTTCACCACCCAGTTCCTACATATTTAAGGTCATCAGTTGTTACCACTTTAGTCATTATAGGAAGTCATCCAACGATTCCTAGACGTGGACTCTACTCGAGGATTCGCTTACTCCACCGTCCATCGGTTCTACGACAGATGCAGCCAGTCCAGTTACAATTCAGTATGTTACGCTTCGTCTTCTGACGGATAATCTCGTTCATAGTTCTTTGAGTGACATGCGACCGGTGGACCAGTTTTAACGTCAGGTTCCATGTCTTGTCCCCGTGGTTGGTTTTGAGGAATGATGGCAAGGATGACTCCAGAATTTGACGTTACTTCCCGAAAGCAAATGAAACAATGAAATGAAATATAAAAGGAAAAGTTTGTATCTCTTGTACAAAGCTTAAATGACATGTTAGTTGAATAATTCAAGCACACAAGAAAACGTTGAAATTAATTTCACTCAGTCTGTCTGAGACGTTCTCTGCGCTAAAAGATTATCTGCGAAGTGGAATGCTAACATCAGTAGTAACAAGTTTTGCGTCTTTGCACATCAACTTTGTTCAGAATGCGAACTTTCTTTACACAGTGCAGCTGAGATTAAATTGAAAGTGAAGAGAGCAAAACAAGTATGTAATGAAGCCGTCACTCATTACCAATCTCGCACCAATCCAGTTTTTGCTCATGCAACTCATCATCATCATTTGCCTGCCCTTATCCGTTGGGTTCAGCGCCACAAGTTTTGTTAGGTAGGTATACCTAGGTAAGAGGGTTGCCAGATCAGTTGGGTTCAGCGCTATAAGTTTTGTTAGGTAGGTATACCTACTTAAGAGGGTTGCCAGATATTTTTCACATGCAAGCTGCTGACGCTGAAAAATAAACGTCCGTTTGTGCGTTTATTTTTGAGAACCGCTTTCCATTGCGTTTGATAAATACGATTTTCCACCTTATTTTCATACAAATACGGTTTAAATCAAACGTTTTAACAGACGCTTCTAATAGCGCAAAAATTGGTATCACACAACGCTGCGTCGACGGATGCGTCAGTCAAACTGTTTGACATAAACCGTATTTGTATGACAATAAAGCATAACGTACAAACAGACGTAACATGTATTTCTCGCCTAAATATTTCTATCATATAATAACTTACTGAGATAATTTGTTGGCATAATAGAGTGACAAATCATAATTACAAGACATAATAAAACAAATAAAAATTTCAGGGGATAGTGTTAACATCTCATTTTACTTAAATCTCTTTCCTTACATTCAGGCTAAAAGAAGAGACAAAAATAAAATTATATTTAGACTTTCTCGGCCTTCAACGTGGAATTTATTTATATTTAACATTTTGTCCATTATATTATAACGACCTGTTTTTTATTACATTATCGGTAGCTGGGGATCTCTTTGTTCTATTTTAGGTATTTTATTTACTTTGTACAAAGAATATAAATATAGAAATTCTGGAACAATAATGGCAGAACATTTTATTGTAAGTTTAAGAATTGTTTTTTATTTTACTTACATGTTCTCTATTTTTGCTGTTATACGGGTATATTCACAAGTGGTTAGAATTCCCTTTTCATTGACCGTAACACTGTCTCCTTTTTATTCAGTCTTAAATCCAATGGCACCCTATCTCATTCACATCTCCACAAAAAGTCCGAACTTTAATACGGTTTAAAAGTTTCGAGATATTTCACTGTTTTAGCCACTTAAGACAAATTGCCCCGGTCGTTCCGAGGTTTTTTTCTTTGAGCCGCGTAATTTTACCGTTCGTTGGCTCATTTGGGGCGATTTCGGGGGGTTTTGCTCCCTTTATAAAAGTCGCGACGACGGGTTATGGCGAAGTTGCATCGTGGGGGACAAAAGTCTTTATTAGGGTACGAAGTTGAGATCAAGATATAAGTGTTAAGAATCAGAGGATGAAAGGTCACGCTAAGGGTTTTAAATCCTAGGCATTTATTTACATGCTCTGACAGTCTGTACTGCCAGTTAGCTGTAAACAAGATAAGAGATCGCGAGGAAAAGCGAGCCTATCTTTGGTAAAAACTGCATAATGTTTCTTTTTTTTTGAGTTTGTAGAATCACAGCAGACATCGGATTCTATCCAAACCCTATTTCGATAACTCATTGTAACAAAATTGGTCGCAAAAATAATTTATAGGTTTTAGAAAAGTGCAATGTTAACTCGGGAAATCAGTACAGCTAGCATACGACCCGTGATATAGATTTTCTCTACACTCTTATGTCAAAAGTCTTTAAGTATCTACTTGTTTTGATAAATTTCATACGATTTGATACATTTTTGTCTTCTCGCCACTCGCAGACAAGTATTTCTACAGTACGCATGCTAATCCTGAAAAAAAAAGATAACAGTACCTCCTGTGTCTATATTTTTTCTCTCCACTATAAACGGCTTTCACGACACTTCCCCCGGATGTATAAAAACCTGAAAAAGTTCCTTACTTACGTATAAAGGAAGCACGCGCGAGCTTCGGGAAAATAAAGGCCACAGTATAGTTTTTCCTTTTGGAAATAAACCAGCAAACAAGCAGACTGGCCACTTTATGGTAAGTGGACATCGCATTCTGTGGCGTTTACTGCTTTATAGGGTTACTGTAAGTGGAAAATGCTGCTTTGTTACTTGACTCAACGATAACTTTACGCCGTTATTTTTGTGAGAGATAATTTTTAGACACACGTTGGTAAGTGTATACTCGGGGGCTATCTTCACGTAGGAGACGTAAGATGACTTCGTCAACCAAGTGATTGTCAGCCGTCATCGATGCGACACGCGTCTCACGTGTGTTTCAAGCGTCGCGAAGTCGCACGTCTCACCTCTGCGTCTCATGTCTTACATATCGCCTGTGGAGTTAACACCTCAGGTTTTGCTAAAAACTTTGCTTTAAAATGATACATAGCTATTAGAAAGGGAAATTTAATTTTGTTTTGAATTCAGGGGTAATATGAAGAATATTAATGTGCAATAGTAGTTAGATTGTTGTTTTTTTAATCATGATGATTAACAGTATCAAATCATATAATAAATAACGTAATTTATATGTGTGATAGGTACTTACTACTTACTTAACTAACCTAACCTATGCCATCAATCAATCAAGCAAATATAGTAACGACCTTAAAAATAGTGTCGGAAAGACATGTTACCCCAAAACTGGCAAACAAAAATATTATAACATACATAACTAATAACTGCTACAGTACTGTATAGACACATAACAATTACTGACTTTATTATACGTTAGATGAATTTCCTTTACAACTGAAGTGTTAAAAAAAATTTTACACAGAATAAAACGTAACGAGGAACTTTTCAGAAAAATAATTGCGTTTCTTCGGAAGCGAGAGCCGAATTCAATTTTCCAATGAAATCCGCTGATCAATGGCGGCGATCACATGTTACGTCCATAGATGCGATATGTTAGCGCTGCGTAACGCATGCGTTAAGATTTTACGACGCGTACAAACACGAAAATAAGCAAAAATAAAATAAATAAGAAAAGGGAACGAGTCGATGTATTAAGAAACAAAAACCCGACTGCGGTAATTTTAAAGTTGTATTAGGCGATAAACATCCGCCATCTTGTATTTATGAATTTTTAACTTAGCTAGTGTCACTTGCGCTGCTGAAACAAGTCTAACAAAACTTCACGAGTCAAGACCCGCCCAGCCGTTAGGGCTCTAGACCATGAAAACGAATTTCTTGTCTAAATACGTACCATACCTACAAATTTATACGGGGTGTAAGGGACAGCTCTCCGAATACTGATATGTATGGGTGCATTTAGACCAACAAACTGAACTTGCCGTAAGATTTTGTTCAGGAGGCGAAATTTTTTTTTCCACTCCCATAAAAAATCACGATCAACTGACTGCATTTACTATGTTTCCTGAAATATTTTCTTATTGGAAGTTGTTCTGTTTTGTGGTCGGAGTGCACTCTTATCAGTATTGGGAGAGCTGTTCCTTACTTACACACTGTATACATATTGTCGAAAAACATTACCTTACTTCTAAGGCAATCGTGTAAATAAACATGAAAACAAGGTGGATTCGCATTTTCGGATTACGGATGCTGGGTATGTGTGATTCCCGCCAATATGTGCTGCTTTTATGACGTCAATCAGTGACGTCACATATTCTTCTGACACGTAATATTTACTTCCTGAATCTGTTCATTTGGTTTTTTACAGGTTTTTTCATCAAGATTTGCCTCTCAATTTGCTTTGTCATTTTATCACTCAAATTATCACTGTCGAGTTATCATAAAAATTTTGAAGTAGGTTTGTGCCTCTATGTCTAATTTGCCAGTACCTTTGAGATCGCGAAAAGAATGCGCATATTTCAGGATGGTCGTGACTCGCGCGTTCACTGTAACTTGTCGATGTATTTTGCATCTTGTCTTTTGTTCAAGTGTGATATCGAGCTTATAGGCTTTTCTCAAGTTTGCAACCTTTTTAAGCACAAACTTCAAAAATGCTTACTTCAAAGATACTGAGCATTGTCTTTCGTAATAAACTGCTCAACTGTACGAGTATTTCACCCTTCCACGAACTTTATTTACGTTTGATTTCAAAAATAGAATGAACCTCTTTGCCATCACAAACAATTCAATCCCGATCAAACAAAAACAAGGAATGAATCACGGAAATCGTTTATATTTCAAAGTCCTTTCAGGCAGGGATCAAAAGCGGCACGAAATCAGAATTTATATTTTCATACCAATTTTTGTTTCATCTGTTTCTTAGAACAATTTGATTTTGTTTGACAGCTCAATAAACAGTAAGTTAGCAAAATAAATAGTAAGCTAATTTTGCGTACTCACACGCCATAATATGTGAAATTCGAATAATGACATCAAAAGTTTTCCGCTCAAGTTGTCATATCTCATGTACAATGCGAAACTCTTTTATTACAACCTGTGCTGTAGTAGGAAAATTGCGATAGCCTAACACTATACAGGGAGTAAGAAAAAGCCAAAAAGAGGTAATGGTACTCAAGAAACTAAACCACTTTCCCCATGTAACATGGGTCGAAATATGAAAACAAATATTTTAACTTCCCATAAAAAACCGTCGATGAGCGGATTTACGAGTATTTCATTACTAAGGGAGATCCAAAGCTTTTGGAGTTGGTTCATACAAAGAACCTACAAAGATGAACCTCCACCTACACCAATTTCGTGACGTGTTCTAGAAATGAAAATTTTGCACATGTACTACTTCTGTGACAGTCGCATATTGTATGCCATAATAGCCGATATTTTTGTAGAATTTCGCAAACTCCATTCCTCAAAGAGTCGGGTCCTGATAAATAACAGAAAACCAAACAGAGTGTGTATTTAAATTTACCACCTAATTTAAATTTTGCGAGTACAAAATCAAGTTCAAAAGATCGAGTTTACATTTTCATTTCCCCTTTGCATAATGTTTTATATTCGTACGCCATTTTCGCGCATAATTCTTCGGGTTATCGTATTTACTTTAATTAGCATTGGTTGTGCAGAGCAAGTCCCGGGTAGCTTAACGTTTTAGCTGCTTGCATTTGGATATAATTTTCATTCGATACAGTTTTAAAATTTTGCATTAAGATACCCTTAAAATCCAAGCGTCGCGGCGTCGCGGCGGCGTCGTTGTCGCTGTCAAAGGACTGGTTTGTATGGGCTTATATGGTGATACCAGAAAAATCGGGCATCAGCGTCAATGACGCCGCCATGTCGCCGTCACGTTGACAGCCGCGCTGAGAAGCTCAGGGTTTGTATGGCGTGCGGTCGGGTTTTTCTACAAGACCGCAGCGACATTGGCGCCGTCAAATTTTGACGGCGTCGTTGTCGCGACGCCCGGTTAATAAGCGTACCCTTATGATGCATCCAAAAACGTGTTTCATTTTTACAAGTGCTAGACCAAAATTAAATGCCTAACTTTCGTAGCATTTACTAGGAAAACTTAAATCAAGGTAAAATTTGTAATTATCAGCTGAAACCGCATATAACTTGTTTATGGGATTGATATTTCATTGATTTGCACTTTTATGAATAAGCGTTACAAATTGATTCTATAAAATATAAATTATTATAGACGTTAAGACAAAACCGGTGGGCCTAACCATAGCTCTATTCTTATTTTGTGTCTTTTAACGTAAAATTTCGAGTATCATTTTTCTTCGAAATAAAAGTGACGTTCTTTTATCTCCTACTAACACATCTGTATAAAAATATAAATTACTTCGTTAAACTTAGTACTTACAAGATTGGCAGTGATTGTGTTAATTAGAACTGGCTGCGCAAAGTAAGTCCCGGTAAACTTATGAGTGTACACGAGATGCAAAACGAACTTCGCACCCAATACCTTAACGAGTTCTATGCTTGAAATACAGGGATGTATCAGACTAGAACTGAAACAAAATATTCTTAAGCTACGAAACGTATCTTCTTTATGAAAAAAATCTTTGTTACGAAACTAGTTTTTATTCAAATCAGTTCTTCTGTGAAATATAGCACTGTAATTAATTGTACACTATTGATCTGATTAATTCTATTTTAACAGGATTTTTAAACAGTGTGATAGTTATATGAGTTTATTTATTGTGAAGGTAACCGTCATTGCGCTTTTCCGCGCTAAAAGGTTTTTGTTACTCGGAAATATTGCGAATTACTTTGAGATTTTTTTCAATATCAGGCCAGTTGTTTTGGAGACAATCTATTATAATTAAAAAAAAGCAAGTCAATTATTTATTACAATCTATTTCTTCGAATGGGATACAAAGTCATCCGACGAATCTTACAATATAGAAGTGTGATATTCATAAGTCCCCTGAAAACTAATTATGTGAATTGAATACACCTAAAAGCTTCTAAGAACTCCCTAACATTTAACTTTCAGCTTAACTTTAAACAGTTCTTCACCGTGGGACTTGCAAAAGTTTTAGACATGTAACATACAGCTAGATAGGTATGTATTTCTAGAAACATCTAAGTAATTTGTCAACTAGACCGCAGAATTAAATAACTTACAATTTAGGGCTCAAGGGACTCGTATCGTCTTGATAAGTTGATAAGTTTCAAGCACTTTGAGTTTGGGTTTCTCAAAAGCTGTGTAATATTAAATCAAACAAACAGATGTATTACAAAACAAAAATATAACTGCGGTAATTTCAATTTTTATTTTTCGTTCAGAATCCGATATTTTTAAATCTTTACATTTTAATATAGCCAGCGCTGCTGGGACAAATATAACGACTATCAAGATCCGTCCAGCCGTTTGGGCCCATGAAAAATAATTTCTGATCTAAATATGTCTCGAAAAACATAACACTTCTTCTAAGGCAGTCGGGTAAATATTAATTTGGTGTGAATGACATCGAAAATCTTCGAAACTTATTGAATTATATTACAATTTGTAGGAATATAGTTTAGTAATATTCATAATCATTGTCACGAAAAGCTGGATATAGGCGAGAATTTTATCATTTCTGAGTGTTAAATAAACATGATAGCCCACATAATAAAACCAAGCTGATGTAAAGTTATGTATGATTCAAATTATAGGTACCTCTGGCCGTTTAGTGGTTTCACTTACCGCTAACTTTATTTCCAAAGACCTAGAAACCTATCTGACTAAGAGCTTTTTAAGCTCGTTCAGTTCAGTAGTTTCGAAGAGCATTGTCTAAGTATCTGCATACAGTCAAAAAAGGTCGATTTTTTTATTCATAATAGTGTCAAAAGGTCCTTACTAGCTTCAACCTATTTCTTAACCCAAGTCACAGCGTTTAATAGTTTCCGTACAGTTCTTTAGCCTTTACAGCGGGTCCCTCGAGGCCCTGAATGCGTCCCCAGGCGGGGGTGTAATCCGGCTCTGTGATTGCATCGCCTTACCAATTAAACTTGCGGCATGACCTGAACATTTGAATTACCAAGTGTCTTTACTACATTCCATACGTTTCCCGCGTACTTACTGTGAATTGAATTTAGTGTGGTCGTGTGGTGCCTAATAATATTACGATTTGTAGGAATATAGTTAAGTAATATTAATAATCATTGTCACGAAAAGCTGGATACAGGAAAGAATATGTCATTTCCGAGTGTTAAATAAACATAACAAAACCAAACTGATGTAAAATTATGTATGATCCAAATTATAGGTACCTACGGCCGTTTAGTGGATTCACATCTTTCTTTCCAAAAACCTAAAAACGTATCTGACTCAGAGCTTTTTAGGTTAGTTTAGTTCAGTAGTTTCGAAGAGCATTGTCTAAGTATCTACACACAGTCATAAAAGACTTTTTTTTTAATTCATAATAGTATCAAAACTTCTGCACTAGCACCAACCTATTTCGTAACCCAAGTCACAGCGTTTAATAGTTTCCGTACAGTTCTTTAGCCTTTACAGCGGGTCCCTCGAGGCCCTGAATGCGTCCCCGGGCGGGGGTGTAATCCGGCTCTGTGATTGCCTCGCCTTACCAATTAAACTTGCGGCATGACCTGAACATTTGAATTACCAAGTGTCTTCACTGCATTCCTTACGCTGCCGGCGTACCTACTCTACTACTGTGAATTGAATTTAGTGTGGCTTTTATTAAAAATCTACATACATATATAAATCACGCCTATATCCTTTGCAGGGTAGTCAGAGCGTAAACAGCTGCAAGAAACGGCCATTAACTCCACGTCTGACAAAAGTTTGAGAGTCATTCAGATGACTGTGTATCATAAATATTATCATAGTGACAGGTTGTCAGCTTGTCGCCAAAAATTTCAATACACATCAACTCTCATAAGTATCCATTTAATCGCTTCTTACGATATCCATCGGAAGGATATGGGGTGATGCTATTCTAAGTCGGCACCATACGGGTAAGACACACACAAAAAAGACGTTTTTTTATAGTGTCAAATCTTCTTCACTAGCACCAACCTTTTTTGAAACCCAAGTCACAGCGTTTAATAGTTTCCGTACAGTTCTTTAGCCTGTACAGCGGGTCCCTCGGGGCCCTGAATGCGTCCCCGGGCGGGGGTGTAATCCGGCTCTGTGATTGCCTCGCCTTACCAATTAAACTTGCGGCATGACCTGAACATTTGAATTACCAAGTGCCTTCACTACATTCCATACGTTTCCAGCGTACTTACTGTGTATTGAATTTAGTCTGGCTTTCATTTGAAACTTACATACATATATCACGCCTATATCATTTGCAGAGTAGACAGTGCGTAAACGGCCGTATAAGCGACGTACTGATAAAAGTTTGATAGTCATTCATAAATTGCAATACACATCAACTATTAATCCCTTAGTTACTACTTACACACACGGAAAAGATATGGGTTGATGTTATTCTAAGCCGGCACCAAACTTCATAATAAACATAATAGCAGCAAAAGTTTATCACTAGCACCAACCCATTTCGTAACCCGAGTCACACCGTTTAATAGTTTCCGTACAGTTCTTTAGCCTTTACAGCGGGTCCCTCGAGGCCCTGAATGCGTCCCCGGGCGGGGGTGTAATCCGGCTCTGTAATTGCCTCGCCTTACCAATTAAACTTGCGGCATGACCTGAACATTTGAATTGCCAAGTGTCTTCACTGCGTTCCATACGTTTCCGGCGTACTTACTGTGAATTGAATTTAGTGGGCTTTTATTAGAAACTTACATACATATATCACGCCTATATCCTTTGCAGGGTAGGAAGAGCGTAAACGGCTGTAAGAAACGGCCGTTTAAACCACGTCTGATAAAAGTTTGATAGTCTTTCGTAAATTGCAATACACATCAACTTCAATCCTTTAGTAACTACTTACACACACGGGAAAGATATGGGTTGATGCTATTCTAAGCCACCACCAAACGTCATAGTTCATACACTCAAAAAAGACGATTTTCTCATTCATAACAGTGTCAAATGGTCCTCACTATTACCAAACTGTTTTGTAACCCAAGTCACAGCGTTTAATAGCTTCCGTACAGTTCTTTAGCCTTTACGGCGGGTCCCTCGAGGCCCTGAATGCGTCCCCGGGCGGGGGTGTAATCCGGCTCTGTGATTGCCTCGCCTTACCAATTAAACTTGCGGCATGACCTGAACATTTGAATTACCAAGTGTCTTCACTACGTTCCATACGTTTCCGGCATACCTACCTAATGTGAATTGAATTTATTTGTAGAGTAAGTAAAGTAATCTTTATAATTAATTTCCTTATTTGTTACAATTTTAATTTGAAACCACACACTTGAGTTATAGGTAATGTAACTTTAAACACAAGTTCTACTTACCTGTAATGAACGTCCAACCAACGTCCTAAAATTTCAGTCCAAACACGACGATTGTGTATAATTTTGGTATGAGATGTTAAATTATGGAGGACAAAGTATTGGTAATATGGATGGCGTGTTCAAAAACTATGCTTAGATTTCGACTCAAATTGTATAACGATATTTGTTTGTATACCATTATAGAAGACATTTTTTATTTCATAATAGTGTCAAATGGTCCTCACTATTACGAACCTATTTCGTAACCCAAGTCACAGCGTTTAATAGTTTCCGTACAGTTCTTTAGCCTTTACAGCGGGTCCCTTGCGCCCTGAATGCGTCCCCGGGCGGGGGTGTAATCCGGCTCTGTGATTGCCTCGCCTTACCAATTAAACTTGCGGCATGACCTGAACATTTGAATTACCAAGTGTCTTCACTGCATTCCATACGTTTTCCGCGTACTTACTGTGAATTGAATTTAGTGTGGTCGTGTGGTACCGACTTAAGACTAGCGTCACCCCATATCTTTTCTCATGGGTGTCGTAAGACCAGACTAAAGGATTTGAGTTGTCCAAAGATTTCAGAGTTGATGTGAATTGCAATTTTACGTGACAGGCTGACTACTTGTAAGGTGATACTTGGTCTTCCGAATGACTCCCAAACTTTTGGTCACAGACGGACGTGGTGTAAATGGCAGTTTTTACAGCTTTTTACGCTCTGCCTACCTCGCAAGGGATAAAGGCGTGATGTATGTATGTTTCATTTAAATTTTTAACGGGGGTAAAGTGAGTAATCCCAAAAAACTCGTTTTAATAAAATTTGAGTTACCTAGATCTTCCTGATTGTTGATATCTTATAACTGTTTTGGACGTCCCATAAAAAATAAAAATGGATTTCAATAGGTAAGTATTTTTTACACAATTCACTTTCTCTAAACGATACCTACCTATGTTTGAAGTGAATAGAGTGTGATATAACGCAAGTAATGTACCAAAGTAAGTTCATTTAAATTTTTAACGTGGGTAAAGTGAGTAATCCCAAAAAACTCGTTTTAATAAAATTTGAGTTACCTAGATCTTCCTGATTGTTGATATCTTATAACTGTTTTGGACGTCCCATAAAAAATAAAAATGGATTTCAATAGGTAAGTATTTTTTACACAATTCACTTTCTCTAAACGATAATATGTTTGAAGTGTATAGAGTGTGATATAACGCAAGTAATGTACCAAAGGTATTTTACCCCAGGTACCCATTTCAACCATATGGTGTAGGTATAAATGATAGGAAAAAGGGGCTAGCTATCCTTCTGCAAATTCTCTATTTTGTGGGATGAGTTTGTATCCACTGTAGATACACTTTGCATAGCACAAAGCCTAATCTCCTTGTTGTTAACATGTCTCGAACAAGCAAAGCTGTTCGTCTCTAACAAGCATTCCTTTCATCATCAAGACAACTATTTCCTATACAAAGCTTTGGTATTTGGCACACGTATCGGATTATATTACGGTTCTTGACACGTGATAGCTGTGTGATGGCGACTTAGAATAGCATCACCCCATGAGTTAAAATCGACCAATTGATAATCGTCCAGGGAATGGGCAACTGCGTTCCATGTAAACGCAACATCTTGCACTGCGCTTTTGAATGCGGAAACGTTTGTGGAAAAAAAAAGTGCTCTATTGAATGCGAAAAAATGTATTTTTACTAAAATACCGTCTCCGCATTTTTTTTCAGAAAGCTTGAACTGAATGTCCCAGTTAAAATATTATTATTACAATTTTGAAAAACGTGCCGCAAAATACTGTGGTTTCACTGCTAGCAAGCAAATGACAGCAGTGACAGCCGCATAGCGATGCTTTGTCATGTCGTGATCCACGATTTGCATTTTTTCTGTGTCATTTTTATAATACCTAAATACCTATATATCTGTGGAGAGGAAACTTCAACCGCGTCACGCGGATAAAAACCTTACCTCAGACACTGCATGAGGCCAATGATGATGATGAAATATATCCGTTTGTCAATGAAACCATACCATAAAATCGTGCAGTGCGTTCAAAAATCTTCTTCTTGGATCTATTTTAATTCCTACACACCTTAGACACCTATACAGGCAGCATCTATAGCAGTTCCGTCATAGGCCGCCCTCGTTCCGCCACCCCGGAAGCCCCGCGCTTAGCCTCCCATCCGGGTTGAGACACCACACTCAAATAATGTTTTTTTTCTTTTGGTTGGAAGCAACTTCACAGGTACATTTAGATGAAAGAATTAGCCAGGCGCTAGCACCACAGAGTAATACAGCCAAATCATACTGTAAATTCATGCGGTGCGTTCAAAAACCTTCTTCTTAGATCTAATACCATTCTTACACACCTTATAGATAGCTATACAGACAGCATCTATAGCAGTTCCGTCACAGGCCGCCCTCGTTCCGCCACCCCGGAAGCCCCGCGCTTAGCCTCCCATCCGGGCTGAGACACCACACTGAAATACTTTTTTTTGTTTTCTTTAGGTTGTAGGCAGCTTGACATGTATATTTGTGTGATGTGATGTGTGAATTTCAGAATCAGGCGCAAACTCTACAGAGTAGACGTGAGACGTGAAACGTAAGATGACGTCTTTTAAGTAATTGTCGAAGACGTCAGACGTGCGACATCGCAGATTTTAAACCGTTTCCGTATTAAAATGTATGACACAAAAGAAACAAAGCATTTTTTTCATATTTCGGGCTATGTATGTTGAGGAAAATTGTACTGTTTCATGGACTGGTGTACCCCTTAACATATTTGAAATTTTTCACATCTTACATATTTTATTGTCAATGAAACCATTTTCTTAGATCTAATATCATTCCAAGATTCCCACACACCTTAGAATGCCTTAGATAACTATACAGACAGCATCTATAGCAGTTCCGTCATAGGCCGCCCTCGTGCCGCCACCCCGGAAGCCCGCGCTTAGCCTCCCATCCGGGTTGAGACACCACACTCAAATAATGTTTTTTTTCTTTTGGTTGGAAGCAACTTCACAGGTACATTTAGATGAAAGAATTAGACGGTAGCTCCACAGAGTAGTATAAACTTTAGTATTTTTTTTATTGCTGGGCTACTCATTATTTGGTACACCTAACTATTTGGTGGGGAGCGACGGCTCACCCGGATGTGTTTGGGACTTTTTGTCAATGAAACCATACTATAAAATCGTGCAGTCCGTTCAAAAACCTTTCTTTCTTAGATCTGATATAATTCCTGCACACCTTAGATAGTTAGATACCTATACAGGCTGCGTCTATAGCAGTTCCGTCATAGGCCGCCCTTGTTCCGCCACCCCGGAAGCCCGCGCTTAGCCTCCCATCCGGGTTGAGACACCACACTGAAATGCCTTTTTTTCTTTAGGTTGGAAGCAGCTTGACAGGTATACTTACCTGTTTATTATATGCGTATGTTGTTGTAAGAATTTCAGAATCGGAACAAAATGTTGAATTCCTAAAATGTTGAATTTCCAAAATGTTAAATTCCCAAAATAAATAAATAAATAAATAAAATAAATATGCCTGGACTAGACACACAGCGCCATCTAGCCCCAAACTAAGCAAAGCTTGTACTATGGGAACTAGACAACTGATATAATACTTATATACTTTTTTTTTTGTAAATAAATACATATCATACATAGAAAACACCCAGACTTAACACAAATATTTGAAAATTGACTTTACAAATATTTGTGTCCAGTGGGAATCGAACCCACGACCCTCGGCGTAGAAGGCAGGTGTACTATCCACTACGCCATCGGGACAGTCAATGTTGAACTTAGTTTCCTATAAAGTTGAATTTTCTAAGTGTCGAATAGTCTTTATACAGTTTTTACTATAGGTTTTCCCAAAATGTCTGAGGGTCAAAGTATTTTTTCACCGCCACGGAATTTCAGACTGTTGGAATATGACATGGAAATTACTCCGCGCAAAATCATACAATTTTTGCAACAATTTTATTGTAATCTAGAAGAGCTTTTAGAAATTACGCGAACGGATTATGTTTACATTATTAACAAATTATTGTTCTGAAGAAAATAAATAAAAAATGTTAGGGAGCTAGGTAACCTATTATTATTCGCTCCAAGCAACCCGAAGTAGTAATTCCGAATTCCATTATACACAATTGTAATTATACCTGTAACTATACGCGAGAAAATTAAGTCGGTTCGTTATAGTAACAAAACTTATTACCATTAGTAAGACACCCCAACCTGGGCGGGCATACAAATACATTAATTTAACCCGAAATTGTATTAAGTTGCTTAGGAATAATAGGTACTATCAGCAGCAACAGTAGCTACACATTTAAAGGATTATCTTAAACTGGGTTTTCATATAGTGAAAAGAAAGGTATAATAGTTGTTTCTCATTGTGAATTGTATGAATACCAATTAAATTTGATCTCTTTAATGGGTAAGTATGTGTTCCTGATACCTTTGGCGCAAAATTTACAGACTAGACGTGTGACGTAAGATTGTATCTGTCAAACAAGTGATTGTTGCGTGTGACATTGCGACACTTGAAATCTTTTGCATATAAATGTATGAAACAGAATAGACAGCCAGCGTAGCGCGTCTATTTTGTGAACAACCCCTTTGCAAACTGGTACTTCGCGAAATATTCCAACACAATCTGAATGAAAAAAAGGATTTACAAAATAGAATGATTATTTTTATAACCGTGAAATCTAATTTTCATTCAATCCATGATTGACTGACTGCGCACGAGTAAGCAGGCAGATTAGTACGCTCGTGCGAACAGTACACATTGCTTTCAAGGTTTTCTATAAATTGAGTAATCTAGAAAGATTTTGAAACTCTGTCACGATCAATACTCTATTATTACTTCGGCTACAACAGTACACTGCTGGATATGGGCCTCTCCCTATCGTGAGTATTGTCATAATCGCCACGCTTGTCAAGGGGATTGGCGATCGCTCGGCAGTGCAAGATGCTGCATTTACAGGGAGCTCTGCTGCCCTTTCCCTGGATAAAAATAAGTTTGTCGCTTTTGACGACACCTACGCCGGCGTCACACGGAGAATGCTGCCATATACATCATAACATAACTATGAAACTTGCAGCCGTTTTAAAATGCATTAAGTTGGAATTTGCAGTAATGACGCTGCACGGATCAGTGCAGTTTGGTGCGCTATGTCGCCCGTTGCTATGGCAACCGGCGCTTTACAGCGAGTGTTTGCGAGTGCATGTAAGCGGTTTTTACTCGCACTGCACGATTTACCGGATTCGGTTTTTCGAAAAAAGGAGTTGCGGCACATTTCTGTTATTTATCTATGTCATTAGTATGGTGTGGTGACCGTCTCGAAATGAAATCATTCGGTGCAAATGCAATCCATCTTATTTCTAAGGCGCAAAAAGTGGACGTGAGACGTGAGACGTAAGATGACAATTGTCAGACAAGTCGCCACCGCAATCGCCAGCCGTCATCGATGTGAGGTGTTTATCCTTACTTTCTTTGTTTATCCTTCTGTTTCATACATTTTATATGGAAACGGTTTCAAGCGTCGCGATGACGCACGTTTTACGTCTCCGACGAACTCGTTTGCCAGAACTTCACAACTCACGTCTACTAGGTGGAGATTTCGCCTTAAGCTTTCAGTCCCCATAGATTTTGTTTATCTAGCTCGTGTGTAGTTCTGAATGGCAAGCTAAGAACCAGTGCTGCTATTGTTTTGCAAAAGTAACTACTTAGTTTTAATATATAGGGTTATAAGTATGGGAGGACCAAACCTTTCTTTTTCATATTTCGAAGAAAAGCTTCAAAAAAAAGTTGTTCAGTTTTGTGAGTAGATTACACCCTCAAGAGGTTTGTACTTAATTAAATGTAACCGTATTTTTAAGAGTCTCTACAATTTTTGCCTGAACAACCATGCGTTTTGAACCTAAGCTCTCAAGGCTACGTCCGAGAAATTCTGCGGTTTTGACCTTTATTTCCTCGTTCACAAAAATGTTGGTTTAGGCATTCTTTTGTGTAAAAAGGCGGTGCAAAGCAAATGTGGCTTATTATAGCAAACAAACCAACTTCGAAATTTGTGGATAAATTATAACAAGTGTAAGTAGGTCACTCAAATAAAACATTTGTATGTTTGACTTTAAAATGTTATAATAAATCTGAATTTTTAACTACCTAAAACATGAAGTTCTTCCCATTTGTGTCTTTTTCTATGTTTTTTGTTTTGAACTTTGAATGTTAACAAGAAACATTAAAATAATATTTTTACTCAGTTATTTAAAAGGTACAACCAGACTTTCAGTGGTCGTGAAAAGTAAATAGCTTTTAAAGATTAGCTTATCTAATTGATTCGTATTGTCAAAACATTATAATACAAATTATAACCTGACAAATAGTACATCTCAAGCGCAATATCTTACAAACACATCCATAGTTTTCTCAAATAATTGTATGCAATATTTCATACGGAGGTTTTGCGAGCGACCGCCGCGCCGTGGCAGGGGTGGTGCCAAAACGTAATGGTTATGAATCGGCTGAAAATTATTCATATCTCATAAACGGGCGGATTTATTCGGCGGAATAATTTGTTAATTGTGTTTCCGCTTCATTTCGCAATATAACACGGCGATTTTTAATTAGTTTCTGGTGATTGGTGGGCCAACAATGTTTGTTAGAGATTTTTTATCTATAGGTAGGTAATTTGATCTCATTTCTTAGAAAGTCATTTTAGTAACGACCACGTAACAACCCACTCAAAACTTAAAATGATAGCTGTCAAACTTAAAACTCGTTTATTTCGGGAACTATGCAGGATAGAGTACCAGTTTTTAGACGGAAGTTGTAGGCCTTATAGTGAACTTAGTAATTATTCATATCTCATAAACAAGTCGATTCATTCGGCAGTGTTAATTGTGTTTCCGTTTCATTGCGCAATATAACACTGCAATTTTTAATTAGTTTCTGGTGATTGGTGGGAAAACAATGTTTTGTTAAAGATGTTTTTATCTAAATTGCTTCTCTGAAATGGTATTTGTGATGAATGAAATTTTTATCAGGCCAATGGGTGATATTTTAATTGGCTATCGGAAAAGGTTTTAGGATACAGTTTTTCGAAAAAACGAAACCATTCTGCTAATTAATGCCAGTAAAATATTTGGGAATGTAATATTTCAAAGTGCCATTTTGCGGATAAATTACAATACGGATATACGCTTTTAATTTGAGTTTTCTCAGTTCCAAATTATTTCAACTCTATGCCATCTCTATTGAATTTATACAGTGCGTTTATTTAGCGGTGGGGCGTTGACTCATGCGGCCCGAGTTCGAGTCCCGTTCGATGCAAGGGATTTTTCAATTATGTATTTTCATCTATGCCATCTCGTAGCAATATTCTACGACATTCGTAGCACATTGCTACGCCTATTGTAGGATCAGTTGTAGAATTTTATTTTGCGTTGTAACAGAAATTCCTTTTCTAAAAGATTTTTTTAAAAATACCTCATTTTCCCACAACCAATCAAACTTCCACCATAACGCCGTTTCTTTCTTATTCTTAAAAAACTATACAAAAGAGATCTAGCCTCTCTATTGGTCGGCAGAACTTCGCCTGCAACCCTAACACGAGCAAATCCTGTTGGACTAAGTAGTTTATCTCCACTGTGGATTTGTTGGGGACTGACCTAACTCTTGGGATGGTATTATGCTAATGCCAGCCAAACTAATATAAGTGGGTAGGGAAATTCGCAATTTACTGCTGGATTCACAGCGAAATGCTGCCTGCGATGTATTAGGTATAGTTTATGTTCAATATTATGACATCACCCCGTATGGTACGCTTAGAATAACATCACCCCATATTTTTCCCGTGGGTGCCGTAAGAAGCGACTAAAATATTTAAGAGTTGATGTGTATTGCAATTTTGGGGGACAGGCTGACAACCTCTGTATAGGGATACAGTCTTCTGAATGACTCTCTCTCTTTTGTCTGACGTGGTGTAAATGAGCGATTTTTCAACTGTTTCCACTTTGCCTACCCTACAAGGGATAATGGCGTGATAAACGTATGTATGTTCAGTATTATTATTACATTACTCCATTTCTTTTATAAGAGGTGACTAAGGGACTCAAATGTTTTATTTGTATTAACAATTTCAGAGGACAGGCTGACATGATTTTACAAAAAATAACCTAAAATATTTGACAAATGCCGCTAAAATGACCATAACTTGTTGGTCGTTGACGTTCTTCCTACTCCATAGACGAAAATGAAAATGTTATAACAAAAATTGTTATTATTACCATGAGTTGCAACGGAAAAGCTAATAGAAAGCAAATTTTAACTTTCAGGTTTTTGTTAACAGTATACTATGTACAGTATATTGTATAGTTAGTTTATAAACGTGCTCTGATTCTGACTTCCAGGAAAGGCTAAATACGTTATAACCAAAGATCGGAATGACGGGGGCTAATGTTATCAAAACTATGGATATGCCTTTGACTTACCGGAACTACCGATTTCCGGGAATCAGTTATTCCGGTAATTATATTTTACTAAAATTCGGGGGCATCTGATTGATGGTTACATTAAGTACACTTGTCTTAACCCTCAAATGCTGATAAAAATGTGCTAACACTCAAGTTGCCATATTTCAGTAACATAGGTTAAGAGGATCACTGGATAGCCGCGACGTCCACTAGAGCGACCCCCTATCGCCCCGCCTGTCATAGCAGGTGGCGATCGAAGCATCGCCAAGGGCTCAGCCTCGTAGGCGACTCCCCGTCGAAGAAGATCAGAAAATCAGTTTACGGCCTGACCTTAGTAACCTTTCGCTGGTTACTTTCGTAGAGCTCGGACAGCGGCAGACTGTTCGACTTCGTGGAGTTTTTTGCGCTTAAGGCCGGCGGGGAGATGTTAACATGGCTCTTTCTCTCTCTCTTCGTTGTTCCTCTTCGTGTGGGACACCAAGTCGTTCAACGACCCGATGAACCCTGTTGTCAGTTTTTCAACCGCCTACTGCAAGTAGCAGGCCTCTGACATGGTTGTGTAAAGACCGCCATCATAGACAGCAACCGGGGCCGACGGCTTAACGTGCCCATCCGAAGCATGGAACCATCTTGCTTTTCAGACAATCAGGTGGTTCAGCCTGCAATGTCCTAACCAGACTGGGACGTGGCTGAGCCACTCTAACGTTGTATCGATTGCCGCCTGTGACGACAGGCGAGACGATAGGGGGTCGCTCTTGTGAGTGACGTGGTTGTCCAGAAATCCAGGCATAGCTTCACGCTGCGGCGAGGTCGAACCAGCCGGGTGATTTCCCATTGGGGGAAGTCCAGCCGCTCGTTACATCTGATGGGTCAAGTCCGTTGGTTGTCTGCCTCATCCTCCTCGCGAGGGTGTTCCGAAGCAGCGGTCATATCCACTTAAGGCGAGGATCCAGTAAGAAAAAAACAACATCAGGGGTAGGGTTGAGGGGGGGGGGGGTGAGATGCGGGTAGCAGGCCGCGCGGAAGGTCATCGGGAGGCTGGTTTCACCGCGAGGGCCGTTCAAATTTTTGGAAAAAATGGTTGTTTGAATTAAAATTAGTAAATCAGCTTAAACGTATTAATATTAGCGCTCGAAAATTAAAAGAGGAATATCGTACAATAAAAACTAAAGGAAAATAGTAGTAATTGTTACATAAAAATTGAAACAATATTTTATATTTTTGCTGTTTTTGTGATATTTTTTATCTTTTTCCATCGTGTCGATGACAATTTTTTAAATGTGCCCAGACCTGTGTGTAGCCACGCGGAAAACCTCATTGGTGGCATCCCAAAGGTCTTCAAGCGAGCAGGTGCTGGGGCAAGCCGGGCAGATCAGCAGGTGGGCCATGTCTTGCGGTGTGGCACCACATACACAGGATGGGCTATTGGAATAGCCCCACCGCACGCTATTTTCCTTACAGCGGCCAACCTGTGATCGGAGTCGATTTAAGGATCTCCACAATGGCCACTCTAAGTTTTGACCCGGAGGAAGGTGTTCGACCTGAGGGATGTGTGGATCTACCGGAAAGGATTCTCGCCACCGCCGGTTTTTAAAACTGGCTGGGTCTTCTTTAAGAGGAGTTACAGTACTTAAGAAGCTTTTTCTGCTTATTAGCCTACGTGATGCGGGACTGCAGCCATACAAGGGGTGCCGTGGGTCTATTTCCTGCTTGGCTTTTTCGGCAGAGCTTGCCATCTCCCTACGAATACTGGGTGGAGCAACACCTGCCAGTGAATATAGCATACTTGTAGGAGTTGGTAACCGGTAATAATCCTACATGTTTCGTTAAGTGCTACATCCACTTGCCTAGTGTGCGCAGACCGACACCAGACTGGGCAAGCGAATTTGCCAGCAGAGTAGGATAGCGCGAATCCAGTTGTTCACAGGACTTTTGGCGATGCTCTCCGCTTTGTCGAGATTAGTTTGCGTAGGATGTTGTTGCGAGTGCCTACTTTGCGCCTGATGTTGTCGCAGTTTGATCTGAATGTTAAGGCCCTGTCAAGTGTTACCCCTAAATATTTAGGTTGACTGCAATGTGCGATTGGAGTGCCTTGCCAAGAATTGTTTAGAGATCGGCGTGCTTGTTTATTTCGGAGATGAAACACGCAGGACTGAGTCTTGGAGGGGTTGGACTTAAAGGAATTATCCTTATAGTAGGTAGTTAGACCCTCTAACTAAAGCTCCTGAGATTGTGTGTTCGACCGCCTCAAACGAATCACCCTGCGATGCCAGTGCGAGGTCATCTGCATAGATGAAACGAGATGTACCAGGGCTAAGCGGCTGATCATTTGTGTAGCTGTAGATGTTGAATAAGGTAGAAGCTAAGACGCTACCTTGAGGCAGACTGTTCTTTTGATTACGCCATCTACTTTTGTCCGAAAGAAGGTGGACTTTAAAGCGGCGATTGGAAAGAAGTTCGCCTAAAACCCTCACAAACTGCTGGTCACCTGTAATATTCGCCACCTTCCACAACATTCGGAGGTTAACCGTGTCGTATGCGACAGATACGTCCACAAACACTACACCAGTTAGCTTGTTGAACTCAAACTCATCCTCCATAAATTGGGTGAGCTACAGAGTTTGAATAAAATATTTTTTATCAAAACATATCAATCAAACCTAGAAAAAAATAGTATTAGCTCTAGTGCATTTCTTTAGGTACGACATACATTTGAGACATGCTGATTTTGAGGTCTCGGTAACCACCGTAAAGGGGTTAAAAACTGAATCGAACGTACCGCTTTTCTGCATTTTCTCTCGAATCCCGGCCTTAAGCGGCAGTAGCCGGGTATCTCTGGTAATATGCCCACGATCCTACCTATTCGACGTGGAGTAGAGAATGTTCACGTCAGACTGTGCTAAATAGCACCACCATGTATAGGGTGGGCAGGTATTGGGTGACCGCATCCAACGGACCGCACCTCTGGGTGGTTCTTGACGTGGCTGACCCGGTGCTTCCCGGCCCTCTCCCCGACACTTGCAAGTCGGGGCAGCTAACCTCTAGCGACAACACAACCTAATGGATCTAAACGACACCCAACGTGATCTATTCAACGCGCGGCCCGGAAAATGAGCTACCCTTCGTAACTTCGCCGAATTGCGTGCCATGCCTGTGCGAGATTCCTGAAACCCACGAAATTCTCTTGGCACGAAACGAGGTGCGTAAAGTAAACTGGACCAATTTCCGCTCTCATGAGCGAGTCGAGCATCTCTGGTGTAGTACGGAGCAGTTGATGCTGTTGTTCCGCCATAGTTGGAACATCAATTCCTCACGAGGTCTGCTGCAGTCCCGGGCGGAGTGTTTACCGCCGCAGATAACGCAATTATTGCGAACTTCACGGGTCTTTCTTTCGGCGAAGCGTACGCGAACCAGGAGGTTCTGGCCCCGGAGCCCTCCATCCAGCACGGTGGTAGACGCAGAAATCCTGTTCGGTCTTCGCTAGAAATCGGAATCCAGTTGGTCCATAGGTCCGTATACTAGGGGCGTATTCAAGTTGGTCTTTTAGTCGACAAAAAAAAATCGAAGTCGTCGAAGTCAAAGTCCGAAGTCGAAGTCCTCTTGAAGTTGATATTCCAGTTAGACCACAACAATGAGCGGTGACTTCTTAAGGTTTCCAGTCGTCTTCATGGACGTCGTGGTTGTGAGAGGCGGAGTCTGCCCTGGGCTTGCTGGGCGCAGGCTTCAGCATCGTCCGCGTGGACGCGTAAGTCACTGAGAAAATGTCAACGCTGGGCTGTCTCCAGTATACGAGCTGTTTAGCAGAGGTATGAACAGTGGCGGCGTGATCCTCGTAGCCGAAATGGTGCGGGTACTCAGTGGAGTCGGTATGGTGGAAGATGAAGCTCCATGTGCACACTTTTCTACGCTCGGCTCCCACCTACACGGTTGTAGCACTCTCCCTGAGGGCATTCATGGTGGTGTGCCGTGCGGCGGCGCGTAGTAATGCGAAGAGGTCTAGCTGCTTCTTGTCCCTCGGCTCACGCTGAGATAGCGGAGCCGGCGAGGAGGAAGCAGGCAGCGGCGGCAGTGGGGGTGCGGCAGCAAAGGCAGCGGTTATTGCTGCAGCGTCGGCCGTAGGCGAGGTGACGAGTGGTGGGCCCGTCGTTCTCGGCGTGGACGGCGTACACGATGGACGCGCCGGCACGTGGGCGTCTAACACTCGCAGGACGGATTAGGTGTTGGTGCGAACGACACTCTGGCGTGGTTTTTAAGTGCGCGGCGCTGGTTGCCTTTGTAGGCGGGTTGCTTTCGTACGCAGGTGGGAAGTTTTAAACTACGCCACGACGACTAGGCAGACATCCTCTTCGATTCTGGCGGCGGGGACGAGCTTATAAAACGTTGGCTGTTTTCACAGTGAGCTCGTGTGCGTGCCGCTACGGCGTGATAGCATTCGTAGCAGAACGCGTAGGCCTTTTGCGCTGCAAACTTTTACTTTAAAGCCATTATCGTAATTTCCGATAGTTTAGATGGGATGCTATTGCTGGCGCTCTACATTAGGAACTCCAGATCCTCGATGACTATGTGCCAGCAAAAGCGGCCTGTGATGTTGAACAACTTTTGCTATGAAGCCGTTTTCAATATATGTCTTTAGATTTTCGTGGTTGTTCACAACATTTTCGTTTACATCGGGTTTATTGCCGCGATAAGGTTTTTGTTTTGTGGCCATGGAGCATGAGACCGTTTCGAAATATCGAGCTACACGAAAACTTAATAATCCCGATGTAAACCAAAATTTAAAACAACCTGTTTTGGTGTCTCAAATACCTAGTTTAGCTGTGATCCTGGTGCTGTGTATCAGGTACTAAAGTTCCTCAAGTGCTGGCAAAAAGGAGTCCATGTCCGTTTCCGATTTGCTAGCAATATCAGAGCCAAATTTTGCGAAGATCGATAAAACGGTGTGGCTATAATGGGAAAAATCCGCTTTATTTCCCGGTTTGCCCGCTGATTACCGTTTTCCCGTGGCAATAAGTTTTTTTTCAGTTGTTATACACATGCCTACAAAACAGTCTAACATTAATAGTAGCAATCAAAGATCTCAACTAAGACATCAAACAATATATTTTTTGTAATGTAATTTATAAAATCACCTTATATTTTTCGTATGCATATATATTTTACGCTTTATATGTATATTTCAGTAAAAATAATAATTAATATGGGTTTTCCGTTTACCGGAAATTCTTTTTCCGGTAAGAAATCGTTTTCCGTAAAAAAGTAATATCCATGTTAATGATTTCGTACCAAATAGCCCCCTGATTCCGATCACTGGTTATAACATAGCAGCAGATAATTCGTGGAAAACCTAAACTGAAACTACGTAGTTCAGCTATTTTTACAATAAATACTTTGAACTTTCCATTTTCTGGTACAAACACGGGTGTAAATAAATTATTTCTTTTGCTAGGCAGAGGCATATACCCTGCAGTAGGTGGATGTAGACTGATGTTGATGATTATGATGTGTTGGGCATAATTATTATGAATCTCTACTCAATGATGAATTCAATCTATATAAACTAGAACGTGCACAAAATATGTGAAGTTTCCTTATTTATTACATGAATCATGAATTAGTAATTGGAATTGGGTACTTGACTGACAGGTCAATTAAGCTTCTTTTTAAAACGGTATTTTGTACGGAAATATCGCATATGACGTCATTTTACAGTAATTTTTATGGCATCAAAACACTTAGGTATTTTTATACTATTTTTTATTTGAAAATTCTACCTTTGAGTGTTGCGAAATTTTTTGAATGAAGATGATAGATATTATTTTTGAACAGTAGTTCTATGCGTTTTTTTTTTAATTTTTGTAGTTATACAGTTAAACACCCTATTACCAACTTTAGGCTCAACTCTAGAGTTTTGGTACTATCAAATGCACTTCAACCTACCCATTTCAAAGATTTACATAGTTATTCTAGTTCTGTATAGTCAACTGCACCCAACGCGTTGTACGTTATCTCATATCTCAAATTATATCTCACAACACCCGGAAATTTAAGCCCCGTATGAAATCTAGGTAATAAATGTACGTACCTTAATCTAAGGCCCTAAACAGCCATTTGTAAATGTAGGGTTAGGGCAAGTAGGGCAAGCAAGGGTACAATCACTACTTAAGTCATTTATCCATGTCTGAACGTAATTTTCGTATGTCATTCATTATCTAGGTTTATATTAGATTATAGTTTTAACAATAATTTCAGCAGACGTGTTGGCAAGGATAGTGCATAGTTTTTTAATAACAAGCCTTTACGATATCTACATTGCAGGTAAAACCATTATTAAACCGTTTATTGTACACACGAAAAGCACATAGGACAAATACATAAAGAACAATTGACAACAGGTCTAATCAACCATCTGATTGTTCAAGACATAAATTACTTAGTTTTGATTACTGATTACTCGGACGTTACACAACTGACATCATGGCACTCATTACATTTCAAATTGCGACCTTCCCAGCTTGTCATTTGTGTGTTGTCTGTCACGATACACAATAATGTATACCTAGTACCTATAGATACGATTCACCTGAATGCTGTCATAAACGTACGGTTCACTTGGGCCTTTCGCTGCCTGACGCGATTTGCCCGCACGGACCCGCAAAGCGAGGACTCGTGCGAAGTTCACTCGCTTTATCTGCACCGCTTGGAGTAGACAAAGTGAACTTTGCACGCGGACCGATACGCGCGGTTGTTTCCGCGCGACGCAGCACACGGCGTTACAGGACACCCCATAAATCCTTGTATCTAACCTCATTCTCAGACAAACTTCAAACTTCCTGTGCCGAATGCGAAGTCCAGCTCAAGACTGGGCGTGGGCTGTACCGGAAGTGCCGCCATTATCCACCGGCCGTTCGTTTCCGCCACTTCCGGTGGCGAGAGCGTGGCGTCAAGTTACTCGGTTTATCTTGTAACCAACTTTGGCTCGCTGTAAGTGAGGTAATGTGAGCAAGGGTGGCTATTAGCGGTTATTAAGGTATCACACTCGAGATTATAATGTATCTGTGATGTAGGTAGTTGCAGGAAATGGATAGTCCCAAGGGTTGAGTATTATTTACGTATCTACACAGAAAATTCTGTATTTGCACCTGGTTGGTTATGGCGTGAACAAATTGAAAAACAGTAAATAGTTATGTTTATAATATTGAACCATTTGCTTTTGGTTCAATATAGTAACCTAAACATCTTTGTGCGACAGTCAATAACTTTGTATCACAAATACTCTAAGCAAGAGTATGTGTACTTGTAGAGTATGATGTGCTTTGTATCTTATGAATATTAATAAAAATGCATGTCAACTTTACCTACTCGAAAGCCACCAAAGTCGATCAGTCGCGTTTGGTCGTGCACAAAAGTTATTTTTGTTCCTAAAAACAGATAATTATAGTATGTTACCGGCAAGTTGTACTAATACCTACTTGACAGTGTGAAAATTTGGACAGTTTTGGTGAAATAATGCGGTTTTTACTCCCTAAATCTTTTGAAACTGATGATTCAAAATCAAACTTGGATAAAATTGGCCACTGACAAAAGAATTTCGGAATAATTTTGCATAAAATCCAATAGTTACCCACCTCCTATCCTAGTTTTCCACTTCAATTGCATTTTGATCATTCCATGACCTAAATCCAACTATAGTTCCTGGAATAACGACTCATTTTCCAATAACGTATGTCGTTATTGGACGGAAATTTTCAATTTAAGTGAGAATAATACCTGCGGGGTATTGTTTGATAGAACAATAGCATCTTGGATTATTGTATGCCACGACTATGAATATGGCGCGTTGGAAAGTACTTCTTGATATGCAATTTTGTGCTCTACGATAATGAAATATGGTTGGTAAAGGTAGGCGGTTGTAATGAAGGTTTTAATAACAACGAAGTTTAATACGTTACGAAGTCAATGACGCTTTTTTGCTACACGCCATACACAGTTTACCTAGTACGTACTTTTCATAGTATTACGTAATTACTGTCATACGGGGTGTTAGGGACGGTGTAACGAAAACTTTGCAGGCATGATCAGACCATGAAACTGAACAACTTTTACTATGGAGCCAATGGTGGGAAATGAAATAAAAATTCCGACCTCCCATATAAAGTCGGTCAGCTGATCGTGAATTTTGTATGGGAGGTCGGAATTCTTTTTTCGAGCACGCCTGCAAAGTTTTCGTTACACCGTCCCTAACACCCTGTATAAAGAGGTATGTAAGTACAACTTTTGTGTCAAACATACACACATTTTATTCAATTTGTGTAAAAATATTTTTTCCATATTCTCTTCACGTCGGTTATTTCCATTTTATTTTTGACTCAGAAGAACAGATTATGGCTAAAAAATACTCGCAGATTAGTCCATCAAATTGAGACGCCATCCTATAGAACATAAATGAGAATCATTCAAATAGTGATTTGATTACAAATGAAAATACTACAAGTAACGAGGCATTAATTAAACACTACAATTTTATTGCAGGTTCTATTCTTGTCCTTAAATAAAATAAATATCTTGAAACAGAAACATTTCTATAAACTCAATACTATTGTAACAAATAGCATTGTGTCTAGAACTTCGTTAAAAAGATGAAGAGGTGCAGAGTTCAAATAAATATCGGTACTTACCTACTTGTCTCTAGGAGAGAAATCGTTAGTTCTATCATTTTATAGGTTTCTTTCAGGAATTGTATATAACGTCCGAGCTACGATTTACCGGATAGGTACAAAGCTATAGTTCAAACATGAACATGGGATAAATCTAGTTAGATGAGGGACAGCACGGTAGCGTTACCTCAAAATATAATATTTTGCGCTGATACTTTCGTTTACGCTTTTTGCTGTATTAAACATCCATACTTGGGCATGATCCCTTATTTTATTAGAACGCAATTGTATTTATTTATTTACTTTAGTAGGTAGGTATCATCTCATTCAGGAGACTAACGTTAACTGGTCTTTCATACAAGTACTACGAAAACCCATTATTGCTTGGTCCCTTAAATGAGTAAATAAATTTGCTGGCTATAGTACTATAAAGAAAAGGCCCATCCTATAATCTTAGCCTATCCTTTGTGGGCCCACATCCCGCGCCCATCCTTCACTATTGAGACATGGCCGGTCATCACTCAAACACCTCTGCGCTATTAGTTTTGAATACCTACCCCATTCCCACTAATTGTCCCGGCCCCTTTTCCCTTTCTGTTCAAGTCCCCTATAATTTGGACGGAAACCTTAAACCCCTTGGTCGGACTATGGATGTGCTTGCGGGCTAGAAGGCTTATTTTTGAAGTAGTGAAAATCTAATTCCGTGTTCGTCAGAGCGGGAAAAGTTTTACCACACGAAACATTCACTAACACCCTATTTGAATGAAAAAGACGCATTTAAAGTAGAACTAGGGACTCCCTTGCGATGGTCTGGAATCAGTTCGCCGACTTGCTCGTTTCGCAAACCGGCGCGATTCGCCAACTCGCTTTCTGCCGACTGGCGTGTTAGGCCTACTTACGCCATTCGCCGACTGCGCATTTAGCAAACTGTCATGATGTACAGTGAACATAATAATAGTTTATGGATCTATGTTATTGTACAAAAGAAAATTTAATACGAGAACGTAATATGGCCTGATATGAAATTTTGAATACCTACTAGGGATAAACTTATCAACTGAACAACCTTTTAAATGACTTGTAACGTAAATAAAAAAATTTAAAGCGTAAGCTTCACAGAGAAGACGTGCATCGTAACGCGTGGGATGACATCTGTCAGAAAAGTGACCGTCAACCGTCTTCGATGCGACGCGCGTCTCAAATATGTAGCTTTGTGTCTACGGGGCAAACTCCACAGAATAGACGCGTGATGCGACGCGCAACATGACATCTGTCAGACAAGCGATCATCGGAGACGTCATCGTTACACATGCATACGCATAACCATAGACTTAAAATCTCATTTGTGATGTTAGCGCTTAAATGTTACGTATAAAACTGTACAACTTTTAAACTAAACAACATTTAAAACTGAACAACTTTCAAGTTTAAACACCTTTCAAAACTGAATAACTTTTAAAACTGAACAACTTTTTAGAACTGAATAACTTCAAAAACTGAACCACCTTTTTTACAGATGCAACCAAAAAAATTTTACCTCGCATGCTAAAATTCGATAATCCCAAAAAAAGCAAAATTTAAAAAAAAATGTGTAATTGACTGTACACTGTAGCTATAGTTTACCAATAGCTCAGTCGGCGAATAGCGTAAGTAGGCCTAGCACGCCAGTCGGCAGAAAGCGAGTTGGCGAATCGCGCCGGTTTGCAAAACGAGCAAGTTGGCTTACCGCGCGTACTCCGATGCGATTAGTTAGGCCACTTCTCAATATTATTATCAATACATAGTATTATAGTAAAGTCCCTTCCCGTTTCTGTATGTATGTTTTCTTATATCTTTAAAACCCCTCAACGGATTTTGATGCGGTTTTTTTTTGTATATAGAATAAGTTAAGGGGCAGGTTTAAAAATATTTTTTGCTTCAAATTTTAACCCCCAAAGGGGTAAAAAAGGGGTTAAAAGTTTGTATGAAAAATCATTATTTTTAAATGCGATCTGTCTTAAAATTTGTGGTTAGATTAAATAACTAAAATGCTACAAGTATCTGTTTCAAAATTTGCGATTAGATCAAACAGGTAAAAAAATTGAGTACGTGTTTCAGGTATTTCTGACCCCCTAAAGGGGTAAAAGATGGGTTGCAGCGGGTGAAACCGCTGATGGGCAGCTAGTCTAGTATATATCTGTGCGAAATATTATTTCTAATGATTCAAAGTTACTCCTCCTGTACACTTTTAGGTTTCCGCTTGAGATATCGTAGTGAGTATATTGGTGGGTAGGAACATTGTTACATATTAAGATCACTTTTTTAAAGTCAGCTAGCATTTTAGCTGATTAGAAACTAATACCAAATAAGCAAACGAGGCAGTTTAAACTCCTACAAATACTACTCATGCTGCCAGCTACCTACACATACCTATAAAGATAAATAATATAGAGGATAGGTAATTTCACAGATCATTTCACAAAATCGTACAGATTTACCGTTGTACTAAACTTGAAGTATAGCTTCCTGACCGGATGGGCCCTTCTAAAGGTTAATTAATAGGGCCAGGATTAATTTCAGAGTTTGACCCTCAATTGAGAACAGCAGGGTCACGAATTGTTGGATAACTAGTTCGAGTCCCAGCCTTTGAAAGTGTTGTAAAGTTTTCGAGAGTTATCCGAAATATTCGCTTTGTATTTCGATTTCAAGGTCTCAGTTTCAAAGTTTTTTTAAATATTGCAAGTGATAAAGTACACATTTTGTACATTAGAAGAAGTCTAGGTCAGTCACTGCTGATGTGTAGAAAAAATATGTGTATTTAATTTACTTTTTATTTTAAATGTGCCTAAACACACATTACCTTATATTAGTCTTCTGTTGGATATAAATATGTAGGCCTCTCCCAGAGTTGCCATAAGGCTCGATCTCTACCTTCTTTATTATAAATTAAGCCAATCCAGTAACTAAGTACCTAGCAACAACATTGTAAATTAATAGCGGCAGGGTAGCAGTTTCACCCTCTGCAACTCATTTTTCCGCAAGAAGAAGGCATTTCCCTGGCATGTGTTATATGAACCGTTCTATTTAATCATTCTACATATATTATACAAAAAACTGCATCAAATTCCGTGGCTTAGAAGGAGTTAGGTAGCGAATTCCACGCCAGACATACCTACAGAAACGCAAAAAGCGACTTAACTTTATACAATGTATTGACAAAAATAAGAATCAGAAAATATAATAGTGATCGCATATTATGATTTCTCATATCCAATCCAGCAACTTATAATCACCGACTATATTCTGAACAGGCTAATGATACAATTCCATTATACCAGCGTCTCAGACTTCGCTAACTGCTAAACTTGCCGCTTTGTCTACTCTCGATAACTATTTGCTCGAGATTCCGGAGTGCTTCAGAACAATGCAACGTGTAAATACATACATATATCACGCTTGTATCTCTTGCGGGGTAGGCAGAGGGTAACGGAAATAAAGAAACGGATATTTAGATCACGTTTGAGAGTCATTCAGAAGACTGTATATCACCATAGAGACAGGTGGTCGGCCTGTCGCCTAAAATTGCAATACTCATCAACTCTTATATCCCACGGGAAAGTTATAGGGTGATGCTATTCTAAGCCGGCATCACACGGCAGTAACCTGGCATCACACTCTCTTCAACTTTGCTAACTTTAAACTTGTCGCTTTGTCTACTCCCAATAACTATTTGCTCGAAATTCCGGAGTGCTCCAGAACAATGCAACGCGTAAATACATACATATATCACGCTTATATCTCTTGTGGGGTAGGCAGAGGATGACGGCAGTAAAAAAACGGTCAATTGCATCATGTCATGTCTGACAAAAGTTTGAGAGCCATTTCGAAGACTGTGTATCAGCATATATATATAGACAGGTTGCCGGCCTGTCGCCTAAAATTGCAATACTCATCAACTCTCAAATCCCTTAGTCGCTTCTTACGACTCCCACGGAAAAGTTATGGGGTGATGCTATTTTAAGCCGGCATCACACGACAGTAACCCAGCATCACACTCTCTCCGTCTTCGCTAACTGCTAAACTTGCTGCTTTATCTACTCTCGATAACTATTTGCTCGAAATTCCGGAGTGCTCCGAAACAATGCAACGTGTAAATATGGCACAGGATTTCATAACAACTTAGTCATATAGGTCGCAGGTTCAAATCCTGCCTGCGGTGAAATTCAGAAAAATAAGAATTTACACACGTGAAACCGTTGCTTTTCTTAATTAGTTACCTTTTCCCCAAAAAAAATAATATGGTGTGATGCTGTTTTAAGCTAATACTACACTTTCTCCAATCTTGCTAACTGATAAACTTGCCGCTTTGTCTACTCTCGATAACTATTTGCTCGAGATTTCGGAGTGCTCCGGTACAATGCAGTCAACGACGGTAAATATGGCACTAGATTTCATACTAACTTAATCATAATTATTGGTACGCATCTATAGGAATCATGTTTAAATATTCCTTATGTACTCATGGGTCTATCCATTGCGATTGCGAGGTCCTTATCGCTACTTCTGACTAATATTTGAGCATAATTCCAGAAATATAGGAATTTATATACGTGAAACCCTTGCTTTCCTCAATTAGTTACCCCTTATCTTAGTTTTTATTGATATTTATTGTTACTTCTAGACGTGTAAAATTTAGAGTGTTTTACTTTTTATTTGTGGTAGCTTATAATTGGCTCATACTTACTATTATGCTGTCTATTGTGTAAATTATGCTGTTAGCTCCCCGAAAACAATAAAATAAAATAAATAATAAAATAAAAATAAAATTATCCGCAGGAAATAATACGTGGTGATGGAGTTTTAAGCTAGCATCACATGTCTCCAATCTTGCTAACTGATAAACTAGCCGCTTTGTCTACTCTCGATAACTACTCGTATTTGCTCGAGATTCCGGAGTGTTCCGGAACAATGCAACGCGTACCGAGTAGTTAGCGACGGTAAATATGGCACTAGATTTCATATTAACTTACTCGTATCATTGACACGGTTCTACAGAAATTGCTGTAGTTTTGTTTGTATATATAAAGATGTTACAAAAGTTTAGGTTTTTTAATTTGATGATCAAATAGGTACTAATAGTAAAGAAATTGCTCACGGGTGAAGCCAAGTAGGTACCTACATAATACTGACTTTTGTCGGATGATCCCAAGATCTACTACACATAATGCGATAAGTGATTTCAATTATCTTTTTAATGTTGATGCAACACACGCATCTAAAAAAAAATACCGATGAAACACGCAAGCATAGGTACTACCTTAAGATTTGATTTTCAGGTACTTCAACCGCCGTCTTCCTAATTTGTGCTATAACAGTGAACGCTTAACTAATTTAACATTGCATCATTCATCTTGCGCATATAGAAACTGCAAAGTGTTGATGAGGAAGCTGTTATGAGGAAGAGGAAGTGGAAGAGGATGCAACTAGCTAAAAGTTGGAGTATAAGGATGAGGAGGAGGATTTATTTATGAGACAGAAGATGCGGATGAAGAAGAGGAAGACGAAGAAAAACGAAAAAGAGAGTAAAATGATTATGTCAGATTTTTCATAGTCGCTTATATGCGATAGAATACCTCTGCTCCAAAAACTATGAGTAAGCGGAAGTGAAAGAGACACCTTAAACTTTCTTTTATGTGGAAGCGGCAGCGGATGACCTTAAAAATTGCGGAATTTCCGCGTTATGAGGATGTGGAAGAGGAATCTTCATCAACACTACAGCAAAGCTATGGAAAGATGGCGTTTTAATGTAATTGTATCATTAGCTCGGTATTCACACGAAATCGGGCGCGAACACATAATTAGCGCACGTCGGCAGATAATGTTGTTTATGGGAGCACACCGTGCGCGTTTCGCATGCATTGTGAAGTGGAGTAAGCTACAGGATTTTAAATCATAATATCTGGGGGCACGGCAGTGCCCCCACCAAGTCGAGCTGAAAGCGGCACGGCCGTAACATCCTTTTCTCGAACCAGTTCAGGCCATTTTCGACCCCCCTATAACTCCCTTGTCGATAAGTTTAGAACCCTCATTTTAAAATATTTTATCAAGCACTGCATAGACACGATAAATTTCAAATTTCATCTAATTTGTACCTGTGGTTTAGAAGTTATAGTTAGTCAAAGTTCTTAATTTTCTGCCTGACTGACTGACCGATCATCAAAATTCTAAGGTACTTCTAGCAGACTGAGGAGCTTCAAATTTAGAATACAACTTGTATTTAGTGTATGAATAAAGGGAAAACTCTAACATTCTGGAAATTCGGTTGCAACCGCATAATTAACTTTGTATTTCCATACAAATGTATAGGATTACAAAGTTAACTTTGCGGATGGGCTTTGAGGAAGTTTGTATATGAGGCTCAAGAAGTAGTTCCAGTAAAAGAAAGACTAAGATTTCCTACAAAAGAAATGAGATCCACAAAAACATTTACTTGTAAAAGTACCAAGTCTCGCCTCTCAGTTCTTCTACTGTAAAAAGTTGTGAGATCCATGTGATGCCAAGTCGGTTATTGATTTATTCAAGGACTACTTCAGGGAACTTTCATCTTAAGCTATTGCGTAATTAGGTAACATACATCATCTTTTAGTAAACATATCGATATTTAAAAACTTTTGTATTTACAATAACTAGAATGACTTGGCAATCGCACACTATTTGCTTGTGAGATACGATGGTCTGGTGCGATGGCCGGGTCATTCTAGTTATTGTAAATACAAAAGTTTTTAAATATCGATATGGTTACTAAAAGATGATGTCTGTTACCTAATTACGCAATAGCTTAAGATGAAAGTTCCCTGAAGTAGTCCTTGAATAAATCAATAACCGACTTGGCATCACATGGATCTCACAACTTTTTACAGTAGAAGAACTGAGAGGCGAGACTTGGTACTTTTTACAAGTAAATGTTTTTGGTGGGATTTGCTTTGTTTCGTTAGCCGTTCGACCGTCTGGTAGCGGCTAAGAATACTGCCACCCCTACTCCACTCAGGGTGTTTCGTAAAAAGCGACATCGAGTTTTGACCTCGACTGAACATCTGTCGACTATAGTCAACCGCGGTGATACCACCTACAATAGCATTCCCAAAGAGGGTTGAAGTCAGGCAGGCGGTCATAAAGTATAGCCAAATCCTTTTGCAACAAGATTGTGTGTTCAAACAAAACGTGTTGCGCCGACCCCAAGTAATTGGGATAAGGGCAGCAAGATGATGTCTGTTTTGTTTCGCTACAATTACAAATTACAAAGACAGTGCCTGTACGATTGGTCCAAGAATACTGAAGTCCCAGCGTTCGTACTGAAGATTATTTGCAGCCTCGTTAATCATCATCCATCAAAAACCAAGATCTGCAAAAGGTGTAATTGACTGAAATTGCAGCAAGTGTGGCTTGGTGGCTTATTTATCCACACTTGCCTTTATAAGCATCAAGAAGTGTTTTTATTTTTCGACCGAAGGAAATAAAAATCGATAAGCATAGAAACGAAATGTCGGCGTTCATTTCAAACTGCTTGCTTGTCTGCCTACCGAACTAACTATTGAAGAAGAATGCCAAACACTGCATGAAAATGAGAAATAGAAGATATTTCGTTGACCAGGGCTCGAACCTAGGCCACATGGGTCAACGCCCCACCGCTCCACATGCAGCCCGGGATCGGAACTCGGTCGATGCATGACTTTTTTATTATTATTTATGAGTTTAATATTTATCTTCACTATGAGTGCATTAAAATCCCTTAGATACTATTTCATGATTATAAAAAGTATACTTTTCTCGCTTGCAAACTGTCACTTGCACCGTCGCACGATGGTCGCACGTGAATGTTTCGGACCAAAAATAAATAATTAAATAAGTAATAGATATGTGGACTTAAAATAACCAGTGATATAAAAATAAATAACCAGTGATATGAAAAATAAATAACCTGTGCAAGAAAAATTAAATAATCAAAATGGGTCGAGGATCATCAAAAGAATCGAAACCTGAGGCTGAGGCCAGCAAACAAGATATTATGACACAGATCGGATATAACAATAAAATATCAACCACTAATGTAGAGCTGCATATTGGTATGATTTCGTGGGGAATGATAATACTTACTGTAATCATAGTATTGATCACCATAGCTTTCACTATCCGTTACTGCATCAAGTGTTTCAACAAACGAGTGGAACGTGGAGTAGACGCTGGTATGCTACGTTTGCAAAGAGTGTAAGAAGGGTTGAACTATTAGGATCCTGTACCCGTCACGTCTTCAGGCACCACACACGGTTATCAACATTAACACAAAGATGTATCAATATTGGAGTACTGAGAACGTCAGGAACAGCATCGGACCAGTGCGTTACATACAGGCCAGGACTACGGAGTTTGGAAAATGTGACTGTGGCCACTAGTCGGGTGTAACAGTTAAGTTACAGACTCCTGGACCCACATTTGCCATACAGAGAGGCGTGAAGCAAGGCCAGGAGAAAAGAGGTATTCGATAGAAAAATAAACGAGGTTAAGTATACAAAAGGTGATTATTTGCTATTGAAAAATGAAACACGTGATAAAATTGATACAATTTATTTGGGTCCATTTCTAATAATTGATGATTTAAGTTGTAATGTAAAAATATTGAAAAATGGTAAAGAAGAAATTGTTCACAAAAATCGCACAAAACCTTACAGATTGTAATTTTTATAAATATTTAAGGAAGAACAACAATGAAATGTAAAATGAATATTTAAGATTGAAACGGAATTAAGTAATATTAAGAATTTGATTTTTAAGATTTTTAATTTAGATAATAAGTACTTAGTAGAAAATAAAATAAAAATGTAATTTTATTTTATTTTTCCCTTACGGGGAAGGTGTAGTGTAGTAAGTATAGCTATAAGGTATGACCTAATCATATGCATATTACATCTATGTAACCTTTTTAGTTTGACAATATATTCAGTCTTTCTCACGCACCTGTTGGTATCATTCGTCTCCCCAACACTACACCCTACAGTATATGAAGGTTCAAAAACTTTTTAAGATACTCTGCTACGCGTCAGGTCTTTCTTCTTATTTTATTGGACTACGGTATAATCAAAAAAATTAGGGAGACGGTTGGCAGGGTGCCTTCAAAGATGGCTCACTCAATATTAGCGATGATTTGGACGCTTAATAGACGATACTGATAGTAACTCAACGTAACTAATAAGATGGTTGCCAGGAACGTCATTTTTATTTGATTAAAATTCACTCAAAATAACATGACGTTCTTGCATCAAATTTTGCTGTTTTGATAGTCTTGATCGTACGTAGCAACCTTGGCTATGTAACAAGTGACAATCGCGAAAATCCTTACTTGGGTCGAGTGAACCTTATGTAAACTCTCTTATTCAGTTGGGATTGATTTAATATGACATCAAAGATTTCCTACGTTAGTTATATCATAGTCCCATACTCTCTAATATCTGAAACTGTTGAGTTCCTATCCCTCTTTGACTGGAGCTAAATTAATGCTTTGAATTGTTGTCATTTACAAAATAATCATCTTTCTCAAATGAACGTTCAAAATGCACATTTAATATTTCGCTCATTCCACATCCACGGTTATCTCAGTAACACCGACGTCCATACTAATTAATGTTCTGTGGTCACTGTATGACAGGGATGCGACTTTAGTAACAAAATATTGATCTTTTTCATAATCATTTGTTTCTAGTCAGAAAAAGTCAGTTAAAAGATTCAATTTTTAAAAAGAATAGCCGTGTTATTACAAAAACATTTATACACTCTTAAAGTTGCTTGGTCAAATCGTATGGAAAATTAATTTTAACACTTTTTAAACTCGCGCCTGACTTATTTGTAATAACACGGCATCACAATTATGTTGTACCGGATTTTATGAAATAATGTTTTGTATCGTAAAAATACCGATAGACATCATGCCCACTGAATTGTAACATTACCAGTGGCTCAAAATAAGGCTTACGTCCAGTGCTTATTTAAACGACGTAATACTTGTAAAAATACGTTGGTGTGAACTCGTGCCGCAAAGAAAACGAATTTTCGTTCTACCTAATTTGGAAAATCGATTTTAATTTAATCTTATAAACAAAATCAGAAGACGATAAAAAACCGTTTTTAAAATAATCGATTATTATATCATATCTCAACTGTATGATGCGCTTTTTAATGTTTGTTTTGCTTGTTTGTTCAATTTAATGCAATTATTAATATTGGCAGCATTGTTGACGGTATGAAAGATAGTCGATGGATGTAATTCAATTTTGTGGCAATGTTTTGGGATATTGTTTGTTTTGATAAGTGATGATGTTGTGAGTGCATAGTGCCGCATTTGGCACAGTAAATATTTATGTGATGTATTTATCGGTATTGACTTGAATAGTAGGCATTACCAATAATTTTCGTATTGTATAAATACAGGTAAGTCACTATCTAGGACTTATAAACAGTTTTCAAGCTGTTCTTCTTTCATTAAGGTCAAGTCAACACCTAGTTCACAAACGACCCGATGAACCCTGGCGTCAGTGATTACCAACCGCCTACATCTTGAACTGCTGTAATATTAGTATATTATCCTTTATTTTCTAACAGCCACATCAGTCCACTGATGGCAATAGCTCTCCAATTGGGGGTTAGGTATTTGACTTATGGTACCCTTATTTTCCAAGCGTCGCGTCAACGACGCCGTCAAATTTTGACGGCGTCGTTGTCGCTGCGGTCTTGTAGAAAAACCCGACCGCATCCCATACAAACTCTAAGCTTCTCAGCGCGCTGTCAACGTGACGGCGTCGTGGCGCGTCGCAACGACGCCGACGCTCGGTCTTTCTGGTTCCCCATACAAACCCATACAAACCAGTCATTTGACAGCGACAACGACGCGCGTCGTTGTCGCTGTCGCTTGGTTTTTAAGCCTACCATTCTCACCACGCGGATTGGTGAGCGCAGAGTAAGATGTCGCATTTGCAGAAAGCTGCTGCCCACTCCCTTAGTCGCTTTTAAGACACGCACAGGTAAAAATGAAGTTCTGCAATTCTAAGGGTCAGTTCCGACCGAAGGAGACGAGACGAGACGCGACGCGACGCTGCAATGTTATTTTCAAGCGGCATCAAGATACAACGCGCGGCGCCGCTCGATGCATCTTGATGCCGAAAATGACATTGCAGCGTCGCGTCGCGTCTCGTCTCGTCTCCTTCAGTCGGAAACTTGGAACTGACCCTAAGCCGACATCACGAGGTAAAGATTCAGTAGCCTCGGTTTTGTAGCCTTCTCCAAATTATAATATTTATCATAACATAGAAATTAATAGGTACTTTCCTATAAATTGAATGTTATACCAGTGCTGATGATAAAATTAACCCACTTTCCTTTTATTCTCAGAATATTTTATGTAAACAAAAAGCTTAGTTAGTTATTCTAAGAACACCTTAAGAAATCCTTCCATTTTTCTACAGATTTCAAGTATTCATTTGCTGTGAATGAAGACATTTTATAAACAAAGAACATCACAAATTCATTTAATCATGGATGCAACATTGAATGAAAGTTAAATAAAAACGCGTTTGGCATCGGTAGTACGGTAACAGGTGAATCATACACGTAACATACGACATTGCGATTTGTAAGAGCATCTAAGGCTCGGATTATAGTCCCGCGGCCAGAATAATTCGTTGCATACATTTCCTTGTAAACTTGCAAAAAGCGACCCGGTCGTGGCGGCCGCGCCGCCGCGGGACTATATTCCGAGCCTAAGTAACAACAAGCCTTTCTTTCTGTTTCGATTAAAAAATGTGTAAAAACTTAAATAAAAACGAGTTTTGACTGGGGGCAAGAGCATCTAGCTTAGCAATTATTGACAAAAATGAATAAATTCATCAATCTTTAAGCAAGCTATATCCTAATTTTTGTATGGGACAAGGCGTCTGTCGGACTCAGCAGAATTCACAAAGTCATTTATGGAAACATTGTGTAAAAAATAACTTAAAACGTGTTTTGACTCGAAAGCACAGCAAGTAGCGTAGCGCACTTTGACAGAAATAAATAAATCGTCAATATACAAAATGAACAACAGTTTTAAACGGAATTTTCACGACTCCATCCTTATTTTTTATATGAAACAAAGCGTCTGTCCGACTCGGCAAGACAATGCCGTTCTGCGGAAGACGCCACAGTCGTTTATCATGGCCACTGTCCACGGCACCCGGTTTAAAGTAGAAATTACTATTTTCAACGGAACCCTAGTTCAGACATGTCCGAACCAGTTTTGGGCGGATCAGTGTGAAGATATCGCACTGGATCTTTTGAATTTCATATGATTTAATCGTTTGTAATGAATGTGATTTAGTAATTGCGTTTGATAAGGCCTGTTTCATTGGAAGATTGATGGATGGAAAAAAAATTAGTTCGGGCTGGATGTTTAAGATATTGGATTGATTTATGCGCTAGCGCTTAAAACTTGCATTTCCGCCTTGTGTCTCTGAACGAAAACAAAGCCGGGAGTGTACTTGTTCTATTCTTAGTAACAAAGGCCTGTAATAAATATCTGCTGTTGGTAGACTAACTGCAGCTAAATAGGAACGTAATAAAAAGTGTCTGCCGCAAAATAACCTGAAGCTCCTGTACTGTTCTCGAAATAATTTCAACTTTCGTCGCAACTAGAACATATTTCAGTTGTAACTAGAGCTGCAGCAATGAAATTGTAAGAATTCTACCAACTCCCTCCGTTTCAGACCGACCAAAGTGGTAGCTGCACAAACAAAATTAATAAGGGCAAACTTTCCGGCCGCCGAAAAGAAGACCATGCGTCGACAGTCAAAGGAAAAAAATTAGCTAAAGTACGTCGAACAAACGTTAAATCTCTATGAATACGTTCCATGCTAGCATCATATAATTTTCCAGTTTTGTTGTTGTAGCCTAGAAAGTATTTAGTACCTACATTGCTCGAATTTTTAAACGTACCCATATATATATCCGAATCAGCAAATGATCATATTCGTATGACCGTTGATGCTTCTTTAGGTACCTACAAGAGGAGTGAATTATGTATTCACTTAAAAAAAACGTCTTTTTCCTTTACGCGAAACTTTACGAAACAAACTTTCCCGATGGACATTGTACAATACTTTGGCCATGCCATTGCGTTTCGGCTTATTGAGATTTTGGTTATTTTTCGCTTTTGCGAGTAAACTTTGACGTTCGTTAAAATACAAGCAAGCTTTGGGATATTTCGTTTGGCTCTAGAACCTACCAATTAAAGTTTATTTTTCGTTAAGTATCTAAGAGACGTATCTTTCTGTAATTACACTCTCATACATTTGGTGTTGTCTTTATTGTCCAGACCCAAATGTGGTGTGGTTAGTGGGATTTCCAGTAATACGTTGTTATATTTTTTAAATTTACATTCAAGCAGATAAGTTAAAGGTTGGACTCACAAAATCTCAAGCTTGCTATTCACTTACAAGTCCTGTCTAGGTGTCTGAATCAGTCAAAGCTAAACACATGTGAATATCTAGGTCAATAGCTATCAAGGCTTAGTAGGTTAAGGTTCAATACAACACATATTGAGAGCTGTACAATTTAATGACAAATAAAAGATAATTGACAAAAACATTACAATTATTTTAACAGATGTAAGTCATGTTTCTTATTAGATATCGGATACTGGACATAGGTTGTATCCTGTGGTCATGGACACCACGGTTGTGGTGTGGTGACCCTATTTTTTGTCCACACCAGTAAACATGGTCTGTCTCTTTCGCTATAACCAGTGGAGTCCAAATAACGCTGTCTCCCAGTTACAATTCAACAATACCTGATATTTTTTAAACTTCATATAGAGTGTATGGCACGAGAAAATAAATTTCGGCGTCAGAATTGTGGAACAAAAACAAAAACACAGCACGTCCCCGTTTCTACGAAACACAGCAAATCGAATGAGTGTACTGTGACCCTTAGGGCGCTGGGGTCATGAAGAAAATTGAAAGTGTAATGTCGATGTGCACAACCGAGAGAGACGTTTCGGGGCATACGTACTGACGTTGGTCAGGCCTATTTGGCCACGAGTAGAAAAATGGGCCACATAGCCACAGAGTTAAAATATCTTAGTAATTGTTTGTTTTTTACATCAGTTAAAACACAGTAAATCGAATAATTGTACGGCGACTCTAGGGCGCTGGGGTCATGAAGAAAATTGAAAATGAAACGTCGATGTGCACAACCGAGAGAGACGTTTCGGGGCATATGTACTGACGTTGTTCAGGCCCATTTGGCCACGAGTAAAAAAATAGGCCACATAGCCACAGAGTTAAAATAGGTATCTTAGTAAATATTTGCACAAGTGAGATCAGCTAATACATAGCAAATCGAATAAGTGTATTGCGACTCTTAGGGCGCTGGGGTCATGAAGAAAATTGAAAGTGTAACGTCGATGTGCACAACCGAGAGAGACGTTTCGGGGCATACGTACTGACGTTGGTCAGGCCCATTTGGCCACGGGTAAAAAATGGGCCACATAGCCACAGAGTTAAAATATCTTAGTAAATGTTTGTGGCAATTTATCTCAGCTAAAACACATTAAATCGAATGAGAGTACTGTGACTCTTAAAGCGCTGGGGTCATGAAGAAAATTGAAAGTGTAACGTCGATGTGCACAACCGAGAGAGACGTTTCGGGGCATACGTACTGACGTCGGTCAGGCCCATTTGGCCACAAGTAAAAGAATGGGCTACTTAGCCACAGAGTTAAAATATCTTAGTAAATGTTTGTGGCAATTTACCTCAGCTAAAACACATTAAATCGAATGAGAGTACTGTGACCCTTAAAGCGCTGGGGTCATGAAGAAAATTGAAAGTGTAACGTCGATGTGCACAACCGAGAGAGACGTTTCGGGGTATATATACTGACGTTGGTCAGGCCCATTTGGCCACGACTAATAAAATGGGCCACATAGCCACAGAGTTATAATATCTTAGTAAATATTTGCATAATTGAGATCAGCTAATACATAGCAAATCGAATAATTGTACCGTGGGGTGCTGGGTTAATGATCTAAATTAAAAAAATACTGTCAATATGCACAACCGATAGAAATGATTTGGGGCACACTTACTGACGTGAGTTTGTGCCCGGTTCGCAACAAAAAACTAGGACCGCAGAGATTGGCCACAGATCTAAATTATCTTAGAAGGTACAGATTCGACACAATTTGCCTAAGAACAGCTAAAAACAGCTAAAACCTTTAGAGCTGGGGTCATTGAAAGAGTAGTTGTCAATGTGCACGAGTGGAAAAACTTTTGAGGATTACTTTACATACTTATCAAGCTTCTTTTTACTCATTGCGCCTTTGCTAAGCAAAAATGAAAGTTTTGACCTACCAAAGCATAAAAATCAAAACTTTTTTTTGAGTGTAAAAAGTCAGGACTCATTGTCTAAATGATATTGATAACAAATTGGGACAGTGGCCAACCGGTACCGAGTCCGAAGGAGACATTTTTCGCCACACGTACTGACGTAGGTCCGTGAATATATTACCGAGATAGATACATGTCGCGAATGGGAACTCGCAGGAAGTAGGTCACAATTTTGTTTCGCCAATAGAATGTTGTGTGAAGTAGGGTGCGGGACGATGAGTATCATTGTAATGATATCGGGGATGAGTATGATATTTTTGTACGTTTGTTTTGTACTACGAACAATTGAACAAGCGGATTGGTACCGTGTTCTACAAATTGTTACGTTTGTTCATGGAGTTTCGTCCTAGAAATGGAATTGAAGCGAGAATACAGGCTGGTTATTTTCGTGAAATAATTATGACAAATTTCGCCAATGTCATATTTCTACATTTTAATAAATATGCGTATCAGAAAAAAATGCGCATGCATGTACCTATAGTTCGACAACTTCGTGCGCGACCTTCCTGCGGGGTACAGACGGTCGGGGGGCATGGAAGCACGTCATTTTAATATGACGTGCGGCGCGGATGCGCGCGTCTCCCTTCCCCGCTACACCTTCCGCTACCCGCTGACATCTCCCCTCCCAACGTCTGTCACCCCTAGGAAGGAGGTCGCGCACGAACTTGTCGGACTATAGTCGCTCATTATAAAGTTTAAAGGTTACGCCAACAACATAACACAATCCAAAATCTAAAGTTAAGGTGCAAGTTCGTTATGTGTATGGCGCCATGGTCGAAAGATGCGACAGACGCGTGCGACCGTGTGCCATACACCTGCTGTGATCGGCCGCACGAGACAAACTTGCACTTTTATGCCAGTATAATGTGACCTTAAAACTTATATTCACAGCAAGTGGTCCCTCAACCCTCCCCGGGGACTACTTTTCTCAGTTTGTTATTGCCCAAACTATTTTTTACGACTTTCGTCGCACAACGTCACAGACACTCGCTCACAAGTCACAACGGAAAGAACGAAATTTTTAGTTTTGGGGTCCAAAGTCACTGACTCTTACAAAATCTTTTGAACGGTGGTAGCTTCATTTTGTATTCTGTGTTTCTATACTATAGTCTATACCACCATTTGATACGAATATTTACAGTTACCATTACCGTTTGATAAAAACAATGTTGCACACGTGCCGAACATTATTTTTCAGTATTTGAAAAATCGAGAGCCAAAGAACCATCTAAGTTCTAATGATTTTCTTTTTTCAGTGGCGGTATAGGTATATGTATATTTTTTTCACCAGATTTTATTTTCAAGATCAAAACCAATATTACGAAAATAAATACACCATTTTTTTCCTGTATTTCCATTACGTCTATAACATCGCACACCAAACTTATTGATTTCTCCGCACGCGATAATAAAAAGGCGACTTCGGGAGGCGTTTCCAAAAGGAATAAATACGAAAGGCTTTCTTCACATGCAAATTATTATTATTGTGCCGGCTTCGTATTAGCGGGGTTTTATTTGGCCCTTTTTGCGTTGAGGCCGTTTGTGCCGCCCTTTAGGGCCTCGCCTTTATTACCCAGAAGTGAACGCAGTTGCGGTTTTGCTCAGCCTTTCATTTTCGTTGCAAGCTTGGGTTAGAATTTAGAACGTGCTATCGTGCTGCGTTTTTTGGGGTTTTGATATAAACTAAACCTGAACGGTTTGAAATATTTGATATTACCTTTCATTTGTACGAAATAGGATGGGATTAGGTGAGATAAATCTCACATGCACCGCACGATGTCGCGGATCGTGACAAATACCATACAAAAGACAACCTATGACAGCTGTGCTTTGATGCGTTGGCGTGTTAGTACTATGATGTTATACGGATTTTGTATGACATTTTGCAAGAAAATGGCAAATATGTCATTTGAACTACTTAGCCGTGCAGAGGTTTGAAAATAGCGAACCACAAAACTTCAATCAATATGGACAGCGGTGTTATTAGAAACTCAATTTGTGAGACATCATTGTGTTGAACCAACAAAAAACAAACACAATTACAAACGCAATATGTTTTGTAATCACGAAACTAGATAATTCAAACGTACAACCCATCTCATGCCACGAATTGATTAGTCTTGTGAATAATTCACGTCAATTTACCAAATAAAGCCTGTTTTCACCGACCGAAATTCAGGTATGTAAATTAGACGTTTGCAGTATTGAGTTCCAATCAGAAACTCAGTCTAGACGCTGCCTAATTTTAATTTTGAATTTGAATAGAATTATTTTACGATTGCCTGTAAAGGTTTGAAAATTCTTTATGCGATTAGTGAAATATTTTCTTAACGAGCAGCGCAAAATAAATTGTATAGATGCTCGTTAAGCCTTTAGCACAAATTGTCTTGCTGAAAAATAAAGAAAATCTAGAAATTAAGAAAGATATTAATTACTATGACGTGACGAGCAAGCGCTTTTCGATAGATTTTGAATTTTTAATGCAGGCGAAGGCAAAAATTGCTGACTGTCTGAGGAGCAAGTGGGAGCCGGGAATCATCCTATACTAGTTGTTCCCATATACTGTACTGAGAACCATTAATTATTGATCCTTTAAATTAGTATCTAATATAAGGTGCTGACTGAGTATTGCGTTCACCTTGTTTATTCGTTGGGTATCGTTTTCTACCCCAAGACTAGATATCGTCCTGTTTATATTCATAATATCCAAGACATCATTATCTGACCTTACTCCCATTACACTTCCTCATATTCTTAGTGTGTGTACATTAATGTCCTCCTCCTGTTTCATTGAGGAAAATTCTCGAACCATGGTGAGGTACAGTCTCTCACGCTAACTCATGCACAATTCAGTTTTTAAGGTTTCGATCTTCTTGTGATTGATGAAATGAAACTATGATGTACGATTCAGTAAATTTTGCTGCGTCTAGAAAAGTGACAATTATTTACGTTAAATGTGACAGTATGAAAAAAAATCTAAACCTTTGATTTTGGATTCTTCTTCGTGTCACTGGTCTAAGATGGTAGATTAAATTTTGTAGTGCCCATATTTGGCTACGGCTACCCCATTCCCGTTAGCTTTAATCAGGTCTTCCTTGGTTAACGTGGTTGGCAATAAAGGGCAGGAGATCGGATGTGCCATTGACTGGGGTACGGATCCACAGTCACAGTTGATCAGGCTTTTATCTGTGAACCCTCATTTTGGATTGTATATGAGTGAGCGGGAGAGACTGTACATAATTATTATTGGGATGCGGATAAGGACGGATATGATTGCTCAATAATTACTATGAGTGCGAGGAACAGGAGTATGGATTGATATTATTTTTGTGTTTAGTGAGATGCTTAGTTTGCCCCTAAGGAAAATATCCTTGAAATAGCTTAGATATTTTTATCAGAAAGGATTATCTTGGGAAAAGATTATCTATTCTATATCCACTGTACTCAAACAAAGGTATTTATATATACTATTATTCTAATAACACTAATAACAACATGTTAATCGGGTCGTTCATTGACTGCATGTGCCACGCACGACAGAAGAATACCTAATTATAAAAATTAAAATGTATCTGCTTATAGGCACACTTTCTTATTTTCCTCAAAACTTAATCATTCTACCGGCTTGAGAAAAAATTAACTTTATAGGACTTATATAATTAAAGAAGAAAATTTAAAAGTCACTTTTTATACGAGCAATATTCCTTTACTTCCAAAGTTCTTTCTTCTTAGACAAAACGAACTTCCCAAACACGTAAAACAAACGTTGTATCATTTACAAAAGCCACAGACTCTATTAAAACATTTTTGTATTTCCTTCCTACTAATTCCGCACGTCTCCTACACCCCTTTCGCTTGTTCAAGAACGCTACAGCTGCCCGACACTATTGTTTAGAGCAAAATACATTGCTCGCTTAGTGTGACTCTCAGTATTTTATAAACTAACTCAAATTGCTAACCAGAAAACGGTTTTTACGGCACATTATGGTTTCGTAGAGTCAACTCTACGATACGGGTTAATATTTTGGGGGAATGGCACTGATAAACAGTCTATTTCCTTTCTAATAATTCCGCACGTCGCGTGCACCCTTTTTGCTCGCTCAAGAAAATAACAATTGCCCGATGCTATAGTTCAGAGCGAAATACATTGCACTTTTAGTACGGCTCTTTCTGAACAGTATAAGAGGACGAGGTTTGTGAAAACTTCGAATGCAATGCATTGGTAAGGAAAATGATTAAGGTACGAGTATATTTCCAGAATTTGTAACTAAGGTCATCGCAATCTGGCAATATTTCAATGTAATTTTTAATTTTGGACAACAACTGGGAATCACTGTTTCTAAGCCCAACGGAGAGCTGCCAGACTTTGACCTAACTTTATTCTTCTCATTCATTGTCTTTACAATATCAGTGGCCAAAGCACTTTAACGAAGGTAGGCCGGTCGGAACGAAAAATGTACTGACTCAGAATAGATTGATGTAAGAGTTTGAATTTGTTCGTTTCGAAAGGGCAGCCGATAGGAATCGGCATGCATAGACCCTTCACAACTTAACATAATCACTCCAGTTTGTCTGTAAAGTGCATGTTTTGTTTCTTGAATAAATTATACTTCGGATTTATGTCACGAACTGCCTACCTAGTAAGAATGCTTAGCAAAGCCAGCAGGCAATGTATATTGTGCTCAGTGTAACCGTCGCCTGTGGAGTGGGCCACTTATTTGTGCGTCCTCTGTCTCCCTCTGAGTGTTAATAATGAGTTTTATGTCGCAGCGGGTTAGAAGATTTTTCTGTTGCTTTTTAAGGACGATTTCTTGAATTGTTTGTGTGTGTTTGCTGTTTTTGCACAAGAAACTACAGAAAATCTAAAATCTTTGATAAACACTGGAATAAAGTGTATAATTATTGTATGTGTATATTATGTTTTGTGTGTGTGTGCACTAATTCGGAAAACGGAGCACGGGGCGCCGCTCTATCTACTAGAACCGTTTCTGTGGTTTTCATGGAATACGTCTAATCTTTCTTGATTTATAATACAGTAACAAAAACCTAGTCATTCGTCAACTCTGTGGCCCACTCGACAAGAAGAGGAATTACAGTGCAATCATTCATTAAAATATTTTTCAACAAACACCATATTAATCACTTTATGATTACTACCGCTAAGTCAGTAGAACTATTTAAACAACTTCCATAGGTTACACACACGAAATCACGAGAATCAGCGATTAGGCAAGTATAGCATGCCACTGTGCCAGTCACTAGACTTACACCTTGACTAATGGTTGGCTTGAAGTGTGATAGAACCAGCGATAAGGAAATTATGTATTAAAAATGTAGGGTTATGCCAGTACGGGCGGGGGGACACTCACAAAAACGAAATATTATGTTTTTTTTTCTAGTCTGGTTAGGGTATTGCAGAACTGATAATCTGAAAAGAAAGATGGTTCCATGCTTCGGAGAGCACGTTAAGCACGTTGGTTGGTCTCTCTCTCTGTACGCTTAACAATCTCTGTTGCTCGTCTATAAGTCAAGATTGAGCCGTTGCAATGCTTGATATAACTACAATTTGATGTAAATGTTTGTGGATTTTTTTTGACAGTTTTTTGCCATTGATACTTATGTGACAAGCATCAAAACCAGCAGCCCTAAGATGTCAAAAAAGCCGTTCAGTCGCGCCGAGCTGTCAAAATGTCACAAACCTGACCAAATTTCCATACAAACCATAAAGAATATAAACAAGTGACTTGCAACTGAAGTTTCGGCGCGCATGAATCTGTCATTTTGGGTCTCCTCCAACTCGGAGGTGACTCGGAAGAGCAGGGAGAGTCTTCGAGCTATCACAAGAATAATTCGATAAATGTAGTGGTAGGTATCCATGATTTTAAGTAGGTACTTTTGAAATTTAAATTAAATGAACTGAACTATTTTAGGAGGTAATGGCTGTACCGTACTTTAATTTATTTACCTTATCCCCATTATATGAAGAGAGGAAAGTGCGTAAGGTACAAATAAGGATAAGAGACGTAGTTAGATATGCGATCCATTTCCTATCCCGGATAAACGATTTGAATTTATCTTTTGTATCAATAAGCATATAAATTGATATCTCGTAGACCCGTCCGTACGTGTTAATCTTAAACCGCACAATGGTTAGGGTATTTTATTTTACTTTACCTTTGAAAAAGACATTCCTAACATAAATACTAACGCTGGGTTTATAAGCTCTCTCATCTTTCTTTCTCCTTGATTTTTTTTCTTTCTGCATGGAACTGTACTTAGTTTCCCAAAAACAAAATAGGTAAGTATCTTTAGTTGGGAAAATCACTCGCTACATTCGCGGCCGTATGGCGGTCGTATTAGCGCATCATCGGGTCGTTGAACGACTCGGTGTCCCACACGAACAGAGAGAGAGAGCGCTCTCTTTCTCATATGAGTCTTAAACTCCCGTGAGTAAAAGAGCGCCATACGGCCGCGAAAGCAGCGAGTGGTCTTCAATACATAGTATAAAATTAAGTCGCTTTTTTGCCTTTTTCTGTCTTTTTGTCTGTCTGTCTGTCGTGGAATTCGCTAACTTCTCCTAATCTACGCTATAGATTTTGATACGGTTTTTTGTAATAAACAGATTGATCAAAAAGTTTAGGTAGAAATGTGTATAACACATAACAGGAAAATGGCTTATTCCTGTGGGAAAATGAATTGCATCGGGTTAAAACGCTAACGGGATGCTAGTCGACTATAAATGATTATTTTTATTACAAGTAAAAGAATCGCGTATAGGATAACCGGGAGTACCAAAAAGGGTACAAGCCGAAAGGATGTGAAGGTACCCACGAAACTAAACAATTTTCCCCATGAAATATGGGTCGAAATATGAAAAAAAATTGACCTACCATAGTAAATCAATCAGCTGATCGGCAATTTTATACGGAGGTCCAATTTTTTCATATTTCGACTCATATTCCATGTGGACAGGTTGTTCTGTTTCATGAGTACCTTCACCTCCTTTCGGCTTGTATTACCCCCTTTTGGTACTCCTGTAGGTATAAAAATTATAAAAAATAACCAATATAGGTAGGTAACAATTTCTGTTTGATATTGATATGATATGAGTATGAATATTGTATTATTTGACATAAATGATATACGTGTATGTATTTATTATTTAGACAATATGTGTTACCTATTTGCTCCTATAAAATATATTCATTTATTCATTAATATATAAACACAAACAGTTAAATTATCTTTGAATATAAGTTGGATACAGAAAACTTTATTTTGTATGCTCTTGACACTATTCTTGATACAAAGCTGTAGGCAGGGTGTCAAATAAGTACCTACACAAAACATAATCGTGTATCCTTTGGTGTAAAATGACAAGTAGTAAAAAGATGTTTGATTCAAAGATAAAAGATATTTTATTTTTTATTTTTATTTTATTTTATTCTGACAACAAACAGTCATTTTTTATATGGGTACATGTATGCTTACAACTTACAGACCTTGAGTGTCCACTATGTGGTTTTAATGTAGTAGAAATACAACTAAGGTCGAGGTGATACGAGGTGATGTATCGTAATCAAATTCACGCCAGACAATACACTTATTTTATGCATAAGTCGATTCAAGTGTCCAGCCAGACGTGAACCTGATTTCACATTTTAGGTATACTTATACTTAGGGATATAAGATAAAAGTATGAAGCAACGACTATTACCTACAATATTAAAGATTTACAAACCAACCTTAAAGATGCCATCAAATAACCTATACAGAATAATTTATAAAACATTTTGGATGTTGACATAGAGGATATAGATAGCTTCCTTTGCTTCATAGTTTCTTCATGTAAAGCACATCCAAGAACTTTGCTGAAGTCATATTAAAACATCTGCTACAGCGGCTGTGAAATTTTGTACTGACCTTGGTTTACATGGTCAACCAAAGCAATACGTGCTTTAAGTTGATCGGGTCATTGGACGACTCGGTGTCCTACACAAAGATAGAGATTTGTTTTTAATCTAGTAATTCCTAAATTAAATTAAACACTTCTTGCTTGCAAGATTCAAGATTCAAGATTCAAAACTTTTATTTCCAAGTAGATTCACAAAGAATACTTTTAGAATGTCAATATTAAACAAATCAAATATAATAAAAGTAGGTACATATAAAATTCAAATTATGATTAAGACGAAGTTACAATTGATTATGACAATTTTATACTCCTTGTAAGTCCTGATTTGGTATTCAAAACAAGTGCGTGTTTCTTGTGCTGCGCTGGAATTTCAGAAGTCCACGCATTTTTGTCATTAATATAACCATCTAACTTATAATAAGCTTTATAACATAAAGTTTTCTTAATAACAGACTTAAATTTACTTTCTGATAGACTTAATATATCTTCCGGTATTTTGTTATAGTATCGTATACTTAGACCTTGAAATGAAGTCCTAACTTTGGCTAGTCTAAACTTAGGTTGATCTAATTCATTTCTACTCCTTGTATTGCGGTTATGCCTTTCATAATTTCTAGTGAAAGTATTTATATTCTTTCTGACGTACATGATATTTTCGTAAATATATTGGCATGGTACGGTCAAAATATTAATTTCTTTAAACAGTTCTCTAAGGAGTCACGACTGCAAAGTTTATAAATTGCTCTAATGGCCCTTTTTTGAAGTACAAAAATTGTTTCAATATCAGCGGCGCGACCCCACAACAAAATTCCATAGGACATAATGCTGTGAAAATAACTAAAGTAAACAAGTCGTGCAGTTGTAATATCCGTAACTTCTCTAATTTTACGTACCGCATAGGCAGCCGAACTTAATCTTCCCGATAAAGATGTAATATGTGGACCCCATTGTAGCTTTGAGTCAAGAGTAATCCCTAAGAAAACTGTGCTGGTAGTAAATTCTAATTTTTCATTATTAAGTTGTACATAATTATTCGATGAATGTACTACATTTGGCAAAGTAAATAATACACATTTTGTTTTCTTCGCATTTAGAACTAAATTATTTGCAGTAAACCAACTATGAATTTGTCCAAGAGTGTGATTTACCTCGTCATAATTCTGTGCATGTCTATCAACCTTAAATATAAGGGATGTATCATCAGCAAATAATACAATCTTGGACAAGTTCTGTACCATGTAAGGCAAATCATTTATATAAATTAGAAATAAAAATGGTCCTAATATAGAGCCCTGAGGCACACCAATTTTAACACGAGACCCCTGTGATTTGGCGCCATTTATTTGGACCTTTTGAGTTCTATTATCTAAATATGAATTCATCAGTTTTAGAGCTGTGTTTCGAATACCGTAATGGTCTAACTTTAGCAATAAAGTTTCATGATCTACGCAATCAAACGCTTTGGAAAGATCACAAAAAACACCAATGGCATCCTTTGATTCTTCCCAGGCATTAAATACATGTTTCATCAGAGCAACACCAGCATCTGTGGTACAACGTCCCTTTGTAAAACCGAATTGTTGGTTGTGTAACAAATTGTTTCTATTAAAATGGGACAGCATTTGATTGAGTATGATCTTCTCAAATACTTTGCTCAGAACTGGCAGAATAGATACAGGTCTATAGTTACTGGGATCTTGTCTGTCGCCAGCTTTAAACAGCGGAACTACCTTGCTATCTTTCATTAAATCGGGAAAGATGCCATGATCAATACAATCATTAAAGATATCAGCCAAATATGGCGCTAACAATTCAATCACTGATTTACAAACTTTAACTGACATGCCCCATAAATCTTCGGTGCTCTTAACCTTAATATCTTTAAAAGTTTTTAAAATACACTGTGGACTAACATGATGAAATTTTAATTCCGAATTGCAGACATCTACATTTTGTTTCAGTAAAATAGATGAAATTGATGGTGAAGAGTTCAGTGATTCAGTCGTTTTTAGCGGTATATTTGTGAAAAATGACTCAAACTCCTGCGCTACATCTGAATTTGTACTAATCATGCCGTTGTCAGTATTAAGGAAAAGTTATTTTCGCGTGGCTTAGTTTTACCTGTTTCGCTATTAATAACTTTCCAGACAGCTTTAATTTTATTGTCTGAAGACTTTATTTTATTACTAATAAAATTTGCTTTAGCAATTAGACAAGCTATCTTAAAAGTTTTGGAATATTTTTACCAGCTCATTAAAACTGCCATCAGTTGTCATGTTTTTAAGCTCGTAAAGTTCAAAAGTCTATCTCTGCTAATCCTAAGACCTTTGGTCGCCCAATCACAAATTTAAATTTCGTATTAATTTCTTTTGTGTCTATGTTAAAAATCAGTTCAAATTCTTCACTTAATAAATTAAAAAAGTCTTGGTATAAGGTATTAGGATTATCTAAGTTATAATTATGGAATGGTAATTTCTTCATCAATACATTTTGGTATTTTTCTAACCTACTAGCAGTGATGCGCCTGGTTTCTATTTTGATGGTTTTAATATGGAATTTGAACGGAAATAATACGGATTGACCCTTGTGATCTGACTGAAGAGAATTAATAATGCATTTATCTACAGGGTCACAATCACTAAATACATTGTCAATACATTTGGCAGAAGTAGCCGTCACACGAGTAGGCTCATAAAATACATTAGACAAGTTAAATGATTTAAAAGACCCAAAATTTATCACTGAACGCATTTCTTACTAAAATGTCTACATTAAAGTCTCCAGCAACAATAACATGTTTATTTGTTTTTGTGACTAATTTGAGTACATCTTCCATAACTTCTAATAATGTAGTAAAATTGTTAGCTATAGGCGGTCTGTATACGCATACTATAACATGACTTTCCAGCTCAACACAAGATAACTCAGTACAACTCTCAACCGACAATCCAACAACATCCTTACGTTCCTTGAATTTAATATTATTTCTAATGAGTATTAATGAGCCTCCATGGATTGCGGATTTTCGGTTGAAAGAACTGGCAATACAGTAATTTTCATAATTTATTAAAATGTCATGATCATTTTGGAAATGTTCTGTAAAGCAGACAACATCATAGTTATGCTTTTCTAAAAACAATTCAATTTCCATACCTTGCTGGAAAAGCCCTGAATATTTTGATGTAAAACTTGTAATTGATTTAGCTTTTCCTTTGTCTTATGCTGAGTGCAAGAAGACCCCGGTTTGTTTATGTCATTTACATCAGTCAAAGACGGGGTTTCCTTTGTCTTAAAATCTAGTTTAAATCATTATTAATAATGTTACTTATTAATGTAGATGATGACACGTATTTTGTGTCGCTTATATTATATGCTAACAATGTAGCGACTTGCTTCTTATAATAATCCGACAGGTACATAGTATCCTGAGTCAGTATAAATTTGTGAATAAAATTATTCACATCAAAATAAGAAATAGCATCGCTATGATGACATGTTATATTGTACAAGTGCATGTTCATTTTATGCACACATTTGTTTTGTTGTGCTGATAAATTCGTACAATATGGAAAGTTGCACAAAATGAACTTGCACTTTGTCTGATTGTGTAAATTGAGCAACACCTCCAAGCTATTATCTAGTGCACTACGACTAATGTTGGAATGATTTCCTATCATAATTATTATAGTGGTGTGCTCGTCAAATTTCCTACAGCTACTTGTTTAACAATATCCTCAAAAGAGGCGTCAGGACAACACACGTTTGTCACTTGTTGATTTAAACGATAGTTCAATAATTGTCCAAAACCTACACCTAATTTATCCGAATAAATAATAGTCTGTTTGGGATTTTTCGCTGAAGGAAGGTCCTTTGTCGATCTGGATGCACTGTCACTGTCAAGAACTGGTCCTGCGTGTGGTCGAGTGGTAGGGCACGGGCATGGGTCACGACGTCGTGCCTTCGGGGTCGGGCAAGCTTGGGCTGAGACGGTGGACGCCCTAGAAGAACGCGGTGCAGCGGCTGGGGTGGGCGTCACTATAGCCCTCTCGATCTCGATGGGAGAGGCGGCAGGTGACCCCGCAGGCTGCACGTTGCTGTCAGCTACCGACACCTGGTGTGCCCTCGCATCTTGGTGCACGGCGGGGCAGGAGCACGTGAAGCGCCCTGCCGCGTCCACCGCGGTGTCCTCCACGTCGTCCTCGCCGGGTGGGTGACGTAGTCGTTGGTGTAGGCAGTGTAGGAGCACCTCTACTTCGTCCGCCACGTCGAGTTCGCCGGGTGGGTGCTTCAGCCGCGATGGCAGGCGCGACAGGAGCGGCAGGTGGTGCCCACGCGGCAGGTGGCGCCCGCGCGGCAGGTGGTGTCGGCACGGCAGGCGGTGTCGTAGCGGCAGGTGGTGCCCGCGCGGCAGGTGGTGTCGGCACGGCAGGCGGTGTCGTCGCGGCAGGTGGTGCCCGCGCGGCAGGTGGCGCCCGCGCGGCAGGTGGTGTCCGCACGGCAGGCCGTGTCGTCGCGGCAGGTGGTGCCCGCGCGGCAGGTGGTGCCCGCGCGGCAGGTGGTGCCCGCGCGGCAGGTGGTGCCCGCGCGGCAGGTGGTGCCCGCGCGGCAGGAGGTGCCCGCGCGGCTGGTGGTGCCGGCGAGTCAGGTGGTGCCGGCGCGTCAGGTGTGGCGAGTGCATCAGATGTATCAGTATTCACGGATGCCAAGGTGAACTCCTCATCTTCCATCAGCAGGTCCAGTAACTCTGCATTCTGTTGCTGTAGTTGTAGTAGCTCCGAAGTTGCAAGAGAGTTGCTCATGTGCTAATCGGCTCTCTGCATATTTAGTCTCAACATTAGCGAGCTGCGTTTGAAGATGATCAATATACAACTCGCTACTTGTGTGCAAGCTTTCTGATGCTGTTATCTGCATCGTCATCTGCTTGATCTTTATTTCTGCTTGATGGAACTCTTCTTGCATTTTCTTATTAACAGTTTATATTCATCAGTATGCTTCAATAAATTGATTCTCTTAATTCTATTCGGTTGTTGTTTTACAGTTAATCTTAATAGTTTCAGGTTATGTCTAGTCTTTTAATGAATTTGTTTAGTCTTAAATATTTCTTTATTTTATTTCCTTTTGTAAGAATTGTGTGGCGTACTGTACTTATGTCCTGCACTTCCAGTTCATGATGTAGGGAAACACTGAATTTATTTTCTATGTCTTCTTTTTCTTGGTGTAAATCCGCTAACTGTTTGTTAGCTTCGTTTAGTTGCTGGTTTAAAAATTTGCATCGATCTCGGGCAGAATGTAGGTCATTGATGAGGTCAAATCGAGCACGTTCTAGAGAATCTATATGTTGAATATGCTGGTCAATCTCCACTTGTGATTCTGCACACTGTGTACGCAGAGTAGTAACACTGTCAGTCAGCTGAGTGTTTTTGGATTTTAACTGTTTCATCTCTAAGTCAATCTCATCTCGTTCCACTAGAAGTTTCTCATTAATTTGCTCCGCTTCAGTAAGTCTCTGCTGGAGCTTAGCCATTGTCTTTTGCTTGCTTGCGTCTTCCTAATAAAGTCTTAACATTATGGAACATAGGTATAAATAGCTGCGAGAACATAAGAAGGTACCTCCTTCCGGTTCGTCAAGATTGTAGTATTTTCCTAATAAGAATGCTTTTGAAATTCATGCACATGCATTCATCGTAACTGTCACTTAACATACTTAACGTTGGAATTGTATGAATTAGGTATGCCGGTGTTGAAGCTGGCTGCTGGTTTATGATGAATGCATTGTGTAATGAACTATTGTAAGTAGTAGGTATAAAATTTTAATCACATGAGACTCACTAATAGTCAAAGTATTCAGTGCATTTCAATTTGATAAAAGTGCAAACTATTAAAACGTGAAAAAACTTTACTTTGAAATGTGAAAAAAAATTTGGACCTCCCATAGGTACATGATGTCGCTGTTAGTATTCCTAAAATGCGAATAGGCTCAGTAGCGCAACTTTTTTAAAAATATTGATAAATGCGTTTTGCCGTGGGAATAAGACATTTTTATGTAGCATCCATGTTATTTTAGATACTATTCGATCTTTTTACGAACGTCTGATTTCAAGCAGCCTTCATATCAATCTTTGTTTAGTAGTGCAATAAATTTTCCTAAAACGTTGAAAACGTTGCTATTAGTTTTCCTAAAACTCGCCAAATTAAAAAGATAATTGAAAATGCTTATTCTCGTGGGAATGACACATTTTTTAGTGGTAATCAGTAGATACCTACTAAGTAGTATTCTTTTACTTTACTTTTCTCCTGTCCCCTTTTACCTATCCCCTGTATAACCGATCAATTATGTTAATCTTTTATACCGATAATTAAAACATTGGTCTAATTCCTAAACGCAATACGGTCCCTTAAGTTAAAGCGTGATTTTTTTTATTTGAGATGTTCCATAGAAAAAATCATGCCTACTCGGAACGAATGTACCTATATTATGAAGCATCCACTTTTTTTGCCATTTCGCAGGTGGCCCCATAGTAAATAATCGATGCAATGTTTGCTGCCTGAGTAAAAGATAAGCCCGAATAAGAGGTTCGGAAATAACTGCAATAACTTCGTGTTGCCTACAGGCTATTTAAAAATCACGCTTCATCTTAAGGAGGCATTGTGCGCTTTGGACATTATGCGTGTAGGACATTCAGCGTTTAAATCATTAAGTGTTTACGACATTATGAGTTTAGATCATTGTGCTTTTTATCATCGTTATACTTAAATGGTTTTAAAGTACTATTTTTACGGATGAACGTTACTTTCTAAACTCGGGTTATTGATAAGATTTAAAGGAAATACCGCATACAGTTAGTTAAAGTTTTAATTTGAGAATAATGTACAACAGCTATGCGCAGATGCCCCAGTTGCAGTTTCAGAAAATGCATAACGTCTAGGACGCAATACATTCGAAAATCGTCAAAATCTTATCTTAGACTCCTCTAATAGGCCACTCGCTTGGTGCCTATCATTATCGTTAAATATTGGCAGCATACACTGAAAAGACAAAAAGAATGTTATATATTATACCAACTACTTATGACTGACACTGTATCTCTTTATATGTTCACTAGCGGCCCGTTGCAACTCATATTGTAAGATATTTTCCTAGCATTGTAGGTAATATACATACCTATAAACCTCCATCTTGAATCACCAAATCTATTACAAAAAACCGCATTAAAGACGGTTGCGTTGTTTTGGAAAGGTAGTGATTTCCACGACAGACAGAGATACGCAAAAAGCGACTTAATTTTATACTTTGTAGGTATGTATTCAAATTTGTATTAATATTGGTATGACTCTCTAACAGAACATAGAACCATGGTAGATTAATCATGGTAAGATATTTAATAATTCGATAGCATTGCATCATTGCACACTAACTATAATAAGTACAAAACCTTATTACGTTGGTACTTTTAAGCAGTCCTCACCTTAGTCATCCATGTAGTTCAGACCATTAACGGAAATCAGTCATATTTGTCGCAGATCCTACCATCGCTGCTGTTTGAAAGATCCCAATTGAAAAACGTTAGGATTCCTTTAGCTCAGGCTATGTAGAGCCATAATTTTCGGGCTGGCTGCAAAGTCTAACCACCGGTCATACTCTAAGAGGCATCCAATGGGTATATATCTGAACCAGCAATAAACGCTGAGCATAATAGTTTTGAAATATGATAGGTTCATCCATTCAATAAGTAGTAAGTTTTCCATGTGATGTAATGCTTCTTGCTCTGTAAATGTTGCAAAATTGACGACTCATGAATAAATTTTCTAATCTAAGGGTAAATACAGCTAGTTACTGGCTATTGGTATAATTTGAGAGATGAGGAAAACACACACAATAAAATTCCATACATGATAAAAGTTCAAAGTAGGGGAGAGGGGGGCAGCTTTGTACAGAATTTACAAAACAGGTTGTAACTTTCAAAATGGATAACTTTCTTAATATTTTTGTGCATGGTGTATTGGGTAGCTTATCTGGGAAGATAAAAACTATATTAATGTTTAACTAGCTTTTCACGAAAATGTGCTACGCCGGTTTTTCTACAAGCGCGGAAAGCGTTAAAAGCTGCCCCATCCCGGGGCAGATTTGAACAAGCCTGGGGCACTTTTGAACAAGTCATTTATAACTGTTTCAATTTGATATTTTTAACAGTGAAGCATGCATATTTCTTGCATTTTTATTGTGTTTTACTTTAGTTTCAGATATAACTTACTTACGTGAAAAATGTTTAAGATTTTTTCGATATAATTTTTGACCACATAAGACTCAGTATTTTTTGATCTTATAAAGATTTTTGAACGAAATTACTAAAAAACAAAACAATTAGACGTAGCTAAACGATTATAAATATCATCAATCCCTTATTTGAACATAATTTTAAAAATATTTTTTTAGGTGCAACTTTGTATGTTCAAATGTGCCCCTCAAAATTTATTCAAAGCTGCCCCAAGCATACCTTTTGGCTTTCTTTATTAGAATTTTTAAGAAAGTATTTACTCTATGATTTAAATAATAACTGAAATGGACGTAGAAATAAACACAATTTAGGATAAAAATACGTGTGAATCCGCCAAGACTAAGAATAACCAGAAAAACCCTTACAACTTTTGAAAAAAATGTACATCGAACACATCCAAAAACAAAAACAGCCAATAACATCCGCGTTTTATGTTGACTTTGTAAAATTGTTGATGACAGGGATGCGGACAGTTGAGAACATTAATCTAAAGCCGTTTCCATTGTTATTGCACAAAACACGCAGACAGTATTTAGTTTGTTCATAGCTGCCCCTGTGCAAAGCCGCCCCCCTCTCCCCTACCTAATAGCGCTAACATATAAGACATGAACTCACTTTGAGGCTACTTTTATAAGCAGAAAGATATCTATAATATTTTGTAAAAGAAATAATACTATTTATTGTATTAAAAAACACAGCAAAACAATAATAATGCGTAAAATTTATATATTTTTACAATGTACCTAAACAATTATCCATTTGTGACTATTTCAATCAATCCAAGGATGACAACGTAATTAATGTCAATTTTAGTAGTGATGCCGACTAAAGAAAACATTCGGGACACTATCGATATCGATAACCGGTGTTCCAAAATTGTAGCAAACATGACGAATATAGATGAATTAGCTGTGAATTTAAATGCTATTGAAAACTACCTACATGTATATCTAGTGCCGGCTGGCTTAGAATTTACACGTTTACTTGCTAACCGTAGGTGTCATAAAAAGCAACTCGGACAAGAAACACCAGCAAAAATAAACAGTAGAGTTTCTTGTGAATATTTTCACCTTACACTAAGCATGGTAAATATGGTATTCCTCATCTAAGAGAGGCCACTGTCTAGCAGCAGTAGACTATTGTGGCTATTGATGTAGATGAAAAAAAAATGCTTGTTTCCACTGCCTAGCTACTTTTTTTAGAAGTACCTAGGTCGCGCCATGAAATAAATCTCTCAGATGAAGCTCTATTATTTAAAGAGTCAATATCAAAATCAAAATAACAATATTTAATATTTCAGTGCAATTAGTATTAGAAACCGTACTTTTAAGTCCTTTTTCTCTTTCCGAAAGAGAGAGAGAGTCCTTTTTCACTTGCCTCTTGTTGTAGCGTGAATTTTAAAAGGCACCTTAAGGCCTTCATTGGATCGTGCGGCAGGCGCCCGCAGAAAAGAAATGTAGATACATACGTACATACACACGTATGTACGTATGTATCTACATTTACATATCACGCCTACATCCGTTGCGGTGAAGGCATAGCGTATACGGCTGTAAATACACCACGTCTGGCAAAAGTTGGAGAATCATTCAGAAGAGAAGACTGTGTATCACCATAGTGACAGATTGTCAGCCTGTCACCTAAAATCGCAATACACACCAACTTTCAAATTCCTTAATTGCTTCTTACGACACCCATGGGAAAGATAATGGAGTTATGTTATTCTAAGCCGGCACCACACTGCAAATGTAGGTACTTACAATAGGTATAAAATAAGTGATTAAGTATATAAACTAGACATAGGTGTTATCTTAAGTTTCA